>SJYO01038709.1:32632628-33093037 GCA_006410555.1 Capra ibex
CTCCTCGATTTTTCGGAGAACTACTTTCACTTTCTCCTCTCACTTTTTCAACCGAATTTCGAGTTGTAAGTCTTTTGCTTCTAGTACCGTAGACCAGAGTAGTGAAGTACCCTTTATCTACCCCTTTGTCACCTTTGTCACAGTCTGAAATAAAAAAACCCGAGGTTTTAGTGACGTCTACCACTAACGTCGGTACTTTAATTTTCTGCGAATGAGGAACCTTTTTTTCAATACTGGTTGGATCTATCTCTGTAATGAAACAGTTGTTTCCAGGCAGATCAGTTCCGATACCAAAAAGGTCACCAGTACATACCTACACTCTCAACCTGACACTTCTTCCGACTCGCGACTTTTTAACTACGAAAACTTGACACCACGACCTCTTCTGAGAACTCTCAGGGAACCTGATGTTCCTCTAGGTTAGTCAGGTAAGACTTCCTCTAGTCGGGACCCTAAAGAAACCTCCCTTACTACGATTTCGACTTTGAGGTCACGAAACCGATGGAGTACTCTTCTCAACTGAGTAACCTTTTCTGAGACTACGACCTTCCCTAACCCCCGGTCTCCTTTTCCCCTGCTGTCTCCTACTCTACCGACCTACCGTAGTGACTGAGCTACCTGTGCTCAGACTCGCTTGAGGCCCTCAACCACTACCTGTTCTTCCGGACCACACGACGCTAAGTACCCCAGCGTCTCAGACTGTGCTGACTCACTGACTTGACTTGACTTTCCTTGTCCTATTTACGGGTGTTTTGGTTTGTTTTCTCCTTCTCTATCCTTTAGATGGACTATTTCTTAAGACTTATTACTATCACTTTTACTAGGTTTTAGAACTTTAGTTTTACCTTAGTGTCTACTTTATCGGACCTCTGTTCCTAACTCTTCTACGTTCTTTCCAAATTGTTCCTGGATCTTCTTTATTTTTTTCAGTTATATATTACTTATTACGTTATTTTCTCTAGTTTTTGTGGGACCTCCGTTGTTTATCATCTTATTCCCTCCGTCTTCTATCCTAATCACTTCATCTTCTATCTTACCATCTTTATTTACTTAGTCTCTCCTTTTTTCTCTTTGATTAATTTTCTTTACTCCTGTTAGAGTCTCTGGAGGTCCTATCATAATTTGCGAGGTTGTAAGTTTAGTATCCTCAGGGTCTTCTTCTTCTGTTTTGTTTCTGGTACTCTTTTATGAACTCCTCTATTATCAACTTTTGAGGGGATTTTACCCCTTCCTTTATTAGTGGGTTCAGGTTCTTTGGGTCTGTCAGGGTTTGTCCTATTTGGGTTCCGTTTTGTGGGGGTTCTGTGTATAATTAGTTTAATTGTTTCTAGTTTGTGTTTCTTGTTTATAATTTTCGTCGTTCCCTTTTTGTTGTTTATTGTGTGTTCCCCTAAGGGTATTCCTATTGACGTCTAGAAACTTATCTTTGAGAAGTCCGGTCCTCCATTACCGTTCTGTATGAATTTCACTACTTTCTTTTATTGGATGTCGGGTCTAATGACGTGGGTCGTTCCTAGAGTAAGTTTATACTTCCTCTTTAGTATTCGAAATGTTTGTTCGTTTTCGACTCTCTTAAGTCGTGGTGGTTTGGTCGAGAGGTTGTTTACGATTTTCTATAAGAGATCTGTCCTTTGTGTTTTTCCCACATATTTGAGTTTGGGGTTTGTTATTTCATTTACCGTCGTCCTAGTATGAATAGTCATTAATGGAATTTGTATTTACCCAACTTACGGGGTTGGTTTTCTAGTTCTGACCGACTCACCTATGTTTTTGTTCTGGGGATATATACAACAGATGTTCTCTGGGTGGAGTTTTGTTCACTGTGTATGTCTGACTTTCACTTCCCGACCTTTTTCTATAAGGTACGTTTTTCTCTGGTTTTCTTTCGTTCTCATCGTTATGAGTATAGTCTATTTTATCTGAAATTTTGTTTCCGACACTTTTCTCTGTTTCTTCCTGTGATGTATTACTATTTTCCTAGTTAGGTTCTTCTATATTGTTAATAGTTATATATACGTGGGTTGTTTCCTCGTGACGTTATACATTCTGTTTACGATTGTTCATACTTTCCCCTTTAATTGTTATTGTGTCATTATCACCCTCTGAAATTATGGGGTGAGTGTGGATACCGATCTAGTTGATTTGTCTTTTAATTGTTCCTTTGTGTTTGAAATTTACTATGTTATCTGTCCAATCTGGATTGACTATAGATATCCTGTAAAGTGGAGGTTTTGTTACTTAAAGTGGAAAAAGAGTTCGCGTGTGTCTTGGAAGAGGTCCTATCTAGTGTAGGACCCGGTATTTAGATCGGAACCATTCAAGTTTTTGTGACTTTAGTAAGGTTCGTAGAAAAGACTGGTATTACGTCATTCTAATCTAGAGTTAATGTCCTCTTTTTGATAATTTTTAAGGTTGTATACCTCCGACTTGTTGTGCGACGACTCATTGGTTGTTTAGTGTTTTCTTTAGTTTTTTCTTTAGTTTTATACGTATCTTTGCTTACTTTTACTTTTGTGTTGTTGGGGTTTGGACACCCTGTGACATTTTCGTCACGATTCCCCTTTCAAGTATGGTTATATCCGTATGGAGTTCTTTATTCTTTTTCCAGTTTATTTATTGGATTGAGATGTGGATTTCGTTGATCTTTTCCTTCTTTACTTCTTGGGGTCCCAATCATTTTCCTTTCTTTAGAATTTTTAATCCCGTCTTTATTTACGTTTTCTTTGTTTTCTCTGGTATGGTTTTTAGTCGTTTCGGTTTTGGACCAAGAAACTTTCCTATTTATTTTAACTGTTTGGTAATCGGTCTGAGTAGTTCTTTGTTTCCCTCTTTTTAGTTGTTTTAATCTTTACTTTTACCTCTCTAGTGTTGTCTGTTGTGTCTTTATGTTTCCTAGTATTCTGTGATAATAGTCGTTAATATACTGTTATTTTACCTGTTGCACCTTCTTTACCTGTTTAAGAATCTTTTCATGTTGAAAGGTTTTGACTTGGTCCTTCTTTATCTTTTAGAATTGTCTGGGTAGTGTTCGTTTCTTTAACTTTGACATCAGTCTTTAGAAGGTTGTTTGTTTTCGAGTCCAGGTCTGCCGAAGTGTCGACTTAAGATGGTTTTTAAATCTCTTCTCGATTGTGGATAGGATGAGTTTGAGAAGGTCTTTTAACGTCTCCTTCCAGTTGACGGTTTGAGTAAGATACTCCGGTGGTAGTGGGACTATGGTTTTGAACTGTTTCTACGATGTTTTTTTCTTTTCATGTCCGGTTATAGTGACTACTTGTATCTACGTCTTTATGAATTGTTTTAAGATCGTTAGTCTTAGGTTGTTGTGTAATTTTTCTAGTATGTGGTACTGGTTCACCCGAAATAGGGTCCCTACGTCCCTAAGAAGTTATAGGCGTTTAGTTAGTTACATTATGTGGTGTAATTGTTTAACTTTTTATTTTCGGTATACTAATAGACTTATCTACGTCTCTNAACTGTTTTAAGTTGTAGGAGGTAAATACTATTTTTGAGAGGTCTTTCGTCCTTATCTTCCTTGTATGGAGTTGTATTATTTTCGATATATACTGTTTGGGTGTCTTTTGTAGGAGTTACCACTTTTTGACTTTCGTAAAGGGGATTTCAGTCCTTTTTCTGTTCCCACGGGTGAAAGTGGTGATGATAAGTTATATCAAGACCTTCAAAACCGGTGTCGTCAGTCTCGTCTTTTTCTTTATTTTCCTTAGGTTTAACCTTTTCTTCTTCATTTTGAGAGGGACAAACGTCTACTGTACTAGGAGATGTACCTTTTGGGATTTCTGAGGTGATCTTTTAATGATCTCGATTAGTTATTTATATCATTTCAACGTCCTATATTTTAGTTGTGTGTCTTTAGGGAACTTAAGGATCTGTGATTATTACTCTTTTATCTTTCTCTTTAATTCCTTTACTAAGGTAAGTGGTAACGTTGCTTTTCTTATTTTATGAATCCTTATATAGATGGATTTCTTTGATTTCTGGATATATATCTTTTGATATTTTGTGACCATTTTCTTTAGTTTCTCCTATGATAATCTACCTTTTTATATGACACAAGTACCTAACCTTCTGAGTTATATCACTTTTACCCATATGTGGGCACCACCTAAGTACAACTACATACCGTTTTGGTTATGTTATAACATTTCATTAATCGGAGGTTAATTTTATTTATTTAAATTTAAANCCGTGTACGAGACGAAATGAGACTTATAAACTCGTCTGAGACGAGAGAGACCTGTAATGAAGACGGTGGGGAAAAGGACTCCGACACACAACAGTGAAGTCAGTACAGGCTGAGACACACTAGGGTACCTGACATCGGACGATCCGAGGAGACAGGTACCCTAAGAGGTCCATTCTTGTGACCTGACCCAACGGTACGGGAGGAGGTCCCCTAGAAGGACTGGGTCCCTAGCTTGGACTCGAGGAATACAGAGCACGGAACTGTCCGACCAAGAAGTGGTGATCCCGGTGGACCCTTCGGGGCGAGGAAAAGATGAAATAGGGACAAATAAGTTCCTGTTTAAACCCCTATTAAAGGACAGTCTTCTCAAAATGTAAAGTTTTTCACAGGGTGTGAAGATAGTTAAAGGTAACGTGGTGTCTAGGAGATGAAAATAAAACACATTTATACAGATACATCGTTGTCGTGACCAATTTTTTAAAGATCTTACTACGAAACCCGGTCGTAATCTTGGTGTAAGATCGTTCTAACATCCAGTAGTATATATATACCCAATCCCAATCCCAATCCCAATCCCAATCTCCTAATCCCAATCCCAATCACAATATATATATATATATATATATATATATATATATATATATAAAATCATATATTGGTGGGATCCTTTATACAAGATGACAATGAAGTCAAAAATATGCATCTCTTTACTTTCGTGTCTCCATTTTATTGAACGGGTGTTAGTGTAAGGAACCCGACAATTACTAGTTAGTGGTAGCGAAGGAAAGAAGGATTCTGGTGGAGGGAATTCTTGTACAATGTCTAAAATCTATCCACAAAATTACTTGATAAACATAGTTAATACCGAGTCTTCTTAGGATCAATTATTGAACTTTAACAGAACTCGACTGTCCCTTCCTTATGAAGGACAAATTTTAACCTTTCTTTTTTTTTTCTTTTTTTTGTTTTTGTCGAAGTCCGTCTTTTCTACGAAGTTTCTGGTCGAGTACATGCATTACAGATAAGTTTATTCAATCATTTACCGACTATTCCAGTATGGTACGTCGTAAGGAAATTTTATTCTAACGAGACTCAAATTGATCGAAACTCATTTGTGTTTCACCCTACTAAGAGTTAATAGATCACCCATTTTATTTATGGTGTAGGTCACTTTAAGTTTATACCTTCCCTTTTATTTTTAACTGAAAAATTTTTTAACTTTAAAAATGACTCCATTAATAACTATGTGTACTCAATATTCTTTATTGACTCTCTCTGGGACACGTGTATAATGAGTCAAGGTGGGTTACCATTGTAAACCTTTTTGTGAACACGTTACCGTGTTGCTCCTATAACTGTTACTATATTATGAGGTTAACATAAGTCTATAAGAGTCACGAGTGAACATACACACATACACACGTACATGTATATAAATTAAGATACATGGAAATAATGTACACAGTCACAGACATCTACACTCTTTTTTACGTTCGGGTTGTCCTTACCTCTCATGAAGGGGACCAGTAAATAATAACCGTCTATAACCCTAACATAGACGGGTGATGTAGGTTCTATCTCAGTCTCAACGGACTACAGGACAACCTGACAACCTAAACTTCCTTCCTACTCAGACAGATCCGACGGAAGATTACGACGACGACGATTCAGTGAAATCAGCACAGGCTGAGACACACTGGGGTATCTACCGTCGGGTGGTCCGAGGTGACGGACTCCCTAAGAGGTCCGTTCTTATGACCTCACCCAACGGTAAAGGAAGATTACGATCAACGTCCAATACTTTACGGTCCAACCCCGGTACAATAAGATAACCCACTCCGTTACATTCAGTGAGTCGATGAAAAGGTCATGGTCGTAGAGGAGGGAGGGGTTAAGAGAAGAATGGTGGAAAGACTCAATGAATACCAACAAGGAACCAAATAATAGTTACGAAAAACAATACAATCACCCTTCATCGTCCCTCTTTACCTAGATTCAGTAAATTAGGACTGTCTCCATGGGTTTAACTGAAAAAGTACTCCTTTCACAAAGGAAATCGACACATGTAACACTTATAAGAGTCATTAAAAGATGACGATATATTAATTTTTAAAAATTATACGTCTATATTATTTATAATAATAAATTGTCTATGACTTAAGGTTGTTTACATAATTTTTATGAGGACGAGAAAAACCTTACTTATTTGTTCCTGAATATGATTAAAGGTGATCTATAAAATTATTCTACCCCCCCTGGATGAAAGTATAAGTTCATACACATTTTTCAGTGATAAAGAGTAGTCAATTGACGAATTAATATTTTATATAGTAATAATTACCATCAACTACAACTCACGGAACCACAGTCCCATAATGTGTAATATCTTTGTCTCTATCAAATAGAAAGGATACTATTTATATATATGAAATAGGATTATATATTTTGTATATATACGTAATAGAAGTTGACTATACAAAATCTTAGTAACTTCGTAATTAAAATATCCAATGATATTATAAAATATCAAGAATCCTTATCATGTCATAAAACTTTGTAGAAAATTGATATTATTATGATCATCAGATAACATAAACTAAATGAATACTGTATAAAGATTTTTACAGTACATAACTATAATCTCTAAAATATAATGACATTTACAGATCTCTTAATTCTAATCATACTAACAATAGTAATATCTAAAGATTATATCACGAGTAATAGATCTTTAAGTTATACTCTCTCTTCTATAAAGTAGTATGGATTTGGAGGAAATCTCTATTTATTTGCATGGTCACTTGTACCGATACTATTACTTGGTGTATTTTAATTTTAAAAGGGTTTGTGTAAGTCTATTATTACGGTTGGAATTGAAACCAAACTCTTTTCTGACTAACCATAATTTAAACTGACTAACCATAATTTAATATTACATATACTATACCTGGGAGGAAAGGAGAACGAAGTCGATAGGTCCACACCTTCCTTGATGTAATCACCTTATAATGACAGGAAAACGGGATAGGGAAGTACACGACGATAATTCTTTCGTTTCCACTTGATAGACCTTAAAAACCTCCTCCTCCTTAACAGAGTCGTAGAAAATGAAACCCAGAGACAGAGAGGTAGTACATATTTAATATATCTTCATAGGTTGTACTCTTTTCTAACCGACGATAAGTTACCCACAATCATCCGTTTAATAGTGGTTCGTACGTGTCGTTCTTCCGAATCCGGTACAAGTGACTATTGGTCAAAAGAGTAACTAAAGAGACATAGACAGACTGAGGACATAACGCTGCATAAATTAATTCTTGGACTCACTCCTTTTATCTAAAAAAAATTAGGAGAGTTTGGGGTAGATATTCATTATACTTCTGTACTAGTTAAAAATTCGTCTCTTTACTTCACCTTTTTTACTACTAATCCTTTTTAACGAACGAATGTGATACTACCTACTATAACCTCATCCGGTCTCTACTCCTAATTCCTATAGTCAAACCTCCGGTAAAGTCATTAGGAGCACCACCTTTGATGAAACCTAATACTACCCCCCTCCCCCTCCGTACATCTTTTCACTTCTCTAAACTTCCTTTCTTTGGAAAAATATACTCCAAGTACTATAAGTAAACACGGTTTCAGAGGAAAACAGATAGGATAACATGAAATAGGTAGATGGGAATAGTGGGACGTGAGATAAAAGTTATACCGTTTCTCTTATTTACAAAAATGTTCTAAATAACCTGATAACGAACACGACATGTGTTGAGAAATTATCGATAGATAAATTTATGAATCCGAAGGGTCAATCGAGTCACCATTTCTTAGACGGACGGTTTCGACCTTTACATCCAAATTAGGGACCCAGTCCTTCTAGGGGACCTCTTCCTTTACTGTTGGGTGAGGTCATAAGAACGGACCCTTTAGGGTACCTCTCTCCTCGGACCTCCCGAAGTCAGGTACCGCAGCGTTTCTCAGTCTGTGCTGAATCACTGATTTGTTGTGTTAAATTTATGACTTGTACGAGATGTCTCGGGATGGAAAACGACCGGAAGGGAGACTAAAAGATGGGGAGAGATGGAGGGAGAGATGGAGGGAGAGAGTTAAGATCACTACGGTTAGAAGAAATTTCTGTAACCAGATAACAATCTGAGGAACAGTAGGAAGTCCAGTCCCAAAGTTCAAAGAAGGTGTCCCTCGAAAGGTTTCCTGGACTTGGTTAGGAACTTGGTTAGGATATACTCAAGTGAAGAGGGTAATGTGTAGGAGACTAGTAGGGTTGTGGGATGATACTCTGAAGAGACTCCGAAAACTAATGAAGACCACAAACGTCGATGTAAAGGAGAGGAGACACAAGAAATAGGTTTCTAGGACAGAGACAGAAAGTCGTAAAGGTGTTTATAGGACCAGGAAGACGAACGAGGGTAAGAACAAAAGGTACGACTAATATTAAAATAATAAAATCATGGACTTATAAAAGACAGTAAAGGTACCTTAAAACCTATTTCACTCATTTTTACATTCACGGTTTAACCAAAGTTACTTGGTTTTATTATTCAAAATTTATATTAACTGATTCAGTAGTCTGACTTAAAAATAATGAATTATATCTTTTACTAAACTATTATGGTGACCCGGTACAATGTGTTTAATCCAAAATTCTTGTACCTATTTAATTCGAAATCGATGAGAGGTCTCATTGAGTTTCGGATCTTTTATTCACTAACCATGTAGGTAGGAGACTAAACTCAAGTAGTCTATCAAAGAAATAAAACCATTTCGGTTAAGGTGGTGTCCTTTGGTGTTGTAAAGATAGGGGCTGAATTTTACATCTACTTTTTATTCGGATATTATAATACATCCTCAACCTTGAGTGTATGACCATTAACACCAAAACATGTTTTAACTCTTTTTATTAGGGATTTTTCTGATATAAAAATTTAATATTACCGAAACAAATGGAGTCAATGAAAACAGGTGAGATTTTATACACAGGTCCTCTTTATTAAAAGATTTACATCAGAGGGTCATGAAGATCATTCTGAACAAGGTACTTCGACAGGTTTTGTGACTGAGACAACTGGTATCGATGTTATTAAAGAAGTACCCAACAGATAAACGTCTGACAGTCACCTTTCAGGAAGGCACCGTTGTGAACCTTTAAAAGTTTGTTTCATTTCGTCAGACACAGTGGAATAATTTCCTTTTTACATGTATCTCAACCGATAAAATCCCTCTGTTGTACTCAAAGAATAAGTGAACCTTAAAGGACTCTATTTCCATCTTTATCTTAACCTTTGATAAAGTATTTTTAACCGTTTCTATTCCGTAAAGAGAATTTCCTTCAGTGAGTTGGTCCGTTGATATCTCGTTTTCTCCCCAATGTAGGGAAGGACGGAATCGTATCTTTTGACTGTGACGTCCCGGACGTGACGTCGTCGGGTTTTCCAAAGTTTCTATTAACACGAGGATGACGAAAAGAGGCATATTATCTGAGAAGCACGGGACATCGTCGGACGGGCCAGACACTTATGGTACCCTAAACTGGGAAACTTCCGAAAGGAAAATTTCCTCAAACAGGACAAACAGGTCCAAAATGGGTCATTTCCAGTCGATATTGACCATTATCAAAACAGCTACAAAGGTATGGAACCCTGTTTCACGGAATAAACGAGTCATAAAAGAGAGATCAAAATGAAGTGTAAAACTCGTAATTTTTTTTAGAAAGAACTAAAGACAGTCGATACTATTACGTAAAAGGGGAACCAAAACTATGAATGGAACGTTTTTACGTTCAACCATCTGATCGATTTATGAACCGGTAACAACGTGACCCACCTCATTCCTCGTTTAGTCGACTAGTCGACTCGTATAGAACAGGGTCAACTATAAGAAAGGGGAGTAAGGGAAGGGTTTGACCATCCGTATACAGAAATACAACTGACAAAAATTTTTAATGGAACCCAACCTCAATTAGAACATAAACCAAAGGTCAACACTTCTTTTTGGGACGTCACCAGACCAGGATGTACTTATCGACTAGGTAAAATAACCCTTGGTTCAACCGGTTTCAGAGTCTTATCTTTGTACTATTCTATCTTTGTAAATGTACATCTTTGGTAGAAAGGTAGTGAATATGTATGGTGGAATGAGAGATTTATACATATACAGTAGGGAAAACTTTGAGGAAAGGGATACATAACAAATCCGAAGTTAGGATATTGTAGTTTGTAGAGAAAAACATTTTGTATAAAATATTATAGGGTAATGATACGAGTTTCCTTTAAATGGTTATTACATTTAATAGATATATATTCAAGTTTTTTAACAGTTTATTTTTACCTAATTTTCCTTTTTATTAGTATTTTATTAAAGATATGTCATTTTTATATCCATTAGATATACGGTTCCTGTGTATAAGACCCCACTGTCTAATATGAGGGAAAGTTGTCGTTCTTATTCTTTCCCCGTCGTAACGAGTCATCTCGACCTCCTTTTTTGTTTCTTTCCCCATCGTAGATATAATCCTTTTGTATTGCAGGCACCTTTAAGACCCGTCAGAAGAGGGTACAGTGTTCCGGTAACGACCGAAGGTCCCTTCGAACTTTACTCCAACAAACAAAATCGATCTGTGTGACAATAGTGATTTATTTTCATCTAAATTTTTTTTTTTTCTTACCCATAACCCCTTCGGTGTTCGTCATAGAAGGAGAGGACATTAATCCTTCTTTAACGGGGGGTTTTATTTATTTATAAAGTTCTAGATGGATTCATCTAACCGATAACTAAAGACTTATAAGATTAATTCTAAAAATCAGACAACACCACCTTTAAAGTTCTGACATCACTACCCAAAACTTTCACCAGTGTATAGTCGGATTATAACCAGTGTATAGTCGGATTTCACAAGTAGAAAGAATCGAAAGTAGATATGATAGACATATCCATTTAAATAATAGAATAAAAGGGTTTTTCAGTAACCTTGTACTACTGTAAAACGGGTTTCAACTGCATTTTAATTCTCTGTAATCACAAAGTTATTTAGTCTGATCCGATTTTATTTTTCTTCCTTAATAAAACACTTAGCATGTAAAACTGTGTCTCTCGATAAAGTGTGGAAAGAAGGACCATCGTTTGTTACTCCCTTTGTTTGCGAGTGGTAGACGGGTAGTTTTGGACAACTTAGTGACCCCTTCACGACGGAGAAAAACAAACAACAATTCGGAGTTTAACTTTTTTCTTTTTCTGAGTCCTATGCATTCGTCCCAACTAAGACTGTGATTTTACTTTGTTTTAGTTTACTTTGGTCTCGTTCGACGAATAACTTTCGCGTGTGTCGTTTTTCTCGATATTTGAAGAAGTCTTCTGAAGTTCCTCTTTCTTTTTATATACCCAAAGAATTCTTTACCCTATAGGGTCCCTGAAAAACTATTGTCGAAATGTTAATTTCTCTATATTAAGTGTATGTTATTTTTAGATGGGAAAATTTTACATATTAAGTTATCCAAAATTATATAACTATATCGACAATGTTGATAGTAGTGATTGAAATCGTATCAAAGTAGTAGGGGCTTTCTTTGAGGTATGGGTAATTGTCAGCAAGGGACAAGGAGGGAGACGTATCGGACACCGTTACTGATCAGAGAAGAGATACTTAAACGGATAGTACCCGTAAATTATTTTCACATTAGTATAATATACACCAGAAAGCATAAACTGAAAAAAGAAAACGTACCTTCTTTTTATTTTTAAGGGATGGGTAGACCCAACAAAACCAAAGAGATAGTTATTTTAACTGTAGTCTGTCTAATTGGGTTCTTTTTGTTTAAATTAACACATACATACCGTCCGGGTGTTTCCGTTACTCTCTCAGGTATTGTCAGTCCGTCAACTCCGAATATACGGAAAGACTCAATTCTTCCTCTATCCCCAGATCCAGATATCACTCCTCCTTCTGTTAAGTGTCTTTCTACCCTTCTCGTTCGTAAACATTTGTTCACAAACGGTAAGGTAAGTCTCTGTTCCGAAACTTACGTCTCTTTTGAAACTTATTTGGTTGGGACGGTCCGATGGACTCGAATGGTATGAATGGGATGAAAAACATCAAAAGAGACCACTGTCGAGAGAAGGACCTGGTCCAGGAGATAGATTTACTAAAATACATCAACTTCCCTTCCATTTTGTGAGAACCATTCAAACCCCGGAGGTAGAGAAGTCGAGTTTTGTTAGGTGTACGGTTTCACCGTGAAGATCCCCTCAGAGTAAATCTTGGACAAGTAGGGTGGCAACTCAACTATCCAATTAGGTAGAGTCTCATGAGTAGAGACTCAAGATTCTTATCCGGTTAAGTGAATTTGTCAACAAGTCCCCGATCAGCACATTAACCCGAGAGTCTCAATCCGGACACCACGTTCGTTAGTCTATGAATCACTATTTGTAAAGATACCTTAATTTTTTTTTGTGTTTCCAATTATAACCTTGTATAATATTAGGGTCAAAGACTCAAGAGTTCCGTCACGTAACTTTCCTGAAGATTTACAGACCGAACTTCGTAGAAGTCTACTTCACTCCCGTCCGTCACCGTTGAATTATCTAAAAGGACCAAACGTCAAATTTACAAAGACGACTAGAAAGACTTACCAGGTGTGTCGTTTTAGTGTTTTTAACAGATGTGTACTTGACAACACTAAAGAGACTTAAAAGAAAGTTTAACAGGTAGCAACCGATATACCAAAACCCCTTTTCTATCAAAATCAAGAGTACTAAGGTTCAACTTTCTCACCCTATTTTAACTTTACAATCAAACCTCTCAACATCACTTTATAATCTTTTCTTTTTTTTGATCTTCTTAGTCCTAAATCAGGTGAAATGTCCATCTTTTGTTTTGGAATTCCTGTTAAACTATAGGTATTTTCTCATAATTATGACTTTGTATAATTAAAAAGAGAGATATTAGTGGGGACAAAATAGTTCCTATTAGTGTTATTCTCACTAAACAAACGTTTAATTTAGAGGAAAGTCACTTGAACCAGACTAATAAATGTATTGATCGTTCTTATAAATTAACTAGTATATCCGAGAAAATTCACACGTAACGACCTTGAAAAGTATTCCTTAGAATCTGATCTGAGAATTTTCATAGAGTACCGAATCTTCGGTTCGGTTCGTACACGGTAGTCTACATTATGGACATCTAAACTCACTTAGGGAGAGAAGAGACCAGGGGTTTTATGGAATTTCAAGGAAACAGACGACTCTTCAATGGAAGGAATGAGTGAACCATTCCGACGACCCTTTGGATGTTCGTTCCACGGACTGACAAAAGGGTTCTTCGAAATATCCGAGGTATTTCGGTTGGGATCAAGGAATTTCGACAGACTAGTATAGACTCAAATGCATGTAGTAAAATTTTATACCGTACGGGCAGTTTCGGAACCATTATATTTGTCACAAAGATTAACACAGGACAATGTTCTTCTTGTCTAAAATTAACTTAAATACGTTTATTGATTTAAAGATAATTTTATTCTTATGAGTAAAGACTTATAACCTTCCTAGTCCATCTATCTTTTTCTATTGACAAAGTAGAAACAAGTGTTTCCATTTAGGGTATTTCAACAAGATTCAATATCTATTAAATTTACTTTTCTATGTTCCAAAGGAATTGAAACCTTTTTGTTTTGTAAATTTTTATTACAAAGTTCGTTTTTTTTTTCAATACGAGTAAGAGTAGTCATATAAGTTAACGTACATTAATAAAGAATAACTAAAAATTAGATCAAAAAAAGGTGATCAAAATCTTCAAAAATGGGTCAAGTCAAAATATTGGAACTTCTATAGTCTTTAGACATAAGATCCGATGATAGGTAATTAGAGGAACTTCCACTTCGTGAAGACGTTTTCGTAGTCTCATTTTGCTATTGACACTTAATCTTTCTGAATTTTGTACCAGTACCAATGTCAGACACTATGTGTCGTAAATTTCTATTACTGATCTTAATACAGATTATTATAATATAGTCCTATATAGGTTTAAAATCCTTAAAGTGAGTTAAAGACCTTGTGAATATCATATATTAATAGTTTATGTTATATTTCTTACAAATCATAATAAAGAATAGACTAGTATAAAGGGTACAATATATTATATAGTGTATTTGGATTAATCAAAGTGGAGAAAGAAAATATTCCCCTCTCTTGTTTAGAAAACTGTACAACGTTCCCCGGGAGATTTTTTAGGGTTTCAATTAAGGACCAGTTTTTAAAGTAAACCTTGAACTAAAACACTTTAAACAGTTTTTTATTTTTCCAACATCTATGAACTAATTGATCCTAGTGTCTAGTAATACTTTGTCATGAATTAATAGATGAATTAGTTTCATTGTTTCATAAGATAAAATTTCTGTTTATTTCTTCCAATGTATCAACACTCGTATTGAACCGAGAAAATTATCTCGTCTGAGTCAAAATTCATTAGTTTCTGGAGGACTTCTGTCACACTTCGTGTTAACCATTCTGTATTTTAGAAACGAAAGGTTCGCCTAATGAATTTTCCATTTCTTCTTGGAAACAAATTTAAAGAATAATTCTCGTCTGGTTATTTACATTCTTTCTAAAAGAAAAATCGTCTACTTTATTTTAACTCTAAATCAAAGTGTATTCATGTGTTAACCATAATTTCAAATTAAATTTTTGGGAATATTACTAGTAAGTTTAACTGACGTATTATGGGAGAGGGGTGAAAGAGAGAGAAAGGTAGAGAGAGGTATCGAACAGGAGGTAAGAAGAGGGGTAGGGTGAGGGAAAAAAAAGGGGGTAAGACTTTATTGGTCAAAATAAAATCCTATTTTAGTCAAAGTAAAGAGTCGTTTTTACGTAGAGGTATGGAGTACGGAGAAGATTGGTTTTCGTGTCGAATGAAAGGAACGTATATTTAAACAAAGGGAAAAAATAAAGACCATCGAAATCGATGTACATTATTAATCTTAGGAAATGGGAATCTTTGGAGTAAAGATGACTTTTGAATTTTAATTCGTTAATACTTGAGAGACCATGTAGTGGTAAGAAATTTAACTGTTTAAATACTTACGTAAAGTATTAGATCTTCGTACACGAAGAAGTATGATATCAGAAAGGTATTTCGTATTTTACAAATGATTCTCTGGGTTTAAAATCAAGGAGACATTATCTTTCGGTTTTCATCTATTTGGATGCAAGTCTTTAATTGTAAAGTACAAAGTAGAATAAATGTTTACTAGATCTATAAGTTATTTTAAGATAGTTAATTGTCACCTTCAGTAGTTTTTCTAATCCCATTGATAAAAATTCAATCATATATTAATTTTTTGTAATGATTTTTCCAAGTGAATTTTTCAAAATAGAGTGTACAAATTAAGTAAACAAGAAGTATCAGTATAAATCTAATGAGAACTTTTAAAATACACTGTAATTTCGTCAATCGATAGTAGAATTCGAAAACAATAACAACTGTTTATGACATCACCTCTATTGTACTCGAATAAACTGAAAATCATATGGTTCTTTCTTATTTTCAAAATATGAGGTACAACTAGTAAGATTCCTATATAGACATAATTCGGTTGTTTGAATTTGATCAAAATTGTGGTTCCCAAAAGGGTCCAGTATACTAGGACTTTTCGTAGAACCAATCAAAGATAATATTAAAACTCTTAAAAATATTTATAACTTAAATATATTTGTGACAAATAAATCCAGTTAATTTGTCTCTACAAAATGTTCAATTAAAGTCATTACAGTAGGTCTCTATTGATTATAGTGTGTGGATGTTGTGTATATACACCTGTGTGTATTTGTATATCTGTATATATTTGTCTCGAGAATATTCAAAACAAAATTTAAAATAGGTACTTTAAACATACTATTACTATACTTTTAGAGTCATCAAATATTTTGTTCAAATGGACTCATCTAAGACCCGTTTCCTCAAAGCATCGTCAAACATAAAAATTTTATCGGAGAGGGTCAGAGGAAAAACCTCCATATATGAAAATGTTTTCGAATTCTTCGAAATAGAACTCAAGACCCATATATCAAAGTGAATCGAATCCTCCGGGGAATTTAAAAAGATAGTCAAAGGTTAGATCAGTGAAAGGTTAGTGTTTCCATAATTTTGTTTAGAAAATACATAGAACAGTCAAAAGTCGACCCTGTTTGTCGTTTGTAGAAGTCACAATTTACGTTGTACGGAAACATTTCAGACATTTGACACACAAAATTTACATAAAAATATTAAAATAAAATAAAAAAAGAAATAAATAAAAACCGACGTAGCTCGGACGTAACGATACGCGTCCGAAAGTACAAGGACTTCGTCCCCGATGAGAGATCAACGCCACAGAGTTGATAAGTCATTAACGTCGTGCACCTGAGTCATCAACGCCGAGGACCCGAGGCCTCGTGTCCGGGTCATCAACACCACGTGTTCGAATCAACGAGGTATCGTACACTCTAGAAGGGCCTGATCCCTAACTTGGGCACAGAGGACGTAACCGTCCGTCTGAGAATTGGTGACCTGGTCGTCCCTTTAGGGACATATATCCCAAAATTACCAAATTGTTTCAGGAAAGACTCACGCATTACTTTGGACCTTGACTAAATGAAATTTCTCTTTTTTCGGGGACTTATAGTCAGAAATCGATTAGTAAATGTTCTCCCGGATCCTCTTTAAGACCGGTAGACAAAGGAGACACTCCCGGCGGACAAATTCCCCGGTAGACTGTACAAACTTTTGATGTCACAGTAGCACCCACCCTTCTTGTGAGGAATCGTTGGTTTTTTTTTTTTTTTTTGGGGATTTTTTAAGGGATACTCACCGAAGACTTTCTATAAAGAGGAATTTAAACCATCCTAGGAGACTTTCATCCCCGAAGGGAACACCGAGTCAACCATTTCCTAGACGACGTTACACCCTCTGGACCCAAGTCAGAGACCCAACCCTTCTAGGGGACCTCTTCCCTTTCCGATGGGTAAGGTCACCCATCTTAAGGTACCTGACGAGGTATCAGGTACCCCAGTGTTTCTCAGCCTGTGTTGACTCGTCGAAAGTGAAAGTGAGAAGACTCTCATCTGTATTTTACTGAAGTATTAAATTTTCTACATGACGACAGGTCTGTCGTTCTTAAGAAAGGTCACCCTCACGTCATATGTAAAAGTTTCTTATGATGTATCTTTCAGGACTCTGACCGTCTCAGACTAATATCTTGGCTCTTTTTATTCGGAATACAGTCTCGGAATGTTAATAAAGGACCGAAAATGACAAATGCACTCATTGGACATATGGGACCCGAATCTCTAGTCCTATTTCACGAGAGACACTTAGAAAGTCCCTTTTCCTTCGATTTTGTTCGTCGACCCACAATTCCCTAAAAGACCCCTTCGACCTCTTCAAAACACTCGATTCCCTTATAGGACTCCTGTCTCCCGACCTTAAATTTTCCCCCGTAAAAACAACGTACCTCTGAAAGTTAAAACAAGATTCAGATTAGAGATAAGAAAGTAGAACAATTCCCTCAGGGACTCTGATCAACCATGTGAGGAAAGACGGAGTCAAAAATCGCGGAAAATAAAATATAATCGCATAGTCCACCGTCACTACCACTTCTTGAGTAGACGGTTATATCCTCTACATTCTCTGTGACCAAACTAGGGACCCAGTCCCTCTTTGTGACCTCCTCTTGTACCGTGGGGTGAGGTCATAAGAACGGACTTCCTAGGGACTTGTCTCTTCGGCCCTCCCGATATCAGGTACCCCAACGTTTCTTAGTCTGTGATGACTTCGCTGGATGACACGTGCGTGCGTATCGGTTAACGACACAACACTATCACTATCAAAGTCTACGTGTTGTTTCGTTGAGTCGGTATGTATATGTACATAGGTAAGAGGGGATTTGAGGGGAGGGTAGGTCTGACGGTGTATTGTAACTCGTCACAACGGACACGATATATTGTCCAGGAACAAATAATAGGTAAAATTAATATCATCACACATGTGTAGTTAGTGTGTAAGGGATTTATAGGAAAGATGAGTGGAAAGGGGAACTATTAAAATTCAAACAAGATATTTAGAAACTTAGACAAAGACAAAACATTTATTCAAGTAAACATAGTAAACAAAAATCTAAGACGTATATTCGATATAGTATAAAGAGAAAGAGACAGACTGAATGAAGTGAGTCATCCTGTTAGAGATCCAGGTAGATGTAACGACGTTTACCGTAATAAAACAAGGAAAATACCGATTATAAGGTGACATACATACATACGTACACACATATATATATACATAACGTAAAAGAAATAGGTAAAGAGAGAACTACCTGTAAATCCAACGAAGGTACAGAACCGATAACATATATCAAGGTGTTACTTATAACCCCCACGTACATAGAAAAACTTCATACTAAAAGAGACCTACTCGAAGGGACCACCGAGTCTACCATTTTTTAGGTGGACGTTACGCCTCTGGACCCAAGTTAGGGACTCAGCCTTTCTAGGGGACCTCTTTCTTTATCGTCGGATGAGGTTATAAGAACGGACCTTTTAGGGTACTTACTTCCTCGGACCGTCCGATGTCAGGTACCCCAGCGTTTCTCCACCTGTGTTGACTCACTGAAGTGAAAAGTGAAAAGAGACCTATACACGGGTCCTCTCCCTAACGATCTAGCATACCATCGAAATAAAAACCAATAAAATTCCTTGGAGGTATCACAAGAGATAACACTGTCTTGGTTAAATGTAAGGGTGGTTGTCCCATCTCTCCCAAAGGAAAAGAGGTGTAGGAGAGGTCGTAAATAACAAACATCTAAAAACTACTACCGGTAAGACTGGTCACACTCCGCTATGAAGTAATATCAACAAAAAAAAAAAAAAAAATTTGACCCAGAAAGGTATCCATGGTTATTCTATCAACGAATTTTACTCTCGATAAAAAACAGAAAGTTTATATTGGTTAAGTTTCTTAATTATATCGGTAACTACTCATCCTAGAATATAATTAGAGTTATCGTTGAGTTTGGTTACATTCGGAGCAATACATACCGAATTAGTTCCTACATTCTTCATAGAGTGTTCTCTTACGTTTCCTGCACTGAGAGTGTTCTAGGTATTCTAAATGAGGGTCTCCACCGGATTCTTTAGTCTCTAGAAGGGACAGTGTCCACCACACTTGCCACAACACTTTCAGTCACAGAGGACAAAGGGTTCCCTTACACTCTACGAAGGTCAGTGTCTGAGTAAGTAGACACTGTGGACCATCCACGATGACTTTACCTTAAAAAGATCGGGTTTGTCCTGTCCCAACTCTATTGTTTACGGGGAATACTTCGAGTCTTGAACACTGTTTAAGAGGACGTTGGACCGGGTCAACCTGTTTTAACACGACGAACACTGAAATACAGAGTCTCGGTATCAGAAAAGTTGACCGGTGACTCCTGACTACAACTTCGACTTCGAGGCTATGAAACCGGTGGACTACACTTCTCGGTTGAGTAATCTTTTCTGGGACTACGACCCTTTCTAACTTCCGTCCTCCCCTTACCCTGTTGTCTCCTACTCTACCAAACTACCGTAGTGGTTGAGTTACCTGTTCTCAAAGTCGTTCGAGGTCCTCTACCACTTCCTATTCTTTCGGACCACACGACGTCAGGTACCCCAACGTTTCCCGATCTGTGTTGACTCGTTGACTTGTTGTTGACTCTGTATACGACCATGTACGTGAAAGATTGACCGTCTCTGATCTCTCTTGTAAGAGTAGTCAGGACTTTGGTTCGGGAGTTTTGTCTGGTTCTGCTTTCCGTTTTGAAGTAGACAAAAAAAAGGATATTCGTATAATTGTTGAAATCGATTCAGATCCCAGAGAGTCTCGGTTTGGTTATGGGTTCTCGGTACACAGTGACCCAACCTCTAACACTCTACAAAACATCTTACGGAGCTACGAACCTTTAAAAGAACTCCAACCGTCCACTGGATCACAGTTAGATTGGGTAAGACACTGGTTGAAGAGGATTTAGTCAGAAACCCAATCCTCCACTCACAAGACTGTCGAGAATTCACAAACTGGGTACGGGTGGTTAAAACTTCAAAACTGAAAACTCCAGGGAATCGACGTCGGAAATGATGTACGTGTGTAATTGGTCGTCGTTTGTCAAACAGATTTGTCTACGACCAGGCTGGTCCGGACACTTGAGTGATCAAACAATTTGACTGAACTTGTCACCCGAATATGCCAGATACGGACAGAAAACGAGATACCAAAAGGAAGAAAACTGTTTGTTGTGTTGTCTCTCTCTGTTTCTTTTTGTCATTGGTAGAGACCCTCCTTTTCCTACTTATTTTTTGGGTTCTCATAAGTATTGTTTAAAAAATGGCCCCCAACGATATGAGTTCCTTGATTCAGGTGTTTATAAAAGAGGACGATTACATTTAAATTATCAGACGTGTATTATTTTGGGATTATTTACTAGAATTTAATCAGTTCATATCCTCTCTTTCGTTTGATCTGTTCTCCTTTTACCAACAGAGAGAATCCCAGATATCCACTGGTTTTATAAAGTGATTATTAAACATTGTTTATCTAATTTATGTTTTATTAAGGTAATTGTAAAATTTTACAGTTTACGATGGATTAAAATATACCGACTCTATATATATTTCGAACCAAAAACCAAAAATTCTGATTTGTTTCCTATCCTTTTAGGGAAAACGGCTCCGAAATAAATCTTAGATAGTTAGTAAAGTAATGAATCCTACAGGAACTCACTGGAGTACTCGGGTACTTGAAGTGGAATAAATATAAAATCTCAATGTAATACACTCTGAAATCAAAAGAGTCATAGACATAACAAGAAATTCTTTAACCTAACCCACAAAGTACCCGTTAAATATAAAAATTTTACGGTTATTATTATATAAGAAGTACCTAAAAGTTACTCCTAATTTAATAGACTAAAACGATTAAGAAATAACTTAATAACCTTATCTATGGTCTTAGGTATAATCTTATACCTAAATACTCTGTCATTATATTCACGTAACGACTCACTTAATCGGGGTGAAACCCCAAAATTCTCACAACTGACAAAGTAGTGTCACATGTAAAACGAAGGTTGACGGTACTTAGTGGTAAGTCACAATTTTTAGGGTAAATTAAAACTGTAATACATACGAAAGTTGTATCGTATGAGAATTTTTATCAAACAAACCAACACAACACAAAAAAAACTCGTTTCACAGTTTTTTGAAATAAAATATTTTTATCATACTCTTATTTGTACCTTTAGTATTCACAGAGTGGACCAGTTTCATTCAGTTCTTACTTACAGTAAAAATGGGGATTCCCTTGACGGTCGAAAAGAGACCCTTAACTTACATGACCTAGTCGTTACTAGATCTTTCATCCTGTGGTTTAACCAATGGTAATTGAACATAGTACATCACCGACGTTTATTCTTTTAACTACACTTGATTACTTAAGTCATTAATACATGCATAAATGTGTAGGTGGTTTCACGTGTATAATGACATATCAAATTTTTCGTCTCGTCAAAAGTACATTATAAAGACTTTTAGATTTGATTACTTATTTATTTAACTATCTTTACTCAGTGTATTGGATCTTTAAAAACTCATTGAAAATCGAGACATCTTTTTTTATTAGGATGAAATAATTGTCTACAAAGAGTCACAAAAGTAACAATAAAGGTGTGTAAATATCAGAAATTTTTTTTTGACCTTTATAATCATAACCATTGAGTGACATCATTTTGTTTTCTTTTCAAAATAGGAATTCGAATATTAATTCGTGAACCTTTTTAGGGGAAAATAAATTTGATTTACACACTTTATTACCTTTTATACAAATTCTTATCTTATTAATAAAAATTTATGAATCATACCTTAAATATTTAACTATTCTTTTTCGAATGAGACATCCCAGGTAATCCTTTCTCTACTTATCCGTTAATTTTGATTTACCTTACGTTAACAGATTCTACTAGTATTAAATTCTTAAACTTTAATTCTGTAAAGAGTGTATAATATAACTGTTTCCACTTTCGGAATGACTCATATATCATCTCCGTTCTCACACTTCTTGTTTCAATAGTATCTAATACCTTATCGTGTTTATTCCGATGCGACTCTAGTTGAACCTTAATAAAAAGTATTAAATTTCATACTGGTAAAAGTGTATTGTCAAGATGAAGGACCACATACACAAAGTAGACACAAACGTGTTTACAATTTTATCTCTACCTGTACCTAAAAAACGATATCAACTCATTATCCTTTTATCTGTCCATTAGATTTATTGGTATCGGTCCCTCATTTAGGGATGTTCCCTGAAAATATAATATCAATTCTTTTTACTCTATTTAACTATACTTGTCTGTGACTTTACACTAATACATCAAAATCAATGAAATTACATGTATATATATATATGTATAAGATCAAATGATATATATACGTATATATTCCCAAGATAAACGTATTTTGGTGTTAGTTAGTTATAATATACAAACACAGTTCGAGTCTCGTCCGAATAAATCATAGTATTGTTCGTAAAATAGCAAAATGTATATCACTCACCTTAAACCACCACCAACTTAAAAATGGATACGCACGTACCCACCCATCGTGTACGTTATAAAAAATATAAAAAATTAAAAGTACGTAACAAAGTAAAATTCTTAACTATATGTGTAAAATATTAAAATTTTGTTTCCTTCTTGGGTTCCACAAAAAAAAAAATTAGTACAACAAAACGAAAAAATATTTTACCGACATTACGTATCACTGTCACAGTAGAATCCATTTTTTGAGTATTATAAAAACAGTTTCATAAACGAGTAAGAAAACACATACATATATAGAAACATCATCTATTTCTAATTTTTTATATATAGAAAATCTTATGTAGAACCTCCTAAGAGGTCGAAAATCTCTACAGGGTAGTAATAACTGACGAACTTGACTTTGATAAACTAGGAGAGTTTTGAGTTTAACTCTCACTCTTGAAATAAAAGAGGGAATAAAAGAGAGTGATCTTTATCGTTAGAGTAAAAATTTTGTTGACCTTCCATGGACTTTTGAAAGTGACCACGATTTAGTGACAGTCGCCTTTCTTAGAAAAAAATTTTTTTTTAGCCTTATCGAGTTCATTTCGGTAAATTTAGACTGATCGTCTTCGTCTAAGATTTCTTTTACCACTTGTACTAATAATCGTCGTTGTGTACGTAAGTGAATGAGTCGTTTGTTTGAAACTACTTGTGGTGGACTTAGAGTCCCTGACACACGCACGACCTAGCGAACTCAGCATAGACTGACACGTTGGGATACCTGACATCAGGTGGTCTGTGGAGACAGGTATCCTAAGAGGTCCGTTCTTGTGACTTCATCTAACGGTACGGGAGGAGGTCCCGTAGAAGGACTGGGTCCCTAACTCGGGAACAGAGGACGTAACCGTCCGTCCGAGAAATGGTGAACACGATGGACCCTTCGAGGAGTCCCTGATATTAGTTACGGATTTTATATTTCTCTCATTTCCCGTTAAAGACGAGAGTTCCTTTACTATTATAAAATTCCTTCTTTTACCTAAACATCCATCTATTGAAACTCCTTCTTTTGTTGTCATTCTACACGTTCCTCACGACTGTATTTCCCCCTCTTTAGTTTTGGTTGACTAACCCAACCTGGTCCAAAGTATTCCGTGACAGAACTTTCTACGTACCCATATAGTTGGTTACTCGTCGAAGGTTGAGTCGACTTAAGAGTAACACGAAGAACGGGTTGGATACAATTTAAAAGTTAGAATAAAGATTTTATTTCTTTTTCTACTCTGTAACCCATCTTTTTTCGGTCTTGTTGAGATTACCAGAGACATTCTACTTACATGTCACATGAACAACTTAGATCATATGTGACAGGTATAGGGGAACCGTGTAAGACGGACTACCAAAAGATGAATGTACGTTGATTCCTGAAACAAACTACCTAAATGGGTAGTACCCCTTCACGACCTTATAACTCTGGGAGTTCACCATAGGAAACTAATTACTGATTACGCTTAATCTACTAATTATGTGACTAAAAAGTTCAGAGTTTATCTTGTTCACTCTTCACACGGATATGGTAGAAGGTCTCCAGGGGTCACTGTGACTCGGGGCCAACAGGTTTGAGCACTGAAAGAACAATTATACGGGACAGCACTGTCAAGAAATAAAAGAAAGAGTACAGAGGTGAAGGGTCCACCGTGATTACCATTTCTTGGACGGACGGTTACGTCCTCTGTATTCTCTACACCCAAACTAGGGACCCAACCCTTCTGGAGGACCCGTACCGTTAGGTGAGGTCATAAGAACGGACCTCTTAGGGTACCTGTCTCCTTGGACGGTCCGATGTCAGGTACCCCAGCGTTCCTCAGCCTGTACTGACTTCACTGATGAAGGGATCACTACGACGGACACTAGTGGTAGTATTCTTTGTAGTACCCGAGTTTAAGGACAGGATCCAGACTGTTATCCCTTGGGTCAAATTCTGAAACTCGTTCCCTTACTGATACTCCTTCCTCTCTACTCTCCTTTCCGAGGGTACGGAGACTGAACCCTCTGTTTGAAAAAACATCGTGGTCGATCACTTATATATGACAAAAAGAGGTGGAACCCACAAAACAACTCATTTCTAGGACGTTAGGTTAGACGGACGCACCAATATTCGGACACACCATCATCCAATGTCACCGAAATCATAGGGCTAAGACGATCGAACAATCGGAGAGGACCACGTAGACATTCTGGAAATAACAAAAAGTAAGGTCGTACATAATAACAAGACCGACCTACAGTAAGTCCGTGAGAGTTTAAACCAGACGACGAGCAGACGGAATCGAGACCACGACTCGTGCAGAGGGTCCCGGAAAGTACGGAGACAGTCGACGTGACGACTGGGAGAGGAAGTCCGTCTACGAGTGGAGGTGTCGACGTCGTCGAGTTGGTACACGGGACCCGCCAACGACGACAAACCAAGAGACGATCCCCAAGGGACAACCGAGTCTGCCACTTCTTAGACGGTTACGTCCTCTGGGCCCACGCTAGGGACAAAACCTTGTTAGGGGACCTCTTCCTTTACCGTTGGGTGAGGTCATAAGAACGGACCTCTTAGGGGTACCTGTCTCCTCGGACCGCCCGATGTCAGGTACCCCAGTGTTTCTCAGCCTGTGTTGACTCGCTGATTTTGAATGAATGAATTAAGCCACGAAAGTCACACACGCTTCGGTGACGATGATTTGTATGAACACTTTATCGTTCCCCTTTAAAAGGTGTGAGTCGGAATCTGTCCGAAGAGGTTGAAAGGTTTTTATGTTGCAAGGATACTTTGGAAGGGACACGGTTTTACCGACCACATCTCGTTTCTTTGTTAATGGAATCCTGTGTAGAACGATTACCTAGGTGTTTTATTTACCGGTGTGTCGTGCCTGTCAAGTTTTGAGACCTCCGAACTACGACTCGGCGATCCAGATCAAGGACCCTTCTTCAAACCGCCCCAGTGAAAACGACGAACCCCACGGGCGACGGAGACCTTGGGGAACGGTGTTTTGTTTACGGCCTGTGACAAAAGTGAAAACCTTTTCGTTTTAGGAGAAGTGCAAAGAAACCGAATCACTTTTGTTCGTGATTACATCCAGAGGGTATTTTTCACTTCACTGTATTTCCTTTGAACGTTTTGAACACGAGGAGATTCACGTAGTGTCAGCTCGACGACCCGGGGTTTCCCACTGATAAAATTAGTTTACGTATGAAGTTCCAAGGTCCATCTAGCACATAGGATCCCGTGTGTAAACTGTGGTTTCACCGACTCAACCGATACCAAAGACCATTGTCGGTAGTACCATATGAACCCTGAAGAGATGAGATTATGAATACGGTTCTGTAATTAATTCAAATAATCCAGGTATAGGCATCCTACTTAAAATAGAATCTCACTATCCGAAACAGGAACTTTAACACGAAAAAAACAACGAGACGTTTAAAGTACCTGTACTTATAAGTATACGACAGATTATTACCTCTGAAAATTCAATAACTAAAACAAAAGGAGTCCTTGAGAAATCCGGGGTATATTTCATTTACATTTATCTATAATTCTTTATTCCTATAATATCCTGAGGGAATGAATGGTCTACGTCGATTCGGAAATCCTGTTTGGTCTTAGGTTTAGATGGGACCTAGAACCTATAAAATTCTTGCTAGGTCACAATCAAAGGAATGTCTTCATATTTACTAAAAATAAATACGAACGTACAAAAGATCTGTCTTATCAAATAATATTGAAGGACTAGCGAACTCACTTCAAGTATTGGTTCGTTTTAAGATTTGAGACAGAGGGTCCCGAATCTCTTTTATATAACTAGTTTCTCATATCAATATAACTACGGTGCTACTCCTCTTCCCTTCTCGCATTCTGTATTAATAAGAATCCTATTGAATATAGAGCAGTAATTGCATAATATCCATGTGTACCTAGTAAAAAATATTGTAGAATCATACCTCTAAAAGTTTGTCTATGTTTTTGTCTTTTTAACATACTGTTTGTGATACGTGAGGAGGAACTCGAGGTCGTCAATATTAGTAGTGGTAGAACAAAAGAGAGATGTGGGTGTGTGACGGATATAGACAAAACTTCGTTTAGGGTCTTTCATATAGCGAAGGAGGGATTTACAGATTCGAACATAAAGACTTTCATAAGAGGAAATTTGTGTATTATTGTTACGGTAACGGTGTCAGTCTTTTTTAATTACAAAAAATTATAGTATTTTATGTATCATATATACAAAGGGTCTAATAGGTCATTCTGTGGTGACTAAAAATGTATTAATTAAACTTCACTTATTCTGACACATAACCCTAAAAATTTACATCAACAATTTACATCAAATTGGAAATACATCTACGATAACTAATATAGGGGTACCATAATAAATTTTAAAAAGAGATAGGGAACACCAAGGATATTTAATCGTCTATATCTCCCGACGAATATCAATCCGAAGGAAGAAAAGAAAGTTCTATTGAAATAATTATCAAAACACATAAAAGTAGTTTTCTATGTATTACAAACCAACGAAATGAAAATACCACATACTGTAATCGTTAGTAGTTAATAGAAACAGAACTAATTAGTAAAATACTACCAAACCTTTTATCACTATGAGATAGTGAGGAAGAAGTAAATAATCGACCTTATAAAGACTTATGTCAAGGAGACGTAATGGATAAACCAATGGAACATCATATCAGGGATATCCTTTTCGTCTTATTTACGAAGTAAAAGAGAGACTTCTCTTGTTAAAAGTTGTATCGCTTGACCACCAAGGAATCAGAGAAGGTTTTCAATGGTCACCGTTAAAAATAAATAAATAAAAACAAACAAACGAAACCATAGTGACTTACATATATAA
The DNA here is from genome assembly GCA_006410555.1 of Capra ibex. Classification (NCBI taxonomy): domain Eukaryota; kingdom Metazoa; phylum Chordata; class Mammalia; order Artiodactyla; family Bovidae; genus Capra; species Capra ibex. Next base: position 32,660,330 of record SJYO01038709.1, read on the forward strand.
ATTTATATAGATTCATATTAGTCAGATAACGTCAGGAATTAAAACAACAGTAAGAATAGTTAGGAGGATATAAAGGTAGATATAGGTTACCTTCGGAGAAGTGTAACCGAGGACTCAGGAAAACCATACTCTCATTATTTGAAACTATCTGGTGTACCTTGAAACCAACATCTGCTGATTACCCATAAAGACTCTACACTCATATTGAGAGAAAAGACCTAATAAATCAGTAAATTCTGTAAATGGATCACTGATTGTACATGAACCTCAATTGTTTCGTCGTCACTTTCTTATTTATGAGGAGTAACGATATAAACCTGATTATGTTAGTTAGTTTAGTCATGAATACCTCTTAAATAATACATCAATCGTGAGAGTTTCTATAGCACATTTCTGTTTTTCAATCCTCTAATCTGAAGTAGGAAATAGATTTGTTTAAAGGTTAGCCTAGTCTCTGAACCGAAGACTTTTAGAACCTACGGATGGTAACTGTAGTACTTTATAGTCGTGAAAGTGTTGATAACTCACTAGTCTATATTTTTAGTACTATGCTTTGGAGTTGGAGAGTATTAAATCCAATATAATAGGTTGAATAAAGTCCTATTTCTTCTGTCTTAATATCGGGAACGTTAGATATTGGTATTAAATAAACAGGGAGTATATATAGAGGAAGAGTAAAATATAAGATAGTATATTAACTAAAAAACACACTTGAGAAATGAAAACTGTCAAAGTCATATTTTGAATTTAATGATATTTGTGTGTACGTACGTAACTACACATATACTTTACACAAAAGTACACACACACATACACATATATTTACACCAAGTCACCTCACCGAACTGATAGAAACCGGAAGAACCAAAATATATACACACACACACACACACACACATACATACATAAACTGACGTGGTCCAGAATCAACACCGTAGACCCTAGAAATCAACACTATACGTTTGAGAATTATACCCTAGACCAAGGGACTGGTCCCTAACTTGGGTCCGGGGAACGTAACCCTCATAGTTCAGAATCGGTGACCTGGTGATCCCTTCAGGGATCCAATATATATAATTGTGTACAAGATCCCGAGGACTAAGAAGAACGTCCGGTTTTCGTTAAAGTCCACACCACATTTGGGTATTTCCTGGTCGGTGTAGAGTCCAGTAGTGACAAAGGAAGATTAACAGGGGACGGAATTTGATCATAGGTAGCACCATGATATCTTCTCAAAGTAACTGATATTAAGTAAAACAGAATACCACGATAAAAGATACGATTTAGTTGGTATTACCGGACTACCGGTCGAACATGACGTCACTATAACGGAAATTCGTGTAGTTCTTGTCCTTCAATTAAGGATCAATAATAATTCGGTCAATTTAGACGGATTACAATACTCGGTATTAAACGAAATTAATTTTGTTAGTGAAATGTTTATAAAATTGGAATATTATACTCACACTATACACACAATTTTACATATATCAAGATGGGATGGAGAGGAATTAGCATAAAAAGATGTCTCTTGGTCAGAGTCTAAAGGGGTAACAATTCTGTAAAAATGTACTACCAACAATTTCACACGTACACGCGCACGAGTCAACGAAGTCAGCACAGGCTGAGAAACGTTGGGGTACCTGACGTCGGGTGTCCCGAGGAGACAGGTACCCGAAGAGGTCCGGTTCTTATGACCTCACCCAAAGGTACGGTAGGAGGTCCCCTAGAAGGGGTGGGTCCCTAGTTTGGGTGTAGAGGACTTAGAGGACGTAACGTCTACCTAAGAAATGGTGACTCGGTGCTCCCTTAGGGAACAATTTCACATCACGAAGAGATTGAACCTATTATTTGTCCGGTTGAATTTTTCTTATTTTTAAAGGACACTAGTTGGTCACGACTGTTCAATTAAAATAATTTTCAATGAATATATTCGTGTTTATATTTTGTTTACCGTGTGTAAAATACCAATTTCCCGAATATCTATATATTGTGGTTTACTATAAAAGTTTAGTTTGTGTTCCTGCATTTTCGTTATTTTAAGTTTACATGTTGGAATTGACGACTATAACAAAACCTATTTAGTTTACCGGAAAAATCTGTACTTATATCATGATCGACGTTACCACGTTCAGGAAAAAAAAAAAAAAATTATCGTACGGAAAACGAGATATACACAACACTTCCAAATTAATAAAGTGACAAAAAGAGATAATGTTGGAAACGTTTTATGAGTACTTATGTTATATTGGTACAAAAACGATAGTACATCAGGATACGAAACCACAGTATACGGACGTGGTAAATGTTTACCGATCATAAGATCTGACAAAAGTAATAGGCTTTTAGTTTCCGTGTTGAACCAGTTAAATCCTTTGACTTCAAGGTCAGATTTTGTATAACAAGTTAATTTTAACAGTGGTACTTTCTCTTTGACACGGGAATCTTGACCTTTTCTACAATTGTACTCATATCATACACGTGTTGACTCTCTTGAAACGAGTGGAGGAGTAATCTTCTACTGTTTACCCATTGACGTACAAAATTGTCGGTTCCTTTAGGATCCATGTATAGATGTACCCGGACCTTTAACGTATCGTCATCAACGAATTTCCACAAGTAAGTTTAGTAAGGTTTATTCGAGAGTTATTGACAAAATCTAATAGTGTCTCTACTTCAATTATCTATAATCATAAAAAACAATTTTTCCTTTGTTCAAAAGAGAAGTTATACAAATAAGTTTATATGTCTTCTCATATAATTATATTTGGTTTAGAATTAAATTTCATCGATAAAACCGAGTACTTTAATACAATAATTAATAAATTACGAAGTAATTTATAAATTGATTCTAAATGGTTCAAAATACTGTGGTTGTAATAGGATTTCAGAAACGTACTAGTCTTAACAGATTACATAAGTATTACTGACTTAAAATTTGGATTTTGTTATATACGTTACACTTATTAACGTACGACTTCAACTTACTCACTTGGATCGTATGGTATTTTGTGGAGATAATTTACCCATGTTACTCAAGGGCGGTATGTTTGGAAGTTGAACGCTTGAAACCTTCGACATTTACACGTAAGATAGTTACGGTCCACACTCACTTAGTATCGGAGTGTCAGAGGGTGACGACTACCAGGAAGTTGAGATGGTAGAGGGCGAAGGAGAGGAAGGAGGTCAGTCATTGAAAAGTACGGACAAGTGAGATACGGTCGGGGACATACGGTCGACAACATGATATGATGACATGAAAAAATTCCATGACATGACATTCTAATTTTTACAAATAAAAAAGTAAACAAATTACATAATAAAGACACTTTTCATAATATCTAGATAATGTCACGTTATAATATATCGACTAACATAAATAACCCATAGATCCAATTAAAACAACCTGAATGTTTCTTTGACCTGAATGTTTACACGAGAGCCTCACCTTGAACAAGTATACATCCCCTGTAGGACTTAATATATGTCAGTGATAAGGTATGAAATCGGTAAATACTTCAGTAATAAATACTTCGGTAAATAAAGGGATTCACTTTTTTCTTTCTTTTTCAGTAACTCACAGACGAGTACATTTGTTTTATTTTTGTTTTTTTATTGTTTTTGGTTTGGTTTTTTGACGTCACTTTATACGAATAAAACAACAACAAATCAGTGATTCAACACGAGCTAAGACATCGGGTAATATGAAGTTGTCTTAAAAGAGTCTTACCGTCCGTTATATATAAAAGAAAAAGGTACAATATGTCTAAAGTTTTAAAGATATTAATTGTACATATTAAGATACTCTTTTTTTACCTTGTTTAAAATGATAAACTGTTTATATAAATCGATTAGTACGTTATGTAGACTACATATACTTGTCACGTCAAAAATACTTATATTATAACGTTATTTTCCTAGTACAAAGGGAAGAACCGTACAAGTGACTTACAACCGCCCGTCTCAAAAATTAGATTTACTATACTGTAAAACTCTGGTTTGTTGTCTGTCCGTCTGGTCTCTCTTTCCAAGTGAACATAGAAATTACCAATGGAAGGTCGGGGTCGGACTCTAGAAATTACTTGGGTCCTATACTCAGATATTTACGTAATCACATTGGAATCCACTTTCAATTTTCTACGGATAAGTCATTTTTATTTACTTTTTTCTGAACGTACTTCCATATCCCGGTTTCCAATTCAATTTTCCAAATATTTCTTCTGACGGTTTTAGCTCCTTTCCATCGTAGTATTAGGGTAATAAAGTTCACTCTAGATATATAACTTTTGAGAGACTGAGAACCAGACACCTTTTACAGGGATCTTTCCTTTATTCTAATCCCGCCAAACCTTTACTACTGCTACAAAGGATTTACTTAACGACATATGAAGATTGGGTCTCTCTCTATGTGTTCTTAGACTAAGAGTCAGAAAAATGGCAGGACCTTTACCAGACAACACAATCATAAATTCTCATTAGTGATTAACTTACGTCGTGTGTAACCTCTTATCACAAAAATCTTCTATTATCGGGTTCTTTTTTTCCTTTACCGTAACGACGAACGATCGTTATCTGTACACCGGGTAGCGTGGCAAAGATATTTTATTGGTGGTCCCTTCGATTACAGAACGACAACAAGAACGTTGTAATAAAGGTCGGGACTCGATTTTGACGATGTTCTCCCGTTTTGACCAGGACAATAAGTCCTTTGATGATAACTAAGAATAAGTTTGGTTGATACTCGGTCTTTCTTATTTGTATTAAACCAATACCGAAGAGAGGAACTCTCTCTTAAGGTCAAGACTTTTAGCACACTGGACTTGTGTGAAACCAAGTGAAATTACAATGGGTTTACTGGTCAGTTGGTTTACTACTCCTCGTTTTGACCCTAACCTACTCTAATGGACCTAGATCGTCACGGTCTGCCTCTTCCGCTGCCGTGGGGTGAGGTCATGAGAACGGACCTTTTAGGGTACCTGCCTCCTCGGACCATCTGACGTAAAATACCCCAGTGCTTCTCAGCCTGTGCTGACTCGCTGAAGTGAAAGTGAAAAGTGAAAGTACGTAACCTCTTCCGTTACCGTCGGGTGAGGTCACAAGAACGGACCTCTTAGGGTCCCTACCCCCTCGGACCACCCGACGACAGAAACCCCAGCGTGTGTCAGTCTGTGATGACTTCACTGAATCGTCGTCGTCGTCGTCGTCACGGTCTTCTAGTTCTGCATCCAAGACTCCTATTTAATCACAACTAAGAATAGTCCATGGAAGACTAAATCCATCATGTATGAGAGTCCCCTCACTAACTAGAAAAGACACGGAGTCAAACGAGTAGACTCTTTTTCCCAAAAAAAAAAATTCTCATAGTTATAGTATCCTAACAAAAGTTCTAATTTACTTACTCATTTAATGAAACTTGACAGACCGTGTAGTGATATTCAATAATGGAGTTATTATTATATTTAGTGAAATATCATATTTATTGAAATATAAAGGATTTGTTATATTTAAATAATTTATTGTTATAAACCTTATCTAATCATTCATATTATCAAGTAATTAACCCGACGGAAAACTGTATAATATTTTGTTTAGGTAAGTAGTGATGGAAGGGGTTTTGTTATGGAGGACATACGGACAAAATTTTCAAAATACCTAAATTTACGGATATTTCTCAAAGTCAAGTCACGTCAAGTCAGCGAGTCGACACAGAATGAGAAACGCTGGGGTACTCAGCGTCGTGTGGTCCGGAGGGACAGGTAGTGGTTGAGGACCTCAAGTGAGTCTGAATACAGGCAGTTCAGTCACTAAGGTAGGTCTCAAATCAATAGAACTTATTGTCTAAACATTAGTACATCTAACGTTAATATTAGTATATTTAAGAATAAATTTTTCTGAATTTCATTGTATACCTTCAATTCACTTAATCCATATTACTTAGTTGGGTATTCTAAGGTCATGACAAACCTTTATATGGTGACGGTCCAACTTAAGTCTACAATACGTCCACTTCTTTTTTTTTTTCTTCCTTTTATCTTTTATGGAAAGACGTTGAGACAAGAATTATCTAAAATTAAATTGATTTCTTACAAAAGGAATTTTCCGACACTAGAATATACTGTAATGTACTTCCCAGTTCTTTCTGGTATAACAATCTATTAAACGTCTATTTAACTTCCTAAGGACAATTCCATTAACTGTCAAGAGTTCATCTAGTTCGCCACCCTCCTTAAACACAATTCGATAATTGTAAATTCAATGTAAATTCAACCGTCCTCAGGTACGTGACGGACCTCTGGGTCTCTAAAAGTCACGTCCATTCCAAAAAGGATCTTCAATTTCTTTTATTTTTAACGTTATCACTGACTGTTCGTACTCATATAACTTCTTTCTTAAGAATGGGAAACCAAAAGAATTTGAATACGATATATAATATAAAAATAAATAGAAATTAACCGGAAGGGACCACCGAGTCTGCCATTTCTCAGACAGACGTTACTTCCTTTGGACCCAAGTTAGGGACCCAACCCTTCTAGGGGACCTCCCCTCCCGTACCGTTGGGTGAGGTCATAAGAACGGAACTCTTAAAGTACCTGTCTCCTCGGACTGCCCGATGTCAGATACCCCAGTGTTTCTCATTCTGTGCCGACTCGCTGATTATGAACGGAAAACCAAAAGAATTTGAGTATGATATATAAAAATAATAGAAATTATATGTAACAGTGTTTCGTATAATATTTACTCTTTTTACCTACGTAGCATTTATTGGTGATGAACCTCGTTCTTTATATTTAATTATATAGACTGAATATGACGTCAGAAGAGACTACGACTTTTAGATTCAAAGATTATTGCAATTACATTAATGTATGGACCAAATAGGATAAAATATATTACCAAGGTTCTATTGTCAGGACCTCTATAAAAAATATTTTATCATCAACTCCAATTATTAATTAATTCGTAAATAAAGTATAATACACAAATATCTGTAGCCGATGGGGGAGACTAATAGTCCGACGAGAGTTAATGGACAGACTTCTTTCGAAAGAAACGTCGGTACATAAAGAATAGGGTAGCTCTCGAACACGGTAGTCTTCAATACAGACGACATAAAAAAGGTGGACGTTTAGTCAAAAGAAAAACTTCAGAAGGATCGGAACCAACGACTGCACCTAGAAAGTAGACAAGAAGGAAAATCCGACACGAGACCGAGGTTTTTACCAAAGAGTGACCGAGAGACGAAAGTAAAGTAAACAGGGGAGAAGGATCCCGGAATTTAGTGTCATAAAAGATCTCAAGGTCTACTTTCACAGCAATGTTATCCACCATCATAAGGAAAATCGGAGTACCAATTATCTCGACTGAGACCTTAGTTTGTTTGGTTCCGAATATACATGTTTGAACTAGTAGCGGATTCGGAATGAAAGTGGGAACAGTTTTCAAAAGTCATGTGCAATCGATAATATTATAAAGAAGAGGACGTACTTACGTGGTACTGCTATGACTCATACAGATGAAGTAAATTACGACGAATAGTTCACTGACCGTGTATAAACCGAGACTTTACAAATGAATTACTTAGTCAAGTCATGTCAAGTCAGAGAGTTAGTACAGACTGAGAAACGTTGGGGTACCTGACGTCGTGCGGTCCGAAGGGACAGGTAGTGGTTGAGGACCTCGAATGAGTTTGAGTACAGGTAGATCAATCCCTACGGTAGGTTGGTAGAGTAGGAGACAACAGGTAAAGAGAAGGGTGAAAGTTAGAAAGGATCGTAGTCCCAGAAAAGATCACTCAGACAAGAAGTGTAGTCCACCGGTTTCATAACTTCAAAGTCGAAGTCGTACTTAGGAAGACTCTTCTAAGGGAAATCCTAACTGACCAACCTAGAGAAACGTCAGGTTCCCTGAGAGTTCTCAGAAGAGGTTATGGTGTCAAGTTTTCGTAGTTAAGAAGTCGTGAGTCGAAAGAAATATCAGGTTGAGAGTGTAGGTATGTACTGATGACCTTTTTGGTATCGGAACTGATCTGTCTGGAAACAACCGTTTCATTATAGAGACGAAAAATTATACGACAGATCCAACTAGTATCGAAAGGAAAGTTCCTCGTTCACAGAAAATTAAAGTACCGACGTCAGTGGTGGACGTCACTAAAACCTCGAGTTTTTTTATTTCAGAGAGTGACAAAGGTAACAAAGGGGTAGATATTGTAAATTTCCCTTTTGTATTAACGAATGTAATCGTAATTTACACGACCTCCTCTGTACTGTGCAACCGAATTTTTGTAATTTCCTCTCCTCGAATACCATTGACATTATTATACTATATCTACGTTTTTTTTTTCTCTCTCTTTCTCTCTTCCCGTATATCATACCATTACCTTTACGACGGGTATGTGGGAGAAACAACTGTGATTTCATACGAGTAGTCTGGTTTAGATACGACAAGTCGAGACCCTTTGTATTAAGTTTACTCTGTAACTTTTTAACCCCGAACAGATCTTTCGTTGACTATTAAAATCCACATAATTGACAGAAGTTTATTAGTTTCTCGCCAAACCACTTTTCCCTTACTACATATCATAATAATCCGACTCGTCTTTCGTTTCCCTCTGTCTATTGGTGAGTACTAAATTCGTTTGATTATTGCATAGACCCTTTGTGATTAACTCTGGAGTCACACGATCCAGTCCCCGATAGTTTACTTAATTTTTGAGTCAGGAACCAAGGTCCTCAAGTGTCGTCGGTACTCTCCTGGGCTCAGAGGACCCTCAAACCATCGGAAGGAGAGGTTTAATGTCGCGTCTTAGGTCGACGTGGCTGTGTCATCAAATGACGAGGGAGAAGAAATTTATGGAAAATTTTTTACACACACACACACATATATATATATAAAATAAAAACCAAAACGACCCAGAAGCAACAACGTGTGCCCGAAAGAGATCAACACCGCTCCCCCACGATGAGCGATCAAAGTCACGGGACCGAAGAGTAACACCACCGAAGAGAACACCTCGTGTCCGAGACCCCGTGTCCCTGAAGTCATCAACGTCGTATACCCGAGTCATCAACACCGTAACCCCGAATCAGTATCAAGTCGTACACCCTAGAAGGATATGGTCCCTAGTTTGGCTATAGGGGACGTAACCGACCGTCTCAGGATAGGTGACGTGGTGGTCCCTTCAGGACGAGGGATAAGAATTTGAACTCAATTTCTACTTAAGTCAAAGGATAAAAAAAAAAAAAATCAAATTTGTAAATCGACCAAAAATGAATACGTCAAAAGATTTTCCAGTCACCGAGGGCTCCCTTCTGTTAAAAAGAGGTATCTTGTTAGGTCCAACTTACGTATACAAGGGAGGTCGTCGACACAAAGGAGGGGACACTCAACAAGGAACTTTTCTCTCCGGTGTCCTATGTCCTTTACGGAGTAGTCGTCTTGACCCGGACTTCTATTGTCGCCCCTCAACGGGTCCATAGTATCCACGGTTACTTACCCTTGACCCTCCCCCTACGTTTTTATTTGTTTACACCATTGTGACTTCATGCCGGGTTCTATCTTTTTCGGAGTAGACCTTCATCAATCAAGAGAAAGTGACCCCACACTTTAGCCCTGTATTTGTAGACAAATTCCTTACGATACCTCTCTAAACCTAGTACGCAATCCTTGACCTCTTATAATCCCTAAAAAGGTGATAACAATGAACTCGGAATGATCAAGGATTCGTACAAAGTACTTGGTAGAGGTCCCACTCTTATCTAGGACTTACGGGTGGTGGTGGTAGTAAGGAAATCGACTTCTCGAGAAGCACAAAGTGTGACCCGAAGACACGGTGTCAGATAACATTCTTTATCAAAGGAAAGTTGGTACTTCTCCGAAGGGACCACCGAGGCTATCTCTACCATTTCTTAGACGTACGTTACGGCCTCTGAGTCCAACCTGGGGACTCAGTTCTTCTAGGGGATCTCTCCCCTTACCGTTGGGTGAGGTCGTAAGAACGGACCTCTTAGTTGGGACTATAAGAACCAAGGATATATGTAGAGTATTCAGGAACCTCGTTAAAATAACCATAAAAATTACGACCAACTTACACAATCCCACTTCCCTAGGACAATGTGTCTTGTACCAAGAGAGAGTACTCAGGTGTGTCGTGAATTTAAGATCTTTATAAAATAATTATATAAAGAACTGACTATATTTTTATCCAAAGTAGACAAAGATCGTATGACCGTATCAACTCCATCGTTTATTGTTTTACTTTTTAACTACTGTTTACCCACCCGTATGATTGTACAGAAACATATGTCGTTTGTCATTCTTCGTCTACCCTGTCAGACTCATTGTGTAACTGTTTTCAAAGACCTCGGTTGACCACGACGTGGACAATTGGACCTTCCCCTAATTACATCCCCTTGTCGATGACAGAAAGGTATAAAGAATCGTGTTTTTTTCTACAAAATAATGTAAGTAACATTGAAGAGAAACCGTCATTTAAGTCCATTGTCGAAGAAGGATCAAAGGTGTGAACAGAAAAGAGTATCATCGCACAGTAGAAACTTTTAAGGTAGATTAAACTATTTTACTTGAGAAGGTAGTTCTGTCATATTTTAACCAAAAGAATTTAAAACAGGGTCAAGTAACCCAAAGTACTGGATATCACTGATAAAGATATGACTAAATTAAAACAAAAATTAAAAAATAAAAGAATTCGAGAAATACTCACCATAGATCACTATACAAAGAATTACAAGGTTTGATAAATTTTAGGAACTAAATTTGTTAAGATTATGACCAATATATGTAGTTACTAATAAAAAATATAGATTGACTATAATTTATAGACACAATTAAAATCTTTAAGGACATGACAGTGTGATAATACCTCTACTTGTTTTAGGGATTCGTGATCAGATCGGTATATACGACGACAACGACGATTCAGTGAAGTCAGCACAGACTGAGACACGCTGGGGTATCTGCCGTCGGGTGGTCCGAGGGGGTAGGGACCCTAAGAGATCCGTTCTTGTGACCTCACCCAACGGTAACGGAAGAGGTTACGTACTTTCACTTTTCACTTTCACTTCAACGAGTCAGCACAGGATGAGAAGCGCTGGGGGTACCTGACGTCGGGCGGTCCGAGGAGGTAGGTACCCTAAAAGGTCCGTTCTCATGACCTCACCCCACGGTAACGGAAGAGGTTCGGTATATACTGGATAACCATTAAGAAACGACTTACTTACATTTTATGTCTTTATCCAGTAAAACAGGGAAAATATAATTATATATAAAATTACGAGTAAAACACAATCTATAGTGAAGTGAATACGGGGGAAATTATCTTCTCTTATATTAAAAATAGAAAACGTAACTATTTACTGGAACGTTAGTCAAAGAGTACGGAACTTAATTTAAACTTGAACCTTCGGGACGATTACATCATTACACGTAAAAGGTTTACTAATATTTCACTCAGTTAGACTTAAAATTGTATTCCCCTTTGTATTTGTTGTAATGAAGAATGGACAATACTCTCGATCTTAAACGTCGGACTTTTCATTTCATCACTTTAAGTGAATCTCTTTAAATAAAAATTTAAGTTTGAAGATTTAAACCCCCTCTACCCATCTTTCGTGATTCGTCACTTTTTTCGTGCAATACCCGACACTTTATAAAGTCGGAGGATACCCTGATTCTGACAATTTTAGCTGTACACTACTTTAACTAGACTCGAATTAGAGACCACGACCTTTGTACGTCACCGGATGCTAACGAGATTGTATTCGACTTCTTCGTCTTGTTTACGAACCTCTCAAATGGAGGTAGAGAAAATCCTTTTTCTAATAATAACTCTTACGTCTGATTCTTTTACGGGGTAGTTGTCATTTCACCGAACCCTTTTTGACAAAATAGTATCGTGTAGAACTCCAAAGATGAATTCCGATAAGATGTACTTATAAACTTTTCTCCTCTACAGCTTATATTTTCGTGTTTTCCGGGACTCCCAAATCATAGAAATAAACGTAATTCCAAAGAGTATTTATTAAGATAAAACCCTATATACGAATTTTCCGTTGACGAGTCCGAAGACCATTTATACATTATTTACACTGAGAAAAATTATAGTTTTAATGGGAATCCTATCATTCACGTAAATAAAATTTCTTTATATTTTTATTTTACTTATTTTATAAAGTTCATGGAGTCTAGTAACGTTTAATCAGTAGTTCAGAGAGACTCAAAAAGAACCTAATATACTTATTACGGAACCCTATCTTACTTTGAATGGTTTAACACAAAGACTCTTGATCCCCCACCCTTTCAAAAGTCTTTCGTCTTTGGGTACCCTTCTTAAAAAGATGACTGACAGTCCATTTAGTAGACTTCTCTCCTTTTCGACTAAAAGTTAACCAAATTCCATCATCTTCTACAAACTTAAGGTCCCCTAAAAGATACACACAAGTTATCGGGTGAATTGGGTGACTTCTTGTGGGGTCCTTATTGTTCACTTAGTATTCCACCTCACTTTAATTTCACGTGAACAAAAGAAGTTATAACTATAAAAGGGGAGAATTTTAATATACACATCTCTTCGAACAGGAATCTTCGTCAGACAAGCCCAGTCTTTTTTATTTAATACCACAGTTTATGTTTCAATCTAATGGAGTGGTTCTAAAGTCCTTGAGGCCCCGACCTCTTTACACCGAACTTCCTTCCGACAACCAAACAGGTGGACGTAAAACAGTCCTGTTTCCATCCCATATTAGTTTTCGAGGTCGACAACTTTAGGAATATTATCAAAATAGGAAACCGGACAGTCGCCTTATAACGACTGTTATATCCTTAAGAAATCGTGTTTTTGTAACTCGGTGAGACCTGAGTATTAAAAGAGTCAAATACCACACACACTACTAAAACATTTCATCTTTTATCAACCTCCACCCTCGGAGTATTGGGATCTTCCATTGAAATCCGTGAAGATAGTCGGTTCATGGTAGACGTTTGACCTGTCTTAAGTCACCTGTCTTTGTTTGAGTTAACGGAGAGATGGGGGAACATGAGGGTCCCGGATCGAATATTACATGCCGAGTATTTTCTGAGATATTTACTGAGGATTTACTTCCCTATTTACTCTCTCACGTGTCTACTTACGTAGAGACCTTAAAGTTCTACGAAAACACAGGTACGTAGGACGTATCGGTAGAGGACAGAAAGACTTAAGGATTTTTCCTCTCTCTCTAACAAACAAACGAAAGACATTACAGACTAAAATCTTTCGCTCTTGTCCATTAATAATACTTATCTTTCGTGTCACTTACGTTTAAGCTTTCTGGGTCCGGTTTGACAAATTTGGACGATTCCAGAGTGGACCTTTCCCCGGACTATTATGAACTAAAAGGGTGACTACCACAACGGTTTTGTACGGCAGGTGCTACATACAGCGGTGTGGCGCGTATCGGTATGACTGACGTCAAAGGACACAGAAGGAGGGGACTGCGTCTCGTTCACACCACTAGAGGGATTTGTGTGTCCGAGGACGTCACTTTTTGATGAACCTAAGAACAAACTTAAGGTAGAGGTGATGAATGATCGAGGTATCGTGCGAAGTAGTGAGCAGACATTTTACTACAAACACGCTATGGATGAAGAAACTCTTAATTTGTCGATTATGTACGTTTCACGGACCTTGTTACAGACCGAACAACAATTCACAAGTTGTTTAGGAATGACAACATCAACGATAATAATAATAGTAATAGTAATAATAATAAAGCATAAGAACATGGAAAAATTTGGGTGAGAGATGTATTACTTGAGATGGTGGGTTTTTACTTTATAACCAAAGGATTTTAGATCGGGTACCAATCTCAAGGTCGAAGTAGGAGGTGTCGAAGACTGACATGTAGAATGTGAGATCGTCATAGTCGGGTGGAAATTAAGAAGGATACCTGGTGGGCAAAAGATGGAGATATGACGACGTGTTCGACAAATGAGACGGACGACGAGGACGACGATTCAGCGAAGTCAGCACAGGCTGAGACACGCTGGGGTATCTACCGTCGGGTGGTCCGAGGGGGCAGGGACCCTAAGAGGTTCGTTCTTGTGACCTCACCCAACGGTAAAGGAGGAGGTCATGTACTTTCACTTTTCACTTTCACTTCAACGAGTCAACACAGGTTGAACATCGCTGGGGTACCTGACGTCGGGTGGTCCTAGGAGGTAGGTACCCTAAAAGGTCCGTTCTCATGACCTCACCCCATGGTAACGGAAGAGGGAATCAGACGGAGCTGATTACGAAAGGACAACGGGACTGTTTGAGGATAAACAGGAGACTCTGGTGGTTTAAAATGTCGACATCAGAAGTGGAATACGGTAATCCATTCACGTCTTTCCGAACGAAAGATTCGTGGTCCTCACTAAAGAAGTGCTACCAAGTCCCGTTCGCTCATGATGTCAAAGACGGAAGTCGGTATAGAGGGGATTAACTAGGAGAACCCTGGTAAACTGTTCCACTGGAAGAAAGACGTATGTAACGACTCAGAAAGAAAGTTCCCACACAAGTTGTTCCCATCCAAAAACTAACGACAGGTTAAACGTCAATACGATTGGTTACAAAACAAAACAAAACAAAAACCTTGGACAAACTTTTCGTCACCTCTGATAAGGTTCAAGTAGACTCAGACAATTCTTATATAATCTTAGTAGTCGTTAAAATCTTTTACGAAGAAGTGAGAACTGGTTACAAAGGGTAGGGTTTTTAAAAGAAGGTTAATTTTGTATGTAGTCTTATCAGTTGTAAAACTTACATCTCCTCTTTTCCCTCTGTCCTTGTGTTACCGTCGTAATATCCCCGTTTTTGGGACAGTCTTGGAGTCTTTGTCTCTCCTTATGAAAGTGATTAACAATACACGTAACAATTCCTTTCCTTTTACAGAGGAATCCACCAAGTGACGAAGGGTCATTAGGAGGTGGATCCTAACTCCGCTCGAACCTATGACGGTATAAAAGTCACCTTTAGTTTCCGTAGATAGTTAGTAACCACACACATACAAATAAAATTTTCACAATCAACGAGTCAGTACAGGTCAAGAAACGTTAGGGTACCTGACATCGGGCGGTCCGAGGAGACAGGTCCCTTAAGAGGTCCGGTCTTATGACCTCACTCAGTCTAAACAAGAAAGGATAGAGTCTGTGTACAAACACTGATTTACAATTAAATTTAAAACCAAGTCAATAAAAATTAACTACTTTAAAACTCCTTGGTGGAACTTAAACTTAAAACAGTGGAGATTTTAATTCTAACACTATTGAGCAATGGTTTCACCAAAACCTAAAACTACATTCTAATTCTACGAAAACTTTTACATTTTACGACATATTTAAAATATCAACACGAATGACAGTGAGGTTTATAAAAACCTTTTTGTCAATTCACTATCCATTATAACAGGGTTTCAGGAGTAAGACATAGTCAGAATATGACATGAAATTGGAACCAGTTCAATGAATTTACAAAAACGGAGTGAAGGAAGAGGTCTTATTTTCTAGGATCAGTCAGACGAAATCTTAGATCCTTATATTTTAACCGTATATGGAGAAATCGTTGATATCACGAGTAACGACTACGTAAATTGTCTTCATTGTGTTTATATTAATTCGTTCATCTTTCTTTCTTTCCTACTTGTACATCTTAGTTGAACCATATAAGGTCTAAAGTACGAGTGAATTAACTTACTAGGTTCGATTAGAGACAAGATTACGGGTCCACTTTATTCACAGTCGGGAGAAATAAAAAGATTCAGTTTAACTCGCATGATGATTTCGGGATAGATGATCCCGTATAGATTTGTACGGAATACAAATCTATTTGTATTTGTATAGATTTGTATAGAATACAAAACTTGATATGTCAGGAAAGTGACTTCAAAGATTTGTTTAGACCACTCGGACGAACCGAGTGGTCTCTTGTCCCTCTCCTGTCATCGGAAATTAGGTTGTAACTTATTCGTTAAAGTGAGTAATTTTACCCTTTACTGAGGAAGAGACAATCTACTTCCATTTCTAAAGGTGGGGTGGGTAACCGATAAGGGTTCCAGTTCTCGTTAAAATTAATAGTTATGCGAGAGAGTGAGAAACCGAAGAACAGTGAAAACTCACCCCAGGGTACCAAATTAATGTCATTGTTGATATTATCTTTTTAAAGACATTCTGGATAATCAGTTCGTTATTGATCAACACACAGAAACACGATGGTCTAAATCCTATATCTAAATATTGATCATTTAACTCCCTGTTTTTAATATAGCGTGTAAAAGAATCCAAACGATGTGGAGTTTGTCGAACAAGACGTCAACAAGTCAGAGATTCAGTACAGACTGAGAAACGTTGGGGTACCTGACGTCACACGGTCCGAAGGAATAGGTAGTGGTTGAGGACCTCGAACGAGTTTGAGTACGGGTAACTCGACCACTACGGTAGGTAGGTAGAGTAGGAGACAGTAAGGAAAGAGGAGGACGGAAGTTAGAAAGGGTCGTAGTCTCAGAAAAGGGTACTCAGTCGAGAATTGTAGTCCACCGATTTCATAACCTCGAAGTCGAAGTCGTAGTCAGGAAGGTTACTTATAAGTCCCAACTAAAGGAAATCCTAACTGACCAAACTAGAGGAACGACAGGTCGAATCCTTAGATCAAAAGAAAACTTCGTATAAGGACCTTTTCGACTAAAAGGAGAAGGTAAGGGGAATACAGAAATACTTAAGGAGATGAGGAGGGGCCTCTTCCGTTACCGTGGGGTGAGGTCATGAGAACGGACCTTTTAGGGTACCTTTCTCCTCGGACCACCCGACGTCAGGTACTTCAGCGATTCTCAGCCTGTGCTGACTCTCTGAAGTGAAACTGAAAAGTGAAAGTACGTAACCTCTTCCTTTACCGTTGGGTGAGTCCATAAGAACGGATCTCTTAGGGTCCCTGCCCCCTCGGACGACCCGACGGTAGATACCCCAGCGTGTCTCAATCTGTGTTGACTTCACTGTCGTCGTCGTCGTCGTCGTCGATGAGGAGGGGACAATATCTACTTCCCTTTGTCTTATACGGTGGGTTTTTACACGGTGAAACCGTACGTCCAATAAAACTCGACTTCTGTTAGTCCTGGGGTTTGTCATAAATAAGTAAATCAACCGACGTGACACAGAATCAACAGTGTGTAGCTCAGAAGCAATGGTGTACGTCTTAGAGAATCAACAACGTACGTCTTATGAACTCAACGTCGTACACCCTAGATCAAGGGACTCGTCCCTACCTTGGACCTGGGGGACGTAACCCTCATCCCTCAGAATCGGTGAAACGGTGGTCCTTTCACGGACCTACTCGAAACATTGAGGGTGAATTGACGGATTAAATCTATTCCCCTAGACCAAGTTCCTTTCTCGGTAGTGTTTACTATGGATGTTTCTCATACCCGATCTACACCATTCGTGTTCCCTCCAGACACCGTCCCGGATAAACAAGTTTCCGGAGAGACACAGGGTGACAGAGACGTACCGTACTGTTCGTGAATAAATGGTATATAAACAAGAGTAGAAGGAGACTTAACAGACGAAGGGAGACCTCGGGGTAAGAGGAATCGAATCCCACCGTACCTTCGGAGTTAACGGATTGACTCGTACAGTACAAAAACGTCCTGAGGGTATGGAGGTTTTAACTTAAACAAAAAGAGGACAATTAGTCAGAATACAATTAATTTAATAATCTGGTCAGTCCTTTGGGATTTTCCCATCTTCTTTTTTAAAAGGAGGGGATGTGACTCATGGGATTAATCTCCGGACCCGTTCTACAAAGTAACAATCTTAATATTATAAAGTTATCAAATGTCATAGAACTAAAAGACTAAAGGACCCCATATAACTTTACCAAACCATTACTTTTTACATACTAAGAAGTGTCACTTTTCAATTAATTGTTAACGAAAATAAGAAATTACTTCTCAAAGTATCGATTTAATTATGTTCCACGATCCAAAAAAAACACAAAGAAAAAAAATCGACTAATTTATTACGATTTAATCTTATAGAAACCAGATTACAACTTACTCTGGTAAACCGTTGAGTCTATGTTCGGTAAAATTAAAGAACAACACATAACAACAAATTAAATACTGAGGTATTTATTCATTCACGTTAAACTTAATAACAGTAATTCTCAGTAATTCTTCCTTTGACCGAAGTTTACTACACCACTTCGGTAAAAATTTCATCTCTATAGAAAAAAATGTCTTCTTTTCTTTCCTATTTTATTACTTATGTATATATATTTATCATACATATTATATAATTTTTTTATTACTTACTTATGTTGAAGCGAAGACTCTAAAAAAAACACATACACATAAGGACTCAATCCGACCTCCGGTCTAAACATTAACGAGTACATATACGAAAGATTTTAAACGAATTCCTTTAGACCGACCTAACCTAAAAGGTTTTTCCGTTAATTTCCAAACGTCAACTTTTTAATAGGAAGAAGTATTTATAATCACTCACATTACCAAAGGACCGTACCTCCTATACGACCTGTAATATAACTCTCCATGTCGAGGTCCGTTTTAATTTGAACACAAAAAGTCTCTATGGTCCTAATCGAACAAATGGTTGAAAAATGATTAAACAATTTCGTCGATTTAAATGTTTTATACATCTGGAATGTACAATTCGAATCTTTAAACGAAAGTATATATAAGATTGTTCAGGTTACCAGAGGGCAACGACACTTAACCTTAAAGTACTCTTGGAAATTTAGGACTTCTACAGACCCAGCGTAGAGGTTTCTAAGACTAAATTAACCTAACCCTCTTTTGGACCAGTAACCCTACAAAATTTCGGGGGGTCTACTAACAATACACGTCATTTCCAACGTTTTGGTCACTTGAATGTTTGTTGCATGACAAAGGATATGTTCTCGACCATTTAACTTTCTCACACACCTGTATTTTTATTCGGTTTTTTGGGTTACAGTTATTTCGTCTGTAGATGGAGTATTTATATACAAACGTTATTGTGTAATGACTTTTACTAACTTAAAACCATATGGTTAAAAATCATATGGTTAAAAAAAACCATATGGTAAAAAAACAATATTTTGTGGATCTTCTTAATACATCATTTTCGTCGTTCGGTACAGTTTGTTTATCCTTTTAAGTTAATTGTCGATGTAGTAAAGAAAAATCTATTATATCTTTTACCTTATACATAGATAGACGATAGACAGATATATAGTTGATGTTTATTTGTTGACCTATGACCATCAAAATAAAATTACCATCTTTTGTTCAATAACGATGAAAAACAATTGTCAATAAAACTATAAAAAGATGTCATTTATATGTAACGAAGACACTATTCTTTTTCACAATAAAAGATTTTCAAAGTTTTCATCAGATGAATCTTTAATTACTTTATTGTTTCGGTGCGTAATTTGAAGACTCTATTGTTGTTTCGACATTGGTTTTAGTAAGTATCGGAATTTACGAAAGTACAAACTCTATTTTCTCTTTTATTCTCTTAATTTACAACCTGAAATATTCTTTATTTTTTCGTCATCTTTTTTAGAAGTTTTTATAAAATATCTGTTTACGAAAGTTTGTAGGTTGAGACTGAATAGTACATAAACTTTTTAAGATTTGGTGCCGTTATATCGAAATTTTGAAGATATAAGTATAAGATTTCGGGTGTATCGAAACTAATACTTTAAATTTTTTTTATCATCTTTGAAACTTGTGATGTCTGGTTAAAGTCCTTATGTTTATAATTTTAGAACATTTTATATCGTTTGATGTGGTTGTTATCCCGTTTAATGGTATAAATTTAACCTAAATAGAGTCCTTTTGTCAATACGAATTATATTCTCTGAGGTAAATGTAGGAAGTAACGTGTGGGAAGATATTTAATACTTGTTTATAAATATTTTATTTCAGACAAGGACTATTCTCCATCTTTGTTTGTTGGTTTTTTTCTCTGAAAATCGTTACATTTTTATCTACTGTCAACTATTCGTACGTTTGACGACAGATAGTTTTATTGTCATTTGAGATATTAGTTACAACTTTATGATTTTCATAGAGGTAATTTTAGTCTTTGTGTGGATCTTACGGGTAGTTTACGAAAAAATTTTAAGAGATGACCTATAAGATCGGTTACTTTATACAATTGATTTTCTTTACTCTTCATATTCATAATCTTTTCTTTTAGTTTAATAAGGATAATCTTGTATAATAATAGTAGGTGAACACGGATTCACTTAGTCGTTGTGAGTGTAGATGAGTCAGTATATTGACCATTTCTTTTTACTCTTATTAACATATAATTCACATACGTTCGAAAGGAGGTATGATTATTGATCTGTTATTTGTGTTATCTTTAGTTTCGAAAGTAAGACGTGTCATTAAGTTTTATACTATAATAATACATAAATAACTATAAAACACACCGTAAATTTCTATACGTTTGAACTCAATTTTTTTATATTTTCTTATAAACTCATGTACTTGTCTATACAGGTCATAAAGAACTACTCTTCAAATTATAAAACATGTATACTAAAGAGGGGTTTAAACGGATTTTATATTCACGTGTGTGTTTTATATTATCGTTGGGTACTTCTCCCCCGACCCTCTCGAAACCTCCACTGTTTTTTAATGGGAACCTGATGTTCTTCTAGTTTGGTCAGTTAGGATTTCCTTTAGTCAGGACTTATAAGTAACCTTCCCGTCTCCGTCATCGACTTTGAGGTTATGAACCCGGTGGACTACACTTCTTGACTGAGTAACCTTTTCTGGGACTACGACCCTTTCTAACTTCCGTCCTCCTCTTCCCCTACTGTCTACTATGTAGTGGATGAGCTACCTGTACTCAAACTTGTTCGAGACCCTCAACGACTACCTGTCCCTTCGGACCACACGACGTCAGGTACCCCAGAGTCTCAGTCTGTGTTGACTCGTTGACTTGACTTGATTTGACTTTTAACGAGATTTGAAGTAGACTCTCGTTGTATCTACTCTACATTAATCTTTTATCATTCCTTTTTTCAGTACACAGGTAGAGGTATACTTTTACATATTATTTAGAGGGTGATTTTCTTATATATCTACTCACTTTCCTTTTATAAGAGTTCATATATATTATTTTTATTGTAAAGTTAACATCGAGTCGACCATTTCTTAGGTGGACGTTACGTCCTCTGCGACCAAGCTAAGGACCCAGTCCTCTAGGGGATCTCTTCCCTATCCGATGGGTGAGGTCATAGGAACCCCAAGGGACCACCGAGTCAACCATTTCTTAGACGGACGTTACACCCTCTGGTCCCAAGCTAGGAACCCAACCCTGCTAGGGGACCTCCTCCCTTACCATAAGAAAGGATCTCTTAGGGGTACCTTTCTCCTTGGACCGTCCGACGTCAGATACCCCAGCGTTTCTCGCCCTGTGTTGACTCGTTGATTCGTGTATCCACCCATTTTTACCTAATCCTCTCATCATCGAAAACCATTAGTCAACTATTAGTGTAGTTTTTAGTCTTAGGAGTAAGTGTATTATGTGATTTTAAATTAAACTCTATCTATTTTATAAGTTTATATTTAAACGAATTCTTCCAGTTCCTTGTCTTCTACTGATTCATTTATAAAGATGTCACTCCACTACCTTTTATTTTATGAAGATTTCTTCACTGTTGTTTAAGTTTTTACATTCACCTTTCGTGTGTATCTATAAAATTTTAGAAACATGTAATTCTTGTTTGACTTTAACTTAGAATGTTTAGTTAATACTTTTTCTTTATGTCACGGATAAAAAATTTTCTATACCTTCCTTCTTAACTATATGTTAGGGTTCTGTACACTTTTTACTAGTCGAAATGAATATTAGTTTACTTACTTTTATTTTCATTTTTGGAAAAAAACTATTCTTGGACTTAACCTTATAAAGTGTCTCGTCAAAACATTATCGGTAGTCTTAGGAATTGTTACCCGTAGGTCAACTGACCCGTTGACGTAAAGATTCCTAATAGATTTGTTTATAAATTCAGACACACGTATATGACTTAGTGTGTTCATAAACAAATAATAAAAATGTCACTTTGTACTTTCATTATGTCATGAGTAGCCATCCCTCGAATATCCCGAAGGGTCCACCACGATCACCATTTCTCGGGCGAACGGTTACGTCCTCTGTATTCTCTGGGTCCAACCTAGGGACCCAGCCCTTCTAGGGGACTTCCTCCCGTACCGTTGGGTGAGGTCATAAGAACGGACCTCTTAGGGTACCTGTCTCCTCTGACCACCCGATGTCAGGTATCTCAGTGTTTCTTAACATTTGTTGACTTCGTTGAATCGTGCGTGTGTAAGTCCCCTAAATATTTTATTACTATATAGAGATTTCTTATCTTTAAATTTCAAAACCTTCATTAACGTAACTATAATTTCCATAAGGTTCATGAATTTTCGTATCTGATATTATGTATCATATGTATGTATGTTACTATATCATACCAGAGTAAATATATACTTATATATAGTTTTATATTTAAAACAATAGAGACTCTTTACTTGAATATGAATTATAATTGAGAGAGTAAAAACGAATAGTTCTAAAAGTTTCTACGTACGTTACTTATAATTATATATACTTTGACTTCTGATAAAATAAATAGATATGTATTTCATACAAAGTAAAGTGTTCTAGAAAATGAATTTGTTACACAGGATGGTAAACGTCAAGGAGTCTCCATACATTAAACTCAACGAAATAAAAGGATTAAGAATGTAAAGAGTGTATCGGTATAGAGATTAGAAACTAAAAGAGTGAAAAAGTAAGAAATATCAGAAAGAGAACACTTTTTACTCCTTTTTAATTAAGTAAAAGTATACGAGGTGTACGAAGAAGACAACTAAAGAAAAAGTAATTTACATTAGGTATTTAGAAATAAAAAAAAGAAGAAATTCGACATTCATTATACAGATTTAAAGACCGTACCGTTTACCTCTAAAATTACTGGGATGTACAAAAAGGTAAAGACAACTGAGAGAAGGGGGTTTAATACATTCGATATGAAAATTAAAATATAACTCAATGTAAAGAGGAAACAAAAGATTGATATTAATTCAGAGATCACAAAACAGTTTCTCAGTAAGATTTTTAACTTTTGTATATTTGTCGTACATGTAATAATACCGTGTTACTTAGATAAAATAAATCTCAGTCGAAACCACAACCCGAATGTAAACGAAAGGATGTCAAAGTTACTGTCCAATGGAGACGACGAAATTTCTCTTACAGGGACAGAAGTTCAAGTTTACCTAAAAGAAAAGAAACTTGGTGATTAGAGAGTTTAAGTTTATCGTTCTGTCTCCAATGACTCAGAGGTCTCAGATAGAGGGTTTAGAGAAAGAGGAAGGGAGAGGGAGGGAGAGAGACAGAGTGTGTGTGTGTGTGTGTGTGTGTGTGTGGGGAGTCCTCCTTCCTCTTCTCCTAGAATAAATTCCCCGTCCTCCTCCCCTTTGAAGAAACCCTTGAGAGTATGAAATGATTATAGAATAGAGTAGTATAAGGAAAAAAAAAAAAAAACCAAACAAACAAAATAACCAAGGAGGAGAATGGGGGGTGGGACGTGGACCACCCGAGGTCTCATCCTTTCTTCTTCCTGCCGGTTTGTGGAAACATTCTTCGATCTCAAATTTTGTCTTCTGTATAACTTTCCTGTAAAATTTTTCTCTCTACATATTATACCTTAAATTCCATAGTTGAGACACCTCGGAGTTTCACCTGAGGAACGATAATGTCGGTTTAGGAGTCATTCGTAGATGGTGTCACATTTTCTGACTGAGTCTCTTTATATTTCAATCAATCGTCGGTCAATAAAACACGTATATATCCTCTTTGACTATTATCTAACTAAGGTTAATTGTTTCCGTTTCTGTCCTAAATGTATCATCTTTCTCCTCTCTTCTCTTCTTTTTAAATCTATAAACTTTTACTATGCCAAAGAAAAGAAAGAAAGAGAAAAAAAATCCTTTCCACGAAATATCGACCGTCGATCGATTCCCTGGTTTCAGTTACAAATGATTAGTCTCTAATAGTCCTCATGTACGCAACCGGTGGGTGTCGCAAGGGGGTGGGGCACTAGGGTGTTTATGTATTTGTGTCACGTTTCTTTGGAGTGTCGAAATAAATCGAACGAGGTCGGTCATTCTTAAGTGATGTGGTACCCCTTAAAACCATTCTTCTTTACTTGTACCTTCACCAAGAGTGTCTTACACCCAACTCCCTAAGGTTCCTCCCAAAAACCTTCGTCTTCATTCAAGAGTTAACGTACAACAGTTCTCTATCTCCGTTACGACATAACTCATAAAATAAAAAAGAAACTCTCGACCCCTTTAAATTCTTCCCCGATCTTAACAGTAACCATAACATTGATGTCACTTGGGACAATCCGTTCCTTCCCCTACCTGACAATTAAAAGGACAAACTTCTCACAGAACACAGATAGATCAAGTCGGTACCAGTCTCACCGGAGAGACCTGTAATAAATAAAAAGTTCTCGTAAGAAATAGAAGTCAACCCTTGTAGTACTGGATCAACGGTCGTTCCGACAACACAAAAACAAAAACAAAAAAATTAAAAGAGTTAGAGAGGAAAACCGGTTTCCGTCTGTTCAAATCGGGTTTCTTTTAACTGCACACCCCAGATCTAGGTGTGTACAATCCTGTATGACGGGAACTTGTTGGTCTGACCAGTAATTCCCTTATTAAAACCAACTAATACCTACGGGGTCTTCTAGCTCTCACAAATAAGTTACATAAACCCTCTCCGACAAAGACGAAACACAGACGGTCACAGGAAGGTATCTTCAATGTAAAACCGTACGGGAACAGGAGTAGGTCAAAAAGTTTTGTTTATACCTACTGTTCAGAATCGAAGCCAAAGGAGGTATATGTCTAGGGTTCCACTATCGGTAACATGTCCATCAAGTGACACCTCAGTGGGGACAATCACGAGTCGAAGGTCGTTAAAACAGGGGTACTCAAAAGACTGCATATATGTTGGCACAAACACCCTGAGTTAGGGTATTTCTACAGAGTATAACTACGTGGTGTGTGTGTGGGGTGGTGGTGGTGGTTGGGAATCTGGACTTACTGAACTTACTAAAATGGATCCACGGGGAGTAAAGAATCAGGAAAATAATCATTAAAGTTGTAAAATTCTTATTCAAGGTTTGAAGTATGGGAAAACAAGATAACAATACGTATAGTTTCTAACTATCCGGATACTCCTTTACTCAACGACAAGGACTGACGAAACGTCCTAAGGAGAGGACATAGGGTTCTAGACTCTTACCCCCGACTCGACCTTAAGACGGACAGAGAAATCCCGATGTCTTCGACTTCTCGGAAAGACTGAAACGTATTTTGGGAGTCGTTCTCGTACAGAGATATCTGGTTTTGGTGAGAGTCGGATCATTACTCTTAGTATCTCTTTCTCTCCTCTCTGTTCGAACCAAAACGAGGACACAGTGACTCAACCGACGGATGGAAGAGTCCCTCGAATAGACCTGTCACATGAAGATAAAAATCGTTACATTGAGGTCGTTTTGAGACCTGTCATTTCGAATTCGTAAGTCGTCTAATTCTTTCTGTTTTCTGTCTTGTCTTTTCCTTGGGTTTCACATTTACTAACTTTGACCATTACATGTAGTACCGACCTGATCAAAAAGAGAACAAGTTTTAAGATAAACACTCGTTAAAAGAAGGTGAAGTATGAGAGAGGAAGATATTGGAAAGTAAGTTTTACAACTAAAAGGGAAGACAACATTAATTGGTAAGACTCGATCTTTGTGTATGAGGATTCACTTTATGAAAACTTCTCAACTCAATTCGTCTCTCACCCAAATAGATTAAAGAACAATTATCTTAACGGTCTCTTCTTAAAGTTTCAGACTTTTCGACGGTTCCTTTAACATAAAAAGGACAAACTTTTGATTCGTAAAAATCGGTCTACCTCTAAATGTAGAGTCATTCATCTCACTTCTTTCATGTTGTACCATGTACGTACAACGGGGGTTTACTGTGAACACATTTACTAAATTATTAGTTGTTTTACAGTCACGTTAAAAGAAAAGTTCAATTTCCCTTCGAAACCAATATACTTCTGAAGGGACCACCGAGTCTGCCATTTCGTAGACGGATGTTACACCCTCTGAACCCAAACTAGGGACCCAGCCCTTCTAGGAGACCTCTTCCTTTACCGTTGGGTGAGGTCATGAAAACAGACCTTTTAGGGTACCTACCTTCTCGGACCATCCGATGTCAGGCACCCCAGCGTTTGTCAGTCTGTGCTAACTCACTGAAGTGGAATGGAATCGAGTGGAAACCAAAATACTGAGTTCTGAATCGGAACTCAGAAGTCTTTCACTTTGACAATCAGCGAGTCAGTACCACCTGGGAAACACTGGGGTACCTGACATTGGACGGTCTGAGGAGACAGGTACCCCTTGGTTTTAGTAGGGTTTCTTTTTCTTTACGTTCTTCCGTTACATCAACAGATTTTTTTTCACTTTTAATTTCAACGAGTGATTACAGGCTGAGAAACGTAATGTACCTGATATGTCAGGTACTTTAATAGATCCGTTCTTATGACCTCATCCATCGTTAAGAGCAGTGGTCTAGAAGAGTTGGGTCCCTAACTTGGACCCAGAGGACGTGACGTCCGTCTAAGAAATGGTGGTCTAGCAAACCAATAATCGATTTACTGGAACCCATTTCTTATACACGGAGGTAGAAGGTAGTTTACTTAGGTAAATATTGTTTTAATCACCTTTAATGTTATTCTTAGTACTTCTTCTATTATCGTTTCTTCAAAATGGACTCTTTATTTACACTTGTCCTGAAACCTCTTCAGACTATAAAGGAGACCTAAAAGGAGTAGTACTAAAGATGGACCGGAAGGGATGACGAGTTCCCTGATACATAGATTAGTCACATTAAAAATTAGACATCTTTTTTTTATGGTGAAGATTCCTCAATCGTCACTTATTCTGATCGATTTTGAACTCAGAAACTATCTATTTGGTCGTTAACCAAGGTTTAAAGTAGCATAAATATTTAAATTTTACCTTAGATGTACACCAGTTGACATACCTTAGGTTAAAATAGGGAATTATATTTCGAAACAGGAAGGAAGGAGTCGAAGAGAGACCTGAACAGTATGACAAAAATAATAAACAATAAATTACAGTAAGGTTCGATTTTCGTTAAATTTACAAATCATGTGTAAAACGACAAATAGAGACATAACAAGTTACGGTAAAATTCATGTTTTGATTCTAACAAAAAGAACTTACGTCCTAGTGACTTCAATGTGTTGAGTATAAAGTATAGAGTAAGTACGTATACATAAAAGAAGAATGTTTAACACCTTTACGATGTGTTTTGATTGAGTTGGGAAAAATAAAACGAAGAGGAAAACCGAGTGATTACTCATTCCTTCCTGGTTTTCCTTTCCTTCTCTTTTCTTTTCAACCCAACAGGATAGAAAGGGCAAGAAAAGTACAGTAGTAAAAATCACTGCCACCGACCGATTATATTCCGTTCTTGTGTTCATTCTTTTCTATATTATTAAATATATTAATAAATATATATTAAATTACCAGTAATATAAAGAATCTTTTGGTAGCGGAAAAAGTAGTAAGTTTAGGTCGAAACAAAGTGTAGACAGTAACTGACAGATGTAGGGACGAATAATATGAGAACACGATCGAATCTCAGAGTGGTTTGAGAAGGTGTAACACCAAGCTACGCCTAAAACACGAGTACAACAAACCAGTGAGTCAACACAAGCTGAAAATCACTGGGTACCTGACATCGGGTGGTCCGACGAGACAGGTACCTTAAAGGGCTAGTTCTTATGACATCACCCAACGGTAAAGGAAGAGATCCCCTAGAAGTGTTGAGTCCCTACTTGGTGTAAAGGACGTGATCGTCCACCTAAGAAATGGTGACTCTGTGGACCCTTCGGGGAAAAACGGGTATCCCATAATGATTATAGTTTGCACTTACCTCGTCATTCGCTACCACCTGAGTATAACGTATGGAGTGAAGAGTACAGGTACGAGGTAACGGGGTACACTGAAGTGTATATTTGTGTTCAAGTTTCTGTTTTAATAATTTTTAAAGTTCTACCATTACCGTCTCGTAACTTAGTTCTCACCCCGGGAAGACTTAGTCCCGGGAAACCCTGTCATGTCCAGTACACGGGTAGTTCGGTATTTTACAACTTCAGAGTTTTAAAGTACACTTTACAATACTAGTCACTTTAATCTGTTGAGAAAAGTCTGGAAGACTCTTGAAGACGAGACGGATATCGGAAGTCTTATAGGTTTTTACTATCTTCTAAATCGGGAGTGTCAGAAATCATCACTTTTTTACCCGTCTTGAAGACCCTTACCTCGGAGTCTAGAAAAAGAGACGACTTAAACAACCGAAAGGTTATTCCTGAGGTCCCTACTCGTGTCTGACGAAGTATGATTAGTGTAAAGGGGGTTTAAATGTCTACATATTTCCGTCCACAGTTACACCGTTACCTGTTACTTTATATACTACAGGATGACCAAGTTCAAACACATGAATCATTGTTATCTGTGAGAGGGGTGGAGTGGGGACGGGGTTGTATATGTGTCCGTGTGTGTGTAACTCGGTGAAACAAATCCACCGAGTTGACCTTCCAATAAACCTCTCATGGTCTAAACTCGTTTCCCTCTCTTTATTATTATTTCGTTACCTCTAAACAGGTTGTGGTCAATAAACACTAATATTTACATATCTCAGTAAAATATAACGCCTTTTGTATCTTAGTGGATATTAGGTTGAGCACAAATACGACCCGTGTACCGTCGTACGAGAAATTATCGATAGACGAAAAAATCCTCATAAAAATTTCAACGGCTATAACAGTCCAAAGTGGTCTCCAATGTAGAAGAGAATTAACACCATCTGAAGAATTTGTTAGTAAAGTTTAAAAAAATTAAAAAAAAGAGATTCATAGTTTTTAATTAGTAAAATCCTTCACATAAACTAGATACCTCACGAGTCTTCGGAATAAGATGAATACATTCCTAGAAGATCAAAATGTAAATTATCTGACCTAACTACCTATTTCTTTTTTTTTGTACAATACGGATGGGTGAAAACTTTATCGGTTTATATCAAGTTTTATTTTTTTTGTCGGAATTACTAAAAAAAATTTGAGAGTCCATTAGTTGACTAAAATGTCATTGACCACAACCACAATTGATTTTGGACAATGTAAGGATTACTACGAGTTACTCGGTACTCTTTACTTATCCACCTATGTCAGGTCAACGACCTTTTATCAACAAACAATGACTGAACAGACTCTCCTTCACTTGAGAAAGTAAATAGTCCCTGTCTCATATTTCACAAGGAGTGACTTCGTAAAGATTTTCGAGATTCGAGGATACTTATGACTATCCTGAAATTTTAATTTCCATTTTATACGTTCATTAGACTTAATAGTGTCCAATAAAATACTTGAAGACCATAAAAAATAAGGAAAACATTCATACTAGAAGGGTTTGGGGGTTGGGTTATTTAAGATACTAGGAATAATATATACTTCAATAGTTGTTCTATTATATCAACGGAAAACAATTTTTTTTCAATAAAAGAAATGAGATTAAAAGAGTCTTAAGTATACCTAAAGTATCCTCATCCGGAATTTCATTTCGTGTCTTAGTCATCAAGAGTTTACACCGATGGGTAACCTTGAGTATGTGATTACTACGGACCCAGGACAGAGGTCTCTCAGACTGAATTCACCAGACACCAGGGTTATAGGTGTAAAATTTTCGAGGGGTCAACTAAAATTATACGTGGGTTCTGACTTTTGATGTCATTTTATTTCATTTAAGACCTGAGTGTCTTTTCGTTAAGGTAATGAAAGGGGTCTCAGAAACTTCTTAGTAGTTTTGGGGTGAATCTTATGGTTATCACTATCTCCACTAACTATCACTAAAAGGGTGTCCTATGGTTAAATTATAACGAATGAGTTGCAAGTCAACTCACCCGAAGGCTGTCAGGTTACACCCGAAGGGAGTATCGAGTCAACCATTTAGTAAACGGACGTTACGTCCTCTGGACCCTAGCTAAGGACCCAGTCCTTCTAGGAACCTCTTCACAATCCATCAATCTTATCCTTTTTCCTCAGGTTTTACCACCACCGATTTTCTGTTTCTTCCCTTTTCGGACACTTTTATCTTGTTTCCTTCCAGGTTCCTGGTCTCACTCTTGAGTCCATTTTGTTTGTCGTGAGGACCGATCGGTTAAATGTATCCCGTCCGTTGTTATCTACAGCCCCCTTACACAATTAAAGGAGCCAAGACAGAGTAGCGTTGTTTTTAAACTTCGCTGCCTACCCGGTTGTAATGTCGGGACCCGACCTGTTCATAATGTCGAGAACCTGCCTGGTCACAATGTCGAGACTCAATATCGAGTCAAAATAAATCTTTCATTTCCTTTTATGTAGAAGATCCGTACTCCCTTACGACTGGGTTTTGTGCGCTTCTCTTATCTCCGGGGCCGGGTTAAAACCGAGGAGAAAAATATACAAAATAGAGAAAGGGGACCCGGACGGGACACATTTAAAACGATCGGTCCTCACGACAAACAAAATGGACTCCAGGAGTGAGGCCAGGAGTCTGGAAGGAAAGAAGATAAAAGGGCCCGAAAAGGGAAGAAACAGAAAATCGGGGACGGTTAAACCTAAGGAAAAAGGATAAGATTGATGGATTGTCTTCCTTTACTTTTGAGTAAGGTCATAAGCACGGACCTCTTAGAGTACCTGTCTCCTCGGACTGTCCGATATCAGGTGTCTAGCGTTCTCAGTCTGTGTTGAATCACTGATTTGGTGGTGGTGGTGGTGAGTTGTATATGAGAATTGTCGGTATTATTTTTCACAAGTCTATACCAAACACATTTCATACAGACATGTTGTAATCACACTGACTAAAGGAAATATATAGGGAAGTCAACGAGTTGACACTTGTAAAAATTTCCCTCTTAGTAAACCCCTCCCCCAGTCTCAGAAGAAATATAGGGTAAATTGAAAGAAAGAAGACTAACCAACCACTGTATTGTCCTGTCACGAGTCCCTAAACACGATTCGGAATCAATGTTACCTTCTGGTAGGGGTACCTTTTCTTTACGTTTTTTCGTTTTACCGACAGACCCCTCCGGAATGTTTATCACCACTTTTCTTCTCTTCACCTTTCGTTTCCTCTTTTCCTTTCTATATTCGTAGACTTACGTCTCAAGGTTTCTTATCGTTCCTCTCTATTGTTTCGGAAGGAGTCGCTAGTTACGTTTCTTTGTCTCCTTTTGTTGTCTTACCCTTTCTGATCTCTAGAGAATTTGTTTTAATCTCTGTGGTTCTCTTGTAAAGTACGTTTCTACCCGAGCTTTTTCCTGTCTTTACCATTTCTGGATTGTCTTCGTCTTTTATAATTCTTCTGCACCGTTCGTATGTGTCTTCTTGACATGTTTTTTCTAGAAGTACTGGGTCTATTAGTGCTACCACACTAGTGAGTGGAGCGCGGTCTGTAGGACCTTCCACTTCATTTCACCCGGAATCCTTCGTAGTCCTTCTTGTTTCGATCACCTCCACTATCTTAAGGTCAACCCGATAAAGTTTAGGACTTTCTACTACGACACTTTCACCACGTGAGTTATAAGGTCGTTTAAACCTTTTGAGTCGTCACCGGTGTCCTGACCTTTTCCAGTCAAAAGTAAGGTTAGGGTTTCTTTCCGTTACGGTTTCTTACGAGTTTGATGGTGTGTTAACGTGAGTAGAGTGTGCGATCATTTCATTAAGAGTTTTAAGAGGTTCGGTCCGAAGTCGTTATGCACTTGGCACTGGAAGGACTACAAGTTCGACCAAAATCTTTTCCGTCTCCTTGGTCTCTAGTTTAACGGTTGTAGGTGACCTAGTAGCTTTTTCGTTCTCTCAAGGTCTTTTTGTAGATAAAGACGAAATAACTGATACGGTTTCGGGAACTGACACACCTAGTGTTATTTGACACCTTTTAAGACTTTCTCTACCCTTATGGTCTGGTGGACTGGACGGAGAACTCTTTGGACATACGTCCAGTCCTTCGTTGTCAATATCGACCTGTACCTTGTTGTCTGACCAAGGTTTATCCTTTTCCTCATGCAGTCCCAACATATAACAGTGGGACGAATAAATTGAAGATACGTCTCAAGTAGTACTCTTTGCGACCCGACCTTCTTCGTGTTCGACCTAAGTTCTAACGGTCCTCTTTATAGTCATTGGCATCTATATGTCTACTGTAGTGGGAATACCGTCTTTCACTTCTCCTTGATTTCGCGGAGAACTACTTTCACTTTCTCCTCTCACTTTTTCAACCGAATTTCGAGTTGTAAGTCTTTTGCTTCTAGTACCGTAGACCAGGGTAGTGAAGTACCCTTTATCTACCCCTTTGTCACCTTTGTCACAGTCTGAAATAAAAAACCCCGAGGTTTTAGTGACGTCTACCACTAACGTCGGTACTTTAATTTTCTACGAATGAGGAACCTTCTGTTCAATACTGGTTGGATCTATCGTATAATTTTTCGTCTCTGTAATGAAACGGTTGTTTACAGGCAGATCAGTTCCGAAACCAAAAAGGTCACCAGTACACACCTACACTCTCAACCTGACACTTCTTTCGACTCACGGCTTCTTAACTACGAAAACTTGACACCACAACCTCTTCTGAGAACTCTCAGGGAACCTGACGTTCCTCTAGGTTGGTCAGGTAGGATTTCCTCTGGTCAGGACCCACAAGTAACCTTCCTGACTACGACTCCGACTTTGAGGTCATGAAACCGGTGGAGTACGTTTCTCAACTGAGTAACCTTTTCTGACTACGACCCTCCCTGACCCCCGTCATCCTCTCCCCCTACTGTCTCCTACTCTACAGACCTACCGTAGTGGTTGAGCTACCTGTACTCAAACTCACTTGAGAGCCTCAACCACTACCTGTCCTTCCGGACCGCACGACGTTAAGTACTCCAACGTTTCTCAGTCTGTGGTGACTCACTGACTTGACTTGACTTGAATCAATGGTAGGAGTGGAACCACTTCCGGAATCTTGAGTTTCTATAACAATACAGTAAAGGAACTCTTCCTTGGTCCTAGGACGAAGTTAGAGAAATTAAAGAACTAACTAGAAGGAAGTAGAGACGAAGGAAGGTAATGGACTATTCGTTGACAAACTTAGACGGGAAACCGTGAGTCCCTTCAAGTTCCTCCGACTTGTTTCCGATAAAGGATGTTTGTGCTTTACCCCTGTATTCCTCCTAAACAGGAACCTTTCCAGGGTGTCCCAAGACGAACCAAAGTATCCGTACGTATACATCCCCTCCTTTTTATTAACAGAAAAATGGGAGGATCCAAAAACCGACTCTGTTTTCTCTGTCTCATGGTCCTTATTTTTGGTCTTCCTTATTGGTCCTATTATCTATTGTTCGTATGGAGACCTTATGTACCCTTTCTGGGTCCTTTTGTAACTCATTGAGGGACTTCACCAGGTTTAGGGGTGGAATTTATGGTAGATGTGAGTTTCTGTTTTCCCCAACTCCTTCCCGTTGGTCAATAGTCCTTTTCGTGTCTCTTGTTTCTATTCCGACAAGACGTCTAAATTCAGGGACAAGACGAAACTATTCTCATAGATCTCTAAATCAGTAAGAAAAGGACCATGTCTTTCCCTTTGTCGGAATGTTCACCTCTAAAGAGAGTATATACATTTACAGGGAAGGTTTTCCCACTGAGAACAGAAGAGACAAAGTCTCTCAGAGGATATAGACATCGGAGAGTTTTTATTATTCGACCTTCATTAGAAATGCAGTTTCCTCGTATAAACCCCCCCCCCTGTATGAAACGAGGGGAAGTGTATATATATACGTTATTTAGACTTTTTGGTTATTTTTGTTTGTTCCTCTTTTATTTTCATCAATTGGGACCTGGCCTCTTCTCATATTGTGTCCGTTCCCCATCACCTCCACGTGTCAAAATCCAAGTCCACACTCAATATCAACTATAAAGTCAAGAACTCTACTTGTACACAAATAATAATAATACGAAATATTAAATCCTACTTTTTAATTAGTCAACTAGATTCTTTCTTTACTTTTGTAAATAAACTCAGTTTAAACTCCTAATAGTAGATCCTTCTCGTAGAGTCTTTCGTGACTCTTGACAGATGGACGATCTTCAGTTCCGTGGCAATATATTCGAAAAACTGTCTCCCGACATGTACTTTAACTGTCAGCATATATTAGGTTTATTTCGCACCAGTACCAGTCAGTACACTAGGGAAGGTTCTAGTTCTTCCTTACAATAGAAAATTCCTAACAGAACAACTATAACCCTCTTACGACGAGATTTACCAACTCGTCCATAAGGACGGTTACCCTCTCCAAACCACCTGAGTAATACGTTTATGTGTTACGTGTCACGTCCTTCTCTCCCTTTAAAAAACACAAATTAAAAAGAACAGAACGATATTTTATACTTAAAATAAAGCGTATCGATATGTAACGGAGTTACATATAAAATACGTAGTTTATAAAATGTCCTTCCTTCTCTTACTTTTAAACTTTTTGTATCTCTGTTGGTGTCCTAGACTCCGAAAGAACTGTAGAACTGACATAGAACTTTGGGTCACAAATGACGAAACAAAGATTTTCTACGTAGATAGCTTTAATATAAATATTACATGAACATTTGTGAAGTGGAAGCAAACCAATTTTAAGAGTCGGGTTACAAAACTACAGGTAACTCAGTGACAATATGAAACATTAGAGGAATTGAGACATCCGTAGTCTAGTGTGAACAACTCCGCTTCAGACAAAGGAATAAATAGTGTCCGAAACACACACACACGAGTCAGTACAGGCTAAGAAACGTTGGAGTTCCTAACACCGGATGGTCCGAGGATACAGGTACCCTAACAGGTCCGTTCTTATGATCTCACCCAACTGTAAAGGAGGAGGTCCCCTAGAAGGTCTGAGGCCCTAGTTTGGATGTAGAGAACAGAGGACGAAATCGTCCGTCTAAGAAGTGGTTGACACGGTGGACCCTTAGGGAAATCTATCGTTGTCTTAACCAGTGTTGGAAGGTGACTTCATCTTTGTAGTCCTTCCTTCGACTCATTGTCTCGTCAGTTCATCCAACACGTTCTGATGTGAGGTACGACGACCCTGTCTCGGGTCTTAGGACTGAGTAATGGGGCACAAGACCACCACACAGGCGCGACGTCGAGAGGAGGGATTTAACTGCACAGAGTCAGAGGAATCCTGGTTCCCCCATAAATAGGACATTACCCAAAAGGCCGTTGCACAGAGTAAAAGCTCCGAAGTCCGCAGTTCGATTGTGAGAGTAGTGACGGAGAGACTACCAAGGGGTAAGTTATCGTCAGTAAATTAGAGTCCTGTGAAAAGGAGTGTCAGTTGTCAAAAGGAAACACATTAATTCAGAGTAAAAAAGACCTATCTAGGTAAACGCGGTCTCGAGAAACGACGGAACTTCGAACGTGGTAAGTCAATAAAAATCACAATAGAGAAAGGAAAGTAATCGTGTCTCGATTTGACGTGTATAAAACAAGAAAGTCGAAAGGGGTCTAATTCTAGAAACTCGAGGAATCAGTAAGTAAACTCGACAACGTAACTTAAAGGAGGTCAAGTAAATTTAGGAACTCAAGTCAAATAATACGGGTCTTATTTACTTCGTGGTACAAAAGTATAGAGAAATGGTTGGGGTTGGTCACCATCCACATTCAGAATCCATGGAGACACTGAACCGGACAAACGAGGGAAATCACCTGTCTGAGACTCGGTTTTACATTTAAGTCATTTCGAAAAGTATTACAAGGGTCAGACATCAAGACCGAGAGAACGGAGTCCCGTCATAGAGAAAATGTCACAAATTAAAAAGTCACGGAAATATAAAAGTAAACAAAAAATTTATATGTAAACATAGTCTTAACCTTTTCTAGATACCTGTCAGAAAAGTAACAACAACAATTTTGCGTAAAAGTAAAAAGTCATACAATAGAGAGTACTTTACCCTCCGTATCCATAACGGAGAGTTTCCCTAAAATCGATAGATTCAATCTTATTTCACTCAAAAGACATGGGACCTCTACCAATATGTCATGAGTCCTCTGACGTAGTCTTCCCTAATATCGACAAGAAATAGGGACCTTAGTCGGACTAAGAGATCTACCTTCTTGTCTCCCACACTTAGGAGGCGAGGTCGACCACCTCTAGTGAAACGGCTCTTCTAAACGTACATTTAAACGTAAGAGAGACCTTAGTGACTAAAGAAAGTCGAAAAGGACTTTAACCCTCGGTCTCTGTAGAAGACTGGTGGTCTGGGTTATCGGATCTCACAAGAACCGGAAAATGAAGGTAGTAAGTTTAATGTGACATCCCGCCTAGTAAGGGGTCTGGAGTAACGGGAAGAGAGGATCCTTATGGTTACATATAAACACAAAGAAAGCACCATATGGGTGTTGAGAAGAGAGACACGGGGTACTCTATATAAGTTTATAACAGGGATTACAAACATGGATATAAGGTTTACGGAACCTCCGGACTATCTTTGTCCCAACGAGAAGAAGGATGACGTTAAAATTTGAGTATCTGACCTTCATATAACTACTTAACATACATTCCAACCGTGACAGGGATTTTACCTTTAGTTGAGTGAGATAATCTTTTCCAGTCCTTTGATATGTCGCACTGCGTGTAGTAGAGCTGAAAAGATGGTGTATGAATAATAAATAACATGTTCACAAGTTTATAGGATTTGTGTATGTGAAAACGTCTTCTTGTCGTAGCCACAATTTATTTAGTGACTTATTATCCGAACTTAAAACAAAAATTAGTGTTGAACAGTTTAGTTTAAAGAATAAGGTCATATTACAGTAAGTTTGTAATATAACATCGACATAATTGTTCCTTTGAAACTAGATAATCCGTTCCATCTTTTATCGGAACTATATAATTTGACTAACAATAATACAGTTAAATGTACGTACGTGTCTTTAAACGAATAATAAAAATGAATATAATCGTCTATCAACCAGGAATCGTATTACACACACACACACATTTTATATACAGTCATTATTAATTCTATTTTGTGTGACATAGTTAGTACCGAACGATTAACTTAGGTCGTTATGTTTACTTACTTCTTATAAATGTTTAACTTTATATAAATTCTCTTAGTTCCCGAAGGGACTATCGAGTCAAACATTTCTTAGTTGGACGTTACGACCTCTGGCTCCAAGTTAAGGACCCAGTCTTTCTAGACGACCTCTTCCTGTAAAAAAAAAAGACTTTTTGACCTTCCAGATCTTTGAGATCCACAAGTAAAATCGAACCATTGTAAACTGACCAGGAATTAACTCCGAAGAAGAAAAATCTACCCCTAAGGGACCACCGAGTCTACCATTTCGTAGACACGTGTTACACCCTTCTGAGCCCAAGCTAGGGGTCCAGCCCTTCTAAGGGACCTCTTCCTTTACCGTTGGGTGAGGACATGAGAACGGATCTTTTAAGGTACCTACCTCCTCGGACCACCCGATGTCAGGTACCCCAGCGTTTCTCAGTCTGTGTTGACTCATTGTATTCGGTTCGGAAAATTTACTCACTTGTGTCAGATTAAATAGTGTGGATGGTAACCTAGGTAAAGGGAATGTATGAAATAGAAGGACTTATCATATCCATAAATTGAAAGTTTGGACTTATACTTTATTTCGAAGTACTACGTTATAGTCAACTTGACTATTTGAGTTTTATGGTTATATTTGTTCTTATTAAAGAGTTAACCGATTAACAAGACACAATATTAGTCAATCGACCGTAAACCAAACGTGAATACACGTAAAAGATATGTAAGTAATAGTAGACCATTATACGGGGAAGCATGTCAATTGAAATTTAGTGAAAAATACAATCGTACACTCATACACATACGGATAAACTTGTATGTGTGTGTGTATGAATGTGTGAACGTGAAAACAAATAAAGAGAGTCACTGGATTTGTCATTTGGACACGTACGTACGAGACAGAGAAGTCAAGTCAAGTCCAGTCCAGTCAGCGAGTAAGCACAGGCTGAGAAACGCTGGGGTACTTAGGGTCGTGCAGTCCGGAGGGACAGGTAGTGGTTGAGGGCCTCAAGTGAGTCTGAGTGCAAACAGAGAAGTCAGTACAGGTTGAGAAACACTGGGGTACCTGACATCGGGAGGTCCGAGGAGACAGGTATCCTAAGAGGTCCGTTCTTATGACCTCACCCAACGGTACATGAAGAGGTCCCCTGGAAGGACTGAGTCCTTAGCTTAGGTACAGCTTGGGTTAGTTTGGGTACTTAACCGTCCGTCCAAGAAATGGTGATCACGGTGGACCCTTCGGGTTTGTCATTTCCATGAAAATCAGATAACTAAATATGGAGTCGGATTTGAACTCGTTTTCTAAGTCGTCTAGTCTTATCATATCGATGATATACAAAGTAAAATAAAAGTTATTTATACGTAATAGACATATCGGATGTACACTAGATTCGTATGTAATGGATATGTTACGTGATAGTCAAGTCAAGTCAAGTCAGCGAGTCAGTACAGGCTGAGAAACGCTGGGGTACTTAGCGTCGTGTGGTCCGGAGGGACAGGTAGTGGTTGAGGGTCTCAAGTGAGTCTGAGCGCAAGTAGCTCAGTCACTACGGTAGGTCGGTAGAGTAGGAGATAGCAGGGGAAGAGGAGGACGGGGGTTAGGGAGGGTCGTAGTTTCAGAAAAGGTTACTCAGTTGAGAAGTGTACTCCACCGGTCTCATGACCTCAAAGTCGAAGTCGTAGTAAGGAAGGTTTCTTTAGGGTCCCAACTAGAGGAAGTCTTACCTGACCAACCTAGAGGAACGTCAGGTTCCCTGAGAGTTCTCAGAAGAGGTTGTGGTGTCAAATTTTCGTAGTTAAGAAGCCGTGAGTCGGAAGAAGTGTCAGGTTGAGAGCGTAGGTATGTACTGGTGACCTTTTTGGTATCGGAACTGATCTGTCTGTGATTAACTTATATTCGTACGTAAGGGAGGTATCGTTGGTCTCTTGTGTCAAAGAGACAACCCGGTGTACTGACATCCCCTTCTTAAAAAGGAAGATGCAAGAACCGACTTTGTGGGGACATTATTTTTGTCAAATTTCCTCCCCCCTTTTACCCAAATTATTGTGTACCCCCACACACACACACACACACAGAAAGCAGCGAGTCAGTACAGGTTGAGAAACTCTGGGGTACCTGTCATATCTGATGGTCCGAGGAGATAGGTACCCTAAGGGGTCCGTTCTTATGACCTCACCAATCTGTAAGGGAAGAGATCCCCTAGAAGGACTGGGTCCCTAGTTTGGGCCCAGAGGACGTAACGTCCACCTAAGGAATGGTTGACTCGGTGGTCCCTTCGAATTATGATATATATGAAGGACATGTGTCCCTCTCTGGGTCCTTTTAAATTCTTGAGGGACTTTACCGGGTTCCATGGTGGAATTTATGGATTCATTTTTCTTTTCTAAAACATAAGTCTCGTACTCCGTTACCTCTCAGTCAATATCTTCCAATAATTCTTTTTGTGTCATTTGTTCCCATATCAACAGTACATCTAAATTCAGGAACGACAGTGGTAATGATTCTGAAAGACCCCTAAACTAGTAGGGGGAGAAGAACGTCCACAAAGAATAAAATTTTGACATTGAAGATAAGTCAAAAGGTTCGAGAAACACACCGAGAACAAAGAATTTTCATTAGTCAAGTTTTATTAGGAACACGGTTTCTCCGTATAAAGTCCCACTGTAAGAGTTCAGTCAGGGAAGTTGACCGACACCGTTAAACTCTAAAAAGGGAATAATCCTAAGGTAAAGTCTATTAATCATTTTGACTTATTGTTATGTCAAGGGAAACTTTGAGTCCAAAAGTGTCGAGTAACTTATGTGAATATGATTAGTACATAATATACACATCCTAACCCAATGAACACACACGTGTGTCCACACGATTCAACGAAGTCAACACAGGTTGAGACACACTGGGATACCTAACATCGGGTGTTCCGAGTAGACAGGTACCCTAAGAGGTCCGTTCTTGTGACCTCACCCAACAACACGGTAAGATGTTCCCTAGAAGAACTGGGTCCTTAACTTGGACGTAGAGAATGCAGAGGACGTAACCGTCCGTCCAAGAAAACATCTCCTGTCTTTTTACCTCTTTTTTTATTTCGGGAAGTACTCAAGTGTTAGATCATGTCATACATCATTAATCATATTATATCGTCCGACGAATAAGTGGTCATTTCTAAAAAGAATTTACCATATCTTTATGTTTTCCTTCACTTACTAAAACAAATGCCCTTTCCCATATAAACTTTATGTAGAGTTTCTTACATTTCTAAACGTCCTACCTTTTAAACCCTGATACCTCCTCATTCCCAACGTAAGGTCCTCTCTCCTGGTCATTATGTCTTCGAATCTCCTTATGATAGAGGAACACAGAACCTTCTTGTCACTCATGAACATACAAAGAGATTACAAGATACGACTTTTACCCTGATCCTTTCGTCAGTCACTATTCAACCACTTCTGTAAATGTAGTAGAATTCGTCGACCCTTTATAAAAGATGTTTTAAACCAACATCTTTCATTATTTTTCGAGGAAAATTGGATGTATGAATCATATTCAAGGATCAAGAGATTCATCTCATCATCTGTAGTATTATTATCTGATAGTACGTAAAGGTCTTGTGTACCACTAAAAGGTTAATGAAAGTTCATACGCTACCTGGAACTATGGTAGACATTGGGGTACTCAACCAACTTAGACCATACTATAATAGTCAAACGTCATCCTCTTTGTCCTCTTCAGTCTCCTTGTCACTTTCTTTCGGCGACCTGAACACGAAATAGACGACACAGTGGGAGGTATAAGAAGTAGTTTAGTTTCCTACAACTCGACTTCCTCTCGAGTCATCGTGAGTCGACGCGATGCGACGTGTGGTCGATATGTGGGTCCGTTAGTTATCGTAAACCTGTGTCGACTATAGTAAACTACCTCGAGATTAACTTAAAAAAGGGGAAGAATTATAGTAATGTGGATGTCTTGTAGAGGTCAATTCACAGGGGGGTAGTCAGAGTTTTAATTTATAGGGTTTATCTTGAGTAATAGATGAGGGTGTATTTGACCGAGGAGTACTGACAATGGGGAAAGATAATATCCGTGGTGACGAATCTCCGAGGATTTAGAGTTTAGGGACCTCACAAAGAAGAAAAATAAAAGAGAAAAAAGGGAAGAATAGGAAAAAAAAAAAAAAACCAGGAAAAGGTAGGGATTTAGGTCAGTGACTTACAAGAACTGATAAGAGACTTTAGTAATGATACGTATTGAAGGAAATGAAATATCCATTTACAAAACTTTATGTAAATTTGTCCTTAATCACTTGTTTTCTTACTTATGTCCCTATTTTTTTACTTATAAGTAACAAGAGTAAGGGAAATAGGCATCATGATTTTACATTTAAAATAATACGCGAAACTCGTATTTGACGACGAGGGGTGTGGTGTATTTAATTAGGACACAACCCCCGAAGAGGGATGTTCGCGTAAGAAAGTTTCAGAGTTTAATATAATTTTACGAGAGTATAAGTTTCGATGAGACTTAAGGAAATAAAACTTATTATGAGATATCTTCTGTGTAGTGACTTACAAAATTTAGGTGTTCCACTTTAACTAAATTTTTTACTTTTGTTTATAGTTTATTCATACTTCAATAAGGATCGTTTACTGAGGTAGTAAAATGAACGATCCACAGTAAAAAATATAACTTCATATCGACCAAACGTTACCACACAATCAAAGACCACATGTTGGTACACTAAGTATATATACATGTTGACACATATACACATACGCACACACGAACAATTCAACGAAGTCAGTACAGGCTGAGAAACGCTGGGGTACCTGACATCGGGTGGTCCGAGGAGACAGGTACTCTAATGACTTAGAGTACCGTTCTTATGACCGTTCTCATGACCTCACCCGACGGTACAGGAAGAAGTCCCTTATACACACATACACACATGTGTATACAACCTGAAGGGTCCACCGAGTCTGTCATTTTCGTAGACGGATGTTACACCCTCTGGACCCAAACTAGGGACCCAACTTGACCTTCTAGGGGACCTCTTCCTTTACCGTTGGGTGAGGTCATCAGAACGGACCTTTTGGGGCACCTACCCCTTCGAACCATCCGATGTCAGGCACCCCAGTGTTTCTTAGCCTGTACTGACTCATTGAAGTGAAAGTGAAAGTATGTGTATGTATCTTTGTGTGTGTGTGTATGTACGTATATATATATATAAGTAAAAGTCTAATAAAAGGATGTACAGTAACAATTACTCTTAAAATTTCTAGAATGTATGTATATGTGACTGTATATGACTCCTCATGACATATGGATTTATATATGGACTTTCTGTTCATCTCTCTGTCTTTTTTCGTGTAAAGAATGGTCGTTCTTTTACTTACAGCACACTCTATTTTAAAAGTACCACTTATTATGTTTATAAGTTCTTCATGACATCTAGAATTTAAGATATCGATATTCACTTTTATTACATAAGATTTTTTTTACTTTTTTCTTGTGACGAATTACTGTGTGTTTTTACCAAGAGTCCTATTTCTTTTATTAATGGAGTTTCGAGGGACGTTTCTCTGACTTATTTTGACAAATTACTTTGTACTTATACTTCTTTTTTTTTAAAGATTATAAAATAGATTGTACATAAAACAATAATATATATGAATAATTCCAAATTAAAGAACACAATATTTTTAAATAAACCAATAAAGTAGATAGGAACAACCGGATTTTGGAAAAAACTCCCCACTCCTTGGATAAAAGAGAAACCTTTTACGTGTAATGAATTACGTATCATTTTTGACTTCAGTCAACATCGTCCGACCCAGCCGTCGAACCTACTCCAAAGGTTGTTGTCATTCATTACATGACTGTGGTCAACCCACGGGATGTTAAGTTGAGTAAAGACTGTGAGAGACGGGTCTCTGTCCACTAACGTAGTCTAACGTGTCCAACTCCCGAGTCAGGGTGTTAAGACGGGAGAAGACGAGCGTGAAGTTTTCAGTTAGCATTCAGGTCCAACAATGGACCTAAAGACTGGTCAAGTCAAGTCAAGTCAGTGAGTCAGTACAGGTTGTGAAATGCTGGGGTACTTGACGTCGTGTGGTCCGGAGGGACAGGTAGTGGATGAAGACCTCAGGTGAGTTTGGGTACAGGTAACTCAGCCACTACGGTGGGTCGGTAGAGTAGGAGACAGTAGGGGAAGAGGAGGACGGGAGTTAGAGAGGGTTGTAGTCCCAGAAAAGTTTACTCAGTCGAGAAGTGTAGTCTACCGGTTTCATAATCTCAAAGTCGAAGTTGTAGTCAGGAAGGTTACTTGTGGGTCCTGACTGAGGAAATCCTACCTGACCTAGAGGAACGTCAGGTTCCCTGAGAGTTCTCAGAAGAGGTTGTGGTGTCAAGTTTTCGTAGTTAAGAAGTCACGAGTCGAAAGACATATCAGGATGAGAGTATATGTATGTACTGGTGACCTTTTTGGTATCGAAACTGATCTACCCGGAACAACCGTTTCATTATAGAGACGAGAAATTATACGACAGATCCAACTAGTATTCAAAGAAAGGTTTCTCATTCGCAGAAAATTAAAGTACCGACGTCAGTGGTAGACGTCACTAAAATCTCGGGGGTTTTTATTTCAGTCGGTCACAAAGGGGTAGATAAACGGTACCTCACTACCCTGGCGTACGGTACTAGAATCAAAAGACTTACAACTCGAAATTCGGTTGACAAAGTGAGAGGAGAAAGTGAAAGTAATTCTCCGAGAAATTAAGAAGTGAAAGACGGCATTCCTACCACAGTAGACGTATAGACTCCAATAACTATAAAGAGGTCCGTTAGAACTAAGGTCGAACACAAAGAAGGTCGGGTCGCAAAGAGTACTACATGAGACGTATATTCGATTTATTCGTCCCACTGTTATATGTCGGAACTACATGAGGAAAAGGATAAACCTTGGTCAGCCAACAAGGTACAGGTCAAGATTGACGACGAAGGACTGGACGTATGTCCAAAGAGTTCTCCGTCCAGTCCACCAGACCATAAAGGTAGAGAAAGTCTTAAAAGGTGTCAAATAACACTAGGTGTGTCAGTTTCCGAAACCGTATCAGTTATTTCGTCTTTATCTACAAAAAGACCTTGAGAGAACGAAAAAGCTACTAGGTCACCTACAACCGTAAACTAGAGACCAAAGAGACGAAAAAAATTTTGGTCGAACTTGTAGACCTTCAAGTACCAAGTGTATAACGACTTCAGACCGAACCTCTTAAAACTCGTAATGAAATGATCGTACACTCTAGAAACCGTAACGGAAAGAAACCTTAACCTTACTTTTGACTGGAAAAGGTCAGGACACCGGTGATGACTCAAAAGGTTTAAACGACTGTATAACTA
Source organism: Capra ibex (assembly GCA_006410555.1). Lineage (NCBI taxonomy): Eukaryota > Metazoa > Chordata > Mammalia > Artiodactyla > Bovidae > Capra > Capra ibex. The sequence continues at coordinate 32,705,007 of SJYO01038709.1, forward strand.
AAGACTGGTTGTCCGATATTTAGTCTTCAAAGTTCCTTGGGACTAAACCCAAGTTAATTAAACGATCTCGTAGAATGTCCAGAGTTCCTTTGTAAAACAAATGATCTAGTGTGTAGTGTCCTTGTATTGTGGTCTTATCGGTCTACCTTCTCGACTTATCCCATTCTATAAACCCTTCCCGGACTTCAAAGGTATGAGAGGTCGGTAAAAGAAGATGGGTTTAGAGGTGTACAAGTGGTTGACCTTCGAGAATCCTGGGACAGAAAACCCAAAAAATACCTCCCAAGTGATGTATCTGCACTAATTTAGTAACCGGTAACAGTTACCTTAAGTTAGAGGGTCGAAAGAGAGAAAGGACCTCCGGAACGGTTCACTTTCAGTGAGTCAGGACAGACTGAGAAACGCTGGGGTACCTCATACGTCAGGTACTTTAAGAGATCCGGTCTTATGACCTCACTCATCGGAAAGGGAAGAGGTCCCCTAGAAAGGTTGGGTCCCTAGGGGTGTAGAGGACGAAACGTCTGTCTAAGAAATGGTTGACTCGGTGGTCCCTTCGGGTTCTTTTGACGTCACCCATCGGATATGTAAGAGGTCACCTAAAAGGACTAGGTCCTAGTTTGACCCCAGAAGACATAACGTCCGTCTAAGAAACGGTTGACTCGGTTCTCCCTTCAGGACCTGTAGAACTTTGGGAGATTAGTGTCCCAACCAAGGGAATCGTTGGTCGGAGGTAGGAATCTACTAGATCTTCGAAAGGTTTCAGTGAGGTAATTGGATTGTTTACGTCAAAATAACGAGAGAAGTCAAAATCCTCGAGACACCGTCTTTACCTCTACCTCTTGTTTATATATACAGAATATTTAGTCTAACAGTATGTATTCTACCAAAATACAAACCCGTGGGTTCCATGTAAAGTGTTGTCCAGTCCTCTTGTATACAGAGACGAGAGACGTAGTAGGAAGATCCAAGTAACCTACCCAATGAGTAATTTAACGATTATATAATTGTCTTCTTCCTTTGTTTAAATCAAAGTATGTATACCCACCATCGGGTTTTTCCACTCCGAGGGTCTGTCACTCCATTAACTCCGAGTCCACGGTACGACTCGATTCCTCTTACCCCGTCCCTAGATCCTGAAGTTTCCCTAACCTTCTATTAAGTGTCCTTCCACCCTGTTCGGTTACTAACATTTTTCAAAAGAGACCATTGTAGAGAGCAGGAACACGTCCAGGGTTTAGATTCAAACGAAAAAAAAAAAAATTCCATCGAGTTCCCCTTCATTTTTCGAGAAGAACTCAGACAACTCTGAACAAACAGAAGTCGAGTTTTATTAGGTGTACGGTTTCACCGTGTAAGACCCTGTCGGACGGGACTTGGGGTAGTGACGGAACTTATAGTCTAGTTCGAAAGAATAATTCCTGTACTTCCGAAGTCTTCATGTATTCTCGTTTTGAAATCCTTCTAATTATATCTTCGATTCCTAACTTTCCTAATCCACTAATTTGGGAGACGGAGTCCCTTAAATATCGGATTAATCCTGTAGTTGGACTTATAGACTTTAGAATTTTTTTTTCATAATTACATAATTAAACCGGTTGTGCGAAAAAAAGGATAAACAAAGAAATATCCTTCTATTTTCTGAACAGTGGGAAATCATTTAATCATAAAGAAAGTATTGAAAGAAGTATATATGTTATTTCTAAATAACTCTTGGATAAGAAACGATTCACTACCTCTATTGATGAGAAAAAGTTTCTTCCAATCAAAGTCCCATCTTACCTAACTAAACCTTTCTTCCCTAAACTCTTTCCTATCTATTCTACGTCTAAAGAGAGTCTCCTCTCGGAATGTTCATCCTCCTTATCTCTGGACAGATTAAACTATGTACCATACCGTATTTATTCAGTCATTTACGTAAAGTCATTATCATAAAGAACTCGTTAATTATACACAGTCGGTCATTCGGTTCTGGAGAGGACTCTAGAGTATAAATTTAGAATATTATTGGATAACTTAAACCGTACTACTAGTGTCAGTAAAAGTTTTATCTTTTTGGTATAAAATTCATTGAATCGGCACTAGGTTGTCGAACCGTCGCTAGTTTAGTGGGATTCGATAGATTTCTGACAAGAAACAAAGGTGATGTGACTAGAAAGTAGTTTGAATTATATCAGAGATTATAAGAAAAGGTAGTAACACCGATAAAGATTTTCTAATTTTACCAAACGTCAAAACCGAAGATAGATCCGTACATCACTAACTTTAATGAGTGTGTCATTAAATTAATTAAAATCAATGATAGTATATGTTATGAAAATATATAATAGGATAAGTCTTTACAAACTAACGAGAAGAATTTCTGAAACATCTTTACGGATGACATAATAAAGTTCAATGAGACAGAAAGTAATCAAGGTGATCTCATGACTGTCAAAGTACAGTAAGTAAATGACTTAAGTTCTATGTCAAGTCAATGAGTCCCTCGGGTTTTCAATTGTTGAAGAGTTTCACGCACTTAGTGAAGATGGGTGACCACGTAGGTTTCGTAAGTCTAAAATAAACGATTTAGTCCCCAAGATAGGGAATCTCAAGGAACCTCTTATGATAGTCTTACTTTTCTGAGTTTTGTAGTCAGAAGGTCTTATGTTATAACACGAAAATTTAAATTTACATAAGGGTTATATTGTAATTATAGACGACTACACCAATGGGGTTAAGGTTGTTCCGTGTAAGAATCTTGACGTATTCGATACGAATTGTACGGTTTCATTCAACGTTTAAATTAGTTAATTATCCAAAAGAAAATTTTTACATGTTAAAAACTTTTCGGATAAATCAGTAAACTTTTTTAATCCGGATACCGTAACTTCTAACAGAAGGATCTTCGAGATTTATACTGGTATGGGTACTCAGAATCTCGGTGGAAGATGGGAAAGAGATCGGGAGGCCTAATGAGGTACAAACAGACAGGCTTTATGAGTCCAATATGAATTATAAAGTGGAATTATAAAGTAAAATATTTGTCTAAAAATACGATTTTTAAATGTGGATGTTGTTATCCAGCAAGAAAACCTTATACTGTAAGGATTACGACTGGACGTAGAAAGTCATGAAGTCACACGCACCATTACCCAAACTCGAGAATAAGTACAGGATCGGTCAGAAGTTGAAGTGTGTGTGAAAGACAACGGTTTTTAAAATATAGGTAAGTAGTTCCAAACGTCACAGTGGACACAGACACTTTTTATTAAAAAAGTAACAAGGTCTCCTTCTTTTAGTAATTTTTTTTTACCATTTAGTTACAGGAGTGTATCCTTAATATGGACGGTATAACCGACATCAAACGTTACACGACATTAGGTGACTTGAGTGAGTCCATCTTGATCACATAGTTGTCAATTTATAAGATTAAGAATTCAAATATTTTGACTCTGAGTGAAACGTTTGTGTCCAAATACTCTTTAGAAACTTAGATCTACCGTCTCCCTAAATAACAAAAGGTTATAGTTATCAGAAGACATTTGTTTTCCTTCGTTCGTTAAAACATTAGTAAAGACATAAAGATAAAACTGTCATGGATACAGACGTATGAGGTATCAACTATAAATGAAAACCAATGACTTCATGAATCTACCTACAAATGTAAAACATCAAATATACACAGGTATTTGAATGTTGATTAAAAACTTTCGAAGTGAAAGATATTAATTGTCACTATTAGGTAGAAAAATTACACAAAGACGAAACCCATAGAAAATGGTCAATTTTAAATTACAGAAAATACTCTGTATCGAAATAAATAAAAATTAATTTGTTTATTCGGGATGTTTTAGGTACTTTTTTATAAAATTTTTTTATATTCTTTAGGCACACTAGTTTTGGTTGATGGAAACATGTAGTGGTGATATCACTTTCTAAGTCCATAAAAAAAAAAAAACTACTACTACTACATTAGTAACAATTATTTGAGTAGGTACTTCCTGGTTTCCGTTAATAACAATTGTAGTTATCGTTTCGTATCTGTCAACGAAAATGAAATAGGATCGAAGTAAAGGTATTACCCTAGACCAGTAATGTGGATTATCGAATTAGTAAATTTCAATAATCATCACAATCATAAAACATAAACACCTTTTCCAGAATACATCGGTAATTCAATTGCAAGACAAAAGTCACCATTTTGACCAATACTTTTTACATCGCTAACTAAAGACCTTTACTCTGTAACTTTAGATACGAAGGGCGTTCACCTTAAAGACGGTTTGTGTCACTTTTTACCCCTTTCAGAATAAACAAAATATACGTTTAATATATCATCGTTTGGATAAAATGAAAACATTAAATTAATACTCTTTAAGAAAAGACTTAACGGAGCAGTCAACTATTGTAATACCTCTGAGTTGTTATTCTAAAACTACGGTTATGATGTCAATAAAATGACTGTCTCTATTTAGATCTCGTTCGAGACTTTACGAAAGAAGGAGACGACGGGAGGGAGTTCGAGTTCCTATACAGATAAAAGAGTTCTGAGAAGATTTATCTAAAATTTTTCGCTTTGACAATATTTTAGGAAACGTATAGTGGACGTTTACACTCTTTACTTAATAAACGAACAAACAAGTAAAAATTCTTGTGTTAACAATAATAAAACTTTCATATGTAATTTCGTTAAAACAGTGAGTTTTCCCGGTTTCCCTTTACTTTATCCTTTTTTTCAATTTTCCGTTAAGTATCCGTTCGAAAACTTGAAATAGGGAGTCATAGGAAACGTTCAAAATTGGGAAGACCCCTCTGAAAATCCAGAGAAATGAGAGAGAAAGACGAAAGTATTTGGGGTACTGGGTAGAGGGTCTACGAAGACAGACAGTAGTACCTTACCAAAAAAAGGGGGTAAACTAGCAGGTACAAATCAGTTCCACCTTTGACATAACAAATTTAGGGAGTACATGAAAGACACATGGTATGTATCTCAGATCCTAAAAGTGTTTACAAACATATTTAATTTGTACTTTACTTATTTACTACTTACCTTTCCACCGATCTCCCTACTTGTTTATATTTCTACTTACCAACCTACTTATGGAAATATCATGAAAGGTGTATTCGACACCAAAAAAGGTTCTGTTTCACTAGAGATGACGTTGACGATGACGATTCAGTGAAGTCGACACAGGCAGAGACACGTTGGGGTATCTCCCGTCGGGTGGTCCGAGGGGTCAGGGACCCTAAGAGGTCCGTTCTTGTGACCTTACCCAACGGTAAGGGAAGAGGTTACGTACTTTCACTTTTCATTTTCACTTCAGTGAGTCAGCACAGATTGAGAGTCGCTGGGGTAACTGACGTCGGAAGGTCCGAGGAGGTAGGTACCCTAAAAGGTCCGTTCTCACGACCTCACCCCACGGTAACGGAAGAGGCTTCACTAGAGATTTCACGGGAATTTCGAGATTAATACGTTAATCAACGTGTGTCTACTTTAAAGTTTTACCATTTCTTTTTTCCTATACGTCAATTTTAGTAAAGAGATAAGACAGTGTGTCGGTGAATCAATAGTAGAAAATGAGAACGGTGGCTCTTGACCCTAACGACCAAAGAACACATAGGGAGGTCTCCATACGATATGTGAACGTACGGATGTACATACGTGTGTGCATGGTTACGTGTGGATAGTTATTCCATACTCTCCCGGATAAATGAATACGGTAGTTGTTGTCTCATATAGCAATTTGAAAAACCAGACACGGCTAGACTAACCATTTTTGAAATCAGCCTCAATTAGATTATTACTCACACCGATATAAAAGTTTATAAATTCTCGGTAAAAGATGACGAATAAGATACTTGAGAACAAGTAAAGGAAACGTTTAAAATCTTAAGGAAGATTTTGACATAGTCTCGGTCAACTATCTACTCTCGATCAGAGAAGTAAAAAATAGTCTTCGTTATAATAGGTCGTATAAGTTTCGATGAGTAAGTAAACTAAACCGTGTCAACGAGTAACTAACGAAGTTTTCCTTTTTACTGTGATAGTTCCTCCTGCCAAAGTTGTATGAGTTAGTGTAATTTTATTTTATGGAAAATCCGATACTTCCGTTTAGACTTTTCTCCAGGATTTTGTCAGTACCTCCCGAGAAAGGGTGAAGTCGTTGAAAAATGTCCGACAAAGGACCTTTTTCGAAATGATAATTAAACGTACTACCCTATAAAGAGTAGGAAATCTACAGTCACATTAACATGAAGGAGTTTCTATCGAACGAACAATTTAGATGTGGTTGGAGTAGACTGAGAGACAACATCCGTAGGACATAGAATTGTAGAACAAAAAAGAAAGACACTGTAAATAGTGTAAAACATCAATACAATAAAACAGTAAATGAACGATAAGGGATTTTATTCGACCGTCAAGGTACTCTCGTCAGAGGTATAGACAGAACAAATGATAAAATAGAGGTGACGGACTACGTACTACACCCTATTTTATTTGTGAGATGTTTATAAACAACTTTCTTATTCACTTGCCTCCGTAGATTCAAGACGAAACAAACAGTTTTTAAGTCAACAATGAAACCTTGATTTGGTCGGTATATATATGAGGGTCACAAGACTCAAATTAATTTGACTCAAAAATGATTAACGTTCATTTCTCTATCTCTCCCTCTGTCTCTGTCTGTGTGTGTGTGTGTGTGTGTGTGTGTGTCTTCTACACATAAGAAGTTCCTCAAATAATATAAATGAGGACATGAATATATGGTGAATGACGTTTACCCAAAGTGTTTATTTGAGGTCCCAGTCTGTAGCAGTAACGAGACTGTGCTTGTGTTGGTCTCATGGTTTATATCACTATGTTTGTGTTGGTCCAAGACTATATTACCTACTTATTTACGTTTCGACCTTATTTAAATAATTGTTACTAAAAATTTGGAGTAAAAAGATCATTGACAGTCTCTCCTTTTTGAACTCTCTTTTACATGTATCGTGAATCTGAAACGTGATACAGAGAATTAACTTTAGGTTATGTTATATGTGAAGTTATCTAGTATACACGGTCCTTGGTGGACTTACCTAACTGTTAACACGTACGTACGTACGACTCAGTGAAGTCAACACAGGCTGAAAGACTCTAGGATACCTGACATCGGACGGTCCGAGGAGACAGGTACCCTAAGAGGTCCGTTCTTATGACTTCACCCAACGGTAAAGGAAGAGGTCCCCTAGAAGGGCTGGGTCCCCAGTTTGGATGTAGAGGACACAACCGTCCACCCAAGATATGGTGACTCGGTGGACCCTTCGGGGTTGACTGATAATGTACTGTTATTAGTAGAATTCTTCCGAAAATAGGTGGATCACAAGATGACCCTTATCTCCCATTTCATTTCGATTCTTCAATTAACACTAGATTCTTACTGAAGTTTTTATATTTCCAAGTCGAAAAGAAAAACATGTACGTCACTACATTAGAAAATTGGTAATTAAAGGTTAGGACAAACGTTCCTGAAAGGAAGAACGTCTCCAAATTGAATGGGAAACTTGGTACTCAACTACGAAAGACAAAGTCACAAACCAACGGGATTTCGGAAGACTCCCTTTCTTCTCATATACCCCACTCCACAGAGGTTTCTTTGACTCATAAGTTCAGTCACATTTTACATTAAATAGTCACTAATAATTGAGTACTTATCACAGTGATGGATATAAACGGGTACCTCTTTTATATCTTTCCATCTACTAATCTTAGGAGGACGGCTACGTCCTCTATGTCCTCTACAGTTAAGTTAGGGACCCAATCCTTCTAGGGGGACCTCCTCCTTTAACGTTAGGTGAGGTCATGGGAACGGACCCTTTAGGGTACCTGTCTCCGTGGACCAGGTCCCCCAGTGTTTTTCAGGTTGTACTGACTCGTTGACTCGTGTCTGTTAATCTTGTCCTTCGGATCTTTCATCCCCAACCTTTCATCTAGTAGATGTCTTATTAGATATGGAAGAGAACGAAGTGAACAGTAAACCTCTTAAAAATTTTATTTATTTTGTGTTTTTCTAACCGTACACCTTAAATCATGATACACGACTTTTAAATTTTTATTTTTCTTTACATTTTCAATTTTTTCATTTTCTTTGAAATAATTCCCATCGAAATACAAGACTGTAAACACCTTCCGTACGTTCTTTTCCTAGTTATGAATTTTCGTAGATACATAAAATACCAACTTATCATTTATATTTTTGTTATTAAATCTCTTTTTCTCATAATAGACTCCTACAGTACTCGTATCTTAAAATGACACCCTGTGACAGAGGCCTTATAGAGACCTTTTTTCGATATCAAAAAGGTCATCAGTACATACCTACACTCTCAACCTGATATTTCTTTCGACTCGTGGTTTTTTAACCACGAAAACTTGACACCATAACCTCTTCTGAGAACTCTCAGGGAACCTGACGTTCCTCTAGGTTGGTCAGATAGGATTTCCTTTAGTCACGACTTATAAGTAACCTTCCTGACTACGACTTCGACTTTGAGGTCAGGAAACCGGTCGACTACGTTTCTTGACTGAGGAACCTTTTCTGGGACTACGACCCTTTCTAACTTCCGTCCTCCTCTTCCCCTACTGTCTCCTACTCTACCAACCTACCGTAGTGGTTAAGTTACCTGTACTCAAACCCATTTGAGGTCCTCAACCACTACCTGTCCCTTCGAACCGTACGACGTCAGGGACCCCAACGTTTCACAACCTGTACTGACTCGCTGACTTGACTAGAGAGACCTTAGAGGAAGGACAATGAGAGTGACGACGGAGTAGAAGTTGGTATTGATAAACGGTACAGAAGTATTAAGACAGACCCAAGGAACTGACATCAGAAAGATTCGGTTAGGAAGGTGTGTGGTGGGAGTCTCACTGAGTACATTATACTGAAAGTACTAGGACTCACAGGAATTCAAAGTTGAGGAATCGGGTCAGAGGTATCAAGAGATAGAAAATAGTAAAGGGACAAAAATATACGAGTAAAGGAAGTGAGGAGTAGATGGGATGAATGTGAAATTCCGCCAGAGGAATCTGAAACTCACGATAAAGGGTGAAAGAGTTCAACCTTTCCAAAAAACTAGTAGGAAACCTTGGATCCGTTGTTAGACGAGAAACCCCACTATGGAAAGCAATTAAGAGACCTCATCTTAATTAGAGGGAGAGACGAAACCACGTGGACATCGTGAAACATAATTGGACATAACGTCGTCGCCAAGATGACGTATTATGTGAGAAGATTTAGAAAAGGAGATAGGTCGTTTATTATGGACATTTCGAGTTGAAACATAATAATGCATAGAGGACACAATCTTGAGATAATTTAAAGGTATTCACTAAAATTTACTTAATGACACCATATAATAAAACCAAAATCAACTTAAATAAAAAATCTCAACAAAATCCAAGTGTTGTTTTACTCACTTTCCATCTCTAAAGGGTATATGGGAGACAGGATTATCGGAGGGACTAATAGTTGTAGTGGGTGGTCTCACCGTGTAAACAATGTTAAGTACCTGGATGTGACTACGTAGTATTAGTTGGCTCTCAGGTATCGAATGTAATCTCAAGTGAGCTGTAACCACTGTGTAGGAGTTCGATACTTCTGGCATAGAAGTAAGAGATATACTTATGTATAACTTTAACCCCTTCATAAAACTACGCGTACATCTATTTTACCCGGAATCTAAAGTTCTTAGTTAAAAAAACAAACAAACAAAACAAAAATAAAACCGACACAACGTTCCGTACATCCTAGAATCAAGGAGTTAGTCCCTAACTTGGACACACAGACCGTAACTTTCACGTCACAGAATTGGCGACCTGACGGTCCCTTCAGGTTCTCAGTCAAAATAGAAATTACCTGAAAATATAAGAGGGATATTATTTTAAGAAATTATGTTTCATTATCGTTAATATATCTGGAAATGTTATCTATCATTCCAGACACACATACACATATACACGTCGTCTCTTTAGGTGGTCAATATACAAAACGGACACTCGATTCTTTTGATTTATTCGTGGTTACAGAGTTAGAGTCAATCTACAGTCGTGTCATCCATCTTGGACTTAAACTTACACTGAGTATTAACGGATCTTAAACTTAGACCGAACATAAGTCACGAGGATTTTAGACAGTAGAGACGGTCACCACCTACAACTTCACTTAGAAGAAAGAAAGATGATGGTCACCTTAAAAGATAGTAGGAGTAAACCCTAGGCCACTAGCATAGACATCTCGTCGAAGTGAAACATCTCAATAAGTCTTTCGAACATATACGACGAAAAGAAGAGTCGTCCCTTAATGACTTCACTGTTCTGAGTGACCCTTAGAGGGTATCACCTGTTAGAGTCTCCCCCTACGAAGATCGAGGGTTGTTATAGTCTTACGGAAAGACCTTTACTCTTCTTAAAGACGTCGTTTAGACTTTCATTTGGTCTTTTGGGTTGTCTATTCTAGGCATATTGTTCCTAGTGGACGGTTTAAAAATATAATGTTTCCCACTTGTCTCGGTCTTCTATATTAAATGGAATAAAAGGGGGGTGGCATTGACTGTCATTTCTCAATCTATTTTTAACATTTCTTTCCTCAAAACCTTAAATGTCAAAGGATGACTGATCGGTAACTTTTTGTGTCGAAATCCTTTACAAGACTAAAGTAAAAGATACAAACTGAGACAAAACACAAACGTATAAACGTACACTACACACCATTCCCACGAAAGTTACATAGATTCTATCCATCATTCGTCTGTTTACACGAAAATTTTGGGGTAGTATTATGAACGACTTGAGAGAAAGATCTACAAAGACTGTCTTATTTGTTTCTAGTGTGTATGATTACCCGAACCGAACTTTTTCTATGTTTACAAAGTGAAAAACCCCCCCCCGTGTGACACCTCGTACACCCTAAAATCAAGGGGGTCCCTACCTTGACCACGGGGGACGTAATCCTCGTACCTCAGAATTGACGACCTGGTGTTCCCTTCAGGGGTCTATGAAGTGAATTTTTTTGTTTTTGAAAATTCGATGAATATAGGAATTGTGTATAGTTATGATTATAGTCTTGAATTTTGTAACAATGTTTAAATTCATTTCTAATATTTTGTTATTTTACATAATAGATCTCTCTGTTTTATAACTGTAAGTTTTATTAAAAATGAGTAAATACCGTAGTCGATGATAGTCTCTCCTTCATTTGAATTACCCTAGATTACTCTACGTAAAACCAATTTAACAGATCTTAGGACAACCTAAATATATAACTGAGAGAGGACCTGAACCCTTAGGTCATCATTTAATACTTTACCATATATAAGAATGTGTTTTTAATATACGTGAAAATAGATAGTAGGATAAATGTCATAGTGTGGACTGAGTCAAATCTCATCTATGATAAAGATCAATGGAAAGGAGTTTCTTATTTGTAGACGAGTGTACGTAAAGTCGTAAAATTAACACAATTATCCTCATTAAATTTTTATATTATGTTTCGTGTCGTGTAAGGTAAAGTCCCTCTTACTCCTGTCATTAATAACTGAGAGTAACTACAAAAGGGTGACATCTTTCTCATGCGAAAAAAAGTAGAAACATTGTAAACTAAAGTATACCACGAGATCTTTTCCGTTTTATATAAAAATGACGATAAGATTTCTAGTCTTCGTCTTTTTACAGAAATAATAACAATTGTAATAATTCTTTTGATACAATTACAACTATACCACGAAATGTCAATTGTTGAACACAAGAACATAAAATTACTTAACCTAAAACTATCGATGGTAGTGGAGAACTTTATCCGGTTGTGTTTCTCCTAACTTTTTTAATCATTTTCATCGTGTACCTTAAAGTCTTAAATACCGTGAACTTTATATACTGGAATCTAGTATCTGAATTGTGGGACTCGACGTTGTAAGAATAAGTTTTATACCCTTAGAATTATGGTTGAACTACATCACTAACTAACCTTCTCCCCTTGACAAAGATTTCGGGACCGTGTCGAACCAAGAGTTATAGTCACTAAGGTAACGGGAAAAATTACATTATTGGTTTCTCTTCCCTGACGTCACTACCATAATTCCTCTCTCCTCCATCCAATCGAAAGTGAATTATAACTACTCGGTGATGTGGTTCGGTGGGTTCGTTTGCATGTTAAACACTTTTCTCTCTTTGGGTGTAAGTTCCGTTCACGACACAAAAGACAGAGGGAAGGAGAGGATCGTTTTACCGGTGGAGACTTTACCCCGAACCTTATCCTACTATCTGCGAACGGAGGGTTCGTTTTACATTCCTCGGTAGATTTTTGAGTCAAATTCTAGGTATTGTAAAGAAAGAAAGAAAAGAAAAAAAAACAAAACTTAAAAAATAAAACATAACTCAAGTCAAGTCAAGTCAGTGAGTCAGCACAGACTGAGAAACGGTGGGGTACTTCGTGTCGTACGGAGGGACAGGTAGTGGTTGAGGGCCTCAAGTGAGTTTGAGTGTAGGTAGTTCAGCCACTACGGTAGGTTGGTAGAGTAGGAGCCAGCAGGGGAAGAGGAGGACAGGGGTTAGGGAGGGTCGTAGTTTCAGAAGAGGTTACTCAGTTGAGAAACGTACTCTACCGGTTTTATGACCTCAAAGTCGAAATCATAGTAAGGAAGGTTTCCTGTGGGTCCCGACTAGAGGAAATCTTACCTGACCAACCTAGAGGAACGTCAGGTTCCCTGACAGTTCTCAGAAGAGGTTGTGGTGTCAAGTTTTCGTAGTTAAGAAGCCGTGAGTCGAAACAAGTGTCAGGTTGAGAGCGTAGGTATGTACTGGTGACCTTTTTGGTATCGGAACTGATCTACCTGGAAACAACCGTTTCACTACAGAGACGAAAAGTTATACGACAGATCCAACATAACTCAATATCAGTAAATTGTTACAACACTACCAAAATCCACTTATCGTTTCCCTGAGTCCGTATGTATGTGTAGATGGGTAAGAGGGAGTTTGAAGGGATGGTAGGTCCGACGGAGTATTGTAACCGTTCTAAGGGACACGATATGTTATCCAGGAACAAACAATAGGTAAAATTTATATCGTTACACATGTACAGGTAGGGTTTGAGGAATTGATAGGGAAAGGGGAACCGTTGGTATTCAAGTAAGAGAACTCTCAGGGAACCTGACGTTCCTCTAGGTTGGTCAGGTAGGATTTCCTTTAGTCAGGACTTATAAGTAACTTTCCTGACTGCGACTTCGACTTTGCGGTTATGAAACCGGTCGACTACACTTCTTAACTGAGAAACCTTTTCTGGGGCTACGACCCTTTCTAACTTCCGTTCTCCTCTTTCCCTACTGTCACCTACTCTACCAACCTGGCGTAGTGGCTGAGCTACGTGTACTCAGACGCATTTGAGGCCTTCAACCGCAACCTGTCCCTTCGGACTGCACGACGTCAGGTACCCCAGCGTTCCTCAGTCTGTGCTGACTCACTGACTTGACTCTTAGAGGTGGACTCGAGAGTCGAGTACCTGATCTTGTAAACGTTAAGGTAGATGAATAAATGAGAAGGGAGTAGGATAGGAGATCACCGGGGATTGGTCCCTAGTACTTGTATGGGATTTAGATAGAAGAGAATATAAAGTTTTATTGAATAGGATATATAGACGGAGTTATCATAAAGAAACTCAAAATCACATCGTAACTTTTCATCTGTGACAAGTCTTATATGGGTAGAAGACTTCCCCATAGAGTCAGACCGGTGATACGTTTGACGTAGTTTCTCTCTTTTCTTGTAACCCCCAAGGGGTTGGGGTCGTCGGGTGAAGTACGGAGTCGAAGGACAGACAGGATAAGGGTATGGTAGGGGTGAGACACATATATAATATCCTAAACATCAAAGAGAAAGAAAAGAGGGAAAGGAGAAAGGGGGAGACATGTAAGTTCTAATACTTAGGAGGAAATAATAATCCTTTGTTTTCTTGTCGTTGTTGTTTCACCGTAGTACCTATACTTGTCGTAACAGTCTAATTGACCAACTTCACCAAACAGCTACAACAAAACATGACGTCGGACTTAAACGTAAGACAGGTATGTTTAATGACTTATAGACTGGAACCCGTTCAACGATTCCAAGAGACTTAGAGTCAAAAGAGTAAGTTTTTTACCTTTATTATCATGAACGTGGAATTCCGGAAACACTTTTATAAATTAAACCACAAACCGTGTATTGTGCAACACAAACAAAAGTAAAAACTTACATTAATTTTCTTATAAACTCTGAGAAAAAGAAAGTGCATCGTAGTATCGGGACTTTAAGTAACCCTACCAAAACACATCACCATGAAGGGACCAAAAGTGATGTCACATTCACTAAATTAATGAGTAAGAGGACGGTCCCCCAAAACCCCGACGAACTTCTAAACAAAATAAAACGATAAAACTTCTCACGACGGTGTTTGTAAGAACATGTATAAAGAACGATGTCTATGATACGTCAAAAAGTACAGTGGTTACTTATAGAATTCTAGACTGGGACGAAACGTTACTTTAAGTCTCAGATATGGGTAGTTTAGGTTTCGACAGAGTACAAATCGGTCTTCGTAGAGAATGACCAATGGTACTCCAAGTTCAAAGAGTCGACCAGGGAGGACTTAGGAAAATAAACTCAGAGAGACACGGGAACGAGGATCTCAGACCAGACACGAGTCGACTAATGGAAGAATACAGATATTGAACTAACGAATAAAGTTTCAGAAAGATGAGACTTAGGAACCCAAAGGGTCCACCGTGATCATCATTTCTTGAGCGGACGGTTACGTCCTCTACATCCTCTGAACCCAAGCCAGGGACCTAGTCCTTCTAGAGCACCTCCCTCCGTACCGTTGGGTGCGGTCATAAAAACGGACCTCTTAGGGTACCTGCCTTCTCGGACCGTCCAATGTCAGGTACCCCGACGTCTCAACCCGTGTTGACTTCGTTGAATCGTGTGTACGATGAGACATAGGAATGGATAAGTGAGCTGTAACCAACGTAGAGAGAAACAGAGAGAGAGTGGACCCCCAGGTCGTAGACTGAAACCAGTTACTCCTGTCCATCATCACAGGAGAGAACAGACACAAGTAAAACTGTTACTCTAAATTGCGTCCAAATATGTAGGAGAACCCTTCTTTCTTAGAGGAAAGGAACATCAATCCGTATCAACCAGAAACAAACCCAAAAAATTTTCGGTCCGGGTTTTGTTCCTGATCTCTCGTTCGTCAAGTAAACCATTGTCCAGTGTCCCCTGTGTACACCCTTTCGTCCCCTTTCGTTTCTTTACCCCCTGTCTTTATGGTTCACTCAATAACTCGACCGATGACGACCCGGTATGAGACCCGAGTTAGATCACCTCTGGAGACTCTTCGCGTGAATCTCAACGTCCTCCGACCCGCGATACCGATACCAAGGACACGGAGTATTCACTCCCGACGAGTCCCTGTAGCACAAGGGAGGAGCCACCTCCGACTCACTCAAAGGTACTGAAACCTCTTTCAGACCTCCGTGTGTGTAACTCTCTACGGACTGGTCTACTCGGACATCAAAGGGACCCTGACAGGGAGTTGTCACCACTAGTGTCCTCCGGACGTAACACACACACCGGAGACGAGGTATCAAGTCTGACCTAAACGGTCAATAGATCACGGACCTAGATGAAACTGTCATACAGGGTCTCTTCTAAGTTACATCGAGACTGGACAACGACAAATTAAGAAACGTAGATCCCGGTACATGGAACACCAACAAGAGAAAAATAAAAAGTCCATAAGAAAATCGTAGATTTTCGGGATATCGGACAAAAGGAACGATATTTACTACTAATTTAGTACATTCAAGTAAAATTTAAGGACCAAACTCTAATAAGTATATTGTCCGAGAGTTATTTATGAAGAATTTCCTTACTAAAACGGTACCGAAAGACACAAGATTTCTGTCTAGAACCGACATTATTTCAGAAGTCGTCCTCTTGACAAAGGAGTTTCAACGGTTCACTGACTGTTATTATATATTTCGATCTACGAAGTTCCTTTTACAATGGTCCCCAGTGAAAATTTGATACCCTTGTTAGTAAAAAGTACTATTCGATGGAAGAGGGGGAAAGGTGACTTCGGAGACCAGAGGATGCTAATAATTTGAGGGTAGAAAAGTCACTTTTTGATGTGTGACCCTCACCTTCCTGAAGGTCTCCTTTATCGATGAAACGAAAATCGACTAGTAACAATATACTTGAACAGTCAGTACGGTGGTATAAAAACGGAAAGGTTGATAAAAAATAATGTATATATATACCAGATTTATTTTCTTTATTAAATAGTTAAATCTAACAGGAGTCATTAAACTTCGGTGGATACACGTGGAGGGGGTAAAGTAGTGAAGGGGATGACAGCGGTCTCTATTAGTGAGAGGACTTAAAACGAAACGAGAGAGTAGAACGATGTACACTTATATAAGGATTCATTATTTAACAAAACAAAACGTACGAAAACTTGAAGTATATTAACCTTAGTATAACGTAGATCAGAACACACTGACGAAAAAGGCTAGTCGTAATACAACGACTCTAAGTAGGTACAGTCACTGATCTCGACATCAAGTAAGTAAAGGTTTAACAGTGTAATTTGGTGTCAAATAAATCCGTAAGAGGACAACTAACTATAAACCGAACAAAGGTCAAAAAGAGAGAGTAGAGAAAAGGAGGACATGTGTCACGAGGAACACATGCGTCTCCGCACCATAACGACCCAGCATCCCAAGTGCATACACAGGAGTCTACATGAGACATGGAGGAAACAAGACGACATAACCGAAGGTGACCCTAAAACTGTGAACGTCCGAGACTCACGGTCCGAAGGTACAGTGGAGTGCAGGACGAAACGAACCACCTTACTAACCTTTCAGTCTCTTCTAGGGTCCCACGAAGAGAAGAAAGGAGTTACGGAGTTCGTCACAGAAACTGATATTGACAACTAAGGAAGCCCAAGATCGAGGACGGTGTATCCGGATGTTCCCGAGGCCGAATATGACTTACTTGAGTACTGGAACAGTCCCTCCTTTTTATTAAAAGAGAGATGGGAACATCCAAGAACCGACTTTGACGGCATATTATTTTATGTCACATTTTCGTCTCTCAAAAGGAATAAAAAGAAAGATTCGAGAAACCGACCGAATTATTAATTCAACTGTATTTTATCTAATTATCCTCTTTTTGTTTAAATTAATATATGTGTGCTCCGAAGTATTTTCATACTACGAGTATCTTCACTGGTTTTATTCGTCGAAAATATAAAAAATCTGTTTCTTTCTTATAACACTTCTTAACTGTTCTGTCGTCTCAAACCCGAACTCCATCATTTAATCACTTCTTCGTTGTCCCAAACATATACGTCAGAAGAGTCGGGACTTACGAGACAGAGACCAATATTCCTCGGAAAAGAAAGAGGAACGTGTTACCCTTGAGGAAAGTGCACCTTCTAAATACAAGACGAAAATCCCCATGTTTCCTTCTAGTCTCATAACGACCCCTTCTTCTTTAAGAGGAGATGGGAAGATCCAAGAAGGTCGACCAGATTCTTATTTTAACTGTACTCTGTCGAATTGTTCTCTTTAGTTTTAAATTATGGTACATATGTACTCTCTCTGGGTCCCCTTGACTCATTGAGGGGGTTTACCGACTTCGGGAGTGATAGAAATTGATTTCTATATAAAAGAGGGGAAGTGAACCGATGATATTACCCATACTTAACAAAGAATGAGAGTAAAATTAAACGTAAAGTGATCAATGTTATTCCAATTTGTACTGAATGGAACTTTTTTTATATTTTATACTGAATGGACGTTCCTTTAAGTAAAAATCTAAATAGAATAAAACTTGACATGAAACCAAATAATAGTATGTTTTATATTGATTCAAAAAGTAAAAAAAAAATAAGTAAATTACATTAGGTATATTCACTTTCACTTTCAGTTCATCGAGTCAACACAGACTGAGAAACTGGGACACCTAACATCGGATGGTCCGAGGAGGGAGGTACCCTAAGAGGTCCGTTCTTATGACCTCACCGAACGGTAAAGGAAGAGGTCCCCTTAGAAGGGTTGGGTTCCTAGCTTGGACCCAGAGGGTGAAACGTCCGTCTACGAAATTGGAGACTCGGTGGTCCCTTCGGGAGGTATATTCAATTCAAGATGACATATGGTCAGTATCAAGTTACACATTGATTCTTCAACCTTATACAAAATCTTTATTCTATTGAATCCTCGTTTCGGAAATTTTTACCTAATACAGTCCTACGTGAAATAGTACAAATGAGGAAGGGGTGAAGAAAGTAGTAGTAGACATTCTAGTTAATGACACTTCAGTAATTCTTTACACCTAATAAATATTTTAACTCACAGTTTTGAGTGGTAAAACGTCCGTAGTATCTCCTGAAAGTTATAGTTATAAACTATATATTTCTAACAACAATAGTTTCCAAGATTCTTTAAAACCCGATGTCTGTAACGTCTATTAACGTCTGATATAGTACGGAACTTTTCGTACTAGATTCTTGTTTTTATATCATCTGCGACTCCCACATTTTATTAAGGATTTTATGAAGTCGAATTTTATGATTTCTCCATTTCTACCGAAAAGAAAGTGTTAGTCAATGACTTCACACGTCTGTTCTGGCTACTACTCAAGACATACCTGCACCATCACAACTGACGAACCCGACGACCAGTACGACCAGTGACGATCACGACTATTCCGTCTCTTGAAGTTTTTGTATCGAAACACTTCCCTCTTTTCTCAATGAATTCTCTCCGTTGTAATACAAAATAAAACGACCAGTTACAAGTCCCAGGATTTTCTTGATGTTTTCGTTTTTATATAAAAGTGGGAAAAATTCTTTCGTGTAAGATCCCAAGATATAGGGGTACATGTACCCTAGTCACATAGGTGTCAGTGTAGAAGTGTAGTAATAGGATTGGGATTTACTCGTTCTTGTATAATCCAATTTATGCAACATAAAGTCTAAAAGTAAATTTGGAAAGTAGACCTTCTACTTTACAACACAGTAAGTTTCCTGATTGAGAGTCGATATACTTTTCTTCGGTAAACAGGTCTCACATACGAACGCGACCAAACCAAATTGTACCCAAGATTACACAAAAAAAAAAAACAGTCACACACACACACACACACACACGTACACACGTTAAGATACTAGATAATTCAACATATTAAAGTGTTGTACTGTCACTAATCTTGAAAGTCTTTGTTTAGTAAAGACAAAAAGACTAACACATACACAAAGACAGAGACACTTTCCTTCCTATGGTTTTATGTTCAACATACGTAACATAACCATGTGTCGACTTACAACACTTGGTCGTAAGGTTCACTTTCTCTTAAACCCCCCTTCCACACTCCCACGGATCACTCTCTCCCTCCTTGTTTTCTAAACGTCTCTACAAAACGAAACAATCAATTTTCATCATTTGTAGATGACCTGACAAAATGTAATAAGAGGTCAAGGGGTGAAAAAGAAACGACAGGACTTTACTTAATAAATTAAAAACTTAAAGTTCATAAACCAGTTGGAAATGATCAGTAGGTTAAAGAGTAACCTACACATAACACGAAGAGAACAACGCGACAACAACAACTCAACGATTCAACATAGGTCGAGAAACGTTGAGGTACTTGACGTCGTGGGGTCCGAAGGGACAGGAAGTAATAGAGGGTCTCAAACGAGTTTGAGTACAGGTAACTCAGTCACTACGGTAGGTTGGTAGAGTATGAGACAACGGGGGAAGAGTAAGACGGAAGTTAGAAAGGGTCGTAGTCCCAGAAAAGTTTACACAGTCGAGAAACGTAGTCCACCGGTTTCATAACCTCGAAGTCGAAGTCGTAGTCAGGAAGTTTATTTATAAGTCCCAACTAAAGAAATCCTAACTGACTAAACTAGAGGAACGTCAGGTTCTCAGAATAGGTTGTGGTGTCAAGTCTTCGTAATTAAGAAGTCGTGAGTCGGAAGAAATACTAGGTCAAAAGTGTAGGTATGTACTGATGACCTTTTTGGCATCGAAACTGATATGTCTGGAAAAAACCGTTTGAGTACAGAGACGAAAAATTATGTGATTCAAACACTATCGAGAAGAAGGTTCCTACCTCTTCCTTTACCATTGCGTGAGATCATAAGAACGGACCTCTTAGGGTACCTGTCTCTTGGGACCATCCGATGTCAGGTACCCCAGCGTTTCTCAGCCTGTGCTGACTCGTTGAAGTGAAGGAAGGAAGGTTCCTTGTTCGTAAAAAATTAAAACACCGATGTCAGTGGTAAGTATCACTGAAACCTGGATTCTTTTATTTTAGACAGTGACAAAGGTAGAAAAGGGGTAAGTAAACGGTACTTCACTACCCTGGCCTACGGTACCAGAATCAAAAACTTACGATTCAACGTATATAAAACACCAGTGTCACGATATCTTTGATCCACTTAATTCATATGACGTCCCGTTGTACAATCTTCGAACTTATTTTCTACTTCAACTATGTACTACCTTTTATAGACAACAGGATGTTTTTGAACTAAGAGAGGACAATACACCATTTTATTAGAAATAGTAGGGATACCTATCCTATGGACCTAGTTCTCGAGTAGATAAATTACTAGTGTATACCAAAGAGAGTAAGTATAACTCAAATTTGATGTAAAATAAGGGACATTGAACTGGTCTTCCAACTAAAAGTCATCCCAAAGAACATTCTTTTAGACTATCGTTATTCGTCAAGAATTACCGTCTTTTTAGGATACATGCATATGACTAGAATAAAAAACAAATATGAGTCCCACAAGGAAAGGACACGAATATCTGTTCTGACGTATTCGGAAAAAATCCTTCCCAGTTTTGGGATAAACCTTAATTTTGTCTTGTCAACCTACCATAATCCCAGTGGAATTTAATTGAGTCGTATGAAGGTTAGTTTTATTCTAAAGTCTACATTAATTGGGTAATTGGATTACTCTACGTGTTTATAGACAGTGGTCGTTAAAGGACTCGTGAAGAAAATGAGTACATCGTTTATAGTTACACTATGAAAAGCATCAGTCAAGCGTGTGGTACGGTCACGTAGGATTCAAACGTCTACACCAAATTGATCGTATCTAAGTACATTAACCGTACTGTGTCTTAAAAATTTTATAGTCGGTAGAGTCCTTGAAATAAGTACACTTAGACCTTTTAAGAAACACTACAGACTCAAGAATGAGAGTCTCTAAGTCTACAGTTTCATAAAAATCTTTCCCAGACGTTCCGTAGTAATAAAACATTAATATTAGAATAACTAACTGTCGTTACACAAGTCACTTTTATAACGGAATAACTTCACTAGGACCAATCACGGTCTCTGTCTGCCGAATCTAGATCTGAAAGTACTCCCTTTTCTTTCTTGAATTTCACTAAAATTTAAGTGTGTACACTTCTATGTTCGAGGGAACATTTTACGGTGTTCCAACAAAGACGAGAGTCTGAAAATTATAAAGGTAACATGCAAGGTTCGAAAATCTTTACACTCATGACTGTCCAATTTTACAAAACACTTTTTACATGAAAATTTTTAGTACAGTCACAACAAGTGATTTTAATGTCTACAAAATAAAAATTTACCTTTTTCTTTAACCAACTATAAAGAGTGTCCTTCCTTTCTGACGTCGGTACGAGACGACATCCTCTAATTTTACGTCCCTTGACATTATCACAAACTACAAACTACAATTGTTAGTTTGTATAATTACAGTAATGTATTTCATTTCCTACATTATACAATATTGAATTGTCTTTCCACATAACAACAAATTTCAGATGTAAAATTAACCGTACAAATGAGAACACATCCTAGTACACTAAGTATAGATGTCATGACAAAAAGAAAAGAGACTTTCAATTGTCATTCTATTATTGTTTAAGATACTCGTCTCTCCTACAACCCGGTTTCACTCCCTAAACTTCTATCCATAATACATGTCTACACACACACGAATCAACGAGTCACCGCAGACTGAGAAACGCAGGGGTACATGACATCGGGAGGTACGAGGAGGTAGGTACCCCTAAGAGGTCTGTTCTTATGACCTCACCTAACAGTACGGGTGGAGTTCCCCTAGAAGGGTTGGATCCCTAGCTTTACTCCAGAGGGTGTACCGTCCTCCTAAGAAATGGGAGACTCGGTGGTCCCTTCGGACTACATATTTATCCGCTCGATATTAAAGAGATTCATTCATAGATTCAATTACGTATTATCATATATGGTGGTTCTACTCACTTACTCCGTAAGCAGCCAAGAAATCGAAGTCACGAAAATACTTTGGATCCAAATAAAGAGATTTCAATTATCTTTTAAGTTTAATTCGATGTATCACAACGTTCAAAGTCTAGAGACTCCCCACACGTAATCATTCATAAGTTTTTATAAAAAAGTAAATTTAATACAATTAAAAACGTATTAACTTAAGAAGAACTTACAAACTTTTGAAAGAAATGATTCGATTTGTAAGGGAATCACTAGTACAATTTGTCAAAGAAACACAAATCGGTAGTCGTAGATTTATCAGTGGTTACACATGTCAGGCTTATATATATATATATATATATGTGCACACACACACACAAAAAAGATTTTTCGAAATAGTCTTACTATTAAAACTTCCTCCTTTACATATCGTTTAAAAGAAATTAAGAGGGAGTAACTATTAACTAAGTATATTTGTGGACTTAAAGAGTAAAGGAGTGTCTCGACATACATGTACTTCTGATCCACGTTATAAATCATGTTAGACATGACCCGACACCTCCCCTCCTCTAAGACTCTCTTCCTCTTTTGGACTAAGATTTTTAAGAACAATCAGTTTTAAACTGTGTCTTCGTTTTACTTTTCAAAAGTCTTTTAGTTTGTTGTTTAAAGTATACTTTGGGATGTAACCGTTTCGTCAAGATATATATATATATGTATATATATAGTGATGTCAAAAAGTTTAATTTTTAGACTTTGTTTCGTAAAACTCCCCTAAAACTTTTATTCTTAAATGGGTTCTACAAAATGTTTTCCTTATCTTATAGTGTCACTCCTTTACTAAGGTCACTATCATTTCAATTCACTTTGAAAGTAATCCGCCAGACTATTATGAGTCATCTTAGGAACGAGTATTTAAATTTCATCTTACAAAAATAAGTCTTCAAGTCTCCTGTAGTGTCAGTTAGTTCTTTACGTACCCCTAAAAATTTTCGAAGGTATTTTAGTAGTAGACCCGAAGGAAATATATATACATTTTATGGTGGGGAGATAGGGTGTGTTTTTCACGGTAAGACTATTTTAAAAGGACTAGTATTATAAATATGTCTTAGGTAAAATGAACCGTCTAACTAAACGAGTTTGGATGTTCAATCGTACCAAGGAGAGTTGGAGATACGAAGAGACACGGCGGTAGAGGAAGGACCTCATTGTTTTATCGTAGGGTTGACCAAAGGGAGTTGGTGAGAACGGAGTGAAGACAGTAGGATTGACATCTTGAGTCTCGTTGGAAAATTTTTCCAGTTAATTTAGTAGAGTGGAGAAGTAATTTTGAGAAGAGTAAGATGGTTCTCATTTAAGACATAGAAAATGAAACTGGATCATATATTGACTTTGAACGGTGAGAGAGATTAAAGTTGGGTCGAAATCTGTTCGATAGAGGAAGAATCGAGAACTTATATTATTTGTGAACTAGGGGAACCACAGATGAATACACGTAAGAGACTGATCTTACGAGAAAGGGGGGTAAAGAAAGACTTGTTAGTCTGTAAATAAGTAGAAGCGTAGGTAAACGAGTAAGTAAATAAGTCATTAAGTCACAAAGAGTTGACCCCCGTGAAAACGAGGGAGCACTCTGTATCTCGTTACAGACCGCTGTAACTATCAACAGTGTTCACTTCTTCCTAGTCCCGACGACCGTGAATTGTGTATCTCCAGTCCTTACGACGATTTGTTGTGATGTTGTACATCCTCTCGGGTAGTATTGTTTCTTAATTGACCGACTTTTACAGTCGTCACGGTTCTAACTCGTAGAGACGTTTACTAAGGTGGGTGAAGATTCCACTGTCCCTATACCACCATTTGGTTTACTTATACCGACTTGGCAAATATTCGATTATGTAATCCCTCTTCTGTCGTCTATTCGACTAATTGTTCGTTGATTTATATATGAAAATTTAGTACAACTCACAAGAGTTTCTTTTCTTGTCATCCCTCACTGGTCACTTTAAATGAAATCTCGTCCACAATAGGTTCTTTCTCCACAAATGGGATTCCAGTTTTTGTGCTCTGACGGTGTTGGTGTCGAATATCATTTATAAATAATTTGTAATTGTCATTTTTACATAAAAAGAATGGCACAGAAAAGTAACATCGACTCCTACGAAGTTTAATAAAAAAATCTTGGAAAGTGGTGTCTAAGAAACGGTTTCCCCTGGGTAGATCGTAAACAGAGAACACTTGTTAATTTAGGAGTGTTTTAACCACTTAGAGGTTGAAATACACGAAGGACGGGTAAAGATACTTTAATGGGCTTTTTTTTTTTTTTATCAACTAGACCCCAAGGATTAAAACTACCTTTCGTTTTACAACGACAATAAACATTAGTCATTGTTTTAAACAATAAGAAATCGTTCTATTGTATCCGATAATATTATTAAAATGTATAAACGGATTTTGATAAAGTCTAGTCTAACAAAGAGACACCTTCCAGGGTACCAAGATCGTTCCTGACTAAAGTCTTTATTTATTCATGGAATTTATTGTTCTCTATGTACTGAACTAAAATTTACAGGGTTTCTCACCCTAACGAAAGAAAGGAAAGGAAAACTTGTCACAGTGGTTGTTGTATGTTACGGATTAGTAAACTTAATATGTACAAATTTTTAAAATTTTCCCTGCCAAAAATTGCAGTAACTGATCAATTGACGATTTTAGATAGTCGAACCACAGATATTGGAATGGGACATGAGATGAGTTTTGGAAGACCTGTGAAGGTAAACTTATAAGGTGTCCGGGGACTGGGGTGAACAGTTTTTGATTTGTACAGTAGTAGAGATACCGTGGAGAAGAATCTTATAAAGAGTATCACTTCTCATAAAGATTTGTGAATCACTACGGAACTTCTCTCGTACTCCAGAACTGTCACAGGCGAAGAGCTGGACTCACAAACAACCAATTTATCTACGTAATTCAGTCACTTTTAAGCAAGTCGACACACGTGAACACTGACCGTGTTAAAAGAGATGTATTCAGAATAAAGTTATTTTTTCTAATGTATCTTTAAAATCTTTGGTTCGAAATGGAAAGGGGGATTGAGGAGATCGTGTAGATTACACTGTCATTTTAAAGGTGTTACAGACAACCAACAACTCCCGAACGGTACAGAAACTATAACACTAGTCGACAAATAGTGTAGACGGTAAATTCTTAAAGACACTATGTTCATATTAATACTAACAACTGTACATGTACTCACCGTCGTCTCTAAGTGTCTTCGAGATAATGAACAGATTCCAGTGTGTTGTTGTTTTATTGTCTTCATCTTAAACTGGGAGTTGGTCACAAACGTTAGTGGCACCATAGAATGGAGAGGACGCAAGGTAGAGGTACTTTCACCCTTTAAGGAAAAGAATAGACAGGTAGGATGTACAGTAATCAATTCCAGAAATTGAGAAGTAAGAATATTGTTACGACAGAATTCTTTAGAACATGTAAAATCACATGAGGTTTAAGTCAGATTTGTGAGGGTCTCAATCCCCCAAAAAGACGTTACCTTTTGAGGTACACATGAAATAAATTTTAGACAGTCACGTCACCAAACGTCGGAACCGATATATAATCTTAGTGTTCCGGGGTAGGTTCTAGTTAATTTTGTCTTAGAGACTTCTACCCCTAGACCCTCACTCGTAAAAAGTCTTCGCGGATCTAGTACACGTTGATCGGAACCTTTACCAATTAAAGAAAGGTCGAAAGTACGATTTTTATTAGAGAAGCCACGTGTTTGTCGGAAAGTATTAGACCAGGGACGAAAGGAGAGAGAAAGAAGGAGACAAGATGAAAGGAAGAAGAGGTGGAATTAGAGGGTGGGGGTCGTTGTAAACACCCACGTACGAGTCAGCGAGTCAGGATAGACTGACAATGGAACACCTGATATCGGGTGGTCCGAAGAGACAAGTACCCTAAGAGGTCCGTTCTTATAACCTCACCCAACGGTAAAGGAAGAGGTCCCCCAGAAGGGTTGGGTCTCTGACTTGTACTCAAAGGACGTAGAGGACGTAACCGTCAACCTAAGAAATGGAGACTTGGTGAACCCTTCGGGGTCGTTGTATGGGAAGTATGATTAATATGTTTTAGTCAAAAAAAGGGGGTTCCTAATAAAGAAAAAATATCCGACACGGAAACATGTCTGGTCAGAAGGAGGGACTTACAAGAAAAGAACCCAGAATTGTATTATCTTGTAGAAAGTTTACCATCTAGACCTTAGTAGAAGAGAGCCCTCAAACGAGATTTAAGATAAACAAATCGATAAGTAATAACTAAATAAAGAATAACTACTCAGTTATCTACATATATAATTTCTTAGGTATTTCATTTTTTACCTATATATATATTAACAAAGTGACTATGGAATCAAGGGACTAAGTCGGAGGGTCTCCGTCAGTGATAAAGATCTAAAATTTACATAGTAAGGTTTTTATAAGAGACGACGTACACAATCATATATACACACATATGTGAAAACATGTGTACACATGTAAGATGACGAGGAACGGAAAAAATGAATTGTCATATCAAATGGTCAAGGATAGAGTTGTATACCTTGAAACAGTCAGATTATAAACGTATCGTAAGACACTATGTTCTATATGTCAATAAATAAGTTGATCTACTTTTGGGTGTAGTAAATCCAACAAAGGATATAAACAATGATGTTTCCCATGAAATTTCTTAAAATGTCATGTCTCTTGAACATAACGAAACACAATCATTGAGGGGAGATCTTCACCTTTTCGATACAGTCTCTGATACATGTAAAATTTTATCCTGTCCTACTTCATATAACAAGAGTCTTGATAGGACGGAGAATTAAAGAAAATCCTTGGGATAAAACCCCGCAGGGTCCACCGAGATCACCATTTCTTAGACGGACAGTTTCGTCCTCTACATTCTCTGTGTCCAAACTAGGGACCCAGTCCTTCTAGGGGACCTCCTCCTTATACCGTTGGGTAAGGTCATAAGAACAGACTTTGTAAGGTACTTGACTCCCCGGACCACCTGATATTAGGTACTCCAGCTTTTCTCCGTCTGTGTTGACCCGTTACTTGTGTGTGTGTATGGGGAAATAAGTGTAACAAGAGACACGTATGATGACCTCATCTTAATAGTAAAATTTGATGTACATAACGTAAGTAAATAAGTGAGTAAATAGTCTAGAGAATAGATAAAGTTTTGATAAATAATTCTTTAAAGACACACTATTATTCAAGACATGGGAACCGAGATCTCTACCTCAATAATTTATTATATTTCACAAGGATTGTAAGTTTCTTGTATAATAGATCACTCTCTACCTGTTGTATTTGTCTTTCAACGTCATGATCTCTTCCACCACCCGTTTTCCGTAGAGTAGGATAGTCCCTCATAGCTCTACCATGGATATTCTTCACAAAAGATTCGAACACTCCCAATCAGTTCTGTTATACAAGATCCTTTTGGATGTTTCGAGATACTGTTGTTTCTCACAACACGGTAAACTCTTGATTCTCACGAGTTATACCAGTATTTCACCCAAAAATTACCTTTAAACCTACTTCTTACGAGTATACCCCTATCTTTCTATTCATCCAGTCGTTCCAGAAGATTCAGCACAATCCCAACCTTACAATATTACACCAGTAACCCCCATTAGTCACACAGTCACACATGTCCTGGTTTTCTTTTTTTGTAAACAGTTTTAGGATACTACCTCTCTTATCTGTCCTCTAGCCTTCAAAAATTAAGAATAACCCTCCTAGACCATCCTCTGTGTACTTCTGTTTTCCTGTGTTGACATTTGTCTTAATCCTCCACCCCCAGTCATCTTGGTCCATTCATTAAGATTTACAGATCATTTCTCCTTCTTTCTTTACTCTACTCCAGTCCAAAGGTCAAACCCATCGGACTACGACGACGACGATTCAGCGAAGTCAACACAGGCTGAGACACACTGGGGTACCTGCCCTCGGGTGGTCCCAGGGGGCAGGGACCCTAAGAGGTCCGTTCTTGTAACCTCACCCAACGGTAAAGGTTTTCACCTTCACTTCAGTGAGTCAGCACAGCTGAGAACCGCTGGAGTACCTGACGTCGGAAGGTCCGAGGAGATAGGTACCCTAAAAGGTCCGTTCTCATGACCTCACCCCACGGTAACGGAAGAGGCCCCATCGGACTATCTACCATCATTAAATGTAGAAGAAGGAGTAAACAAATATTCACGGGACTCGTCTCGTAATAAAATAAAAACGAAGAATAGGAGTTCGTACTTAGACCGTGTATCTAATTTTATTTTTTTACTTACTTACTTATTGACTTAGATAAAACATCTTCTCTACCTGGTATAATCTTTACAGGGGACAAACAGACATTATGGTGGTTACTCATCAATCAAGTCAAGTCAATTAAAATCAGTGAGTCAAAACAGGTTGAGAAACGCTGGGGTACTTAACGTCGTACGGTCCGGAGGGACAGGTAGTGTTCGAGGTTATCAAATGAGTTTGAGTGCAGGTAGCTCAACCACTACGGTAGGTCCGTAGAGTAGGAGACAGAAGGGGGAGAGGAGGACGGGGGTCAGGGAGGGTCGTAGTCCCAGAAAAGGTCACTCAGTTGATAAGCGTACTCCACCGGTTTCATAACCTCAAAGTCGGAGTCGTAGTCAGGAAGGTTACTTGTGGGTCCTGACCAGAGGAAATCCTGCCTGACCAACCTAGAGGAACGTCAGGTTCCCTGAGAGTTCTCAGAAGAGGTTGTGGTGTCAAGTTTTCGTAGTTAAGAAACCACGAGTCGAAAGAAGTGTCAGGTTGAGAGTGTAGGTATGAACTGGCGTCCTTTTTGGTATCGGAACTGATCTACCTCGAAACAACCGTTTCAATACAGAGACGAAAACTTATACGGTAGATCCAACCAGAATAGAAAGGAAGGTTCCTCATTCGCAGAAAATTAAAGTACCGACGTCAGTGGTAGACGTCACTAAAACCTCAGGTTTTTTTTTTTTTTTTCAGACTGTGACAAAGGTGACAAAGGGGTAGGTAAAGGGTACTTCACTACCCTGCTCTACGGTACTAGAAGTAAAGACTTACAACTCGAAATTCGGTTGAAAAAGTGAGAGGAGAAAGTGAAAGTAGTTCTCCGAAAAATCAAGGAGAAGTGAAAGACGGTATTCCCACCACAGTAGACGTATAGACTCCAATGACTATAAAGAGGGCCGTTAGAACTAAGGTCGAACACGAAGAAGGTCGGGTCGTAAAGAGTACCACATGAGACGTATCTTCACTTCATTCGTCCCACTGTTATATGTCGGAATTGCATGAGGAAAAGGATAAACCTTGGTCAGACAACAAGGTACAGGTCAAGTTTGACAACGAAGGACTGGAGGTATATCCAAAGAGTTCTCCGTCCAGTACACCAGATCATAATAAATCGATCCTCATTAAAATACAAAACAAAAACTTCTTTATTAAACTACGTAATAAAAAAAAGGGATTAACGACATATATCGAAGGAATACATTACGGTTGTCTTAGTATGTGTGTCCATAGATACAAACACAGGGTACATTAATAATAGTCTATTTTAAAGTAGTCTATTTAAAACGACACAATATCTACAGGGATACTTACGATAATAAAGTTTTTCCATTAGACGAGAGTCAATGTAAAAAAAAAGTAAATTGGGAAAATTAACGAGGATTATTTACCCTAAAGAAATCAGTAGAAAAGAACGGAACAAAAAATAAATCCGATAAAGAGACTAAATAATTCTGATATGTTAGAAATTTCAACAAAAATACAGTCAGTACGAAATGTTAAAAAAGGAAGAGAAAAAGGTAATATACGACGAAGAACCTTATAAAGAGAATCCTGACTTTCACAAAGAAAAAGAAGTTTTTAGTATAAAAGGAAGGTAACGCCACAAAACGAGGGTTCTTTCCTTTCGAAAATAAAGGGAGAGAACCCGTATAATTCCTTCTGAGTAATAAACCAGACATTCAAGTAAACTACTCAATGAAACTCGACGTACGAAATATTGTTAAGTCTGATCATGAAATCCTAAGAGGTTCCTGTTCCCATCTCATTATACAGACCGGTAAATATATATCTCTTTACACACATGACGTGTAAAGACTAAAACTCTTATGAATACAAACTAATAGTGACGGATCCTGTAACATACACCATGTAAGAACGATTCAAGTTAGTTTCATCGTGAGTAATATAATTTTTAACCAGAGAAAGGTTTTTATAGTAACAATAAAAAAGAAATTACGTGGAAGCCAAGTCAAGTCAAGTCAGCGAGTCAACACAGACTGAGAAACACTGGGGTACTTTGCGTCGTGTGGTCCGGAGGGACAGGTAGTGGTTGAGGGTCTCAAGTGAGTCTGAGTGCAGGTAACTCAGTCACTACGGTAGGTCGGTAGAGTAGGAGACAGTAGGGGAAGAGGAGGACGGGGGTTAGGGAGGGTCGTAGTTTCAGAAAAGGTTACTCAGTTGAGAAGAGTACTCCACCGGTTTCATGACCTCAAAGTCGAAATCGTAGTAAGGAAGGTTTCTCTAGTGTCCCAACTAGAAGTCTTACCTGACCAACTTAGAGGAACGTCAGGTTCCCTGAGAGTTCTCAGAAGAGGTTGTGGTGTCAAGTTTTCATAGTTAAGAAGTCGCGAGTCGGAAGAAGTGTCAGGTTGAGAGTGTAGGAATGTACTGATGACCTTTTTGGTATCGGAACTGATCGGAATCAGTCGTTTCACTACAGAGACGAAAACTTATACTATAGATCCAACCAGTATTGAAAAGAAGGTTCCTCATTCGCAGAAAATTAAAGTACCGACGTCAGTGGTAGACGTCACTAAAACCTCAGGGGGCTTTATTTCAGACTGTGACAAAGATGACAAAGGGGTAGATAAAAGGTACTTCACTACCCTGGCCTACGGTACTAGAAGCAAAAGACTTACAACTCGAAATTCGGTTGAAAAAGTGAGAGGAGAAAAGTGAAAGTAGTTCTCCGAAAGTGAGAGGAGAAGTGAAAGACGGTATTCCCACCACAGTAGACGTATAGACTCCAATAACTATAAAGAGGGCCGTTAGAACTAAGGTCGAACACAAAGAAGGTCAGGTCGTAAAGAGTACTACATGAGACGTATATTCACTTTATTCGTCCCACTGTTATATGTCGGAACTGCATGAGGAAAAGGATAAACCTGGGTCAGACAACAAGGTACAGGTCAAGATTGACAACGAAGGACTGGACGTATGTCTAAAGAGTTCTCCGTCCAGTCCACCAAAACATAAGGGTAGAGAGAGTCTTAAAAGGTGTCAAATAACACTAGGTGTGTCAGTTTCCGTGGAATGAAAGACGGTCTTGATATATTTGTGAAAAACATTTTAAAAGTAAATAGAGATAAACTCGTAATCGTCCTATACGTCTAAATCACATTCAATCGTTTCTTTTATAGTTATAGACACACACACACATTTCGAACTATTCCTCCTTAAATAATACTAATATAAAAATTTTAAAACGATAATATAAAAATATTAAACATACTATATATAATAAGAGAACTTTCAGAATTACATAACACTATTTTTAAGAATGTTTCTAACTATTTTAAGTCATTGTATATAAAAATTTGTTTTACAAGTATACAATATTAAATTATGACTTCTCGTATGAATAGGAAAAATACTGCTGTGTACAACTTATTGACGAATATTAAATAATCATTTTATATTTCATCTATTTTCATCTACACTACTATAATATTTATGGAATTCTTTAGTAGTAGGTACGGACTGGGGAAAAGACATAGGTACAAGTCCGGGAGATATGACTAGAGATTCGAATAAAAAGATATACTAACACTAAAATCGTAAAGAAGATTACAGTAACCGTTAAATTACAAATACCTTTTGTAAAATTTACCGTGTTCCATACATTCTTTGGTCGAAAACTTTATCGATGAGTATTATAAATTGTCTCCTGATACATCTTATACCTAAAAACTACTTATAACAGAGTTTCGATCCGTTAAAGAGTAATCTATCAAAGTTTTCATTCCAATCTCAATCATAAAGTTTTGTCACCGATTTGAACGTTTAACATTAATTATTACAGAAAACTCTGAAGATTCGTCGGACCGTCTCGAACATCAAGTTCTTCACTATGTAAACTTCTATTATAAAAAAAAAGTTTTAGATCATAGTAAATCACTAGTAAATTTTGAAATTTGTAAAAATTCCTACTGTTCAGTTGAGAAGTTTGATATGTGACCGAACGTAATTTTAATAAAAAGGAAATTGTTTTTTAACATCGTCACGCTCTCTAATAGAGGACTATAAACTATTTTTACAAATTATGACAAATAATATAAAAATCTTATACATAAAAAGATACTCAAATTTTGTATTTCGTAATTACCATAAATTAAGACTGAATTAATATAATTTAATATATCATTTTTAATAAAGTATTTTTAATTTTCATTTTATCCGAGGTCAAAGTAGGTGGAATAATCTTGACTAAGTTTACATAAGAAAAATTACCGACTCATTATGACGTAACACATATACATGGTGTCGACCTCGGATAATATGTCTCACTTCATTTGGTCTTTCTTTTTATGGTTATGGCATATGATTGTGTATATACACCTTAAATCTTTCTGCCTTTTTTATTGGGACATACACTCTCTTGTTTTCTCTGTATCTACATATCTTGTCAGAAAACCTGAGACACCATCTCCCTCTCCCACCCTACTAAACCCTCTTACCGTAACTTTGTACATATTATAGTATATTCTTTACTTAGCGGTCAGGTCCAAACTACGTCCTATGTCCTACGAACCCCGACCACGTGGCCCTACTGGGTCTCCCTACCATGCCTCTCCCTCCACCCTCCCCCCAAGTCCTACCCCTTGTACACATGTGGGCACCATCTAAGTACAACTATATACCGTTTTGGCTATGTTATAACATTTTAATTTTTTTGATTTTTCATATCGAGCTAAAAAAAGGTTTTATGTAGTAATGAAATATGAAATCTAAAAAATTTTATTTTTCGTATAAAATTAGAAAACCAGAATAATTTCTCGTCCATGACTCCTGAAATACAAAATGTATAGACATATGTTATTCGTACCCCGAAGGGTCCACCGTGATCACCAATTTTGGGACGGACGGTTACGTTCTCTGTATTCTCTACGTGTAACATAGGGACCCAGTCCTTCTAGGAGACCTCCTCTCGTACCGTTAGGTGAGGTCATAAGAACGGCCCTCTCAGGGTGCCTGTCTCCTGGGACCGCCCGATGTCAGGTACTCCAGTGTTTCTCAGTCTGTGTTGACTTCTCTGAATCGTACGTATGTTATTTGTAAAAAACGAAACCCCCGAATAACCTTCTTAACTATCATTTATTTAATTTTTTATATAAAATTTAATTTTACAATAAATATTAAATTTGTGGTGGACTGTTAAAATCATTTTATAGAGGTAAAACCCAACGAAAATTAAAGAAGAACACTCTGTAAAATCGGTCTTTATACCCGAATTTAGTTTCCTTACTATCTGTATTTCAAGAAAAAAAGTAAGTATTATATCCATATATATTTTAATTATAGATCCTGTGATTACTAAGTTTGATAAGGAACACAAGTGAAACGAATTCTTTGTTTTATAATGGTCACTTTGGGAAGGGGTTATGTGAGGGTAAAGGACGAGATGTATAAGTAGGACACAAATGACAAAGACAAGAACGGATATATCAAAACGATCTAC
Source organism: Capra ibex (assembly GCA_006410555.1). NCBI lineage: Eukaryota > Metazoa > Chordata > Mammalia > Artiodactyla > Bovidae > Capra > Capra ibex. The sequence continues at coordinate 32,739,103 of SJYO01038709.1, forward strand.
AGACGATAGAAGTCACTTATAAAAATCAAATAATGTGTGAATTAATCTATGATATCTTCTTGTCAGATATTCAGTGATAGAGTTGAATTCCTTAAAATTCGTTGAACTTCCTCGTACTGTAAATATGTAATTTCCAATTTATTCTTTTGTTTCAAACGTAAACATAGTACAATTTAGTGTATTCGAATTCGAACATTCCCCGAGTATCTCTAGTATACAGGATTACCAAAGGTTAAAAAAAGAAATCGTTATTTGAGGGAAATTTGATTTAGATGGAATTCTTTCTAGGTTTCTATTAATCTCGACGAGTTTACTTTGTACCCTACAGCTTATTAAGTTAAAGTTTAAGTAACTATTCAATTTTGAGAATAAACACTACATTGACTCAGTGCACTACATTGACTCAGTGTCTCAAATTGACTGAACAAGTTTAAATGAGTCGAATAAATACGGTCTCGGTCAAATTCTTAGGTCTTGTAAAAAGAAATCTTAACTGATATGTGGAAAATAAACTATAGTATGACTCATTTGTTTGTTTTTTTCTTGGATTTTACTTTACTTTGTTTATGTTATTTTATTACGTCCCCAATAGTGTTCAGGTTTTGATTTTAGGTACGTACATGGACTCTCCATTACCTTTACTTATTTGGTACACCTAGTTTTACGTAAACCTGTCACACACTTAATCTGTCTTTACGACCGTTTACCTTACAGGTACCGATCGGGTTTTACCCGTTGATGAGAAGCTAAGTCACCACCGGTACCGTCTTGAATCTCGATAAAAACGGTCTATAAGGTAAAAAGTTCTCAGACCTAAAAGTACACCATAGAAGATCATATTATTTACAAACATAAACGGAGTATTCCAAAACAACACAAAACAAAAGAAGGGAAAACAGATAACTGTTTACTTAGGGTTCGGGGGTCTTGCCACGGATCGTGTATCATCCATTAATGGTGAATAAACCACTAATTAAGTTTTCTCCAGGAGAGGTAAATTTTTAAGAAATGTTCGGGATGTTTTATATAAAACCCTAGACTTTTTCGAGTCACTGAAAGTAATACAGTAAAAAATTTTATAAATAAAAATAAAAAATAATAAACCGACACGGTCTAGAATCAACGTCGTACACCCTAGATCAAGGGACTGGTCCCTAGTTTGGACCTGGCAGATTTAACTCTCTCTTCTTGGAATCGGTGACCTGGTGGATCCTTCAGGGACAAAACAAAAACTATTATGTCTGTCTCCTTCACTGAACGAGGACCCGCTGTACTATGTGTCTCGGGGTCTTGAAGGAGTTTTCCCGGTCTTCATACCAGACTGAAGAGTTTAAGGTCACGTAATGGAAAGAAATAAGAACACCTACGGTCATTTCCTTTTCTCGTATAGAGACATCGTTTTGTTTGTAGAACACTTTTGTTCCAAGAATTGTGTTTAATTAAAAAAATTCAGGTGTACCTTCGAATTTAAATCTCGTTTCATATTTATGTGTTGTTGACAAACAGTTTCGTCAAAGTAAGGACCGAATACTTTTTTAGGGAATTTGTTTTACTGTCGAGATGTACACCCTAAACACTAAAATAAATTGTACCTATACGAAATAACACAGTGTCGAGGAAATAAAACTTTCTTCTTATGACACTCCCCGAGTGACGTGAAAGTAAATGTCGAATTTCATCTCTTTTTAAGTCTCTTCTGATTGATCATTTTTTACGAACGGATGGTAAAGTACCTTGATTCGAATGATTGTTTGTGTCAGTACAAGAGGAATTATAATGCCTGTGTATAAAATATAACTAACGTCTCTTCTTTCTTTTTTACTGAACAAAACTTGAACTTTTATCCCTTTTACCTCTGTTTTGGGTCGATTCGGATACCCATATAGGTGGTGAAAGTGAACTTAATATGTTGTGGTCAACCGTTCACTAAATTTCAACGATCTCCTATAATTGACCATCAATAATGAACTTTCGACTATTTAGTCTATCTTATAATTTCCTATTAACACTATAGGTTTATAATTTCTAAGGGGTTTCATCTTTGGAGGTTGGATTTTGATACAAATACTTTCTGAAACACTACAGTAACCAAAAGAGAATGGATTCGAATTAAAATAGACTATTATTACTTTTAGTGACAAAAAGAGAAGTGAAGAACGAAGGGGAGTGGAGGCTAATAGAGGGGACTGAAAGAGGGAAGAGGAAGGAGATACGAAAAAAAAAAAAACCTAGGAGATAAAATACGAATAAAGACTCTATAAAAAGATTTTTCTTATTTTAATATCAATGGTAGTCATGAGAAAATTGTAGTTGAATTCTTTAAAGGAGTTTTGATCTCAAATTAGTTTCGGAACAATACTTGAAGATTGTTCACTTGACTTCATGTTCTCGATAATTATAAATTCCCGTATAAATTGTACGTTTTATTTTTGTGTATTTTACGGATCAGCAATCACATTTTTGTTAAACGAAAACATTAGTGACAATAAATCCAGGAACTTTCGAGTAAAATTTCATAGTAGCCTCTTTTACTTTTTGTCTGAAGGAGTTACATTTTCGGGAGTTTTCATTTCGATATTTGTAAAATAGGACTTAGAAACGACGACATCAACGAGTGTACAAATTGAAAAGTAGTATGTCGTTAAAGCCAAGACAGGTGTTGTTACAAGAACTTAGATTGTTTATAAAAGTGAATGTCAACAAATTTTAGGTGGAAGACGATTGCGTAAGTTGTACCGCTTCTACGAAATGCGTCATGTTTGATTCCCAATAGAGGGTAACCTTTTACCTCTACAAGTCAACGAGCTTTGAAATTGACCTTATTGGAACTTTTTATCGAGAGGTAAAGTGTGGGACACAAAGTAATCAGAACGTCAGTTCACTTAATAGAATCAATGACCTCACAATACACTACACTGTGGTAACAAAAGAATAGCGACGAAATTTTTATCGAGACAGGGATTTGGGGAAGTTATCCCTAAGAAAATCCCTGGACTAAAAAAGATTAGATATCGAATCGGGAGTTTCGTTGCACCGGAGAACGACAAAGGAAGAGTAATAGGGACGTCAAAGTTAATATATACGCTGAGAACCGAAATAAAATTTTGTCAACATGTAACGACTACTCGGGACTTCAGTGGTCCCCACCGACCACAGTTATCACTCACATACGGTTCGATAAAAATAGGTATTTCGTCAAATGAAGGACATACTACTTTCCACGATTGCACTTTGGACAGAGGATAATATGGGATCCCCACATTAGTCCTCCCCATACTAACGTCGTATGGTTAATTTACCTAAACTCGTCCAACGAGTCCCAATATACTTCTTCATCCCACAAGAGGTGTATAAAAAACTTGAGAAGTCTCCTTTCGTAGTCCCGTGTCGAGTAGATTAAGAAAACTATCGTGTCGACACATGTATTTGGGACATAGTACCAAAGAAGAACCTCCGACACGACAATCTAAATTATAAGAATATTCAGTAATGTCGGTAATAGTAAGAAAAGTTGGAACCGTTTTATCACAATGATCAAGGGTCACTTGACCTATTAGGGAAGGAAATCGGATATGAAATAAAATATCTATTAAAATTCTCAATATTCTTCTGTTCTCATCGTCATAACGAATAAATATGGTGTATATATACGTATATGGTATATATATATATGTGTGGTATATATATATATGTGTAGAGTATATATAGGGTACATAAGTACAATATATATATACACATACACACATATATATATAACACATACGTATATATACACCATATTTATTCGTGTGTATATGTGTGTGTGTGTATATAAATATGTGTGTGGTATATATATATGTGTGTGGTATATATATATATGTGTAGAGTATATATAGGGTACATAAGTACGATATATATACACACACACACACATACACATACATACATACATTTTTTTTTAATCCCACAGGTGTTGAGTGATAAACCGAACTATTGGGACAAAAGGTGTCATTCAAATTAATAGAGATTTTTGAAAAAAGTCCGGGAGTTATTACTATTTCTACTGACTCCTCCTTCTACTAGCGATAGTACTATTTTTCATGTGGATTGTATATTCTATTAAATGAACGTAGGTATCTGTAATCTGTACCCCGTATACAAGTGTCGGTGTCTGTAAACCGTATCCACTATAATAAGAGGATTAAGACATGTCTTTCCTTAACCCCTGTTCTTGATTACCATTGTTCGTATAGGTTCTCCTGTGTCGAGTATTGACACCACATTACACCTAGATTTATATCAGAAAAATACAATGTACCTTGTCTCTGTTTCAGTCGGACAAATTTCCTACGTATCCCTATCTTCCTTCCAGTCCTTTGACAGAATCGTCGACTTATTAGTTTGTAGTTCCTCTGACGTTACAGTGAAGTCTCCTGACGTTAGTCTCAGACTAAAGTACTTATTAATCTGGGAACTTCATCTGTGTCACGTGGGCAACCAGATGGTAAAATCCATGACGACGTGGTAAGAAAAATTTTAAATAAATAAAAATTACCGAAAGATTTTAATTAAAATATCTTTATATTAACGAAATGTTATCGAAGACGACACGTCGTCTTCACTTAGTCAACATACATATGTATATAGGGGAGACATATGTCTATAGGGGAGAAAAAACTTAAGGAAAGGATAAATACAGTGGTGTCTTGTAACTCATCTCAATAGATACGATATCTCATCTAAGAGTAATCAATAATTATAGATAAAATATGATAAAATATTATCACATATATACATTTAGGGTCAGAGGGGTAAGTAGGGTGGGGGGTAGGGGGAAACCGTAAGTATACAAACAAGAGATGTAGACATAGACACAAAGACGAAATGGTCATTCAAGTAGACATGGTAAAAGGATCTAAGGTGTATATTTATAATAATAGACTATAAACAAAAAGAGAAATACTAAATGAAGTGAGACATACTGGTAGAGATCCAGGTAGGTACAGAGACGTTTACTGGGTTAAAGTAAGGATAAATACCGACTCATTATAAGGTAACATATATACATGGTATAGAAGAAATAGGTAAAGAGACACCTATCTGTAAATCTAAAGAAGGTACAGGACCGATAACATTTATCACGACGTTACTGGTAACCCTACGTGCATAGAAAAACTTAATACCGAAAGAGGTCCATATACGGGTCCTCACCCTAACGACCCAATATTCCAATAAGACAGACATCCAAAAACTTCTTGGAGTTATGACAAGCGAAATCACTGATATGGTCAAATATAAGGGTAGTCGTCACATCCTCCCAAGGGAGAACGTGGTAAGAATTCTTAATCGATGAAGGTCAGAGACCAAGATGTCAATAGGGATGAGGGATCCCCATTCACTAAAAGTGAGATTATATTCGAAGGGTTCTCTTTCACAAGCGATTTCCGTCGGTCAGTGGTAGTGTATACCCTCTTAATTCAAGGATTCAGAAAGGTACGGAAATTCTACCAAGAATCCAAAACTAGACGTACGAATTTGTGAGACACAGGTCCCCTTAACCTACATCACTACTAGATGTACCTTAGACCTTCGTCGTGGTTATTTGTGTCTCACATCCTCTTCTCACACAAGGGGTTAATACAAAACATATTACAGTGGTTTCCTTCCTCCGTATCTTTGACCTAAAGATTTGACTTGTAAAGATCTTGTACAAGTGTCGTTCGTCACTAGATTAGATCAGGAAAAGTTGGAACCAACGTCAATCGTAGTGGACAACCTCAAACCTTTGTGGAACAAGATGCACATAAACCGAGGATAACCATGTGAAAAAATTTTAGAGGGATTCACTACAATTACACGGTCATGAGGTCCCTTTACCGTTGGGTGAGGTCATAAGAACGGACCTCTTAGGGTACCTGACTCCTCGGACCACCCGACGTCAGGTGCCCCAGTGTTTCTCAGCCTGTGCTGACTCACTGAAATGAATGAATGAATGACGTCCCTTCACAAACTTACTGTATTCGCAAACCACTCAAGATCTCCAACTACTTTTAGATCTTTGACCTAGGTCTCGTACACCATGACTCGTCATCGGTATCTGGTCCTGTCTATGTTCGACACCCACTTTAAATGTAGACACACAAGACACTCACAGGGTGAGTTCTTCGAGGGACGACACGTCCTTTAACGAACTTCTGAGTACGAAGTACAAAAGGTTCAACATTCGATCGTGTAAATTATGGACTACTTAGGTCCGAGACACCGAACGTAAAGACACAGTGCACCGAGACATCTGGTACCCGTATACGTCCGTCATAGGGAGTTTCATCCTAGGTCAAGTTCCCTACCTTTCTCAAGTCCAGACTCCTCTCCTTTAGGTCGATGATCAGACCCCTTCACTCTGAACTCCTCGGGGTTTAGTTTGAGACAACCGTCGATATCGTCGAAATACGACCGGTCGAGACTTGACAATCACAAAAGATAATAGATGTCTAGAAGTAATTACCATTTTACGACTACCAATGTAGTGTATCACTAAATCTCTAACCTTCGAGAGAAGCGTACGTAAAATAGAATTGTCGGACCACTCTGGTGATCCAAATCAAGGTTAAATGACTCTTCACTGGTCTCTACGTCCCTCTGACACTTTCAACACTTACATTCACGACCTCAGTCTCCTTCTTCAGACAAACAGAGTAAGGATGAGATTTAGTGAAAGAGTCTAACAGAATGATCGGAATGACAAAAGGGAATAGTAAGAGAAACGATCATTTCTGTTGTTTGTTAACAATGTAGACCTAGTGAAAATTTTAAAGGAAACTTAGAACGACAATCGTCTTCTACATCTAAATAAAAAGTCACATTTGTTAAAAATTTCATCTCAAATTAAACTATATAAATAAACCAACACGACCCAGAATCAACACCGTGTGTCCCCGAAGAAAACAACACCACACACCCGAAGTGAACACCTCGTGACCGAGAGGTCACGTACACGTGGACGAGTTCATAAACTCCAAGGACCCGAAATCGTATCCGTCCGAGTCGTCAACGTCGAGGGACCGAGGTCTCGAGTCCGAGTCATGAACACGTGTACCCGAATCAACAAACCGTCGAATCCTTAGAAGGACCTGTTCCCTAGTTTGGGTACAGGGGAATAACCTTCCGTCTGAGAATTGGCGACCTGGTAGTCCCTTCAAGGGTCTTCTATATCCAAATTTAGAAGTACTAAATTAGAAAAATGAGATCGAATTAAACATATTAGGTAAATAGAGAGAAAAGATTAGAGAAAGAGAGTAAAAACGGACAATATATAAACTCCACAAACTACTCTTCTTTCAGAGACCAAAAGTAACAAATACACGATCTATACGTATGATAACACATTCGTCGTCCCTACTTACAAGTAGAGTTTTGAGTCTACACCTTCTTTACATTCCGACGAAAGAACGATACAAAACCTCGACATGAGGTCGTGATAGACCATCTTTACCTTCCTCTCGATCTACACATTAAAGTTTAAAAGGTTATCAATGAAAATTTTCTTCATTTTTCTTTATTCTATTTGATTAAATTATTAATTAAGTAGAATTATATAGATTCACAAACGGACCACCGAGTCTACCATTTCTTAGATGGACGTTACGTCCTCTGGACCTAAGTTGGAGACCTAATCCTTCTAGAGGACCTCTTCCCTTTCCATTGGGTGAGGTCATAAGAATGGACCCTTTAGGGTACCTGTCACCTCGGACCGTCCGATATCAGGTACCCCAACGTTTCTCAATCTGTGCTTATATTGATTTAACAATAATAAAGACAAGTTACTTATATTTGTATAATCACTCTGTAAAATGTGGGAATTATTCTTACATGTCAGAATTTTAAAACCACCCAAAAACTATAAGTACCGTGTAGACTTAAGTCTACGGGTAGAAAGTACCCAATTTCACTTCACGATAGGACACTTTACTTACTACGATACAAATTACCCTTTTATTAACTGTGACGAAGTCAGAATTTCATTTTATTTTTGTTTCGTTTTAATTCGTCTTAATTTTAAAGTGAAGGAGTCAGTGTGATCGGTGTAGAGTTTACTAGTGAATGGTTAGTTATCGATATCGACCGATGCCGTCATCTGCTGTGTCCAGGTCTAAGACTTTTTGTAAGAGAGACATAAACCTAAAGGGTTTCGTAAACTCTGAAACCGGAAGAATGATAATTTCGGTTTCTTTCCACAACCGAAGGGCGGAGGGGTGGGAGGTGGGTCGTTAACGGAACTTTTCACAAAGAGGACCTCAACCCAACTTTTATGGATCTTTTAAGGAGGTTCTGTGTCAGAAAGTGCATACGGGGTCCTCGGTGTAAGTCTTGACGAACGTATGCACGTACGATTCAACGAAGTCAGTACAGACTGAGAAACGTTAGGATACCTGATATCGGTCGGTCTGAGGACAGGTACCCTAAGAGGTCCGTTCTTATGACCTCTTATGACCTAACGGTAAAGGAGGAGGTCCACTAGAAGCTGGGTCCTTAACTTGGGTCCAGAGGACGTAACGTTCATCTAAGAAATGGTGATCGTGGTGGACCCTTCGGGAAGTCTTGTCGAAGTCAAGTCAAGTCAAGTCAAGTCAAGTTAGCGAGTCAGCACAGAATGAGAAACGCTGGGGTACTTAACGTCGTGCGGTCCGGAGGGACAGGTAGTGGTTGAGGGCCTCAAGTGGGTTTGAGTACAGGTAGCTCAGGCACTACGGTAGGCCCGTAGAGTAGGAGACAGCAGGGGAAGAGGAGGACGGGGGTTAGGGAGGGTCGTAGTCTCAGAAAAGGTTACTCAGTTGAGAAGCGTACTCCACCGGTTTCATGACCTCAAAGCAAAAGACGAAAAGGGTATATTGTCCAAGAGGATGGAAGTATAGACATGGACGACGGTCAAAAGGGACGAGACCTTTTTGAAACAGGATAATACATACATATATACATACATATATAACCTAACCGTTTGTTTAAACAAACCCAAAAAGGTATTCTACAATGTCTTTTTGGACTTTATTGAAAAAACCGACTGGGTTATACATACATGAGTAAATATAAATGTATTTATAATTTATTAATAAAACAATATTAAAATTCTACTATTAACTGACATATTTCGTTTTAATTGTTACATCTATACAAACATCGTGTAGATCTTTTCGAAGAAAAGGAAAATCCTTGAGGGTCAGGTTCCAATTCAATCAGAGGTTTTAGAATGTTCCTCAAGTGACAAAAGAAGAGGAGACGGTCTTAGATACTTTGAGGGATCCTGTAAATTTCGAGTGACATCCTAAAAAGTTGTCAGAGTAGGGTCACCTGGTAATAAAGTCTTTAAGTGACACTGAAGACTCGCAGGGGAAGTACAGAGGAACGACAAAGAAAAAGTCTCAGTGTCTGGAAACAGAGTTGTAGTTAACCAAGATTAAGAACATACACGAAACAATGACCAAACGAACACCAAGTCTACGACCATACTCAGAATCTTTAAGGGTCTATTAGGGGATGTACGTCACCGTTACTTAGAGTCATTAACGTAAAAAGACATAAACTTGAATGAAATACATGATTCGGAGAAAAGACAGTCTAAAGTGTGTAAATTAGTCGGTCAATTCCTAGCTGTGCGAGGTGAAACGAGACCTCAAAGTAGATTTCAAAAACCTCCCCCTGACTATTTCACAGTTCTAAACCTCCACCTACACCCAATGGACTAGGCGTGTGTGTAACCAGGGTATCTCTGGAACAACGAACAACGGTTCGACATGTTATAAAAACATAGAAACATGTCTGTTTTTTTGTGCACCGACGATGGAACAGGAAGACCTACGAGGTTTTTGGGTAACTCGTGTCACAAGAGACCTCCGTACACCCTTTAATAAGATGACGTGGGAGACAGGACGACTTCCAGTACCCACGATCCACCGGTAGAGTACGGGTAGACGAGTTCATGTATAGTGTATGAAGTTAGGATCCAAGCCTTATTAAAACCTCGGGATAGTGTCAGGACCACCCGACGTGATCCCTCATTCTGGGTCAATGAAGACGTGAACCTAAAGGGATTTATATAGACCACCCCTACCCTCACCACTCCCCCTCCCACCACGAATACAAAGAAGGTGATAAAGAAAGTCTTTGTATGAGAACAGAGTGTAAGAACGAAGAGAAAGTGGAATGGAGGAGATAGGTCAGGTCTTTTTACAATAGATGTGACTCTACTTATTTCGTCAATTTACACACTCACGTCACTCTTCTACCCTTTCTTCCGATTATTGGTGTACACTTTTTATTACCAGATCCCCTTTCACCGGATCTACGAAATGAAATAACATGTTTATATAAAAGTTACGGACCTGAATCTAAAACTTTTTAGTTTTTAGTCCTACAACTGACAAAGACATTACAATATTCGTACTCTATGGGCGGGATAACAGAGAAATTCTCTTCACCCTGTCTCAAACACATTGGTTTTTATAAAAGTCCTTTTTACAACCGATCGTAGAGTTTTATAACAGGGTGGTACGTCTTTAATTCTCAACTGAATAAAAGTCCTCGGGTTCCCTAGGTAGACTTTTGTGAAACACAAGTCTTACTTTAACTTTACGACCAACCAATTACAGATCGGATTGATATAACAGTACGAGAGAATACAATTGTTTTTACAAGACAAAAACGTGAACGATAAGTAACATTTTCCTGTACTTTGTAGTTCCGACGCCCTCTCCCCTCCCCCGTTTACTCTCTCTCTTAAAACCACAAAGGAATTTTTGCTACTAAAAGTGTGTGTTTTTATTAAGAGAGTTCATTAACCTTCCAATTTTACTAAAATGAAGTAAATCGTAAAAATAAAGGTGTTAATCGGATTATCTTTGTTTGTCTTTTTTAAGACCCCATTGTACTTGTTCCAATTTTAAAAAATTTTATTGAAATTTACATCCGTCATTAACTTATCATTACACATCTTACATAAAAAGGGACTAGAATCTTTAGTGACCCTCTTACATCCACGATCTAATTCGTTGTTTAGTTTAATTTTAAGAAGGTTATAAGGTTTCTGTATAAGTTTCATTTGTCTTTTATGGATTCTGAAGAGTAAGATAAAAGGAACCCAATAACAGGTTGTAACTTTAAAAGATGGTTCTCACACTGTCACTTACTCCAAAAATTACATTTTAAAGTTTTCTAAGAACCTCGAACCAGATTCGACGAGTCCAAGTCCAAGAACCCATGAGACGTTCCCGTGTCTGAGTCAACTCGCACTGAAAATACGGGAAGGGTCCAGACTCGTCGAGTCCGCTGGTCCACGAACCACTCGTGTGACAGGGTCCACCCTGCACGCAGAGGAGACCCCTCGATTAGAGTCCGACGCTGGGAGGACCGTCTACAGTTGACAAGTCCTAGGGTCTTTCATACCATGACCGTGTTTCTGTCTTTATATCTAGTTACCTTGTTTTATCTTCCGGTTCTCTATTTAGGTGTGTGGATGCCTGTGGAATAGAAATTGTTTCCTCCGTTCTTATACGTTACCTCTTTTCTGTTAGTGAAATTGTTCACCACGACCCTTTTGACCAGTTGGTGGAGATTTTCTTCCTTTGATCTTGCGAAAGATTATGGTATGTGTTTTTATTTGAGTTTTACCTAATTTCTGGATTTACATTCTGGTCTTTGATATTTTCAGGATCTCCTTTTGTATCCGTTTTATCAGAGACTGCATTTAGTGTCGTCCTAGGAGATACTGGGTGGAGGGTCTCATTATCTTTATTTTCGTTTCTATTTTTTTACTCTGAATTAATTTGAATTTTCAAAAACGTGTGCTTCCTTTGATGTAGTTCCACTTTTCTGTCGGAAGTTTTACCCTCTTTTATCATAGTTTACTTCGTTGACTGTTTATTAATTAGAGTTTTTATATGTTTGTCGAGTACGTTAAGTTATGGTCTTTTTATTTACTGGTTTAGTTTTTTACCCGGTTTCTTGATTTGTCTATAAAGAGGTTTCTTCTGTATGTTTACCGATTGTTTGTGTACTTTTCTACGAGTTGTAGTGAGTAATAGTCTATTTACGTTTAGTCTTCGAAGTCGAAGTCGTAGTCAGGAAGGTTACTTATAAGTCCAAACTAAAGGAACTGACCGAACGTGTTACTCCTTGGTAGAGTGTGACCAGTCTTACCGACAATAGTTTTTCAGATGTTTGTTATTTACGACCTCTCCCATGTCTCTTTTCCCTTGGGAGAATGTAACAACCACCCTTACGTTTGATCATGTCGGTGATACCTCTTGTCACACCTCTAAGGAATTTTTTGACCTTTTTCTTGACGGTATACTGGGTGGTTAGGGTAACGACCCGTATGTGTGACTCCTTTGGTGTTAACTTTCTCTGTGCACATGGGGTTACAAGTAGCGTCGTGACAAATGTTATCGGTCCTGTACCTTCGTTGGATCTACAGGTAGTCGTCTGCTTATCTATTCTTTCGACACCACGTATATGTGTTACCTCATAATGAGTCAGTAATTTTTCTTGTGTAAACTTAGTCAAGATTACTCCACCTACTTTGACCTCGGATAATATGTCTCACTTCATTCGGTCTTTCTTATTGTGGTCATGTCATATGATTGCGTATGTATACCTTAAATCTTTCTACCTGCACTATTGGGATATACACTCTGTTTTCTCTGTGTCTATATTTCTTGTCTGAAAACCTGAGACACCCTCTTCCGCTCCCACCCTACCAAACTCTCTTATCGTAACTTTGTACATATAATGGTATACACTTTATCCACTGGTCGGGTTTAAACTACGTACTTTCTCCCGTGAGTTTCGGTTACATGACCCTGTTGGGTCTCCCTACCCTACCCCTCCCTCCATCCTCCCCCCAAGTCCTCCCCCCTGTGTACATGTGGGTACCGACTAAGTACACTTACATACCGTTTTTGGTGATGTCATAACAGTTCATTAATCGGAGGTTAATTTTATTTATTAAATTAAAAATTTTCTAAGAACCTTTCAATAAACATCGATATATCGAACAACTGAACAGTCCGTCAAATAATTACAAAACCAGATCCATTCAATAGTTTTCTCTACTTACATTCGTATGTGTACGTTACGGTTGTATAGACACAAAGGTCTTTCCCCTTAAAAGGAAATAAAACAATAAAACTCAAAAAGTAGATTTATATCCGTGAATCGATTCCAAAATTCAGGAACATTCCACGGTGTTTTGTTTCATTAAAACATTAATGTAATTTGTAATACTATGAATTCCATAAAATCTATAAGATCATTCGTGGACGTACGATTTTAAATAAATTATAATAACTAAAAATTTAATCTGTATTTTAAACGTAAACCACTATTAAACTCCTTACGTAAGGATGTAAACATCGATTTTCCCAATATACCCCTACTTATAATGTCAATTTACACACCCAAGTTACTCTTCTACCTTTTCTTCCAATTATTGGTATACACTTTTATGTCAGACACTGTGACTAGTGAAAGAAGTCACAGGTTAGTACTTAAATCCCCTTTTACATTTTCAAGTTATGAACTTTCAAAACTCCACCATATATAAAGAGTAACATTTCACTTTCACATTCAGTGAGTCAGCACAGGTTGAGAAACCCTGGGGTACCTGACATATCAAGTACCTTAAGAGATCCGGCTTATGACCTTACCCATCGGAAAGGAAAGAGGTCCCCTAGAGGGGTTGGGTCCCTAGCTTCGGTCTAGAGGGTGTAACGTCCGCCTAAGAAATGGTCGACTCGGTGTTCCCTTCGGGTTCTTATGACCTCTCCCATCGGATAGGGAAGAGGTCACCTAGAAGAGCTGGGTCCTGAGCTTGTACCCAGACGACGTAACGTCCACCTAAGAAATGGTTGACTCCATAGTCCCTTCGGGAGGAGTAGAATTTGCACTTCACTAATTAAAGAGGTGGTTGCAAAACTAAAGAATGGATAGGCTGATAAAAGTAGACCAATAAAAAGTTACAGGTAACCTACTCTTCCACATTGGATGTATATTTTGACACATCCTCATCCCAGTAATTATAAATTGGTCTTGAATTTACTTACGTCCCTTTCCGTTATTTGTTGACCCTAAGAATTTGAAATATAATATATCACAAAAACCATCAACACACCAAATATAAACTATTTGAAAGTTCATTATTTTTATTCTGTAAAAATATTATGTTTTAACAAGACCTCCTTCATGTTCTTATACGAACGTACGCACGATTCAGCGAAGTCAGCACAGGGTGAGACACGTTGGCGTCCCTGACATCGGGCGGTCCGAGGAGACAAGTACCCTAAGAGGTCCGTTCTTGTAACCTCACCCGACGGTACGAGAGGAGGTCCCCCTAGAAGGGTTGGGTCGGTCCCTAGTGTGGACAAAGAAAATACAGAGGACGTAACCGTCCACCCAAAAAATGGTGATCGTGGTGTAGTGGGTACATATAAGAATGAAGGGTTCCTTTCGATAGTAACGATAAAACTTTATAAACTAGTCCATACAAAGATAGACTTGAATCCAAAAAGAGATAAAAGTATAAACAAATAAATTGACCTATTGCCATATAAACATTGAAGAATAGGTAAAATAAATGACAGTACGTACATGAAAATACAATAATATCTGAGTAAGATTTACCAATGTATTATAGGGTAATATACCTACACGGCACCAAAGGTTTTTTAAGGTGATTCCAATCTGTAAATCTAATAAAAATACAGAAATGGTAGAATTTATTGAGTTGACTGGTAAAAAAAGAAAGAAAACTTCTCGAAGGTCAAGAACTATAATAATCTAGTTTCCTTAATTGAAAAAATTTCCGAGGAGTATACATAGTACTTTTATGAATCGTTTTAACAAAATGGTCAAATGTGAAACGTACACACGAACGAATCAACGAAGTCAGTACAGGCTGAGAAACGCTGGGATACCTGACAACGGACGGTCCGGGGAGAGAGGTACTCTAAGAGACCCGTTCTTATGACCTCACCCAACGGTACGGGAGGAGGTCCCCTAGAAGGGTTGGGTTCCTGACTTAGGTGAAGAGGACGTAGAGGACGTAACCGTCCGTCTAAGAAATCACGACTCGGTGGTCCCTTCGGGTTTAAATGTGAAAGGGGGTTGTATTAAACCGTGTATTTTAAATCACACGTATTTATGGAGACAGAATGTATGATGAAACGTATCGGTTTTAAAACGAAAGCTGTATCATCTTAAACTTCTAGTATTGTCAGAATAGTACAAAATTTTTATAACTTCGATTACGACTGTAGTGCTCGATTATGTGTATTACTATTCTTTTACAGATGTATATATACATTTTTTAGACTACGACGCTAGACTAGGGACCCAGTCCTTCTAGGGGACCTCCTCCCTTACCGTTGCGTGAGGTCATAAGAACGGACCTGTCAGGGTACCTGTCTCCTCGACTCGTCCGATGTCAGGTACCCCAGAGTTTCTTAATCGGTACTGATTCACTGATAGTGAAAGTGAAAGTGTATAAACGGACGTAGTCAAGAATCAACGTCGTACGTCTTAGAAACTAGAAAGGAACTCTATACATCTTAGAAAACCAACGTCGTACTTCTGAAAATCAAAGTAATACAACCTAGATCAAGGGATTGGTCCTTAGTTTGGACCCGGGGAACGTGACCCTCATCCCAGAATTAGTGACCTGATGGTCCCTTTAGGGTCTTTTACAAAATTATAAGGTCCTTTAGAGGACAAAACAAATTTAAGTATCAAATACACACAACGTAAATATACATTATGTATAAAATGTATGTGTATTTCTTACTTTATAAATAGTTATTATACTCTATAGATATATATCTGTATAGAAGAAAACACACAAAAAGATAATTAAAAAATGTAATTAAAAGGTGACTTAATGTAAGTCAAACTAACGTTTGATTCCGTATATGTTATTCTTAAACTCAAAATAACGTTTGTTATATAAGAACCTCAGATCTAAGACTTTCTTACCCTCCAATATATAATGGACCTTACTTTAAGCAAAAGGAAGTCCCTTTGTTAATACCTATGACGTATCTATAAATTTCAAAGGATTCTTTATAATCCTTGTAAAAAAGATTTGCAAGTTAAAAATAAAGTTATAAAAAACACTACGTAGTCTTTCTGTCCTGATACAAAAACAAAATGTACAGGACTTATCTCCTTGGAGTTATGAAAAGGTAAAGAGAACTAAGGAAAGTAAATTGGTTTAAAAATTCAAAAATTACTTATGAAAACGGTAAGCATATGTAAAATTTTTCGTCAGATTAACAAAATAGAATTAAAACAAACGTATTCAAAGCCATTGTTGTTTAAATAGATGACTTAGTATACTCTTACGTTAAACATATATAAGAAATATACGTTAACCCCTCAAATTAAAAATGCTTTTATTATTAGTAACTGACAACCAAAAAGATCAAAGAGGATTTTCGGACTCCGAAACATCAACAGTCACCACGTCAAGGTTCTATGTTTCAGTATTTCAATGGAAGGTAGGAGAAATCATCAGACTTATAAAACGTAGGTCGGTATCCTTCGTCGGACTTTGGAGATTAGCTTTAGTTTCCAATGTGGTGTCCCCACGTTATAGAGATTAAACAGAACCTTACTACGTTATCGAAGGGAACTGACGACACTAATTTAAGTAAGATCAAACAAGTCAATTACTCTTATCGTGTAGAATTGGGTATCTTCTATAAGGGAAAAAATACCGGAGTACTGAGGCTCGTCTAATTGCAGTAATAGTTGTTTATTATAAATCATTACTTACGTATACTCACCGTGACACGATCCTAGGGATGTTTAGTTCAGTGTTCTCGCTTGAGGAATTGGAAGTCGAATACTGAAAGGTTTTGTGTTCCCAACGAGTTCGTACACATATCTATGTCAATTTATACATGATGTGTTGATTTCCTGTCGGACTCTAAATTCCCGTTGTTTCTTAAACAGGAACGGTCAGTCAACCTCTATTTCAATTAGTTGCACGACTTTTCTACGTTTCGACTATCACTATCTATGTAATAGGGACAAACCACTCAAATTACTAGTAAAAGTGTGAAAGGACGTGAACGTAAAAACTCCACCACTCAGTGAATTTTATTACTCCAAAATAACGTTCAAATTTCGGTCACATAAGGTATCACCATCTGACTCTTCTTTTTCATATATTTTATACCTAAAGTTCCATAAAACCACCTCAAACGTCAACAATCTCACCTTACATCGAATCCTCTAGAAACTAGTTCGAGACGATGGTGTACAACAAACAACAAAATCAGCACGGACTGAGAAAACACTAGGGTGGTCCGAGGAGAAAAGGTACCCTAAAGGGTCCGTTGTTATTACCTCACCCAACGGTAAGAGAAGAGGTCCCCTAGTACCCTAGTAAGACTGGGTTCCTAGGTCGGGTGCAGAGGAAGTAACGTCCGTCTAAGAAGTGGTAGCTTGGTGGACCCTTCGGTCCAAGTTTAAGACCGTTGTAACAGACAGTCAAAATCCTGAAACTTGTTTAATGACTTTATAAGGAAACCTAGAAAAGAGAAATTTTACTTTCGACTGTTCATAGTAACAGAAGTATTTAAAACAAACCATTTAACATTTGTCCTATTACATTTCTAAAGGTTGTATATCCTTCTTGAGTTATCTCCATCGACGACTACATCGAAGTTAATAAGTTAAATAAATAATAATCAATAATTTAACTAATTACCTAATATATACAAAAGGACGGTGAGTTAACAGGAAACTGTAGAGTGAGGACAGAAGAGAGATGGAGAAACCTTTAATAGTCTAAATTATACAGATCTTATCGGTGACCCAGACGACGTAAGGGACCTACCACGTAGACGTTTCCAGACTTCGGCTTAGACCGGAGATATGGGGTTGCGACTTAATTTAGAACCTCTATCATAACCCATTTCATCTTTCTTATCGAAATAACGAAACGGTCCATTTCCCCCGGTTTCACCCGAGGACGGGAGTTTTTGACACACAGGTCTGGACCTCTCCCATTACTTCTCAAAACATCATCACCAAGTTTCTCCCGTACTATTCGAGTACGTAAGAAGACTAACCAACTAACACTCCACACACCTTCAGACGTAGTAGTTAGAAGACCAAAGTTTCCCAGACCTCCCAGAAACACAAATACCCGTCGTAAGACAATTGAAGAGGGTGGACCATCTCGAAAATCATAGACGAATTTATCGTGGGGTGAGGTCATGAGAACGGACCTTTTAGGGTACCTGCTTCCTCGGACCATCCGACGTCAGGTACCCCAGCGCTTCTCAACCCGTGCTGACTCACTGAAATGAAAGTGAAAAGTGAAAGTACGTAACCTCTTCCTTTACCGTTGGGTGAGGTCACAAGAACGGACCTCTTAGGGTCCCTGTCACCTGGGACCACCCGACTGCAGATACCCCAGTGTGTCTCAGTCAGTGCTGACTTCGCTGAATCGTCGTCGTCGTCGTCGTCGTTTATCGTTGGGTGAGGTCATGAGAACGGACCTTTTAGGGTACCTACCTCCTCGGACCATCCGATGTCAGATACCCCAGCGCTTCTCAGTCTGTACTGACTCGCTGAAGTGAAAGTGAAAAGTGAAAGTACGTAACCTCTTCCGTTACCGTTGGGTGAGGTCTCAAGAACGGGTCTCTTAGGGTCCCTGCCCCAGTGTGTCTCAGCCAGTGCTAACTTCGCTGAATCGTCATCGTCGTCGTTGTCGAGTTTTCTATGACAAGACACATAGAGAACTCCCCCTTGGACCTGGGACGGGGTTTCCGACGTGATAACAAAGAATTGACAAGAAGGTGACAGAGGTGTAGGAGGGAAGGGATTAATCGTAGACAAACTTGGACGAGGGACCTTACGTCCCTTCCAGGACCTCCGACTTCCTTCGGATAAAGGACATTAGTTCTTCGTCCCAACCCCCTCGGAAGTGTCTTTTCGAAAACACGGACCCTCGTGGTGGTCCAAGACGAGGAATAGTCCAACTCGGTGATGTGTTTCAGAGAAATTGATTCAGCGAGGGGACACACGGGGACTAAACAGGACTTAGTTCTTAGTCAGGACTTTACAAGTAACCTTCCTGACTACGACTTCGACTTTGAGGTTATGAAACTGGTGAACTACGCTTCTGGACTGAGGAAACTTTTCTGGGACTAAGACCCTTTCTGACTCCTACCCTCCTCTTCCCCTACTGTCCTACTCTACCAACCTACCGTAGCTGAGTTACTTGTATTCAAACTTATTCGAGACCCTCAACCATTACTGTCCCTTTGGACCTCACGACCTCAGGTACCCCAGCGTTTCTCAGTCTGTACTGACTCGCTGACTGGACTTGACTTGACTTCTGAGAGTATGGAACAGGATCCGGATAGAGAGAATAGTACGTACGTAGTGGTTCTTATATTACGACAGAAAGGAAGGATTGGCGGTTCAAAGAGGATATTCTTGACTATATCAGTCCCATACCTTCTGTTTCCCTATCAGTCCTGGGTCTCCTATCTTCACGTCTAACCCCTTCTGAGGTTCTCTTCCTTCTTTAGACCCGTCCACTTATGAACGACTTCGTCTTTGAGTCCTCCGATGTATGTCGGAGGTCGTTCATTCCTTTGTGTTTTAGTACCCACTTTATTCCTAGTTTGATCAACATCATGAGATACGGTCCCAAAGGTCATCGTCCATTATTACCCGTAACTTAAGTCCCAAAATAAGATCTGAAACTTTCGGTGAATGGTTGTTTCCCGACATCTTGTCTACGTCACCGATGTTAATTTCATAGTTCGACTTAAAGTAAGTAGGAAAGTCAGTAAGTCTGTTGGAGACGACTAGTATAAATGGTTTTAAACTCTTTGCCTCTGGACTAACTTTATTTTTCCACAAATAAGACCCAAATCATCCTGACATTGGATCCTCTGTGTCTACGTCCTTCGTGGACTTAACACAAGGGGACCGGATGTTTTACCTCCTCCGAATATTTTCGTTTTTAAAGTTCCAATGTCAATCAATGTCCTCAACAAATAGTTCCTAATATTAACCTCGACCGTTCTTCACTCCCACGAACAATTCATTGATGACCAAACTCGAACTTTACAAACGTATCAATGTTCTTCTCTGGAACTCTGGTGTTCCAACGTCGACCGTGCACACCAAAACTTATACCGGTCATTACAGGAACCCAGACTATATCAAGTCTCTTTCAAGTTCAAGAGTCATCACGTCTCTACACAGACTCTGATCTAGGAGATTCGGGTGGGTTAAAGTAAAGACATACGGACTTGACACTAGTGAGGTAAATTAATGTTACACGGTAGTCAGTGGAGGTGTCTCCACCGGTCCGGGACTTCTTTGTGTCTTATGATCGTAATTTCGTCACGTCACAGAGACGGAAGAACTACTTTAAATTAAGATTTCTGCAAGTAGTTTCAAGAGTCGGAGTTTTTACCCTCTTGGTGTTTTTGGTTTTTTTTTTTTTTTCCCTCTTGGTTCTCACTTCGACCTAGTGTTTCTACTCTCGTTCTCAGATCAAATTCGTTACGTGACGACCTGGTTATCGTTAGAACCGAAACTGGAATTGAATATTCGCATTTACTCATCTCTTAAAATTTAAGGAAGTCAGATCCCAGTTCCGACAAGAACCTCATCCCCTATCACCTCCATCGTACAAAATCATTGAAACATATATTACTAGTTCCTTCTTGTTTCTGTTCTCTATACCAACTTACTGTTGGTTTTTCGATATACGAATGAAAATAAAGGAAGAAACAATCTATACATCTTAAAGAGAGTTCAGGGAGATATGTTGTAGATGTCTTTTCATTTTAATCTTTATAACACTTTTCCCTATTGAAAAAGTCTCCTAGTTAACTTCTATGTTACCTCCGGTAAAAGATTGTTGTTTAAATTAAACACTTTTAGACCATCGTATAATTGACATCTCTCCACTAAAAATTTTCCTTTAAAAGTATCCATTTGATTTTTAATAACCTTGCTACAGTCAATTATAGACCGTAATACGAAATCTTTATGCGTTCTTTCTTCGTTAATGATCAAAGGTTTATTAACTATCATTATCTTTTAAGTCTAAAATCACATAATATTTAAATTATATATTCGATATTTTGACGGTAAGTGACTGATTTTAACTAAACCCCGTAGTTTAAAGTTCGTACCGTATATATTACGTCATTGTTGAAAGATTCGTTTTAATAGGAGAACCTAAACGGGTCTAGGGAAGTCAAAAAGTTAAACACAATGACTCTCTCACACCTATCCAAGTGTAACGTCCTTTGAGTCAATTAAATACACGATTGAAATTCTAAGGTAGTAGGACAGATCAGAAATGGTGTTCAGACAAATAATTTTCATAATACTACCCTATTCAAATTAAAATTCTGTATTACGTCTTTTGGGACATCCATTCGTTTTGTGAAACCTCCAAAGGAATCTTCGTCCTTCGAAACGTACAATTCTTACGACGTATGCGAACGAAAAGCAAGAAACTTAAATCGAATCACTAAGGATTTGAAATCACACATTCTCTACCGACATGTCCTAAATTTTAGATTGGTACATATATTATACCTACTATATCCCTAAAAGGTCCGAGTAAAAATAACATAAAATAAAAATGATAAGTACGACTGAGACTTTTTATCGATATCTTGATTCTAGGGTAAGTGGACATATACCAACTCTATCGTTACAAACAAACTAAGATTATGTTGGATCCGAATAGATGTCTCCTATATATAAATATGAGACACGATTATTGTCTTATTACTTATATAAATATAAGACTTTCATCAGTTTTCAATATAACTTGCTATTATATTTCAATCCACCATAAGTTTCCTTATATTCTTTAGGAAGAATGAATCACGAGCTGGTTCGTTTTGGACACAAGACGAAAGTAACACTACCAGTGTTCAAACCTAAACCCTATCACACAGTAAGTCCCAGGTTAATTGTCTGTCTTTGGTGAGGTCGATAAAAGTGTCTCCTCTTAACTTATATTTCTTAGTATTAAATTCATAATCTTTTGACTTTCTCATTCTTCTCTTGTATCTACCGTTGACGTTTTCATTGATAGTGAGGACTGTTACTCTTTTGTTTTCTTTTCCTAGTCTTACTGATTTTGAATCTTCGAACCTCCTGGACCTGAAATGACTCGACCTTGAATCTGGAGGTCCCTCTCCGATGACTAACGGACCACGACCATAGAGACTCCCCGAGAGACTCTATCGTCTTCCCCAGGGTCACCCTGGCTCAGGGTCTGGATACACTCGGTCAGACACGACCATAAAGTTACCGTCCCCACGTTACTTCGACTAAGAAATTCACAACCCTTTCTTTTTTGTTCGACCTCAGTTGTCGACAATGATTTTTGCTCACGATGCCATCCGTACTTTTTCGTTCAGGCCTCGTGACGATTATCCTTGTCATTCAGGGGTCCTCCGTCTATTCGCACTCCTTCAGGAAAGGGTCAGAAGGTCAGGACGGTAGAGGGATATCTCAAGGGATGACGGTCCAGGATTACCCCTCAGTCGGTCGTTTTACCTTTTACAGTGAACACACTACTCGGAACATAGTGTTTCGTCTGATGTTTTTCCACTCACTTCCGTTTGTACTCTTTTTTTTTAGTAAGTAGTGTCTAGGTCATAAAGGTACTTTAAACCTTTTCTTTCATTAACTCTGTACTTATTTAATAATTTATTAATTATCATTCATTTCATAAAAGACCTCTTCCTTTACCGTTAGGTGAGGTCGTGAGAACGGACCTTTTAGGGTACCTGTCTCTAAAATTCCTAATTTTTTACTTGCTTTGGTTTCAAATCCTATTCCGTTATACATTTGTAGAGGATAAATGTAATTTCGTACTAAAAGGAACATTGAGGAAGTACAAACGTTTTAATGAAACGATTGGAGACCTCTTTCATGGAAATTTTCTACACTTAATATTGGATTATTCAGTATTAGAAACGGATGATACTTATCAACTTGTAACATCTTGACTGTGATGTTTTATAAACTGTAAAAATTGACTTTCATGATTTGCACAGGAGAGATCACTACTATTTACTATAAATAAATAAAAGTTTTTTCGTTAATATATTTATAACTTATAGTTTCAGAAAATTTCTATCATAATAGGATTATAATTCATATATTTTAAACATTTAATTAAGTCTTTATCACCGACACAAGAGAGACGTTTTTATTTTGGTAGTTTTTGTTTTAGGGTCAAGTCTTACGAAATTGATAAACTTTATAATTGAAGTCTTATAAGATCTCGGTTCCATTTCGGTCACTCGACTTTAAAGAAAACGAAGTTAACATAATAAATCTTGATCGAAGTTTCTCCTTCACAAAATCATTTACGAGTCCCACAGATTAACCGAGAAAATCGAGTACGTCAAGTTTCTTCATCTGACTGTCACCGTAGACGGTAAGGATTCGACATGAATAAGATTACATAAAACGGTTAAGGGAAGTACTAAAGTCGAAATATGGTTAAACATAAGTATTCATTAAGTGAGATTCTAGAAATCTAAAAAAAAATTTGTATTAATGAATCTTGGTAGTCTAAAGTCTCCACTTTCCTTAGACAGAAAAAAAAAAATTAAAAATAAAAATGAAATAAAACGAAATGTTATGACATAACCAAAACGGTATGTAACTGTACTTAGACGGTGCTCACATGTACTCAAGGGTTTGTACTTGGGGGGAGGGTGGAGGGTGGGGTTTACCTTAGACAGAAAAATTGAGTTGGTTTAAACTGACCTTAAGATGGTACATGGATCGTAAGAATTTAAGTTTCCTCTATTGTAAACTTACCCTTTTTATCTAAACATTTTTCATTAATATTGTGATACATTATATATGATAGTGTCCCCAACCGTGTTACACGATACCTCTGTCTTCCTCCTTTTCTGGTGGAAAAGAACCGACCCCTACTCGATCTCAACCTTAAATATAACGGAAATGGAACTTTTATTTTCCTAAAACGCACGGTTGTACCCATACGTCTCGTAATTTCAGGTCCAGAGAGGTTGGTAAACAGTCTGTGGACGAGACACGTCTGTTAGACAATCTACGAATTTTATGAGATGACTTTCCCTATACAAAAAACGGGACAACCTCGAAAGTCGGATGACCGACTATTCCTTTTACAACCCATCATACTTCAGTACTTGGTCAACAACAGTCCTTGGTCACTCATCAACTCATCCTACCATCACATCTAAATTCCCTAAACCGTTCGTTAAGTTTTCCCTCCTCTTTTCTACCTGACCCCTATTTTACAGTCACCTGTTATACGACGAGTCAACTCTACTTATACCAAAAAAAATTTATCTTAGTGTAAAAGTCCAAAGAAAACATGTAGAACCTTTCTATTACATCACCGTCATACACCTTATTTGACACTTACCCCTCTTATGTCCACCCCTCCCTTGGATGTCCCGATCATAGACAATTACTCTCTCTTCTCTTTAAGGATTTGTCATAGGGAACGGACAACCCTATACAAGTTCTCGTAGAATTGTAAGAAAGACAAAAAGACATCTACACCCTTACTTCGAGAGATACTCAATTTACTAATTTACTGTACAGGTAAACTATCTCATTTACTTTCATCCTTGATTTCCAGAACTAAAGATCAATTCGTAAAAAAAAAACCATGGTATGAAGGACAGATCGTTCAACTTGACCTTTTCTAGTAAATATAGTCTTAGTTGGATGGTTTTTTATTTCGTTTTTACTTTCGTAACGTTAAGTAGTTTAGTATTAAAAGACAATTTATAACTACTGTAGTAATATATCGTTTAATTTTATACAATAAGAACAAGTCAGTAACTCAGTACAAACTGAAAGATGTTGGGGTACCTGACGTCGTGTGGTTCGAGAGGACAGAAGGTGACAGAGGGTCTCAAATGAGTTTAAGTACAAGTAACTCAACCACTACGAAAAATTGGTAGAATACGAGACGACCGGGGTAGAAGAGGACGGGAGTTAGAAAGGGTCGTAGTCTCAAAAAAGGTCACTCAACCGAGAAACGTAGTCTGCCGGTGTCATAACCTCGAAGTCGAAGTGGTAGTAAGGAAGGTTACTTATAAGTCCCAACTAAAGGAAATCCTAACTGATCAAACTAGAGGAATGTTAGGTTCCCTGAGAGTTCTCAGAAGAGGATGTAGTAAGTTTTTTTACTTAAGAAGTCGTGAGTCGGAAGAATTACTAAGTTGAGAGTGTACACATGCTGATGACTTTTTGGTGTCAAAACTGGTATACCTGGAAACAGTCCTTTCACTACAGAGGTGAAAAATTATGTGACAGATCCCAACAGTATCGAAAGGAACAATCTCCAAGAAATTGACCATAAGTCAGTCATAAACAACTTACTTAGGGATAGTCAACAATGATCGATCATAGTGTTTCCTTTAATAATTACCACTAATAATATGTCTTTAGAGTTTACTCTTTCTCTCTATTATTAAACCTCCCCTCCATAGTCTCAAACCCCTCGAGTCTCAATTTGATCACTTAATGTTTATGTTCGAACACTACTTCCCCTACACGGGCACATATTTACCGGTGGGAAAGAGGACGTTACAAAAAACAAATAATGGTATCAAAGGGGTCCAGGTACTACTCCAACGGTGTCAGTGACCGTAATTAAATATAATAAAGATGGGCTTACAGGGAAACAAGAATTCTAAAAGTGGTTTTCTTTCCATCGTCCGAAAGTCAATAGGAAGACCGACGTTCTCCATATCCCTCTTATTGACACTCTCTACATCCGTAATTCTCTAAACTATGTCAACCTATTGTATTGTTCCTTATTTAGTTCTCGAATATATTTTATGTTTATAACATCTCTATGAGACGGAGACAGGGTGGTCAAAAGGAAAAGATAATCTCCAGTTTTAGTTGAAAACTATAATTTAATAAATTTTTAGTTATTTTAAGATATTAACTTAGTTTGGTGACAATATTATTGAGTGTTGAATTATCTCTAAAGGACTTCATCACTTATCTCAATGAGTACAAACAAAACACTAGGTCGAGGTCCTTTCGGTATTATACGACATTATGATAAACTCTTAAAATAATAGACTTACCTAATAGTATAATTATCTTTTAGAGGTATCTCGATGTCAACATGTGGGATTGTAAAACACTTCAATTTCTAAGTGAATTAAAAATTTGTACTGTAATAATTTATATATTACGTTCTTTAGATTATTAATTTAAGATAATAATTTACTAACTGAAGAGTAAAAAAACATATCATCATGATTTACATGATAATTCAAGTGGTAGATTGACTTAACTTGGGTTCTATGAAATTAATAGAGTGTGAGTAATTCATAGAATAAATTTAATACCCGTCCGCTACTAAACAAAAATTGCGTAGAGTGGTTAGTATATTTTATTTAAGATATGTATAGTATACCCTTTTACAGTAGAACCCTCAAAAATCAGGAGATTAGTCTGCAAGAAAGATATAGTCTTGTCGGGGGCAAAGACTAGTAACATCTACTTTTGTTCCGGTCTCTTCCTTCATTTACTCAACTTTTCCTAACCGTTTTTTCAAACACGAAAAACATTCTACAATACCCTTTTTTTGGGTTTACTTGAAAAACCGGTTGGGTTATTGAAGTTTAGTATGTATTCTCTATTTTGTAATAACGAATAAATGACCAAGTATCTCAACCAACTCTCCACCCGTTATGTAAACCTTTATACACATCCGTTATGTAAACCTTTATACACATCCGTATAAAACCTCTTCCGTTACCGTGGGGTGAGGTCATGAGAACGGACCTTTTAGGGTACCTGTCTCCTCGGACCATCCGACGTCAGGTACCCTAGCGATTCTCACCCTGTGCTGACTCACTGAAGCGAAAGTGAAAAGTGAAAGTACGTAACCTCTTCCTTCACCGTTGGGTGAGGTCACAAGAACGGACCTCTTAGGGTCCCTGCCCCCTCGGACCACCCGAACGGTACAGACCCCAGCGTGTCTCAGCCTGTGCTGACTGCACTGAATCGTCGTCATCCGTATAAAACTCCCCCAACAATGTTACTAACGAACACTCCTTAAGGATACATACAGAACATCCCCTTTACTCCATACAGTGTATTGAGTACATACATACATTTATTTATATATGGAGTACGTACATATATACATTTATAAGATGGTACATTTCATGTTCGGACGTACTCTTATAGGACAAGTCTTGTACTTATTATTGGGTACCTCTTTACGACTCGGGCGAATCCCTTCTTTGTCTTCGTTATACTAAATCTTTACAAACAGGGGTCATCTATAAGAAGAAGTGAAAGGAGTCCATTATGTGTCTTCCATAATTGGTTCTGTTTGTTATCATTTACTGACACCTCTCAACTTCAGTTGTTCCTCCGATCTTCCTTTAGTACCATGTACACCCTCGTTTTGTAACCCTTCACCTACTGTCCGAGGAAGGTCCTTACCTGACAAACATTCACACTCTCGTCTTACCCCTTAGACCAACGGAACCATCGAAAGGTAGGAGTGAGAAACCACATAAGATGACATAGTAGATTATAAAAGTTTATCTTTAGTCTAAGGGAATGATGATATTAACCCTCATACAGACAAAGTCCAACCCAAAAGGACTTGGAGTAGACCTCTACTCTTAAATACACGTTCACTAAATAATTCCTGTACAAAGGTCCCTATTGTTTATTTACTCGTTTCTTCAGTCCTTACCCCTTCTTCAGTCCGTTCCCCGTTAAAGTCCGGTTCAGGGTCGGAGTCCGACTAGGATGTCCTTATGAGACCTAGATTTAGTAGGAAGTCTCAAACAAGGTTGAACTTCGTCTCCACAACCCGAAAACATAAGGAGATGGTGAGTCAGTAACCGAATTCCGATGGGACTCCACTGTATTTATGGTCCTATGACGGTCAAGAGACCAGAAAACCCGTTTCGCGAAATTTTCGGACTTCTCTCCGTAGGTCTCTACGTCCACGTCTAAAACCTTTTCGTTTCGGGTGTTCTCGGTCCCCTACCCGTGTGTCTCTACAATTACCTTAGGATCACCTACATCGACCTCGTGGGTGTCAAAAACAACAACAACAACAACAACAATATTGGAAGGTTAACAATTGAAAGTGTTCTAACGTAACTGGGGTTTTCTCGGTTCCGATAATAGACTTATTGATTAAAATTTTATAGACGTTAATATGATATCGATGTCAATTTTCTTTTTTATTTAGGATTACATTTGACTTCTCTAAGTCTTAATGTTCCACTAATTTTACGATAAACAAGTTTACAATCATATAAAGAATTAAAATGTAAAAATGCACTGTTTTATCAAAAGATTTCCCCTATAAAGTAGTGTACACGACTACTCAAAATTTACCATTGGTGTCCCGACAGTCCCTTCCCGAGAAAATTTAAAACTCAAGAAGAGTCAGTCTGTATAATTAGGTAAAATTAAAGAGTTTGTTCCGTACAGTCTTCACATCAAGTCAAGTCACATCAAAATTACTATAAAGAGACGAATGTAGACCGAAGTTCTTAAAGGATTAAGACTAAGACGTCGCTTTGTTAACGATCGTCCCTTTTCCTCCGACACTAGTGGTTTGTAACGGCGATAGTCGACCGTAGGGGAACATAAAGAGAATCAACTTCGAGACACCGTAAACACCCATAGAATTAATAACCTAAAATTAACCGTTACGATAACTAACATTTAGTAAAACAGCTTTTGATGGAAAATAGAATTTCAAATTTACATGGATCTCCGATGAGTCTCTACGGACACAAGTTACTTTTGTAATTTCGTTATCACATTCATGACCTTTACGCAGGGTAAACCATGTTTAATCAAAGGGAGTACCACGTTGAGTCAGTTTTTTTATTTACATCGACTTTTAACTGCTTGACAAATAGTCGAAGTTTAGGTTGTTTACATATAACTCGAAAGTGATTCACGGTATATATCACCATCGACATCATCTCCTATTTTTTAATTTTTGGTTAAAGACGGTCGACTCAAGTAATATATCACCGGTGTGTGTGTGTGTGTGGTGTGCGTGTGTAATCAGTAAATTACTAGTAAGGATTCCGTTTCCGTGTTCTTTTACTGACTTCCTTTCGTTCTCGTTATAAAAAGAGACTTCAACCACCAATTTCCTCCCATTCCGTTCACCCACAGTTTTTTATTAATTAGCTTTGTCTTGGAACCGTTTTCCTCCAACCCCCTCTTTTTCCTACTTTCAAACTCGTGTTTTTACCTTAGACGTCCCACTCTTTCTCATACTTGAGCATCCGTCGGCACCAACCTCATCAATGTTCCCCCTATATCCTTATACTGAGACCAACATGACACATCTGACTTAACCCATGATTAGTTCCAAACTCTTAATATCCACCCTTCTGGTACAATCTCAAATATTAAAGATTGTAAAACTTTGAACTTAGTCATTCCAAATTCTAATTACGTCAAGTTCCTACACTCTCTTACTTAGTTTTTATTTTGTAAAAAACACTGACTTTTCATATCTCCTACTACCATAGTAATCTATTCTAACTTTTATACCTACTCCTCGTCCGAATACTTCCTCTCCACTACTTGACATACACCCTATATGATCTAAACTATACAACTACCCTTTAGGTTCTTGTCTAAAGGTTGTTAGAGGAGTTTGTGTTCAGATTTAGACTCCTCCCTCTAGTTATACACTTGAACTGTCTACACCGTGACTCGTCCCTGTGTCCGTTCCACGGCTTTACTTTCGATTACTTAAACCTTAGTAGGGATACCTCGAATTCGGGAAACTGACTACTGTACCGTTTTAGTATACCGTGTCTCAATTTTCTTTTTCCTTAGGTTATGGTTTAGAAGTCCTCTCAAATAGAAATTTAATTCCTGTCTATTTCTCTTCAGGTGCCTTTCCTGGTCTTTTAATATTTGTCATACACCAGGGGTGTTACCGTTTTTCCTAGTACCAAAAAGTTCTTCGACCACTGAGGTGATTGGTTTCCTTCACTAATTATGTCTAATTAATTCCTAACTCTTTTCTAGTAACCAAAAGACTAACACAAGTCATCAAAATTTCCTTAAAGTCACCTCACTATTTAGTACACACACGAATCAACGAGTCAGTACAGACTGAGAAACTCTGGGGTACCTGACATCCAAGGAACCAAGTACCCCTAAGTGGTCCGTTCTTATGACCTCACCTAACGGTATGGGAGGAGGTACGCTAGAAGGGTTGGGTCCCTAGTTTAGGTCCAGAGGGAGTAACGTCCGTCTAAGAAATGGTAGACTCGGTGGTCCCTTGGATACGTAAGTAGGTAAATAAATAGGTTAAGTGAGTAAGAAACCATAACTGTGGATCTGGACCTTGACTTAATTTTACTCTAATCTTCATCTATTTGACCGACTCTATTGGTTTTTGAAGAGACGGTATCTTTCTTCTTTTCTCTCGGGTCCTTGGACGGTACGTTCGTATCAAAGAGTATTCGTCCAACTTTCGTAGGACTTTAAAGTCGTCATATCCGACCTCCTTTCCCTCCTTTTCGTTGGACCCGTCCTACCCTGGACCCCTTTAGGTTCGTACCGATTCTCCTCTAACCCCGAAGGGAACATCGAGTAAGCCATTTCTTAGACGGACGTCACGTCCTCTGGACCAAAACTAGGGACCCAACTCTTCTAGGGGACCTCTTCCTTTACTGTTGGGTGAGGTCATAGGAACGGACCTTTTAGAGTATCTGTCTCCTCGGACCACCTGACGTCAGGTCCCCCAGGGTTTCCCAGCCCGTACTGACTCACTGATTGTGAATCTGAATGAATGGATTCTCCTCCAACTCACGACCCTCTGTCCCATTAGGTTATTCGATTTATATCCTTTGTCAGTCAACCCCTTGATCCTCTTCTTAGATACCTTTTCTCCGTTTATCGTCCCAGAGGTAGTTCTCCTGAGTCCTGTTACAGAAATAAGGTCTACTTAGAATCTTATGAAAAGACTAAAAGGTAACGAGACATTATTTTATGAAGTTTAAATTACCGAATTTTATTGTTAATAAAACACAGTTCTAAAACACCTACTCTTTAAACCGTCTCAAATCGGGTAACTAAGTAGATGAGATACACCACAGTCAACTGTAGTCAATTAACACAAGTCGATCACTTACTGACCAGACCTCCCAGGTTCTGTCGAAGTGAGTGTGTATACAAATCACGGAAACACTCCTGACTTTCGACTCAAGTCATCCCTGACAGTTGGTCTCATGATTGGTGTACCGAAAAGGTCGTATTACCAAGGGCTCAATAGTGAAAAATATGTCCCGTCGAATCCGGTGAGTCTCTCTCAGAAGGTTCTTTAGGTATTTTTTCGATTTCCTGTGACAATTACTGTATTGGGATCTTTCTGGGTATTGTAGTGTAACAAAGGTAAGATGATCAGTCCGGTCGACGATTCTGGTAAGTTCAAAGTTCCCCTCCTTTCAATTTACGATGGAGGACTACCTTCTTCACAGTGTCTTAAAACACCGGTAACGATTAGGTAGTGTCAATGACACTTATTAAGGGAGGAGGAGAATCTCAGGGGAGGCATAATTCTTTGGTCTTAGAAAGTCCTCCTCTTTCATGTTCACTGAGATCTACACCTCCTTCCTCGACTGTGTTTATTCGAACCTCTCTACCTTGTCGACGTTAAAGTCCTTCCTTTCTCTATGTCGAACTACTCTACGTTAACTACCATCTCTCAAGTTCCGAGTACCACTGGAACTAAGTAAGGAGACAAAAGGATCAGGTTAGAAACATAGTGCTCTTTTGAAGACTTTCGTTGTATGAACCCCATAGAATCCAAGCCAAGTCAAGTCAGTGAGTCAGCACAGGCTGAGAAACGCTGAGGTATTTAGCGTCGTCCGGTCCGGAGGGACAGGTAGTGGTTGAGGGTCTCAAGTGAGTCTGAGTGTAGGTAACTCAGTCACTACGGTAGGTCGGTAGAGTAGGAGACAGCAGGGGAAGAGTAGGACGGGGGTCAGGGAGGGTCGTAGTCTCAGAAAAAGGTTACTCAGTTGAGAAGGGTACTCCACCGGTTTCATGACCTCAAAGTCGAAATCGTAGTAAGGGAGGTTTCTTTAGGGTCCCGACTAGAGGAAGTCTTACCTGACCAACTTAGAGGAACGTTAAGTTCCCTGAGAGTTCTCAGAAGAGGTTGTGGTGTCAAGTTTTCGTAGTTAAGAAGCCGTGAGTCGGAAGAAGTGTCAGGTTGAGAGTGTAGGTATGTACTGGTGACCTTTTTGGTATCGGAACTGATCTGTCTGGAAACAACCGTTTCATTACAGAGACGAAAAGTTATACGATAGATCCAACCAGTATTGAAAAGAAGTTTCCTCATTCGCAGAAAATTAAAATACCGATGTCAGTGGTAGACGTCACTAAAACCTCGGGGGGTTTTATTTCAGACTGTGACAAAGGTGACAAAGGGGTAGATAAAGGGTACCTCACTACCCTGGCCTACGGTACTAGAAGCAAAAGACTTACAACTCGAAATTCGGTTGAAAAAGTGAGAGGTGAAGGTGAAAGTAGTTCTCCTCGAAATCAAGGAGAAGTGAAAGACGGTAATTCTACCACAGTAGACGTATAGACTCCAATAACTATAAAGAGGGCCTTTAGAACTAAGGTCGAACAAAGAAGGTCAGGTCGTAAAGAGTACTATATGAGACGTATCTTGACTTTATTCGTCCCACTGTTATATGTCGGAACTGCATGAGGAAAAGGATAAACCTTGGTCAGACAACAAGGTACAGGTTAAGACTGGACGTATGTCTAAAGAGTTCTCCGTCCAGTCCACCAGACCATAAGGGTAGAGAAAGTCTTAAAAGGTGTCAAATAACACTAGGTGTGTCAGTTTCCGAAACCGTATCAGTTATTTCGTCTTTATCTACAAAAAGACCTTGAGAGAACGAAAAAGGTACTAGGTCACCTACAACCGTTAAACTAGAGACCAAGGAGACGGAAAAGATTTTGGTCGAACTTGTAGTCCTTCAAGTGCCAAGTGCATAACGACTTCGGACCGAACCTCTTAAAACTCGTAATGAAATGATCGTACACTCTACTCACGTTAACACGCCATCAAACTCGTAAGAAACCGTAACGGAAAGAAACCGATGATGTTTAATCGTTTGTGAATAGGAACCCGAAGGGTTTTCGTCTTTATCTTTACCTTAGTATTAACCAACATGTGGAAGATACTTTACTTTTCTTTCTTTATTCCCGGTCCTCCAAGAGTCGGACTCGAGGTGTCCCGGTTCCTTTCCTCCAAGTACTAAAATACGTCAGGGACGTGAATCTATCCATTTTTTTAATGTAGAAATAAAAGACGTTATAGATTGTACTTAGACAGTGAAAACAACGAATACTAAAATACGTTAATTCGTAATTATCGTCGTGAACTCTAACACAGTGTGTGTGTTTTTTTAGTCTCAAAATTTACTGTACTATGGACAACGTGTATAAAGGCATAGACCGAATGTGATTAGTGATAAACTTTACTGTTATCGGTAATTTGTTAAAGGATATGGAACAATTAATTACGTAATTTTTTCTCAAGATAATTAAACGGTGTTTAAATCAATTATAAAACTATTAACATAAAGTCATGTTAACCAAAAGAAACACTAAAATACATGAAAAATAATGTATAAAAATTTTTCATAAGATTCTTCCCCAGGTTTCCTAAGTAGTCTAACGAATTCCCTAGGTTCTGTATTCTTCCTAAATCTTTAGTGGAGTCTAAGAGGGATAACAACACTTAAAAAGTCAAAAAGTGACTACCTCTTGTTTATCCAAAAAAAATTCCTACAATTATACCCAAAATATACTATTGAGACAATGTGTATTAAAAAAGTCGAAGAATTCTCACGAACTCTTCAAGACAGTTTGATAACCTTGTATGAGGAATGTTTGTTTTCTCGGTAAATACCTTAAATACCTACAGTATACTTTACGAATTTCATCATATTGATCAAACATTTAGCTCTTGTATATAGTGAGTTTCGGAATTTTCACTAACGAGATTTTTAAGATACATATATGTATGGACCACAGTATTAGATTTAAACTTTCATGTTCTTCTTGAAATTATTCGATTTTTTAATTAGGGTAAGATCTCAGAATAAAATGACTAAGAAATATTTCTCACGATTCACGTGTATCATGAGGGACTATCGTCGGTCTTGTCTCATTCAACGCGACTTTTAAGATCCGAAGAAAACTCTTTGGGACCACATTTCTGAGAATCGATCATTTCGGTTTGTTACTAATAGTAAAGGTTTTTCTAAACTGGTATTTTAGGAAAAAATACGTTATAGATAATTGTAGAGTTCTAATTATAAAAGTTGTACTGAACCCTTAATAATAACCATCTTTCGTATTAATGATCATCATCCTGTGTAATAGTTTCAAAAACGACAGGAAAGGATACTTTATGTACATAGTGACTCCATATCAGTTTTATCTTAATTAATTATGTTACTTACTATAATAGATACCTTCGAAAATGTTATTTCTGTTTTTATATACTTCAAGGTATTCCGTTCATTTAGGTATCCCTGTATCGGACTCTGGTAGCACCAATGAACTTACTAGTTTATAGGGAATCATGTCTCGAGGAAAGAGTTGTAATCAAACGTATCCTTTGTAGATTCGTTCAATAATTTTATGTCTTAGACGACCTCAGATTGAGATCCCACTCTGGACTATAAACCGTAAAAATTGTCGTAAAGTCCATACCGACTATGGTGACCTGATGTGTGTTAATAACCTCACCGTTCCGGAATTAGATAGGAGGTGAAAATTGTCGAAAGGATCGGTTAAAAGTTTAATTATTGTTTATTTAGAATTGTGTTTCAAAGAAGTCTATTGACAAAGTTTTTTCTCGTCTATTCGAGAAGTACAAATAAAAAAGAATTTAGTTGAAAGTAGGTAACGAGTCCAGTCTTGTGAGTAAAAATGTCCCTCGATTGGATTCTAACGTGAGTAGAGTGTGCGATCATTTCGTTACGAGTTTTAATAGGTTCGGTCAGAAGTCGTTATGCACTTCGCACTTGAAGGTCTACAAGTTCGACCTTTTCCGTCTCCTTGGTCTCTAGTTTAACGGTTGTAGGTGACCTAGTAGCTTTTTCGTTCTCTCAAGGTCTTTTTGTAGATAAAGACGAAATAACTGATACGGTTTCGGAAACTGACACACCTAGTGTTATTTGACACCTTTTAAGACTTTCTCTACCCTTATGGTCTGGTGGACTGGACGGTGAACTCTTTAACTATACGTCCAGTCCTTCGTTGTCGATCTTAACCTGTACCTTGTTGTCTGACCAAGGTTTATCCTTTTCCTCATGCAGTTCCGACATATAACAGTGGGACGAATAGAGTCAAGATACGTCTCATATAGTACTCTTTGCGACCTGACCTTCTTTGTGTTCGACCTTAGTCCTAACGTTCCTCTTTATAGTTATTGGAGTCTATACGTCTACTGTGGTGGGAATACCGTCTTTCACTTCTCCTCGATTTTTCGGAGAACTACTTTCTCCTTCACCTCTCACTTTTTCAACCGAATTTCGAGTTGTAAGTCTTTTGCTTCTAGTACCGTAGGCCAGGGTAGTGAGGTACCCTTTATCTACCCCTTTGTCACCTTTGTCACAGTCTGAAATAAAACCCCCCGAGGTTTTAGTGACGTCTACCACTGACATCGGTACTTTAATTTTCTGCGAATGAGGAAACTTCTTTTCAATACTGGTTGGATCCATCGTATAACTTTTCGTCTCTGTAATGAAACGGTTGTTTCCAGACAGATCAGTTCCGATACCAAAAAGGTCACCAGTACATACCTACACTCTCAACCTGACACTTCTTTCGACTCACGGCTTCTTAACTACGAAAACTTGACACCACAACCTCTTCTGAGAA
Organism: Capra ibex; assembly: GCA_006410555.1. Taxonomy (NCBI): domain Eukaryota; kingdom Metazoa; phylum Chordata; class Mammalia; order Artiodactyla; family Bovidae; genus Capra; species Capra ibex. The sequence goes on from SJYO01038709.1 coordinate 32,775,097, forward strand.
CTCTCAGGGAACCTGACGTTCCTCTAGGTTGGTCAAGTCTAGTCGGGACCCTAAAGAAACCTCCCTTACTACGATTTCGACTTTGAGGTCATGAAACCGGTGGAGTACCCTTCTCAACTGAGTAACCTTTTCTGAGACTACGACCCTCCCTAACCCCCGTCCTCCTCTTCCCCTGCTGTCTCCTACTCTACCGACCTACCGTAGTGACTGAGTTACCTACACTCAGACTCACTTGAGGCCCTCAACCACTACTTGTCCCTCCGGACCACACGACCCTAAGTACCCCAGCGTTTCTCAGCCTGTACTGACTCGTTGACTTGACTTGACTTGACTAAGAGTCGAACATGTCAAAATAATATAAAAGTAGAAAAAGAGGATCGGACGAAATCGGAGATCTGTGTCTTATCTACCTACACTAAAAACTCTCACAGGAGTCTTTTATTGGTTAAATTGGATGTAGTAAAATCATCTTTCTTACTTACGAGTCTGTCCGTGGAACTACATGAGTTCTAATGTACTAGTCATTTTCTCGACTCGGATTTTGTCTCAAAAAGTTTTACCTTAGGTACAATCTGAACGTCGTCTTAGTGAAACGTTGGAAATAAGAAATTGACCGATTAGTTACACTAAGACTATATATGGCTTCAGACTCTGTGTCTCCGGACTCAATTCTTACAGATCCAGTCCTTCAACCAACAAACGATGATTTCGTATGACGGACGATCCATATTTACTCCTCCTGTCTACTCAGTTTTAGTGAGTTTCTGACTATCGGTCAGTAGAGTTCTCGAGTGTATCCATAGTCAAAAATTCTTTTCCTCTCGATGAGTAAGGACACATTAAATTCCTTCGTCTTTCCTCATGTATTACCTTACCGTACGTAGGACTCCTGTGTCTCCCGTCCTGACATACTCGTGAAGTCGTCACTGTGTCTGGAACTTTTCCTTTGATTTTCTTACCTTTTGACCTACTTTGGTTCTGTTTATTAAGTATTCCGTTCACGCTGCCTGTGAACTCCCTCCCGGTCTCTACCCCGATTACTTCTCCAGTATTGATGGTGATTCCGTTCGACTCGATTTTTTCTCACCCAGGGTAATAGAGAGAACGGGAGGAAGTAGAGAAGAGTGTTGTTGGTATCTCTCTTACGGTTAATCTAGAATGCAGAGGAGATGGGTAGTTTCGGTAAGGTAACGGAAATAAATAAAAATTTTAGCTTCATATCACCTGTATGTTATTATGTATTCAATACCCACATGTCATATCACCAAACGTCAAAAAGTTCCACCATGAAGTAAATATCAATGATATTTTATAATTGATATAAGGGACATAACATGTCATATAGGAATGTCGAATAAAATATGTATCATCAATCATGGAGAATTAGGAGAAGGGAAAGGGGAAGATAGAGGGGTGACTATTGGTGAACAAACGAGAGATATAGATACTTAGACAAAATAAAAATAAGATAAGTGGTCAAACAATATAAAAAATCTAAGATGGATATTCACTATAGGGAACACAAATCTTATTGTAGACATGGTGTCGACTGGGGAAGAGGGAGAAACCGATGATTGAAGTAAATAGTAGTGAGAGAAACAAAGGGAAACACGTATAGCAAGGGGATAGACATTAAGAGAAAGGTGGAGGGAAGAAGTTCTGAGACCGGGATAGAGTAAAAAATCTAGAATGGAACTTACAGTGGAGAGTCTTTCTTGAAGAATAGACATATCGAACAAGGACATTAAGAGGAAGACTATTGAGATAAAAATAGAACCGTAAACTTCCGAAGATTAGACATTAGACATCAGCCTCTTCCGTTACCGTTAGGCGAGGTCATAAGAACGGATCTCTTAGGGAACCTGTCTCTTCGGACCACCCGACGACAGGTACCCCAGGGTGTCTCAACCTGTACTGACTTCACTAAATCGTACGGATGTACGTAACCTCTTCCTTCACCGTTGGGTGAGGTCATAAGAACGGATCTCTCAGGGTCCCTGTCTCCTCAGACCACCCGACGGCAGGTACCCCAGTATGTCTCAACCTGTACTGACTTCGCTGAATCGTCGTCGTCGTTAGACATTAGAACGTAAACGAATGAATGAACACATGACAAGGAATAAGGTGAACGACCCCTCTGTTATTTGAGTCTTTACATCTTTGATTTAGTGACAAGTGGGTTTGGAGTACACTATAGTATGACATCTACGAGTTATTTATAAACAACTTAAACTTTTACTTTTGTCTTCCAAGTTCTTATCATCCGAGACTAATCTCCCTCATTAAGGGACAAACACTAGGTACTCCATCTTATTAAGTTCCACCTACTCCCTCCTCTGGACCCCGAAGGGACCATCAAGTCTGTCATTTCTTAGACGGATGTTACGTCCTCTGGACTCAAGTTAGGGACCCAGTCTTCCTAGGGGACCTCTTCTTTTACCGATGGGTGAGGTCATAAGAACGGACTTCTTAGGGTACCTGTCTCCTCAGACCGGTCGATGTCAGGTACCCCAGTGTTTTCTCAGTCTGTACTGTCTCGCTTGTTGTGAAACCTTGAAACCTCCTCCGTACTTAACCGGTGTACATACCTCTGTTTCACTCCTAGTTTCGTATCCTTGAATTGTCCAGTTTTTCGATACTTCTGTAATTTATAATAAAAATTTCAATACTTCATTTCTGTAATTTATAATAATACCAGTTGTCGTACCATCAGTGCTATCGTATAGTCGGAGATTCAAATTTCCCCGAATACAGTGTAGGTCAATAGTCCCTAGTATCCAAGCATGAGTAGGAATGAACCTAAGAAGACGACTATGTTAATCAAGTACGACAGACAAGAAAGGACAACAACCGGAGATACGGGTGTAGTAGTGGTCTCTACTAACTTCAGGATAGTTTGGGAGTCGATAACACAGGAAAAGAAACAGGGAAAGTATAGTTAAATCTCGACGGAGTTCACAGAGTCCCGTAGGAAAGTCAGAATGGACGAAACTGTGGATTGAGTAGACAACGTCAACGGAAAAGATGACGTGACCACAATAACTACCCTGGTCACCACCCACATCTTCCTCCTCAGGGGTTAGAGGGTAACATATACGATTGTTCGGTCCGTGTCCAGAAGAGTCTAGATCCTAAGAGGGGTTGTATAGATACAAAGACCCTGAACTAGAGTCTAGTTTTTACCGTACTACCTGGTGTTATTTCCGATAGACAGAATAAGTTGTATTAAGTAAAGTTAGGATAATAAAAAGGTCGATAATTTGATAGAGGAAACCCTACTCCGTCTGAACGAAGGTATATCAAAATGGTTGAGAAAATAAATATCCTATCTATTATCCAGTGACATCAGTTGTATGACTCCTAAAACGTCACCTGTCAAGACTAGAAACGGTATCTAAAGTCTACAATATATCTTTGTATTATACATTCAGAACCACAGAAAAAAAAAAAAAAANCAAAAAAAAAAAAAAAAAAAACGTAAAAGTACCGTTGCTAATATCGACTCTTTCATGTGTATATATCGAAGGTTCTCAACCCACTTTCGTGGTCGATTATACAGTCTTATAATTAGACGGTGTACTAGAATTTATACTCTATACAGAACCAGAGAGGTCCTACGATATTTGTTATGATCTCTGGTTCATAGAATATATATTGTGTTAAAAAAGGGAGTAATAAGACCTCTGAAGACCTTCAGGTTCTAGTCCCACGGTTGTAATAATCTAAGACCACTTCCAGAACAAGGTAGGAGTGGACCATCTTCCCCGATCTCTCGAGACACCCCGGAGGAAGTATTCCCGTGATTAGAGTAAATACTCCCGAGGTCGGAGTACTGAATTCGTGGAGGGCTTCCAAGAAGGAGGATATGGTAGTGTAACTCGTAATTATAACGTAGATTTATACATAAACCTACTGTGTGTTTTAAATTTAGTAACGTTCCCCCTTTTTCTCCGTTCTGAAATTGAACAATACTATCGTCCATTTACTTTGACTTCTAATTTAAGATTCTACTCGAACGTCACCCTTTTCACTCCGACTCCCGTATTTCAGTTGACAAGTTGTAGGAAATTCCAAAGTCTTCTGTGATTCCTTTCTCAATCTTCGACTCCCACTCTCCTTTTTTAACTGGTTGTATCTTTTCTTATTTACATACCCCTTTTCATAACCTTTTTTTTTTTTTCGTCTAACTTCCTCCCACCAAGATAAGTCTCGATCTTAACTTCTAATGTCGTCCCTTGGTTCCTTTTCTGTAAAACTTTTTAAACTATCTTACCATACTTCTTAGAAATTGTGTAACCGGTTTGTTCGTTTATTTGTTTTTATTACACCGACCTATAGTAAATAACTACTCTAAGACCAATGTCAACCTTTAAAACAAGACATACTAAGACCTACGACAATACTCAAAGTAGGGTCCCTATACACAATCGACAACTGTTCGACACGGTAAATAATCATGGTAATCCAAAACATTTTAATACCTATAATAAAAAGACGTAGTAAAACAAAACAAAGAGTAAAGTTGATTATAACTTCACACAATAGATAACACATAGTCAATTTGTTCACAAATAGGAATTTTAGAATCTTAACAATAATAAGAAGAAGTTAAGTACTATATAGTACGTATTTTTATGTTCTTCTAATATCGTGAAACGGTACCGATAAGAGGGATATAATTCGGGTCATCTAAAAATTTCTGATTAAACACCAGTTTAACTAAAATCAGTGATTTCTTATGTAATTCCTTCCGTTTCAGGTAAAATTACTAGTACATATAAAAATTCACGGAGATTCCTCGACAATTCTAACCGAATAAACTTCCAACAACCATCATTAACTTCATAATACTTTTTACTACGGACAAAGTACTTGGTTTTGTCTAATCATAAAACATAATAAAAAAGGTGTATAGGAAATTACTTAGTTAAGGGCAACTAGATAAAGGAGTACCTAACGGGTGTTTTAATATAATCTCTATTTTATTCTTTACCAGTCGTTATAGTTTCCAACTACTTGTATTTATAGTTTCTTATTCGAAAACTATGTAATTGGAGATTTAGGAAGAGTTTTGTTAGTACGGTACGAGTCATATAAGGTATTTTACTTCTTCAGTCCTATTAAGGGTCACGATGTACTAATATTTATGGATTCTCCCAGTTGATACTAAACGTTTGAGGGTTTAACCGATCTAAACTTCTCAGTAGAAAAGTAGAATCTGTCTCCGTGTAAAAATCGAAGACCAGGACTATTACTATTATGTCATATTCTGTTTGTACTGACACTCAGAAAATACCTCGGTACCAACACTCCTACGGTTATTTTATTAGATAAAAATTATCGTATTTATACCTCCGAAGTGGTACTACGGAAGAAAAAAAATTTTCTTAAAAAATATCTAAAAACAAATCAATATGTACCTTTATAAATAGTATCCTCCCAGTTATTTTCGTTGTTTGCTTTTTTATTCTTTCACCCCACTTATCCATGCTTTGATATCGGAAGTAGTTCAGTCAAGTCAACGAGTCCATACAGTCTGAGAAACGCTGTGGTCCGAAGGGACAGGTAGTGGTCGAGGACCTCGAACGAGTTTGAGTACAGGCAGCTCATCCACTACAGTAGGTTGGTAGAGTAGGAGAGAACAGGGAAAGAGAAGGACAGAAGTCAGAAAGGGTCTTAGTCCCAGAAAAGATTACTCAGTCAAGAAACGTAGTCCACCGGTTTCATAACCTCGAAGTCGAAGTCGTAGTCAAGAAGGTTACTTATAAGTCCTGACTAAAGGATTTCCCAAAGTTAGGAAATCCTAAAGGAAATCCTAGAGGAACGTCAGGTTCCCTGAGAGTTCTCAGAAGAGGTTGTGGAGTCAAGTTTTCGTGGTTAAGAAGCCACGAGTCGAAAGAAATATCAGGTTGAGAGTGTAGGTATGCACTGGTGACCTTTTTGGTAGTATCGAAAGTATCAATCTCCTTTATCTAATCTTAGCCTCAAATTTGTGGAACCACTTAGATGAATTCTGACGACTTAGAATTTTATAGGAGTACAGATTTTTCCATCTTCGTTTGGAAAGAGTGATTAAGGAAGATTATAGTTAGTCTTATTCAAACTGTGACAAGTATTTTAAGAATTTTGAACCAATTTAATTCTTTATTAGTTTTTACCGTGAAACTAACTATTTCCTCCTTGTCCCTTACTTCCTCCTTCTACTTCTTCGTCTTCTGTTCTTCCCTTTTGATCTTTATATTCTTTATATTCTTTTAAACTTTTTTCATGAATATATACTTATTCTTTCTGACACATTTTATATATTTGTACCACTGTGATCAAAACACTACTCTAATAAAAATAAAGAAAAATTATGACAATACACATAGAAAAAAAGTATTTCATGTAAGTAAAATTTTGTTCTTGGGTAAAATTTTTGGATTGTCAATTTCACTAAAAAGATGAAATTTAGATTTCAAATATAAATTTGGAGGTAAAGTTTAGAATGTCAGGTTCTAGTCATTGTCTAACGATTACGTAAGGGTCATCATAAATTTAAATTCTTTGATTCTTTCCAGTAAATTGGTCCACTCAGTTCTGGATGGAAAATTTTTTTACTATACATAAACTATAAAAAAATAAATTCTTTCGTTAATTATATAAAAATTCCGTTCTAAAAAAAAAGGAAAAACGAGTCATTACAAAAACCTGTCAACGACACAAATATTTTATCTTGTAAACTTTTCATCATAAAATATTAATTGTTTACAGACCATGACTATTTTTACATAATTTAATCCGTGGAAAACGTCAGTTCAGTACGTTATCATCTTTTTCAGGACCATTTTTGAAGATAAATTTCTCGATAATTTCATAAAAAGATAAAAACTTTGTTTGTCAACGGATAATTCTAGAAGGTTAATTAAATGTTCTGTTAAATTTTAAAAAGAGTACTCGAAACCCTCCTTTTTCACAGTTTGGATTGATGAAGGGAAACCGACAATAAGTCGAATTAAATAAATTTTTACACAATAAGATCTTTGTGATTCCTTTCCACTGTCAAATTAAGTCTCTCTTAACAAATCTAAGTGATAAAAATAAAACTTTTGTAGACTTACTTTTTGGTGATATTTAATCTTGAATGTTACTTCTTTTATTCTATTTGTCTTTAAAAATAGATTTCACTGTTCTCATTTTTTTGATCTTTTTATTTTCTTACTTTTTCACAAGGAAAGGAAAAAAAAATGAAGAGTACTCTAAGTCAACTTGAAGTTTACTCGTACAACTCCTTCTTTATCTTAGAAAAGGAAAAAAAAAAATATCGTATATTACTTGGGTCTTGAATTTTTTTTTTGGTGTGTAAAATAATTTCCATCGTAATTTATAGAAAATTCTAAATGTGTAAAAATTTTAACGAGGTACTTCGACTCTTAAAGAAAAATTTATCCCGAAACGACTTGAAAAAATAAAAAAAGGTTCTATCTTAACTTCCTTGAGATATCTCTTATAACTAATACGAGAAAAGGTCTATTAAGTAATTCAGTTTAGAGGTGTCTATCACTGAAAAACGGGTAAAAGTTGAAGTTGTCATTTTACAAAAGATGGAAACTCAAGAAAACACGTTTTTAAGGTTCCCGAAAATTTAAAAAAGTATTTATTAAATCGTTAGAAATATTATGTCAAATCAAAAAGTACAAAAAAGGAGAACACATCTTTGCAAGTATATACTTGTAAAGTCAAGTTAAATCAAGTCACAGATTCAGCACAGACTGAGAAACCGTGGGGTACCTGACGTCGTGTGGTCCGGAGGGACAGACAACGGTCGAACTTCTCAAATGAGTTTGAGTGTAGGTAACTCAGCCACTACGGTAGGTCGGTAGAGTATGGGACAACGGGAGAAGAGTAAGACGGAAGTTAGAAAGGGTCGTAGTCCCAGAAAAGGTTACTCATTCAAGAAGTGTAGTCGACCGGTTTTATAACCTCAAAGTCGAAGTTGTAGCCAGGAAGGTCACTTATAAGTCCTGACTAAAGGAACTCCTACCTGACCAATCTAGAGGAACGTCAGGCTCCCTGAGGGTTCTCAGAAGAGGTTGTGACGTCAAGTTTTCGTAGTTAAGAAGTCACGAGTCGACAGGAATGTCAGTTTGAGAGTGTAGGTATGTACTGATGACCTTTTTGGTATCGAAACTGGTTCTACGTGGAGACAACCGGTTCATTACAGAGGTGAAAAATTATACGATGGATCCAACCAGTATTTAAAAGAAGGTTCCTCGTTCACAGAAATTAAAGTACCGATGTCAGTGGTAGACGTCACTAAAACCTCGGCTTCTTTTATTTCAGACAACGACAAAGGTAACAAAGGGGTAGAGAACGGTACTTCACTACCCTGGTCTAGAAACAAAAGACTTACAACTCGAAATTCGGTTGAAAAAGTGAGAGAAAGTGAAAGTAGTTCTCCGAGAAATTAAAAAGAAGTGAAAGAGGGTATTCCCACCCCAGTAGACGTAAAAAATCTAATAACTATAAAGAGGACCGTTAGAACTAAGGTCGAATACGAAGTGGGTCGGGTCACAAAGAGTACTGCATTAGACGTATATTCAATTTATTCGTCCCACTGTTATATGTCGGAACTGCATGAGGAAAAGGATAAACCTTGGTTAGACAACAAGGTACAGATCAAGATTGATAACGAAGGACTGGACGTATATCCAAAGAGTTCTCCGTCCAGTCCACCAGACCATAAGGTTAGAGCAATTCGTAAAAGGTCTAAAATGACACCAGATGTGTTAGTTTCCGAAACCGTATCAGTTATTTCGTCTTCATCTATAAAAAAGACCTTGAGAGAACGAAAAAACTACTAGGTCGTCTACAACCGTTACACTAGAGACCAAGGAGACGGAAAAGATTTAGGTCGAACTTATAGACATTCAAGTACTAAGTACATAACGACTTCGGACCGATCCTCTTAAAATCGTAATGAAATGATCGCACACTCTACTCACGTTGACACGCCAGTAAACTCGTAAGAAACCGTAACGGAAAGGAACCCTAACCTTACTTTTGACTGAAAAAGGTCAGGACACCAGTAACGACTCAAAAGGTCTAAACGACCGTATCACCTCGTGAAAGTGTCGTAGTAGAAAGTCCTAAACTTTATCGGGTTGACCTTAAGGTAGTGGAGGTCATCGAAACAAGAATCACTAATAAGGATTCTGGGTGAACTGAAGCGTAAGGTCCTACAGACCGAGATCTACTCACTAGTGTGGTAGTACTAACAGACCCAGTACTTCTGGAAAAAACATATCTAGAAGACACATAAGAACGGTGGAGAAGAATTATAGAAGACGAAGAGAATCCCGGTATGGTAAAGACAGGAAATAGCTCGGGTAGAAACGTACTTTACAAGAGAACCATAGAGATTAAAAGAACTTCTCTAGAGATCTGAAAGAGTAAGATAACAAAAGGAGATAAAGAAACGTAACTAGTGACTCCTTCAGAAAAAAATTAGAAAGGAACGATAAGAAACCTTGAGACTTAAGTTTAACCATATAGAAAGGAAAAGAGGAAACGAAAAGTGAACAGAAGATAAGTATCGATAAACATTGTGGAGGAGACTGTTGGTAAAACGGAAAAACGTAAAGAAAAGGAACCCCTTACAGAACTAGGGACGGAGGACATTTTACAGTGATTGGAGGCAGGTATCAAGAAGTCCGTGAGACAGACAGTCTAGATTAGGGAACTTAGGTAAACAGTGAAGGTGACATATTAGCATTCCCTAAACTAAATCCAGTATGTACTTACCAGATCACCAAAAGGGATGAAAGAAGTTAAAGTCAGACTTAAACCGTTATTCCTCAAGTACTAGACTCGGTGTCAGTCGAGGGCCAGAACAAAAACGACTGACATTTCACAGAGGTAGAAACCAACGTTTCTTATATTAGTTAGACTAAAGTCATAACTGGTAGACCACTACAGGTACATATCTCAGAAGAAAACACAACAACCTTCTCTCACAAACGATACTGGTCACGTAAGAGAACCTTTTTGAGATAATCGGAAACGGAACGAAGTAAGAAATGAGGTTCCGGTTAAACGGACAATAAGGTCCATAAAGAACTGAGGGATGAAAACGTAAGGTCAAGGGACATTACTTTTCCTGTAGAAAAAACCCACGATCAAGATCTTCCAGAACATCCAGACATATGTTGGTAAGTTGAAGTCGAAGAAGTCGTAACGTCGTAACGATCAGTCCTGTATCTGAACCTAATGACACTATGACTTACCAAACGGAACCTTTGCTTGTCTCTAGTAAGACAGTAAAACTCTAACGTAGATTCATGGCGTAAAACCTGAGAACAACTGATACTATCGATGAGGTAAAGAAGGTTCCCTAAGAACGGGTGTCATCATCTATATTACCAGTAGACTCAATTTGAGTGGGTAAGGTCAGGTAAAATCAAGCAACTAAGGATTTTACAGCTACAAGCACGAAGGGTAGAGGACAAACTGGTGTAGGTTAAACGGAACTAGGTACCTGGACTGTAAGATCCAAGGATACGTTATAATGAGAAATATCGTAGTCTGAAATGAAGGTAGTGGTCAGTGTAGGTGTTGACCACAACAAAAACGAAACCGAGACAGAGAAGTAAGGAAGACCTCAATAAAGAGGTGACTAGCGGTCATCGTACAACCCATGGATGGCTGGACTCCACAAGTAGAAAGTCACAGGATACAAAAACGGAAAAGCATACCAAGTACCCGAAGAGTTCCCTTCTTATGACTTCACCAAACGGTAAGGGAAGAGGTCACCTGGTGCAAAACAGTCTTGAGAAGTGGTACTGTGCAGGTAGAACCCACCGGGATATTCCGTACTGAATGTCAAAGTAACTCAATCTGTTCGGACACCAGATACACTGATCTAACCAATCAAAGGACACTAACACCCAAAGTCAGACAGACGGGAGACTCCCTCTTTCCATTCTCCGAAAACCTTCGAAGGACTACCCTCTCTGACTGACTCTCCTTTTAACCCTACCCTCCCCGGTACAAGTCATTTAGCGATTAGGTTAAAAGACAACTGCCCACCCCGACACAAGGGAGGAACAATAAATGGACCCCGGTTTAATACCACCTCCATTACTTCTATTACCGCTCAAGGAAGTTTTCCAGGGTACGTACGTGACGATGTGAGTCACAGGGGTTGGGACGTTGTTTGGTGGTGGCTGGATGCGGAGACGGTCTCTGAGGACCTGTGAATGCCCGTTCAGACCTAGTCAGAGAACGTCCCAGTGACGAGGAAAGAGGACCCAGGACCATACGTGTTTCAAGACAAACACGGGAGGTTCTCAGATAAAGGGTCAGGAAACATTCAAGACCGTCGAGATACCACCCCAATTACCACTGGAGGAGGTTCTCCCGAATACGGTATGGGTCCAGACGACGTTGGTCTCGGGGACGGGGACGTTGTCAGGTGACGACTAGGTATGTGGGTGTCCTTTGTGAGTTTGCGTCAAGACAGAGTCAGAGACACGCCAGAGACCCAGGACCACACGTGTCCAAACAAACTCGGGAGACTCTCAAAGGTTGTCCATACCCCAAACCAAAATTTGTACTAAAACGAGAAGGATGGTAGAACGATTGTAAATAGTCAATATATATAATGTCGATTGTAAATAGTCAATCGATAACGACACATTGTGAGATGAAACTTTGAGTCATCCAATTTTGTGGTTCATAAATAATCAGAAAGTCTAGAAATTGGTCCTTCAAGAAGTCGAGAGACGACCCTAATAAGTACACAGAGATCGATTGACACCAAACTGTCCACAGGAACGATTAGAATGGATTCGAGAGGGTGCACAGACCAACAGTCGGTCAGACCACAAACTCCATGGTATAGACCCTGATGACCCTATTGAACCAAGACGAAGTGTACATAGTAGAAGGTCAATAGACCGATTCCACACAAGAATACTATTTCCCCCTTCGCACCTTGTTCTCTCGTTTTCACAAGTTGGGAAACACTCCGACTGTAAACGTTCATTTTGTTGTAGTGAAGGTAACATAAGACAGCCTGTTTCTTTCCGTTACCGGTCGGGTCTAAGGTCTCTATCTTTTTATCTTTGGTGAAAGAGTACTCTCCTTGTCGTTTCAGGGTAACGTTGCCTGTACCAAAGTCCTTTCCTACTTTATCAACCGGGTCAAGACACCAATTAGATGGTACCTATCACTTGAGGTGAAAACGTTTTTTTTTTTTTTTTCGATTCAAGGTTACCTTTCCATCTATTGACGAATCTTAAAATTCCTCGAGTATAAATATTAAATTTCGTCAACGAGGACTTGTTGTACTGAGGGAAAAGTTCATCATAAAGGTGTGTTCTTATCAAGAGGACTTAATAATCCTGAGGTTTTAAGTGGAGATTTGTTACCGATACAACCGGAAAGGATTTATTATAGTTGATAGAATTTTATAGTCAGATATATAATTACACTTTTTTTACAATTAGTGAAGTTTTAACGTATGGAACAAGATTTCTTACTTTTGTTTACTGGTAATCTATAAATGGGTTAGAGGAAATTCAACCGTCTGGTTCAGTCAGGGGAAACGACTCTAGTGAGTATAGAGTTCAGAGTAGAGATGGTAGGGATGTATATGGGACACGAGATACTGGACTAAATAGTATCGAATTACATCAAAGCCTCTTCCGTCACGGTGGGGGGAGGTCATGAGAACGGACCTTTTAGGGTACCTGCCTCCTCGGACCACCCGACGTCAGGTACCCCAGTGATTCTCGCTGAAGGGAAAATGAAAAGTGAAAGTACGTAACCTCTTCCGTTACCGTTGGGTGAGGTCACAAGAACGGACCTCTTAGCGTCCCTGCCCCTCGGACCACCCGACGGTAGATACCCCAACGTGTCTCAGCCTGTGCTGACTTCGCTGAATCGTCGTCGTCGTCGTTACATCAAATAGACTAGGAATCGTAGACTTTACATGGAGACGAACTATAAGAAAAGGAGAAAAGTGTAGAACAATTAAAACATAAGTTACAATATTTAAGTTAAGATCCTAAGGACGAAGAGAATACGGAGAGTTCACTTCCACTGTAGAGAGAACAAACACGACCGTGACATGAATTTTGTGGTGATAAGTATCCTATTATTATGTCACGATATACATATAAACGAATTTACGTATGTAGGAAGTATATGACACTGATTTCGTCGTTTTTGTTACCGTCATAGAAAAATAGTAAATAGAAGGGTTAATAAGGGTCGTGACCCGTGTTATATTTCATCCACTGATTATCGACAATGTAAAGTAACAAATTGAATTGATGAGAGGGAGGAAACTGTGTACTCCTTTTATTTGTTTAAAGATTTAGTAAATAGATTCAAGTGTGGTAACCTCTTTCAATCTTAATATTAATTTATTTCAGGAGAAACTGGGGTCTACAATATAAAAAATTGTACATTGACACACTTAGAGTGTACCTTCTGAAAGTTATTCATTAACCGTACAAATCCACCTAGAGAGTCCTTTAGTGACGTGATTTTCGTACTCATTACGACAAGGAAGATGAATGATAATAAGTTAGAAGAAGTGAAAATTCTTAATATAAATAAGATACAGCTAAATATCGGATCCAAAAATCACCGAGGTTTTAGTGACGTCTACTACTAACGTCGGTACTTTCATTTTCTGCGAACGAGGAACCTTCTTTTCGATACTGACTGGATCTGTCGTATAATTTTTCGTCTCTGTAATGAAACGGTTTTTCAGATGGATCAGTTTCGATGCCAAAAAGGTCATCAGTACATACCTACACTTTCAACCTGATATTTCTTTCGACTCTCGAGTTCTTAACTACGAATTGACACCACAACCTCTTCTGAGAACTCTCAGGGAACCCGACGTTCCTCTAGTTTGGTCAGGTGGGATTTCCTTTAGTCAGGACTTATAAGTAACTTTCCTGACTACGACTTCGACTTTAAGGTCATGAAACCGATGGACTACACCTCCAGACTGAGTAACCTTTTCTGAGACTACGATCCTTTCTGACTCCCGTCCTTCTCTTCCCCTGTTGTCTCCTACTCTACCACCCTACCGTAGTGGTTGAACTACCTGTACTCAAACTCACTCGAGGCCCTCAACCACTACCTGTCCCTTCGGACCGCACGACGTCAGGTACCCCAGCGTTACAGTCTGTGCTGACTTACTGACTTGACTTGACTCCAAAAGTCACACCCCCTTAACGAAAACATAAAATTAAATTACTGTAAATTTTTCACTAAAAGGTACATGGAAACTCACTTAAGACGTATAATTTTTAAACAAAAGTAGAGATCTTGTTATAAACGACCTAAATAGTTTCGTAGGGACGATTCTCACTATATTGTTATCTTTACATTCTGTAACACCTTAAAAAGATCACATGTATACACCTTAATAGTAGCAATAATGGAAAGTTTTAATGACGACGACGACGATTCGGCGAAGTCAGTACAGACTGAGACACACGCTGGGGTATCTGCCGTCGGGTGGTCCGAGGCGGCAGGGACCTTAAGAGGTCCGTTCTTGCGAACTCACCCAACGGTAAAGGAAGGTGTAGTTTTAATGATTAAGTTGGATTTTAATCTTCGTAAAAAAGGAACATCCAGAATATGGATATAGACTACAAGTATTTGGATCCCCCTTTCTTTTTCTTATTTAATCAATTTAATAGGGATAAAATAACTTTCTGTAGTACTTTTATGCGTTCATTTTGAATATATAGTGACTACGCCTCACTGTAATACCAGTTTCTTACCAATTATTTAGACCTTGATATGGTGGACTAAATCCAAACCTAAGTATAGACGGTGAATAAGGACAATGAAACAAGAGATACAGAGTCAAAACAGTAGACATTTTACCCCCATGAAAATTGACTAGCAATTTTATTAAGTAATTTTATTAGGTACATGTCCCGTCTGGTAACACTGACTGTATTTGATTTGTGACTTACAAATAATGTATCCAGCTATGTTTTATACACTCTAATTTAGTATACTTTAACGGTTTAAAACTAGGATAAACTCATGTCTTAAATTTCAATTTATACTAAGTTGGATAGTTTTCCTTTATCTCCATATTACTCCTGTGAGAATAAGTTTATAAGGTAGGATACACTGTAAAAAGGTAAGACACAAAGGACAAGGGAACTAAACTATGACTAATAACCGTCTGAGTGAAGTATTCGTATCTTCTTCTCTCTTATTTATCAGATTCCGACTGAAAGATCATCCATCCCCGTCCTTTACTAATCCTTCTCCAACATAGAACAGTGTATTAACAGATACGTGTTAACATGACGTCACATAAACTCTTTAATATTCTTATAATCAAATTATTTATTTTAAATGTAAATAAATAATTTCCGTAGAGGTCTACAGGAAACTGGTATTTCAGAGTAAGATGACCTAGACTTGTTCAAGCTTATCAAGAAAGAGGGAGACGGAAAACGGACTTCGATTCTCGGTTATCAAGTGTAAAGAGATCACTCACATGGGTGACACAGTGTCATGAAAAAAAAGGAAAAACTTCTTAGTCTCATAATAAATCTACGAAACTTTACTTCCCGAAGTAGAACGTTTGAAATATGACATGAAAAAAAAAAAAAGACGATGTTTTCGGAGATGACCGTATCTTATCTTGGTTAGAGGTAAAGGGAGTGACCGATAGAGTTCGAATGTAGAATATGGAAACACTAAGTCATCTTTTTGACTTAAAGTGAAAGTCTTAAGATTTAAATATCCACTATAAATTTCTACTATATTACTTGATGTTAATATCAAGTATTCCAAAGATAATAAAATTGATAAACACTTCATATACTCGTAATATAGATGTTTATTTCTGATGGATATTAAAATGATTAAAAACAAGGTCGTATCGACCACTAACTCAATCATGACTAGATAGAGTAAATGTCTACTCTTTTGTGTCCGGAGCCAATTCCTAAGTTAAAATAATGTTTTGTATAATTTCTATCTGGACTAGTCTGTTGTTTGGTAACGATTAAGAACCAATTCGTATGAAATAAAAAATATTATCTTGTAAATGTCTATTACTGAACTAAAGGTAATTGATAACAACACCGACGACAACTTTCAAGATTACACGTTAGACCAACCTAGAGAAGAACACATGAACTATCATATTGTATGTGCAACCCAGGATCGCTAATACAAAATATTGTTCAATGACGGTTTATTGTAAAATATGGACCTCTCTCACATTTTGATAATAGATTGAATCGAGAACTCGTGAACATATTGAGGTTCCTTATTGAACTAAAAAATTTTGTAATAGAAACATCGAGTTTAAAATCACTATAAAGACCATGTATCTTCAAATTTTCCTAGACTACGACTCCTTATTACTTATTCTATACAATTCAAAGTAGGTAATTTCGGGTGATTTGTAAAGTCATGAAACTATAGGGATAATCTCTTCTCTCTCACAAGGTCAGTATGTAAACTCAGAAATTTTGTTGTAATGGTCTCTATCTTTATTATATCTGTCAAACCCCTCCTGGTGACCCCGGAAGTGAATAGAAGACTGTACCCGCAGAAACTGTCCCTAGGACACCTAGTTCCCTTAGAAAAGGAGAACAGACCCCTTACAACTTACACAGAAACCAAATAAGAAGATCTAGGAGAGAGACGGAAAAAGAAGGGACCCCCCGACTAAAGACACCTACTATAGTCGTCTGAAGGAACAGGAGAACGAAGGTCAACCTAAATCGAGAACCCTCGTAAATGTCCTCTAGTCTCCTTCCCTCCTTTCTCTATAGTCCCGTAAATAAATAGTGTCCTATCGACGTAAGTAGTGGGTTTATAGTCTCGAGGACAGTCCACTGGGACAGTAATGAGAGAGACAAGTCCTCGGTCATTGGTCAGAGAAAGAGAAGTAAGGATACACAGATCCTCACTATTAATGTGAATAAATAATGGACAAACCACTAAAGAAAGATGGGACTGGAGTAGAAACATTTAACAGGGAATAATTGAGAGAAGTTCAATAGGTTCAGGACGATCCTAGGACCATGCGAGTTTCCTCTCAGGATGAAATAAAGGTCCACTAAGGTAAATTGGTTTCTCCCCTGTATACTTTACATTAATCCAAAATACCTCGTAAAGGATACGGTCCTTTACACAACCTATGGAATATGAACAAGTCAACGTAGGTTGAGAAACGTTGGGGTACCCGACGTCGTACGGTCCGAAAGGACAGGAAGTGATCGAGGACCTCAAACGAGTTTGAGTACAGGTGACTCAGACACTACGATAGGTTGGTAGAGTAGGAGACAGTAGGGGAAGAGGAGGTCGGAAGTCGGAAACGGTCATAGTCCCAGGAAAGGTCACTCAACAGAGAAGCGTAGTTCACCGGTTTCATAACTTCGAAGTCGAAATCATAGTCAGAAAGGTTACTTATAAGTCCCAAACTAGAGGAACGACAAGTTCCCTGAGAAGTCTCAGAAGAGGTCGTGGTGTCAATATGAATAATTGAGTAAATTAGGGGTATGATTATGAAACTTCAACTGGTGAAGACAATGAATCTCGTTTTCAAGATTCATCTTAAATCTTTTATGCCTAATAATCCCAATTTGTTAAAACCTATTTAAGTGCTACGATAGGTAAGTACTCTGATAGATTCATGTAGAATCTTGTTTTGAGATGGGGATTACGTAAATTTAGAAATGTCGTAGTAGTGTTTAATCCATCATCATGTAGGAACAAAATGTCTACTATTTTCCATTCTGTGTTTCTCTAACAATGTACGAGTATAGTGTGTGTATTTTATACCATCTCGACTCTAAACTTGATACCGTAAGACCTACATCTCTCTTATAAAAATGAGTAACATAATGTCGTCATACGAAACTTTTTGTATGAAGTAGTAATGCTGAAGAAAGAAAGGTTTAAGGGAGACGACTTTCGAAGACAGAAAGTTAATAACCAAAAGATTTTCCTCTGTTGATTTGGTCGTAATAAGAAGACAAATATCCTCTGAGGAAAGTTCCAATTTGATTAGACACCATAATTTTCAATCACTCATGTCAATAGTAGGAACCTTCCCGATCATATGACTTCACCCACACTCTTTCGAGACTCCCACGACCAGTATCAGAAAAAGAGGTACCTCCAATACTATTATATTTACACAAGCCAAACACATCTAAGTGACTCGATTGTGAACTCTACACACATGAAAGGAGACAAATATAACACGAGTGTAACACGAGTCAGTGAGTCAGTACAGGCTCAAAAACGCTGGCGTATCTGACATCGGACGGTCTGAGGAGACAGGCACCATAAAGGGTCCGTTCTGTGATCTCACCCAACGGTAAAGGATGAGGTCCCCTAGAAGGGGTGGGTCCGTAACTTAGGCACAGAGGACGAACCGTCCACCTAAGAAATGGTGACACGGTGGACCCTTCGGAGATACATATAATATGGAGTTATTTTAATAGAATATTTTATGAAAAATGTTGAATGCGAATGTTACCTAACGTAATAAAAAATAGTTCTTGACTAGTTGTCCAAAATGGTTATTCAAACCTTGGTCAAAACGGGAGGAAAAACCACAAGAGAATGAGAACTACAAAGATTATCGATTTCTAAGTCTTAGTGTCTCTTCATAGAACTAAAAGAGTCGTTGTATCTACAGGTCTCCGACTGGAAAGATATTGGTCTTCCCGGTACAAAGGAACGGAAAAATGGAAAATAACCTTGTACGACGACTTAATAGACATAAATGACCAATTTTCTGACTGTGTCGAGACTTCTCAGTCTTCGGTAACTTTATTAAAAATTAAGTAAAGATAGGGAAAGAGTAAAAAAAAATGAAACTTAAAAAAATGACACAAATACGGTGAATGGTTATTTGGACTCAAAAAAATTGTAACAGACATGTAACAAATACATATTTATATATTTTTAATATATTTATGTCTTCAAGACAGTAAGACTGGTACTAGATCTTCCTGACGATAAAGTAAAATACCAGGAAAGTAGAACTATAAACCCAATCGTTCCTTCTGTTTTTATTCACTTCCATCCTTTAAAGATTCATTATGGTTTTAAATGAAAAATTTCTTTTATAATTAGTACTTTCGTCAACTTCTATCTCTCGGTGTCCCAGTATACCGGGTTTCGTGAATTACAAAATACACAAAATATTCTAATAAAAGTCTGTGAACTTTTCTTTCGGTAATTTGTGTCCCCCCAAAATTTCTTTTGATGACAAACGTACTATACACTGAACGTTGTCTTTCTGTACCGGCTACAGAGAGTATCTTCTACTTTTCCCTTCTTTTGTTGTCTGAATTAATTTTCATTGGTTTCCCTTTTTATTTTGTCATTTCATTCTATTTCTTGAACTTCCGGGGGGTACGGTAGGTGTAAATGATCATAAACATTGACTTATACCTCCCCGTAGATTCTCTTTTGCCTTGTGTAACATACACTCGAGACATAAAAGACCA
Source organism: Capra ibex (assembly GCA_006410555.1). NCBI lineage: Eukaryota > Metazoa > Chordata > Mammalia > Artiodactyla > Bovidae > Capra > Capra ibex. Next base: position 32,794,608 of record SJYO01038709.1, read on the forward strand.
TCTAAGTTATCAATTGGTATTAACTTAAATAAAGAGTATAAACCGGTTTCTTCCTCTTCGGTTTGTTTTGTTTTGTTTTTATAGTAGGATATAAATGACACACGGATTACAAACGGTTCAGACATATCGTATGGATATGGCTTCGAGTTCTGAGACTATACCATAATAAAGTTAGGGGTAAAATGATAACTTATCTAACAGGGAGTCTTTCTGACTCAGTGAACGGAGTCTGTCACTTCGACCATTTATCTTCTGAACCCAAGTTTTTTTTAATCGATAATGACAGAGTCTTTACACACGTTGAAACGATGTAGTATGGATATTACGATACCTTACTCCATAACCTAGATCCTTTCTTCTCTTTTGGTAAGTGCTCTTTTCTGTACAAAGTCAAAGATGTCCCATCCGGATCAGGTCCTCCTTATTCTAACTCGTGGACTTTTAGGTACATCAATGTCCGATTTATAACATGTAAAGAAACTCGTAGTGAAATTAATCCGGTATCCTCCCCTTTAAAGTTAGTTTCACGAACTTTAATGAAAATTCAAGTTGTACGTAATTCACTCCTCCTATTTTAGACGTGCTTAGGAATTGTATTTTGAATACGAAAGTATTCTTTAAAACTTGGACGACAGTGATATATGAAAAGTGACGATCCGAGACTCTATTTATGTAAGTCAGAATAGACGAGTTTCCTACGAAATCACCTTGTAAGACTCTTCGTGAGATCATCTCTAGTACCACCGATATTGTTTATATTTAACCTAAAGATAACAGTATTAAATCATATAGTGACTAACGTACTCAAACTTACAAAATAGTCCTTGATAGAAAAAGAGATAGTGGAGTGACGAAAGATCCACGGGGTTACTCTACACGGACCTCCGGAGACTAATCGGAGGTCAGGAAGGGAGGGAAAGACAAAACAAACTAAGGTCAAATTTTACCTTTTAATATTTTATGGACTAGGAACACATATTCGAACATAGTTTCGTTCTACGACAAACGGAACAACTAGAAGTAGAGCCGAGGAACAGGTTTTCGTATTAGAAAGATGAGGAACATAGAACCTACGATCCACTAAGAATGTTGAAACCCCAATTACAAAATAAGAAACGGCGTTCTGAATCCGGAAAGGTTCAGGGACGGTAAGAAGAACTTACTTGTAAAACGGTGGGCATAGGAAGGACCAAACTGTATGAAATAATAGATAGTCAGATAGATAGATCTATATATGTAAAATAATTCTTATTCATAAAGACAGTTGATTGATATAAATTAAAAGAAGTTTTGGAGTGTGTAAAGTGACACATTATAACAAAAATAGTCATTCAAATCTTCAGTGTGTGAAGAGTTTTCCTTTTAAAGGAGGATCTTTTTTTTTTTTCTGGTAAAAGTTCCATAACATCTGGAAATTGGTTATACTTTTATTTTAGAATTATAAGGGGTGGTGGTGACGGTTCAATGAGACCTAATATATACTCTAAGAACTGTCCAAGTAAAAAAGTAAAAGAAACGCATAATCACCTCCCGAGGGGAATTATAAAGTACTTTTGTCGTAACAACAAAGTTATAAATGGACATGTAATACATATCATTTTCATGAAAAATTTACAAGATCATTGAATCACAAAACACCAGAGATAAGGTGGTCTTAAAATAAATATATATTTATAAATAAATGTAATTTATATATATATATAAACATATATGTAAAACCAATACAACCCAGAATCAAGGTCGTGTATCCTAGAGACAACTTTATAGACCCGACACAACGACACCGAACGCCCGAGTCATAAACGAAGTGTACCCGAATCAACAGGGTACCGTACTCTAGAATTAAGGGGTTGGTTCTGTAAGTGGTTGGTTCCCAAGTGGTGCAGGGGACGTAACCTTCCGTCTAAGAACTGGTGACCTGGTAGTCCCTTCAGGGACGGGACCTTAAAATTTAGTCTTGATAAACTCATCTTAAAGTTTTCTTACTGAACATAAATAGAAACAGTTTCGTGTAAACACCGAGCTAAGGGTTTCGACTCATACCTCCCTGACCATCTGAAAAACGTCACCAGTCACAAGAGTAATTCACTGTGTGGACCTGTGACTGTCCTGAACGGAATCTGTACCGATGGACCGACATCCTCTAGGACTTAGGAGACAGAAGTTAGAATCTTCGAAGTCTCTACATAAAACTGACCTTTGGTCCCAAGAAGAACTCGACACACTTTAGACTTCAAACATACACTAACTTCCTCACCTATTCCTTTCCGGTTAATGGGTTTCCGATTACAATCTGGGTAGTACACTGTAACACTCCTTTCATAAAGGACTAGGAGTCTGATACCCTTAAGGGTACCAATACACGCGAACTCAAAGAAAATGACGAGGGGGTATCGTAATGGAAAATCTTTATAAACAAAAGGGACGAGTTGAGTTTCAAGGTACTTCTGCCCCCAGTATAGGTTGACTAAATGATCACATACGAGATCGTGGATCAGGTTCAAATAACCACGAGTTATTTGTAGACAGTAACTATTTAATCCCGAAGGAACTATAGAACCCACTAATTTCTCAACACTTACTAAAGTATACTTCCCTAACCTCCGAAATTTGGTCTTTTTTTATAAACCCCTGTACTGTCTTCTTTATTTTAGAAACTTTCTATTAGTCTACCTTCCTCCTTTTCCGGTTCCTTCGTCGGATTATTTTATCTTACTTGTTCTCGGGGTCCTTAATCTGTCTAGACCCGGTTTTTGAACCAAAATAACAGAAAAACAAAACGTTGTTTCCCGGTATACAAGTTGGAGACACAGTACTTCTCTTACTCATATGGTTACGATTGGAGTATCTTTACAATGTGCTTAATATTTAGTTAAGTAAATCACCCTACAAAGAATACTTATCAATCGAGAATACTTATCAATGAGGTTTTTACAATCTACAATAATCACCGATAAAAAAAAAGACGTTATATTAGGGGTTCATATCTTCATTCTTTTTATATACTTTTCGAAAGTGGTTGAATAGAGTGAATTAAATTTAGTATAACAAAATTTTCAACTCGGTAGGTTATACACTGATCTAGTAAGACTCCGTCGTACGTTTTACATATACGTCTCTAAATACCGACTTCCTACCACTTGGGAGTTACTAATGTATAATACAAAGGTTCGTACGATTTACCAATTTAAAATCCATAGGTGGGTTCCGTTTAATAAACATCAGAAAGAACCACACAAATGAAGAGGGGTTTGTCACGGGTTGACGGACTATTAAATTTGTAAAAAAAGAAAGGAAGTATTTTAGTCGTAAGCTTTTCTACTCAATTAATCTAGGTAATCTGATATTCAGAGGTTGAGAACAATAACTCTTTTTATAAATTATCCAAACCGACTTATTACTAAATAACCAAAAACAAAAAATGAACTTTCAAGAGAAAGGTAGGTAGTGGTAACCGTCTAATTCGTAATCTGAGTAATTTATAAGAAGTTGTATCGAAATTTAAAATTTTCTGTATTAGTATTTTTCACCTATGGACCTTCGTACGAAATAAATTAACCCATATAAAGAATAAAGTCAAGCCCTTCGTCGTGTATCTTTTGGAGAAGTCACTGGATGTCCTACCCTCTGCGGAGGATCTGGAAGAACTTCCGGACTGTCCCGTTTTTGACCATACACTGAATTTTATAAATATTCTCGAAGTGTAATTGGAGTCTTTTTAAAGTCTGGTCTTTGTTTGAGTAGTATCAAAATCCTCTAGATCATTTGAAGCAATTAAATGATTAATGACTAAATCCATCGTTATATCCTGGATAAAGACTTATTTTGTTGGAACGTTATAATAAAAATGAAACCGGACAAGATAGTATACGCCTTGTTCTTCCACTTTAAACATCATTATCTATAATAAGAGATGAAAATAAACCATAGAAACAATAACTTAAATAAAATTATTCCGAAAATATAGATTACAGGAAACTTAAAATTGACAAAATTCAGAAAAAAGAAAAGTAGAGGGTCAAAATAATTTTATATTAACTGTATATCGTGACATGTACAAATTTCACATGTCGTATTATTAAACTGAATTATGAATGTAGTACTTTACTAATAGTGCTCGAATTACTTACAGGTAGTACAGTATGTCTGTTTGAATTTCTTTATCCTTTTAAGATAAAAAGGGAAAGGAACACTATTCTTGAGAATCCTATATTCTTGAGAATTGTACTTTATACCTTTTACCCCTCAACGACAAGTTATCTACATCTCAAAGTTAGTAAGTTCTACTTATTTAAGGTCTCTGGGTGACATGTTATAGCACGGATATCAATTACGATAACACAACACGTCAATTTTAACAAAATCCTCTCATCTAGAGTAAAATCCTCATTTATGACGTCCGTAGTGGTACCGTCTGAAAGATTTGGAGGTGTTGACTTATTCAATTAAGTATATAACAGCATGTTATATAATGTGTATATAATATATATATATTATATAACGTATAATGTATTAACATTACGTGATATTTTTACAATCAAATTTTTAATATCCCGTTCCATTCTGAAACCCCTAACTACTATTCCAAATTTCTTGACTTCTACTAACTCCAAAACTCGAAGTCACTGATTCTGTTAATTCCATTATAACTGTCTTTATTAAAGGAAATTCGGATAAACCGTAATGTCTTAAAACGATCCGAGTTTAGAGAAAATTTGAAAGGATTTTAAACACCCTTAATTGAGTAAATATAAGGATCGTTTACAGAAATACGTACGACTACAAAGAGTACCACCAGTAAGTTGACCTGACATCTTACTTCCTCTCTAATGGTTTTAACGAAAACGTTTTCTTTTTTTTTAGAATAGTCAAAAGAACTCCTCACCAACTAAGTGTGATTCTCTGAGGATACTGTTCCCGTTAATTGGGTTTCGTGAATTTAAGTAATATAATTACGGACTGTCGGACACTAGTAAATTTACTAAGGTTGACTTTTCACTTTACATCTTTAACAAAGTAAAGACCATCTAACAGGAAGAGAGGAGGACCCGTCAGTTGTATAAAAGTAAAACAAAAGTCGGTTTTCTTTTTCCTAGGTGTTCTCAAGTACGGGACTTGTTACAATTGTTCCGTGACGTCCAGAACGTCTTTTTATTACATTCACCTCGGGACCTGTCTCAGACTTATGGTACTCTTGTACGAATTACAAACTCACTACCGAAACCAGGGTTTATGTCTCTTTCGTAAAGTCCAAGAGAACTTTAAGTTTCGTCAATTATTCTCGTACACAAGTTCAAGTGCACGTAGACGAACACCGATTACACTATGTCTTTCATTCACGTACGTCGGTATCCCTCGTCCCTTTCAATACTTGGTCACCGGACCATCCGGTGAAACAGAACAAAAATCTAAAATGTACTACTCCAATATAAATCACCTGTCTATTTCAGGACAACACTTGAATAGAGGAATGTCGTCACAAAGACACGTCGTTTACCGAAAATGAGTCGTTAAGAATAAAAAACACTTATTTCACACAAGTGTGTACTACTACTAATTCAAACGAACTTAATTTGGTCACAAAGAATCTACCGTATAGGTTCATACTTTCAATGTGTCATTTTTTTAGTCGTAAAGTGGAACATTCTCAACGTTTAAATAAAAGATAAGGACATAGACTAAACTAAATTGATCCTCTTTTATCTACACACCATAATCTTTTTTAGTTGTTAGTATAGATTTATTCACACATCTACTTTCCTGAGGAACAGAGGAGTCTTACTGAAACTCTAAGGAGGGGAGAGAGTACTGTAACCTCCGTCGGGAGGAAAGAATAATTTAAGGGTGTTAGAAAGATTAACTGGCTATATAAATGGTCCGTAAAAACCATCGAAGGATTAATATAATACAGAGAGAAAGTTCCTATTTAGTTTATTAACTAGTGTATGAGAATTTTATTGGTATGACTTTCTAATCATTACATGTGAGGGGGTTTATAACGAATCGAGTAGACCGTCCCTCTCCTGCAGAGAGACCTTTACCTTAACTTCCACCACATCGTTAACCAGGTAAAAATACTTTCCAATATAAATTGGATACTTTCAATAAAATGTCTTTGTAACATATGAAAAATAATAAAAGGACGTCACTAATTGATAAAAGTTTAAAAGAAGTCCTTTTATTCTAGTAGATACCTTACAAAAGGAAACATACTCAGGATTACAACAACTCAACGATTCAGTACAGGTTGAGAAAACGTTGGGGTACCCGACATCGGGCAGTCCGATGAGACAGGTACCCTAAAGGGTCCGTTCTTACGACCTCACCTAAGGAGGTAAAGGAAGAGGTCCCCTAGAAGGGGTGGGTCCCTAGGCTGGACGTAAGGGGCGTAACCGTCCGTGTAAGAAATGGTAGACTCGGTATCAACTAAAGGTTACAACACAATTAAAGTCAACATATCATCATACTAAGTCAATATTTATATATATAAAAAAAAAGGTATTAGAATAGGTAATACTAAATAGTGTCTTATAACTTATATTAAAGGACACGATAGGGTCGTTCACCCTAGAACAATAAATAGGTAAGACAGATGTTATCAAACGGAGACGATTATAGTTTGAGGGTTAGAAAGGGAGAGGATGGGGAGGAGGACAACCGTTGATATTCAGACGAGAGATACAGACACTCAGACAAAGTCAAAGTATCTATACAAATCCTCAGTATAAAATCTAAGGTGTACATTTACTATAGGATACCACAAACAGAGAGAAAAAGACTGAAACCAATCATACCATTAAAGATCCAGGTGGGTACAACGACGTTTACCGTAGTAAAGTAGGATATCTTGTAAAACTTTCTAACAATATTTCATTCTTTTACAAAATTGTTATAACCCTTGAATTTTACAGAAAAATTTCATAGTTAAGGAACATAAGATAATGTTTCATACTCTGTATATATAATGGTATACATTTTATCTACTGGTCACGTTCAAACTACGTACTTCGTCCCGTGAGTTTCGACCAAATCAAGTCAAGTCAGCGAGCCAGTACAGGTTGAGAAATTGAGGGCCTCAAATGTGTTTGAGTATAGGTAACTCAGTCACTACGGTAGGTCGGTAGAGTAGTAGACAGCAGGGGAAGAGGAGGACGGAAGTTAGAAAGGGTCGTAGTCCCAGAAAAGTTTACTCAGTCAAGAAGTGTAGTCCACCGGTTTCATAACCTTAAAGTCGAAATCGTAGTCAGGAAGGTTACTTATAAATCGTTACTAAAGGAAATCCTCCCTAACCAATCTAGAGAAACGTAAGGTTCCCTGAGAGTTCTCAGAAGAGGTTGTGGTGTCAAGTTTTCGTGGTTAAGAAGTCACGAGTCGAAAGAAATATCAGGTTGAGAGTGTAGGTATCTACTGATGTCTTTTTGGTATCGAAACTAATCTACCTGGAAACAACCGTTCATTACAGAGATGAAAAATTATACGACAGATCAAACCAGTATTGAAAAGAAGGTTCCTTGTCCACAGAAAGTTAAAGTACCGACGTCAGTGGTAGAGGTCACTAGGACCTGAGGGGGTTTTATTTCAGACAGTGATAAAGGTGACAAAGGGGTAGATAAACGGTACTTCACTACCCTGGTCTATGGTACTAGAATCAAAAGACTTACAACTCAAAAGTCGGTTGAAAAAGTGAGAGGAGAAAGTCAAAGTAATTCTCCGAGAAATCAAGAAGTGAAAGACGACATTCCCACCACAGTAGACGTATAGAGACTCCTGTTGGGTCTTCCTGCCCCACCCCTCCCTCCACCCTCTCCCCAAGCATACCACCCTGTGTTCATGTGGGTACCGACCAAGTATAGCTATATACCGTTTTTGATTGGTGTTATAATATTTTATTAATCGGAGGTTAATTTTATTTATTTAAGTAAAATTTTTTCTCGTTCCTTTTGTCGTCTTTTAAGTTTCTTAATAATCTAAATTAGGTCGACTTCTTTAACTAGAGAAGGATCATTTTCTTACAGTGCAATTTTGTATTCGACAACCTAGAGGAGATTTCATCACCTAATTACATCGGTATCTCAAAACAAAAAGTGTATCACTAATATATAATATCCAGACCACCCTAAGATATGTATAATATTAATAATTCAAGTATTAAAAGTTATATACTGGTCTTCTTTAAGACCGTTATTTTATCTTTTTGGTATTTTATTTTAGAGACAATGAAACCCTTATTGGTTTATAAAGAATCTACACTTTGGGTTCCGTACTAAGTTTTTGTCTTTTTTCAGTTGAACTTGAAGTAGTTTTCATACTTAACAAAAATATAAGACCTATACTCAGGAAACCTAATTTTAAGATTTAGTGAGATACAAAACTATTTCTCGACAGGAAGTAAAATTGTACCAAGTAAAAATTTTTAAAGGTGAAATATTAACACATAGGATAAATACTTTGTAAAGGGATGGTTTTCTGTACTACTATAATGGAAAACAACAATAGGTATACTCGAAATAAAATGGTAGGCCTAAACCTATACATAAAGTGGACCTTTAGTAATAACACATACCATTCCCCTTACCCAATTTTATGTTCCAAAATAAAAAGTGAATCTTAGATTTACTGTTATAGTAAGTAATTTTTCTTACAACGAACGGTTAAGAAGAGGTCATGATTCATATATTTTTAAAAAAGTAAGTATACATTAAAGCAAAGACCCGAATTTTAGTGAAGACAACAAGACAAACAGATACGTAGTACTTATGGTACGGTACACGTTATGACATCAAAAAACATTTAATAAGAAATTGTCTAAATAACTTTATAGTAAATGTTTTTAACATATCTAAATTTAACATGTAGAACTAATAAAAATCCTGGAATGAATTAGGACGACGGAGGTTATGGATAATTACGTATCAACTGTTTATTTTAAACGTATATAAATTCCATATGTTTCACTTTTAATAACCTAGAACTCAAATATCTTAAGATATAAGTTTCATATGTCACTTAATATATCTATCCATTATTATTAGAGTCAGTGAGTCAGTACAGGTCAAGAAACGTTAGGGTGACATCGGGTGATCTGAAGAGACGGGTAACTAAAAGGTCCGCTCTTATAACCTCACCCAACGGTAAAAAATGAGGTCTTAAGAAGTTAAAATATTGCATGGAATAAGTAGACCGCTTGACTTAAAATGGTGATAAAAAGAACAAGTCATAAAAGAATCGATATAACAGGGAAACATAAAGACCCAAGTAAAATGTTAGTAGAAAAAATTAAAGGTGTCCTTGAAAGAAAACTTATGCTAGTTATAACTCAATTCAGATCTAGTCGAACTTTTCCTGACTGTGGAAATGTAACAACTCATATGATCTATATGGATACTAAGAAATTTAAAATCTCTTACTTTTTGTTTAGGTTACCCCCTTTTTACCCGTTATTTGAACTTGTCCTTGAAGTGTTTTCTCCTACAAGTCTTTAAGTTTTTATTATACTTTTCAAAAAATTGGAGTCCTTATTAACCCCTTTAATTTTAAAGTTACTCTATAACTATGTGTGAGTGTTTTTGCCAACTTTAATCTAAGTATTAAGACTCACATATATTCCCAAACATTATTTAATTTGAGAGTGTTGATTGACCATTTTTGTATTAAGTCTGTCGGTAACTTTTATCAAACCGTAATATATGATTTACCCTACTTTTACACATTAAGAATACTATGTTGTAAATTAAGGAATCGTATATCCTCTCGATGTAAAGATAGAAACGGTTTTTTAAATGTATGTATATTATAAAAATATATATTTTTGACAAGTATTGTCGAAGTAAACATTATCGGTTTTAATCTTACTTTTACTTCTTTACTATCACCGTGTGTCACCACCTCAAAGTAACGATTCGACGTAAGCTGAGAACGTTGGGGTACCCGACGTCGGGTGGTACGAGGAGACAAGTACGCTAAAGGGTCCGTTTTTATGATCTCACCTAACGGTTAAGGAAGACGTCCCCTAAAAGAGTTGGGTCCCTAACTTGGAATCAGAGGACGTAATGTCCGCCAGAGGACGAAACCGTCCGTCGATGAAATGGTGACACGATAGACCCTTCGGTCTGTGTATCATACTTTCTATTCAGTTAAAGGACTTTTGATAAACTCGTTTTATTCACTCTGTGTTTTATATTGACATTATATGACATTATGTAAAATTTAATTTTTTTGTTCGTCTTACAAAGTACTCAAATTTTCAGTTTTGTCACGAATCTAAAATCTTACGTCCGACCTTAGTAGTCTTCACAACTTCTATAGGGTACAAAACTGGTCCACCAATAATTTGTCAACGTAAACGAAACTCTTTTAATTAGTTCCACATGTGAATTTGTATAAAATACATACATACGATAGATAAAAAAAAATTCACATTTTTCTCCTTACATCCTTTCCTTTCATTTGGACTGGAACGTTAGAGGGTTTCAGATTTAATACCGGTATAAATAGTTAGACTGATATATAGACATAGAATAGTACTTTAACAAATTATTTTATACTATTCACTTATATGTTTTAATCTTATACTAATTACGTTATATATCTAGAAAAGATTCTTCGGATATGAAGAATGACTTTTGTCTTTTAGAATTTTATTTACTTAAAATTTTTTTATCTTTTAGAACTCTTTTAAGGTTACAAAATAGTCCCCTTCTGGGGTTTACTTCTAATTCCACCTGTTCCTCAGGAAGTTTTCGTTTAAAGATGTTTCGAGGGTAAACTCAGTTCCGGGATCACCCCATACCATATATCAACTCCAGAGACATAATTTCCTGTCTTAGAGTTCATTTTGTAAAAGGTCACATTTACTTTTGGATCTCACTTTATTTGAAATGGACTCAATCGGGGTCTGGTTTTCTGTGTCTTCTATTTACGAATTTTCATTTACATAATAGTAAAATATAAAGGGTAATAAAACATTATTTTATTCCATGTTTTCTTTACCTTTTATAAGGTTCTCTGAACAAAAAATCGGAGACTAATAATGGAATTTTATATTTGTGTCAATTTAGCTTCTCTTACAAGTTCACGTGTTGACAAGAGGATTTTGACCGGAACTTATCAGATATCGTCTACTGATTTACTAAGAACTCACCCTACATTTATTTAGTCGTATAATTCATTTCACCAACTATCTTGATAAAGTTTAAAAGAAAATTTTTAGTGTTTAAGAGTTTAACCCTCCATAACTAACCTCCAAAACTCATTAGCATAGAAGTTGTTTTATTTCAATCATATAAATGTAAGTTATGTAATAAATAACTCACAGATGACTTACAGTCCAAGGTTTATCATCCTTGTGATATAAGTCACTAGTCTTGTTTGTCATAGGAAATACGGTACCTCAGATCTCAGTATATGGTCTCCTGTAATTTACACACACACACACACACACACACACACACATACACATGACATACATTACTATTCATTCACTCACTTCTTCTCTCTTTGTCTTATCATACAAACTCTTCTGAAAACCAATCTAACAGAATACCCATCTCTAACCTTCCTTCACCCCCTCACTCGGTCCCTAATAGACATCCCATACCACGTCTGTCACCTTATTTTTCTGGATCTCCTCTTTTTCGTAAACCTTTATCCTGAATTATCCATATCTTCCGACTCACACCTTTTGTTATGTCATTCTTCTCCTAGTCTCTCCATCGTCCTACCCCGACCCTTCTCCGCTTGTACCCCTCGGTACCAATCCCAAACTTAAATCAAGATTTACTCTACTGTCATTGATTCGTATTTTTCCGATAATATTTAATACATCCATTATTTCGTTCAATAAAATTTTCAGTATCTATCCTTATAATTATTTCTTTTTGAATGTTCATAATTTTTTAGTAAAAATCGGTTCCTTCAATTTTTAGTTATTAATTTTATATTATATTGAATGACCTACTATCTTTATGACAATTTTGGTATTTCTTATTTCCATCTTTATGTAAAAATAGGTCACGGAAATTAAGTGGTAACAGTCTAATGTCGTGTTAATCGTCGTTTCTTTTTTTGACTCTTATGTTTATTGTATTTTTTGAGATTTAAATTATCACTAAAAGATGGATAACCGTGAAGGACCGTATCTACTAAGACATTTTACACACTTAATACATATGAAGAGAGGGTATTTCAACCTAAAAGTTCCTTTTGTTATCAAATATTAAATCAAATTTACTTGGTTTAGTTTTAGACTCGAAAGTCTGTTCGTAACTCTTTTAAGATTGAAACAGTAATGATCCTTATTAGAAGGGATAGGGATCCGTTACTGGTCTGTAGCCATCTGGAGACACCACGGAAAATATCCCTCCGTCTTTTCGGAGAGTCAAAATCAGATAACTTAATAGGTGACTATCTCAGTGGTAGGTTCACATAGTAATTGTCAGAACCTAACTTAGTCGGATACGATTCTGTTTCAACTTCTCTAACATTATTTTTACTATATATGTCTTTAAACCCGTCCTAATTTCCTTGGTTGTTACTTACCACTTCATGGGTCTTGGATCGGAGTCAATGATCGGAAATAATGGGGATTTGAGTTTCTCTGTTTTCCTATCTCGGAATTTGGTTACTTTCGAGTTTGGAGTCCTCGCCCGGGTAACCTATCGTTCACGTTGATATCTATGGAATTCTTACGTCAATGAGAGTTTAGTACCGGACGACTTCCTCGACCCTCTTAACTATGGAACCCAACAGATCACAGGACGGTCAAAATGAGTAGCCAACTTGGATCGGTCTTCGGTCTCTCATCCTTTAGGACCTACTATCTGAGTAGGGTATGACCCACGTACACACGTAAGATTCAGTGAAGTCAGTACAGACTGAGAAACACTGGGGTACCTGACATCGGGTGGTCACCCAGTAGAGGGTTTTTTTCTGTTTTATACTTTTTACACCCTCCCCCTCGTTTGTCTCTTTTGGATCGAGAGGTCTATCGACCAAAAAAGAAAAAGAAAAAAAAAAAAAATTAAAAAGACTAGTTTTCTTCTGAACTCTTAAGGATAATTACTACAGCTCTCGGGATTACAACCGCTCCCGGGTCGGAACGACAAATATCGTCCTTCGGTAAGTGAACACTCTGGTATGATGGAAGAGGTAAACGACTGTCCCTCACCTCCACCAAAGACCAATCAAAACCTCGGTCGACTGTAATACGTGAAAAGGTACGAAGACCCTTTGGGATCTCAGTCTTTTTCTTCTGTCTGACTCAATAGATATTGAAGACGAGACGAGACTTTACATGATATCCGTATCCTCTTCTATATAATTTTTACAGGGACCGTATACATGTTTATTTTGTCTATTATGTAATCTTACATCACTTTTACGGTAATTTGTATATTTTTCTTCTTGAAAATTTCACTTATTAGAAACTATTATTATTACTTCATCTTTAATTATTAGGAAATTTTTGTGTTAAACTAATTAGATTTTACATATTCTTTAGTTCTTATGTTTAGGTGAAAACATATCCTTTTTTAGTAAGGTACTCTTTTGGGTACTCTTTATCGGAACCAAGATGGGTCTCCAAGTTAAAAACAGAAACGAAAATAAATTTTTTTTAATTAATTAATTCAAAAGTTGGTAAGTACAATGTTTTTTACTAGATTCCTTTCATTCTTTATTTTATATTTACTTCTTTATTTTCCCAATCTTTCTTCTTTGTGATCCATTTAGAATCAAGAAACATTATTTTAGTACTATCTAATTAGAGAAGATTTAAACTAGTCTTTTTCTCTTTATTTCGTTTGTATACGTTAAATTTGTGTCTTTTATAATTTTTATTCATTTTCTCGGTATCTTTGGTTTTTAAGTTAGATATGTCTTGATGTATTACTAACATTTTTTGATAATCTAACCTAATATAAGATAAATGTTCGTATTTAAATATTCTTAATTGTATTACCTTATATCTCATGGAAGTAGTCGGTGGTTTCCTTGGATTTTTTTAGTATTTTAGTTTGTTTGGAAAATGTTTCTGAAGACTTAGGTCACTTTGGTCACCATTCAAGTAAGTTTCGAAATTCCTTAACTACTAACGATTATCTTTTAGAACTCCCCCGGATGATTAAGATGTTTAGACAAATGTTTGGATTCAAAATTTTAGTGGACTTTTTTTAATGGGAAGGGAACGAAGAAAAGAAAAAAAAAAAAAAACAAATGAAAGATAAAATAACACCATATCGGTTAATTGTTACAACACTATCAAAGTCCACTTGTCTTGAGTCGGTATGTATATGGACATAGGGAAGAAGGGGCTTGAGGGGAGGGTAGGTCCGACGGTGTATTGTAACTCGTCTTAAGGGACACGATATGTCCTCCTGGAACAACCAATAGGTAAAATTTATATCGTCACATACATACAGGTAGAGTGTAAGGGATTGATAGACAAGGGGGGTAGGAAGAGGAGTTATTGGTATTTAAACTAGAGATTCAGATACTCAGAGAAAGACAAAACAATCATTCAAGTAAACATAGTAAAGGAAAATCTAAGGTGGATATCCCCTACAATGAAACAGACTGAATGAAGTCAATCATACTATTAGAGATGCAGGTAGGTAAAACGACGTTTACTGTACTGAAGCAAGAAAATTACCGACTTATTCTAAGGTGACATCCCGAAGGGACCACCGAGTGACCATTTTTAAGGTGGAAGTTACGTCCTCTTTTTTAAAACTAGGGGACCCAGTCCTTCTAGAAGGTCTCTTCCTTTACCGTTGGGTGAGGTCGTAGGAACGGACCTTTTAGGGTAACTGTCTCCTCGGACCGTCCGATGTCAGGAACCCCAGTGTCTTCTCAACCCGTGCTGAACCACTGATTTTGTCGTTGTCGTTATAAGGTAACATATATACATGATGTAGAAATAGGTAAGGAGACAACTATCTGTAAATCCAACGGAGGAAACAAAAATTTCCCTATAATCTTTGACGGAAAACTTTTCTTTGAACACCATCAAAGTCCTAGAATCCAGTTCAAGTAAAACAAAGTAGTTAAGGGGGAGGAGGGGAATTGAAGAGGGTAAGAGGGAGGGAAAGGAGAAGGTTAGACCGGATAAAGAGACGGTATTTACTGACCAAAATCATATAAGGAATCAAGATTTACTCGTCGAGTTGGACTGGGACACGAAGACAAAGTAAAGAAAAGAGACAGAACTGAAGATTAATGACAGGAGTGAGTCTACAGTGAGTCTTGAATCGAAACATCTCAAGTCTATGGTGTAAATACAAGACGAACCATAAGAGGAACCACACCGACAAAATCGTACTTGAATAGGGACGATAGTTATTAAATAAACACTTTTGGTGAATAACTCTTCCTTCATGACGATTCACGTCACTACGGAAATAGTGTGATAAACGACTCTCGTTTCGAGAAAACATTATTTCA
Organism: Capra ibex; assembly: GCA_006410555.1. Classification (NCBI taxonomy): domain Eukaryota; kingdom Metazoa; phylum Chordata; class Mammalia; order Artiodactyla; family Bovidae; genus Capra; species Capra ibex. The sequence continues at coordinate 32,810,046 of SJYO01038709.1, forward strand.
ACCGACACCATATTTTTTCGTTTGTTTTCCCTTATGTTTTAGGACACTTCGTCTCCTACTCAGATGGTTTACCAATACGAACAGATGTGTACTCTAGTGCTATTTTTACATAGGTGTCGAAGGTCAATAAATAAACATTGAACAACTTCCATCTATCTCGTTTAGAGTCTATTATGCCTTTGTAGAGAGGATGACGGTAAGATAGTAAGGAAATAGGAAGAGACGAGAACAACCCACCCATCGGGGGAAGGGGTCTGTACAACTAAGTCAAGACACCCAGAAATTGGGGTAGAAGAGAGTCTGCATTTCTTCATAAATTACCCAGTACATTTGAACAAATAGTTATCTTAAAGAGGGGAATTTACATTAATTCAAGGTCGATCACTCAAAGGAGATTATTTATAGAAGTGAAAATTAGAAAAATACATTTTAACTTATTACTAACAAAAAAACAAACAAAAAAACGACCATTTTATTAAAACGGTAATTTTTAGACCATCTCTCCAAATCCCGAAGGGTCCACCGAGTCAACATTTCTCAGGTGGACGTTACGTTCTGTATACCCAAGTTATGAACCCGACTCTTCTAGGGGACCTCTTCCTTTACTGTTGGGCGCGGTCATAAGAACGGACCTCTTAGAGTACCTGTCTCCTCGGACCACCCGATGTCAGATACCCCAACGTTTCTCAACCTGTACTGAATCACTGATTTGTTGTTGTCGTTGTTATTCCCTCTAAATTGACTGGAACCACAAAATTTGACAAGAGATCTGCGTAATACTATGGACATAAGGTAAGTAACCGACTAGGGTCAAACAAAGGAGAAGAAGGTAGGGTTCTAAAGATACACACATGAAATACTTAGGGTTACCGAAAAACTTCAGTATCTTACGTGAGATAATAATGAAATCTCTTAGACTGGTTTTTTTATCCCAATGTCATGTGGGACCCGTATATGACCCTGAAATGACTGAGTTATACTAAATTATAATCGACTGTGTCAACATCTAGAGTATTAATACAAGTGATAAAAGTAGTCAACAGATCTGTTTTACCGTGTCAAAATGGTTCACTAAAGTTTATACGTTACACTCTATCTTGTTTTTTTTAATCCAGTAATAACATGTAATAATTTGGTGTTTAGGTTTTACTCATGAATTTTTCGGATCCCATTTTAAAGTTGACAGTTGATACAAGTTTATAAGTTAATTAGTGTAGCAACTTTTAACAGTGACTTGATCTGACTTACCAACAGTTTACAGTGACTAGATTTTTTACTATCACAAGTGAGAAGGACCGTGTACTAGAATCTATTTCTCCTAAGATTTCATAACAAATTCTGATTATAAAACACACAGAAGACTCATAAGTCTTTGAATTTATCGGTATATTATATATATACAAGTCCATGTAGTCTTGTATTATAGAAACTGGTTTATATTTGATGAAGGTAAATAATGAGTATTTTAGGTCACAAGTCTATATTTAAAGTTTAGAAATTCAATTAAATACAATCTATGTAGAATAAAGAATATAATTTTAAAGTCACGTGTGCCATCCGGATAATCTGTAAACGTGATATACATATAAGTAAGGTTCCTAGGTCTTCATATTGGTAATTGGGACAGTAAGTGATCGATATCCCAGAAACAGTTCTCTAAAGTACTGAAACCATGGTCAAACAGTAAATACTATACATGATTATTTTTATTAAAATGTGAATAAAGTTTTATAAGAAGACACCCTGTATTTTTATGCATGTTCGTATAGAATATTAGAAATTTAGGTATAAGACTACGATATACTTCAATAGGAGAATTTGACTTAGATCAACAGGGACTTTTATTGAATTATTCCATTTAACAAATGTAAGGGGGTGGGAGTATGTAAAGAATGTAGTTCCCTTTTATCATATAAGGAATGTATAGTTGAATTTTAGCTCCATTATTAAATGAAACTAAACATGTGTACCTCTAGAAAACACTATTATCATGATACCGATGTTTAATATAATTAAATTTGTAAAAAGAGTAATATTACTTATAATGGTATCCAGAATTTTAAAAAACGACATCGATAACGGTTAACCAAAAAAGAACTTTAGTCATATGTATCGAGTTTTGATCTTTCGAGACTGATGTATCCCAGTAATTTCACCGTAAGCCATGACGGTCCTTATTCTATTCATAAATATTTTTAAGTTCAATTTATTATAATATAACTTTCATATATACAGAAAAAATAATAAGATGTAATACTTTAATAAAAACTCCTGTCAAAATATGTACGGTAGTAGAGTTCACTACAGGGGACCATATATTATAAGGTAGACTCTTTAAAAGGAATCAAATCAAAATTATCGATGAAAGTTTTTTCAATTCCAGACATAGAATATACGTCATTCTGATGGAAGTACCTTAATGTGAGATTTATTTTCTTTTTGTTTTTGTTATAATAGAGTAACTCTTGAGATTTGCAAAGGTAAAATGTCTATCCCGTCCGGGTCTCCGTGGTACCGATAGTTCTCCGTCCCCTATAATTGTTCACCCCCCAATCACCCGTACTCTCCGAAGTTGTCATGTACTTGGTACTTGAAGGTCTATAAGTTCGACCTAAATCTTTTCCGTCTCCTTAGTCTCTAGTTTAACGGTCGTAGATGACCTAGTAGTTTTTTCGTTCTCTCAAGGTCTTTTTCTAGATGAGGACGAAACAACTGATACGGTTTCGGAAACTGACACACCTAGTGTTATTTGACACCTTTTAGGACTTTCTCTACCCTTATGGTCTGGTGGATTGGACGGAGAACTCTTTAGACATACGTCCTATCCTTCGTTGTTAATCTTAACCTGTACCTTATTATCTGACCAAGGTTTATCCCTTTCCTCATTCAGTTCCGACATATAACAGTGGGACGAATAAATTACATATACGTCTCATGTAGTACTCTTAGCGACCCGACCTACTTCGTGTTCCACCTTAGTTCTAACGGCCTTCTTTATAGTTATTGGAGCCTATACGTCTACCGTGGTGGGAATACCGTCTTTCATTTCTTGATTTCTCGGAGAATTACTTTGACTTTCTCCTCTCACTTTTTCAACCGAATTTTGAGTTGTAAGTCTTTTGATTCTAGTACCACAGACCAGGGTAGTGAAATACCGTTTATCTACCCCTTTGTCACCTTTGTCTCTTTCTGAAATAAAACCCCCCTGAGGTTTTAGTGACATCTACCACTGACGTCGGTACTTTAATTTTGTGCAAACGAGGAACCTTCTTTTCAAAACTGGTTAGATCTGTCGTATAATGTTTCTTCTCTGTAATGAAACGGTTGTTTCCTGTTAGATCAGTTTCGATACCAAAAACGTCATCAGTACATACCTACACTTTCAACTTGATATTTCTTTCGACTCGTGACTTCTTAACCACGAAAACTTGACACCACAACCTCTTCTGAGAACTCTCAGGGAACCTGACGTTCCTCTAGGTTGGTCAGGTAGCATTTCCTCTAGTCAGGACTCACAAGTGACCTTCCTGACTACGACTTCGACTTTGAGGTTATGAAACCGGCGGACTACGTTTCTTGTCTGAGTAAACATTTCTGGGACTTCGACCCTTTCTAACTTTCGTCCTCTTCTTCCCCTACTGTCTCCTACTCTACCGACCTACCGTAGTGGATGAGGTACCTGTACTCAAACTCGTTCGAGGTCCTCAAACACTACCTGTCCCGTCGGACCGTACGACGTCGGTTACCCCAACGTTTCTCAGTCTGTACTGACTCGCTGACTTCACTTGACTTGACTTGACTTACTCCGAGTACTGTTTTACCGGTGTGGGTGACTTGACCAGAAGCCGACCTTTAGGACGTGGATCTCTCGGTAAGGAGATTTTGAGAATTCTGAAACCCCGACTCTTAAGAGAGATGTTACCGGTAATTAATTCCTAGACAACTGATCTTACAAAATAGTTGACTCAGGAAACACACACACACACATAAACACACATCTTCTTATAATTGTTGTTTAAAAATTTCATCTCATCAAAATGAAGGCAGTACGTTTGTGAACGTTAGACATTTCTTCCTAAATCAAAAATTTAAAATAAATAAAAATTAACTTCCTACTAACGAAACGTTATAAAACAATCAAAGACGGAATGTGGTTATACTATTCGACACTTTTCTTCTCTTCGCTTTTCGTTTCCTCTTTTCCTTTCTATATTCGTAGACTTACGTCTCAAGGTTTCTTATCGTTCTTCTCTATTCTTTCGGAAGAAGTCGCTAGTTACGTTTCTTTATCTCCTTTTCTCGTCTTACTCTTTTCGATCTCTAGAGAAGTTCTTTTAACCTCTATGGTTCCCTTATAAAGCATGTTTCTACCCGAACTATTTCCTGTCTTTACCATACCTGGATTGTCTTCCTCTTCTATAATTCTCCTCCACCGTTCTTATGTGTCTTCGTGACATGTTTTTTCTAGAAGTGCTGGACCTATTAGTGCTACTACACTAGTGAGTAGATCTCGGTCTGTAGGACCTTACACTTCAGTTCACCCGGAATCTTTCGTAGTCATACTTGTTTCGATCACCTCCACTACCTTAAGGTCAACTGGATAAAGTTTAGGACTTTCTACTACGGCACTTTCACGACGTCAGTTATACGGTTGTTTAAACCTTTTGAGTCGTCACCGGTGTCCTGACCTTTTCAAGTCAAAAGTAAGGTTAGGGTTTCTTTCCGTTACGGTTTCTTACGAGTTTACTGGTGTGTTAACGAGAGTAGAGTGTGCGATCATTTCATTACGAGTTTTAAGAGGTTCGGTACGAAGTCGTTATGCACTTGGTACTTGAAGGACTACAAGTTCGACCAAAATCTTTTCCGTCTCCTTGGTCTCTAGTGTAACGGTTGCAGACGACCTAGTACCTTTTTCGTTTTCTCAAGGTCTTTTTGTAGATAAAAACGAAATAACTGATACGGTTTCGGAAACTGATACACCTAGTGTTATTTGACACCTTTTAAGACTTTCTCTACCCTTATGGTCTGGTGGACTGGACGGAGAACTCTTTAGACATACGTCCAGTCCTTCGTTGTCAATCTTGACCTGTACCTTACTGTCTGACCCAGTTCCGACATATAACAGTGGGACGAATAAATTGAAGATACGTCTCATGTAGTACTCTTTGCGACCTGACCTTCTTTGTGTTCGACCTTAGTTCTAACGGCCCTCTTTAGAGTTATTGGAGTCTATACGTCTACTGTGGTGGGAATACCGTCTTTCACTTCTCCTTGATTTTTCGGAGAACTACTTCACTTTCCCCTCTCACTTTTTCAACCGAATTTCGAGTTGTAAGTCTTTTGCTTGTAGTACCGTACGCCAGGGTAGTGAAGTACCCTTTATCTGCCCCGTTGTCACCTTTGTCACAGTCTGAAGTAAAAAAACCCGAGGTTTTAGTGACGTCTACCACTGACGTCAGTACTTTAATTTTCTGCGAATGAGAAGCCTTCTTTTCAATACTGGTTGGATCTATCGTATAAGTTTTCGTCTCTGTAATGAAACGGCTGATTCCAGGTAGATCAGTTCCGATACCAAAAAGGTCATCAGTACATACCTACACTCTCAACCTGACACTCCTTCCGACTCGCGACTTCTTAACTACGAAAACTTGACACCACAACCTCTTCTGAGAATTCTTAGGGAACCTGACGTTCTTCTAGGTTGGTCAGGGAAGACTTCCTCTAGTCGGGACCCACAAGAAACCTTCCTTACTACGATTTTGACTTTGAGGTCATGAAACCGGTGGAGTACCCTTCTCAACTGAGTAACCTTTTCTAATATTACGACCCTCCCTAACCCCCGTCCTCCTCTTCCCCTGTTGTCTCCTACTCTACCGACCTACCGTAGTGACTGAGCTACCTGCACTCAGACTCACTTGAGGTCCTCAACACTACCTGTCCCTCCGGACCGCACGACACTAAGTACCCCAGCGTTTCTCAGTCTGTACGGACTCGCTAACTTGATGTGGTTGCACTTGGTCGGTATCCACATATATATAAGGGAGGGAAAACTTGGAGGAAGGGTGGCGGATGGAGTATTTCTTTTCTTCTGATGGACGTAACTTTAAAAATAACACGATATAAGTAAAATTAAAAGAGATTGATGAAATTACAAATACAAAAGAATTGTAATACTCTCAAATTTTTAATCGGAGAACTTCAGAAAACACAGTTTCTCCGTTACATTTTTGTTTGTTTTTGTGCCAAGACAGTTCTCAATGGAACTCTAAATACTAATAATATTTGTATAGGTTTTATCTTTAAAAATTGAGTAAAGTGATCAGAAATTCCTCAAAATAGTTTGTCAGGTAAAAAATCAGATAGAAACAAGAGTTGTGAATTATACACCGTATACCACCTAACCTTTCTTCCTGAGAACGACTTCGATCTCGAGGTTAAGAAACCGGTGGACTATGTTGCTCGACTGAGTAACCTTTTCTAGGACTACGACCCTTTCTGACTCCCGTCCTCCTCTTCCCCCGTTGTCTTCTCCTCTACAAAGCTACCGTAGTGGTTGAGTTACCTGTACACAAACTCGTTGGAGGTCCTCTATCACTTCCTGTCCCATCGGACCACACAATGTCAGGTACCTCAGTGTCTCAACCTGTGCTGAATCACTGACTTATTATTGTTGTTATACCACCTACCAATTTTTATAAATCACTTACTGATTACCTTTTCTCACTTTCGTTTTCCTCTTCACACCACCGTCTCCTACTCTACCAATCTATCGTTGTGGTTGAATTACCCGTAATTAAACTCGTTTGCGACCCTCTATTACTTCCTGTTTGTAAGGTACTCCAGTGTTTCTAAACCTGTATCGCTGACTTGTTGGTGTTGTTCTTATACATTTTGAATCTGAAACTTCAATCCCCATCATAGAAATATCACTCAAGTGTCTTGATTCAGAATGTTACATAAGATCCAGTGTTGTACCAAAACTTTCCATAAAAGGTTACGTTTAGAGATATAAACAAATTTTATTTTTTGTTGGAAACCTTACATCTCTATACTACCCCTTCTTTTTTAGGACGGTCCACTCTCGGTTCTGGTGTTACCGGTTACGTTGGGTGTGAAATACTACATATATAACTTTATAAGTAGTAAATTATTATTTTCTAAGTTATGTACATAGAAAGTTACCTTTTCATCCATACTAAATACGGGTATTCAGAATTTTAATATATATTTCGAATTTGTGTCATGGTTTCATGTACGACGTCCCGTCACTTTGAGGAAACGAAAAAGACGTAAAAACTAGAAAAATGAGGTAATATAAACATTCCTAATATATTTATGAACTTCTTAAAGAGAACTTGTACCTCTTCAGAGAAGTCGAACTGGTGTACTACCGTCTATAAAATATTTTCTGTGAACTGTGTAAAAATTTTCGTTTAGGATAAACAGATCTCACAACCTTTCTCTGAAAGCCAATATTTGTCAAATACTCTTCCTTTACATACCTAGACTTTCTTGGTTTATATATCTCCCATCTTCACGGACATTCTACAGATTCATAGTCCTTCCTACAAATATACTATTTAGGGTTACGTACCAAAAAGGGATTTACTATTAATAACAAATTCTAAGACCAGTTCCTTTAGGTGAGTTTGAAAAGTTCTACTATAAAATACCAAGGAAAGTATTAGAATAGTAAGATACACTTCAATAAAAGATTCTAAATTAAACGTCGTAAAGAGTCAATAAATTTAAGTGTATGGTTCTGACTATTCATGTTTCTGACGAATGGGAATACGACATGGGGTACGGATTACTTTTATTTACGAGTCGAATATAAAACGTATAATTCCTTGTTTTCACTGAGGAGGAATCCTGTTTAGAACTTTGGATCTCACTAAACCTTCTTGGTATAGAAAACTTTATACCAAAGAATCGGGACTCGCTTATAGTTAACTACCTTACTATGTTCTACACAAAATTAGTCATGGATATCAATACTTTACGGAAGAGTCACCAACAGATTTTTTTGTTCTTCACCGTCTATAGTAAATAACTTTTCTACTACCACGGAAATAACTTAATCTATATTGAAAGATAGTGTAGGTACAATCCTTACGTTTACGGATTTAATAAATGTTTGATGTTGACCTTTTCGTAGAGGGACGATGGTGGTTTTAAAGTTCGTACATTTTTAAACATTCTCTACATAAGGAAACTTGGAACAGTCTATATAGTGTCCTTCCAGTGAGGGAACGTAAATAGTAAAAAAGAACAGAAAATGGAAGGTAAGATACAACCCTTCATGACAAAAGTAAAAAACTGTACCTATAATGTTAATAAAAAATTACAGTTTACAGGGAGTAAGATTTCAGTGATAATTAGTGAAACACAAGTGACTTGAGTAAGACGATAAGAAGGGTATTTCGATTAATTTTTATTATATTTGAACAGGTCCAGTTATTAGAGGAAAGTGATTTTACAGTGTAAAGTCTAAATGAAATTTAGAATACCAAAAATATTCATAAGAATTTAGAATTTATATAGTTATAATATATATATATTTAAGAAAGTTATATTGGTGGTAGTCAAGTCAAGTCAGTGAGTCAGTACAGACTGAGAAACGCTGAGGTACCTGACGTCGTACGGTCCGGAGGGACAGGTAGTGGTTGAGGACCTCAAATGAGTACAGGTAGCTTAACCACTACGGTAGGTTGGTAGAGTAGGAAACAACAAAGGAAGAGGAGGACGGAAGTTAGAAAGGGTCGCAGTCCCAGAAAAGTTTACTCAGTCAAGAAACGTAGTCCGCCGGTTTCATAACCTCAAAGTCGAAATCGTAGTCAGGAAGGTTACTTATAAGTCCTGACTAAAGGAAATCCTCCCTGACCAACCTAGAGGAACGTCAGGTTCCCTGAGAGTTCTCAGAAGAGGTTGTGGTGTCAAGTTTTCGAGGCTAAGAAGCCACGAGTCGAAAGAAATATCAGATTGAGAGTGTAGGTATGTACTGATGACCTTTTTGGTATCGAAACTGTTCTGTCAGGAAACAACCGTTTCATTACAGAGACGAAATATTATACGACAGATCCAACCAGTTTTGAAAAGAAGGTTCCTCGTTCGTAGAAAATTAAAGTACCGACGTCAGGGGTAGACGTCACTAAAACCTCGGGGGGGGGGTTTTTTTTTTATATCAGAGAATGTGACAAAGGTGACAAAGGGGTAGATAAACGGTACTTCACTACCCTGGTCTACGGTACTAGAAGCAAAAGACTTATAACTCGAATTCGGTTGAAAAAGTGAAAACAGAAAATGAAAGTAGTTCTCCGAGAAATGAAGAAGCGAAAGACGGTATTCCCACCACAGTAGACATATAGACTCTAATAACTATAAAGAGGACTGTTAGAACTAAGGTCGAACACGAAGTAGGTCGGGTCCCAAAGAGTACTACATGAGACGTATATGCAATTTATTCGTCCCACTGTTATATGTAGGAAAGGAATAAACCTTGGTCAGACAACAAAGTACAAGTCAAGGTTAACAACGAAGGACTTGACGTATGTCTAAAGAGTTCTCCGTCCAGTCCACAAGACCATAAGGGTAGAGAAATTCTTAAAAAGTGTCAAACAACACTAGGTGTGTCAGTTTCCGAAACCGTATCAGTCATTTCGTCTTCATCTAAAAAAAAGACCTTTAGAGAACGTAAAAACTACTAGGTTACGTATAACCGTTAAACTAGAGACCAAGGAGACGGAAAAGATTTAGGTCGAACTTATAGACATTCAAGTACCAAGTGTATGACAACTTCGGACCGATCCTCTTAAAACTCATAATGAAATGGTCGCACATTCTACTCACGTTAAAACACCATAAATATTGGTGGTACCCGATAGACTTAAATCGAAAATCTTTTATAATGTTACGATTTAACGTAGGTTCGGAACTTCCCTAACCCGTATTTTGTTTTGGAACCTATTTTGTTTGTAATAAAAGAACTTATTTGTTACCTTCTCTTAACAAGGAGTACGGGGTACCAATCATTTGAGTAAATCCTCCATATTGTGGTCCTTCATTATCATGGTAGACTTTATGAATATACAATTAGTGTCTTAATGAGTTATATGGAAAAACATGTTTTAGTCTATAAAGTCAGATTCATGATTACACCCTTGTCTTATCCTTAGGAGAAATTAAATACAAGAGTGTGGATATTTGAACTATTGTTGTTAGGTAAGATAAGGTTCTCCGTTAAGGAATCCAACGGATACAAGTAAATAAAATATATCGGAACGAGTAGGACTGGGTTCCCTACAAAAGGATTCTCAAGTAAAAATTTATAAAATGACCTCAGTGTTATTCCAAGGTGATGTAGTTCAGTTTACCACTCCCTTAAGGGACCATCAGGTAACCAATCCTGGGACACGAAGATGACGTTCCCCGAGTCTAACCAGAAACCAGTCTCTTGATTCTAGGGAGTACGGTACACCGTACCGGTTTTTTTTTTTTTTTCGTTTACCACTCTTAAAAGAGAAAAGGTCTTAATACAAACTCATTTTATAGTAGGTGTATATTATGATATTTTAAGACTCGATCTTATAGAAAAAAAAATTAAAATTAAAAATGAAATAAAATGAAATGTTATGACATAACCAAAACGGTATGTAACTGTACTTAGGTGGTGCCCACATGTACGCAAGGGTTTGTACTTGGGGGGAGGGTGCTCCTTATCTTATAGAATGAAAGACTCAATTCAGAAGTCTGAATCCGAATTTGTCTTCAAGGACAAACGTCCTTGAGAAGATTTCGACTAAAAGTACACCTCCACTTGAACAAGGACGTTTTTAAGTTATACACGATAAATTAAAAGTGTCTATTATAGTTAAAAGTGTGGATAATTAATAAGACGTTTTGTCCCTTTGTATTGAAACCCGAAGGAAGTACTGGAGTTTAACTTAAAGTACTGTAGATCACGAACAGTGTCCTGTGCGTGTGTGTCTGTGTGTGTTTGTGTGTGTATTTGACTTAGGTAAATAATCGTATAGAGTGCATTTACAAAAACAAAACAAAACAAAACGACCGATCTGTCTGTGTATTAGTAAGTGAATTGTATCTATAATTGTACACAATTAAAAATAAAAGGGAAAAGTACGAATAATCCTTTAATTTAACTGCTAGAAACTTTCTATGCTAATGTCTCGTATACAATCCTTTTTTATACATCTTCCTTTCTCTCTTCACTAACACATCCTGTCATTACCAATAGACTCTTATCGATCTTACTAAATATTTTTTATATATATAGTAAATATCGATGTACCATTCTTACTCCGTAATAATTATTATGGTTCGGATACCCTTAAATCTCAGTTTTACCTGATCGGTAATTTTACCTGTTTATTTTCCGTAATAATAAACCATTTTCGTTATAAGTTATCTGGGACTTATTATACGGTTTACCAATAGTGACGTAGTGCACATATTAACATTAATTTATACCTCATATACTGATATTCTACGTGTAAAGAATCTCGACTCTTGACACTTTTCCAACCAACAGGGACGGTCTTTACATTCGAAGGAACATGGCCAAACTTTGTAAATATTAAGTAAAAGTGACCAAAAGAAGAGTCACGGGTATTCTTAATCGGTTCTAGACAAGTTGAAGAGACCATAATAATAAAAGGATGAAGTATCACGGGATTGAACAAGGAGTATAAGGAACTCCAAAAAAAAATTCTCAGAAATATTAGGACGGTGTCAAAAGAAAAAAAAAAAAAATTGTTGAAGTGTGTACGACGTTACAGGGACTCGTATTGTGAAGATTAAGGGTTGTACATTATAGGAAATGTGAACAGGGGTATAGAAATCCGTGTACGAGAAGAACCGTACGGAAGGTGTGACGGGGGAGACAATCAAAGTCAGAAATAAAAATTCATTAAAAATAACTTCATATCAACGAAATGTTACAACATAATCGAAGAGACCGTGTTGTTTTACTTGGTCGACAAGTATATAGGGGGGAGAAACCTAACAGGAAGGTAAATCCTGTGACATCACGGAATTGATCTCAAGGGACACGATATGTCGTAACCAGGTTAGAAATATCAGAAAGAAATGTCTGAGACAGTTGTGACTTATAGAGGAGAAAGGAAATGAATGTGAGAGTGTTACTAAAGAAAAAGAGATGACCCGGAGGTACTCTATGTCAACGGATGGATTAAAAAAAGGTCACCAATATTTATTCAAAATGACCTTGTGTTGCTACGTGCAAGGAAATCTAACACTCACTCCGAACACACACATAAGGTTACCGAAGAAAAAACAATAAAAATAACACCGTTTTATATGTATTGTATATGGAATGGTAAAATTGGTAAGAATTCACATGTCAAGTCCTCTTCCGTTACAGTTGGGTGAGGTCATGAGAGCGGACCTTTTAGGGTACCAACCTCCTCGGACCATCCGACTTCAGGTACCCCAGCCATTCTCAGCCTGTGCTGACTCGTTAAAGTGAGAGAGTGAAAAGGAAAGTACGTAACCTCTTCCTTCACCGTTGGGTGAGGTCACAAGAACGGACCTCTTAGGGTCCCTGCTCCCTCGGACCACCCGACGGCATGTACCCCAGTGTGTCTCAACCTGTGCTGACTTCGTTGAATCGTCGTCGTCGTCGTCGTTCACATGTTAAGTCACCGTAATTCATGTAAGTGTAAGTCATACGTTGGTAGTGGTGACAAGTAGAGGTCTTGTAAAAGTAGTAGGGTTTGACTTGAAGAATGGGTAATTTTTAGAAGGATTAGGGAAGAGGGAATCGGGGACGATTAGAGATAAGGTACAGGAAAGATATATTTAAACTGATAAGATCCATAGAGAACATTCATCTTAGTACGTGATAAAATAAAAAGTAAAATACTGACCGATTAAAGTGAATCGTATTACAAAAGTGAATCGTATTCCAAGTACCTACAACATCGTACATAGTCTTAAAGGAAATGAAAATTGTTACTTCACATGAGGAAACATATACATGTGACATAGAACAAATAGGTAAGTAGACAGTTATCTGTAAACCTAGTAAAGGTGGAAAACCGACAATACTTATTACACAACACTTGTGACCACATATTTATAAACAAGATTAGAAACTAAAGATCAAGAAAACATATATATGGGTCTTCACCATAAAAACCTAAGACGGATTAAAATTAATTGAAAATGATACATTTGACGACAATGGAACATTCGAAACACTGTAATTACCAAGACAGAATCAGAAGAAGTAGTCTGAACTCGTGTCAGGGACTGTATTATCTCTAAACCAAAATTCACCCTAAAATACCCCTATTTATTTTCTTCCTTAGTAGAGGGACAAGTGTGTCTCTTATGTGGAAGTCACTCTCACCCATACCCGACGACAATGAATTCACGGACGACGGGTAAGACTCAGAGGGGTCTCACTCGGGATATCGTTCAGATTTAATGGTCGTGACTAAGGAGTTCATATATATAAAAGATTTTTAACGTGCAAGACATAAATTTATTAACTTACAAGTTTTTATATACCAGACTAAGAGTGACGGTGATATTAATTCAGGATCTTCTGTCCCTATATAGAGGGAAAATACAAGATTCATGTAAGTCACGGACTGTATACTTAAACAACTTACTTAATTAGTTCTTTAGTCAAGTATTTAAATATCGTCGAAAAGGTGTACCTCTTCGAAGAGCCGAGATGACGGTGTACTCCTTAGGAGTTTACTTTGCATCTACTACCATGAAAGAACAAGTTCTCAATAATTAGAGGGGACTCTCACTTTAAGATCCTTGAACAACATAGACAAAACATATTACTTTTAGTCACAGTATCGTTCAACAATAAACGTACATATCCTTTTTTTAGATATACTTACAAGACATTAAACTTTATAATTATAAATGAAGTCGTGACTTAATCCTTTTAAAAAGTACCCTATGATGATTTTAAGTTGACAGGTTTCTCTTCGCAGATGTAACATCTTTATTCAACTGAACACGGTCTCAGATCGAGGTCGTCGGTCCCTTAGTCGGCCTTCCCCACTCACCACAGTCGTCTGTTACTACATCGGAGACTGAACTCCATATCCTGATGTACAAATAAAGTTCGAAGTCAAAAAGAAAATATGAAACTGTTTTCGTAATCCAGTCTCCAAACTGTCAAAATCAAAGGGGGTGGGTTTAAATAACAGGGGTCTTTAGTAACAACGGGATGTTTGTCTCAAGGACGAAGTCGCTAAGAGAGTCTTAGTCGAAATGATAGATAATAGATGAAGGATAATACACAGGATATGAATTGAACACTAACGTAACATTAAGTACGATGTAAGGAGTCAATTAAAGAATAGAAAGATTTAGGACAAACGGGGATCGTAGAATTCTAACGATAGAGGATTTTTCCGAAGAGTCACTTCGGTTCGGTACGGACGCCCCGTTGGGTTCTGTCTGTCCAGTACCACCTCTCCAGACTGTCTTGACCTCTTCCCTTACCGTTCCGTGAAGTCATAAGAACGGAACTCTTGGGGTACTTATCATACTTTTCCGTTATACTATCCTGTGGTTTTCTCCTTGAGGGGTCCAGTAATCCACGGGTTATACGATGACCTCTAGTCACCTCTTTATTGAGGTCTTTCTTGCTTCCCTACCTCGGTTTCGTTTTTGTTATGGGTCGACACCTACACTGACCACTATCTTCATTCTAGACTACGACATTTCTCGTTATAACGTATCCTTGGACCTTACAGTCCAGGTACTTAGTTCCGATTAACCTTCACCAGTTTGTTCTCTACCGTTCCCACTTGCAGCTGTAAGATCCTTAGTCGCTTGATTTTACCTGACCTTACCTACTTAAATTGAGTCTACTGGTAATATAGATGATGACGACCGTCCTTAGGGAATCTTCTTTACCTCATCGGTAGTACCAGTTGTTTTCTCAGGCTTTACGTCATGAACCTACGTTAGAGTTTTTGTTGTCTTACTAGCGACAAGCAGAGGTTCCTTTTGATAAGTCATAGTGTCAATAGGTTCAGCTACGGGGTTGGTCCTTACGACTTCTTCGACTTCAACTTGTCAAAATACTTCTGGATGTTCTAGAAAATCTTGATTGTGGGGGTTTTCTGTAGGAAAGGTGATATCCCAAGACCTTACATTTTCATCCTTCAGTTCTTTGTGGACCTCATTGTCCGTTTTAACCGGTATCTTACACCTTATTTCGTTCCGTTTCTGGTTATCTCCAAACGGTTCTTTTACGTGACCAGTATCGTTTGTGGGAGAAGGTTGTTGTGTTCTCTTCTGAGATGTGTACCTGTAGTGGTCTACCAGTTGTGGCTTTAGTCTAACTAATATAAGAAACGTCGGTTTCTACCTCTTCGAGATATGTCAGTTGTTTTTGTTCTGGTCCTCGACTGACACCGAGTCTAGTACTTGAGGAATAATGGTTTAAGTCTGAATTTAACTTCTTTCATCACTTTTGGCGATCTGGTAAGTCCATACTGGATTTAGTTTAGGGAATACTAATATGTCACCTTCACTCTTTATCTAAATTCCCTGATCTAGACTATCTATCTCACGGACTACTTGATACCTGACTCCAAGTACTGTAACAAGTCCTCTGTCCCTAGTTCTGGTAGGGGTACCTTTTCTTTACGTTTTTTCGTTTTACCGACAGACCTCTCCGGAATGTTTATCGACACTTCTCTTCTCTCCACTTTTCGTTTCCTCTTTTCCTTTCTATATTCGTAGACTTACGTGTCAAGGCTTCTTATCGTTCTTCTCTATTCTTTCGGAAGAAGTCGTTAGTCACGTTTCTTTATCTCCTTTTGTTGTCTAACCCTTTCTGATCTCTAGAGAAGTTCTTTTAATCTCTATGGTTTCCTTGTAAAGTACGTTTCTACCCGAGCTATTTCCTGTCTTTACCAGACCTGGATTGTCTTCGTCTTGTATAATTCTTCTCCACCGTTCTTATGTGCCTTCTTGACATGTTTTTTCTAGAAGTACTGGGTCTATCAGTACTACTACACTAGTGATTAGATCTTGGTCTGTAGAACCTTACACTTCAGTTCACCCGGAATCTTTCGTAGTGATACTTGTTTCGATGACCTCCACTACCTTAAGGTTAACTTGACAAAGTTAGGACTTTCTACTACGACACTTTCACGACGTGAGTTATACGGTCGTGTAAACCTTTTGAGTCGTCACCGGTGTCCTGACCTTTTCCAGTCAAAAGTAAGGTTAAGGTTTCTTTCCGTTACGTTTTATTACAAGTTTGATGACGTGTTAACGCGAGTAGAGTGTACGATCATTTCATTACGAGTTTTAAGAGGTTCGGTCCAAAGTCGTTATGCACTTGGTACTTGGGAGACTGCAACTTCGACCAAAATCTTTTCCGTCTCCTTGGTCTCTAGTGTAACGGGTATAGGCGACCTAGTACCTTTTTCGTTCTCTCAAGGTCTTTTTGTAGATAAAGACGAAATAACTGATTCGGTTTCGGAAACTGACACACCTAGTGTTATTTGACACCTTTTAAGACTTTCTCTACCCTTATGGTCTGGTGAACTGGACGGAGAACTCTTTAGACATACGTCCAGTCCTTCGTTGTCAATCTTGACCTGTACCTTGTTATCTGACCAAGGTTTATCCTTTTCCTCATGCAGTTCCGACATATAACAGTAGGACGAATAAAGTGAATATACGTCTCATGTAGTACTCTTTGCGACCTGACCTTCTTTGTGTTCGACCTTAGTTCTAACGGCCCTCTTTATAGTTATTGGAGTCTATACGTCTACTGTGGTGGGAATACCGTCTTTCACTTCTCCTCGATTTTTCGGAGAACTCATTTCACTTTCTCCTCTCGCTTTTTCAACCGAATTTCGAGTTGTAAGTCTTTCGCTTCTAGTACCGTGGACCAGGGTAGTGAAGTACCCTTTATCTACCCCTTTCTCATCTTTGTCACAGTCTGAAATAAAACCCCCCGAGGTCTTAGTGACGTATACCACTGACGTCGGTACTTTAATTTTCTGCGAATGAGGAACCTTCTTTTCAATACTCGTTGGATCTATCGTATAGGTTTTCGTCTCTGTAATGAAACGGCTGATTCCAGACAGATCAGTTCCGATACCAAAAAAGACACCAGTACATACCTACACTCTCAACCTGACACTTCAACCGACTCGTGGCTTCTTAACTACGAAAACTTGACACCACAACCTCTTCTGAGAACTCTCAGGGAACCTGACGTTCCTCTAGGTTGGTCAGGTAAGACTTCCTCTACTTGGGACCCTAAAGAAACCTTCCTTACTACGACTTCGACTTTGAGGTCAGGAAACCGGTGGAGTACGCTTCTCAACTGAGTGATCTTTTCTGAAACTACGACCCTCCCTAACCCCCGTCCTCCTCTTCCCTTGCTGTCTTCTACTCTACCGAACTACCGTAGTGACTGAGTTACCTGCACTCAGACTCACTTGAGGTCCTCAACCACTACCTGTCCCTCCGGACCACACGACGTTAAGTACCTCAGTGTTTCTCAGTCTGTACTCACTCGCTGACTTGACTTGACTTGATTACGTAAGGATTCTTACATGCCTTAGTAAGTGAACATCTCCCCATTACATGTAGGTCAATTAAAGTCGCACCGTGGACTTTCTGTTGAATTAAAAACATAAACATTAAAGAACGGGATATTCGTCATGATGAAGAAGATTTCGTAACTGGAATATAAGATAAAAGGATAGATATTAAAGAACACATCATTCTCGATACCTCTGTAAAAACCTGTCGACTAGCTGTTTGCTCCGTCATACATGAAGAAAACTGTCCCGTTGTCGTCTTTGGTATTGACTTCGTTAATACCGTTAGTTCCGTCAATAAGGGTGTCAGTCTCGACGTTACTTAGAGAATCCAGATCTTTAATTCGGCAATTTAAGTATGTTTTGAAAGTTACGTATTAGTAGTTTGGTAAGAGGGAGATTAAAATGTCCTTGGTAGTTTATACCACCGATGAAATGTTAGTAGTATCGGAATATTAATGATATTAGTAAGGGTAGTTGTGTTAAACTATATTTTTTTAGGTGTGTAAGCTGTAATATTTCAAAGAGGAAGTGTTTGAGGGATTAGTAAGGTTAGAGACCGGTTGTTTTTCCGTATCCCTCTTACATGCGTCCGGGAATGTTATACAGAAACAAGTAAATTTCCAGATACATTTCACTGTCCACGGTATCGTCGGTTACGAGAGGCATTAAGTCCGACGTACCCTGGACAAAGTAGCTTTGAGTGATTTCCTCCTTGGGTAGGTAATTGTACGGTGGATCATTAACGATTTCCTATTCCCTACTTACTTAGTAAGGTACACCTAGATATTCCAAGAAGTTTTTAGTTCAAGTTAGTAACTAGGCTTTCTATCCCCGTGGACGTAAGCCAGTCTTTTACAGACCACCGTTGTTACCCTTATCTATTGAAATACCGCATATACGTTAAGAAAGGTTGCCCCTTTCGGTCTTTAAGACGATTACGAAAGGGCCCGGACATCAGGAACAAGGAGTCTTAGGCCTCCCCCCTCACGTGTCGAGTCTTTCAGGAAATTTACACCCCGACGGACAAAATACCGTAGTATGTCAAAAAGAACGTGGGGGCCGTAGTCGTCGACATTCCTGGTTTTCAGAGAGAACGGTAACGAAGAGTCTCTTAGTCATTCGTACGGAAAGTTACTTCACGATTGCGTAGGTAAGTTTTGGCCTCGACTAGGAACATTCCTCCTTCCATACCGTTTCGTTTATCCACCTGTTTACCTGTACGGACTTTTTAACTTCCCGCACGATTGGTGTCGAAATCGTAATAATCCTCTATCTACCTTCGGGGCGGGTTTTCTACTCATAGTAATTGTTTTTGTGCTTACCCGAGTAAGTAGATTAGTTGTCCGACCTTTCTTCCACCTAATCCGTTTATCCGGGTTACTTCGAAAAGACGCGACCTCCCGGAGTCGACTGTTCGGTCGTGTCGTTCGTATTGGTGTTTGTAATGGTATCCTCACCGGAGTACAGAGGGAGAAAGATAATTAAGAAGTCGGACGACTCACTCTGCAAAGTCGACCGGGGTTCAACCGTGGCACGACCTCCATCAACGAACTCATGCTACTACCACTACTCCACCTTGTCTTATGCCAACCTAAGTTAGTCGTACAGAGAGGACTTCGTGGTCCACGTACTTCACTAAATGATCGCCACTTCGGAGTCCACTTCCCAGTGAGTGGGAAACCGAAGATGAACCGAGGGAGTCCAGGACTGAGATGCTCGAAGACTAGAGGGGTAGAAGGGAGCCAGGGCCTGAGGTCCTGAGACCCCTAGAGTCACTAGAGTCCCCAGAAGCACTAGAACCTCTGGAGTACCCTGACCTGTACAGCTTAGTTAGACAGTCCTTAGGTTTGTCTTCACCTTAGGACCCCTTTGTGTGTTCGTATGGGAGAGGGCGTTCAATTATCATGTAGACCGGGAAAGTGAGAGGTCTTTGCTCCAGGAAGGTGAACTGGTCCCCGACTCAGCATCGGGGAAGTCCTTAGGTCACAGAATAGTAACGTCAGACGGGGACACACAGGTGTAAATTTACTAATTAATGTTTGTTTCGAACCACATCTTGTACCACACCTCTGAATTTAAGAGGGACGGAATTAAATCGATAGACTAAAAAATTTCAGACCACGTGAGAAAGATGATACCGAACCGGAACCCCTAATACTCCATAGGGACAACTTACGTGATATCTTTTAACAACTGTTTTAGAGAATTTTCGTCGTCTTCATATTCGACCCCGTAATAGACAAAAATAGACAAGTCCCTCAGGATAAACCCTTTTTGTAACTTTGTTCACGACTTAATGTAGAAAACGACGAAGTGGACTAGATCGTCTCCGACATTATTGTACTCTTTTCCATAGGTGCCATTGTACGTGTGTCCTGTCAAAAGGTTTCCGGCCCCATACTCAATGCAGGAAAACGGTCTCTCGTAATCCGGATTCCAGAGCCCCTAAAATGAGGATTACCACCTCTACCTAATCTACAACCCGTTAAACCTGTATTGAATTGATAAACAGATCGACGGAGGGATCCCTATACTTTAACTATGGAATTTGGTCGACGTAAAACTACCACTTAAAACACTCTTAAAAACCGGAACAGTCAGAAAAGTACATTCAAATTTCGTTAATGAAATCAATTACGTAGACGGTTTCGTAAAGGAAGTACATTTCCCGACCCGTTCGGTCTTACCCGAGATTATACAGGGTGGTTTATAAAGAATAGAGATACGAATTAGAGGAAGACATTTAGTTTATTGTTCCTCTTCTACCATCAGAATAAGAGACCTTATAATCGTCAGAGTTATACTCCTTTGTCGAGATGTCATATAACTCTTAGTCAGTTTTCTAACTTCCATGCCAGAGAGTTTACAACTTTTCGGGTTTATTGACGAGAATTGAGTCGAGAGACCCGTCTACAGAGAAGTCAATGGACTTATACCCTAAAGGGTAATTATTAACACTGACGAAATGTAATCTCCTTGGTAACCACTTTTGATTTTAACGGGGAAGGTTTCCAACTCATCTTTTAAAGGAGCCTTTTTAGTGTCTTACACAAAAGTTTTTTACGTTTTCCCCCGAACTCCCGTTTACTTTGTTTGAAACTGGGGACTTTAGATAGTCCCGTTGAACGGTTAGTAGTGATAAAACATTTTCTTTAACGTCAACTAGTAATAATTTACCTTAGTGCTATAAAAGATGAAGGAAAGGTTTTTCAGGGTGGGAAGAAAAAGATGGAAAATATTAATTAACACGGTGGTTCGACCCTATTCTGTTTTGATAAAAAGAACCCCAGTGACTATCTACCTCGGTAACGTTACCCGGAAGAACGGTGTTCGTGGGACATCCACATACAAGGTACCACTCTTATTAATTTAGGGTAGGAGACCATTATAATTAGGATTAATTGACTAGTAAGTTTCGGAGTAGGTGAAATTGTTCTCGGCTGAGGCGGAGTGATCAGTTATAAGAGAATCTTGACCCTAGTCCTAGCGGAAAATTCGTTAGTTTGTCTCCGAAATTTAGACGTCATCAGTCAAAATTTACACCCGCATAGGTTAATTATAGGGGATTATTAAAGACCTTTAGTAAATTTCAATCATTTACTAGAGAGGCGTCGACGTTTCCCCGTACTGAGTGTCATACCCATAAATTTTGGGAGGGATTTATTCTTTTTCCTCCTAAATGAACATAGAATAGACCTCGATAGAAGTTTGGGGTCAAAAGGTTCCGGAGTTAGTTAAGTCTATTCTAAACAACGTTGTTCCGAGATAGGAATACCCGTCGGTTTTATAGTGGGTATATTACATAGTTTATATCTAGAAATATGAAAGGGGATTGTAAGACGTGTCGAACTAGGTGTTTAAAGACTGTATTCAACCCCGATAAAGAGTAAGGGACTCCGTTTTGGAAGGTAACTTTGGAAGATAGTCAAGTCAAGTCAACGAGTCAGTACAGACTGAGAAACGCTGGGGTACTTAGCGTCGTACGGTCCGGAGGGACAGGTAGTGCTTGAGGACCTCAAGTGAGTCTGAGTACAGGTAGCTCAGGCACTACGGTAGGTCAGTAGAGTAGGACCCAGCAGGGGAAGAGGAGGACGGGGGTTAGGGAGGGTCGTAGTCTCAGAAAAGGTTACTCAGTAGAGAAGCGTACTCCACCGGTTTCATGACCTCGAAGTCGAAATCGTAGTAAGGAAGGTTTCATTAGGGTCCCAACTAGAGGAAGTCTTACCTGACCAACCTAGAGGAACGTCAGGTTCCCTGAGAGTTCTCAGAAGAGGTTGTGGTGTCAAGTTTTCGTAGTTAAGAAGTCACGAGTCGGAAGAAGTGTCAGGTTGAGAGTGTAGGTATGTACTGGTGTCCTTTTTGGTATCGGAACTGATCCACCTGGAATCAGTCGTTTCATTACAAAGACGAAAACTTATATGATAGATCCAACCAGTATTGAAAAGAAGGTTCCTCATTCGCAGAAAATTAAAGTACCGACGTCAGTGGTAGACGTCACTAAAACCTCGAGGGGTTTTATTTCAGACTGTGACAAAGATGACAAAGGGGTAGATAAAGGGTACTTCACTACCCTGGTCTACGGTACTAGAAACAAAAGACTTACAACTCGAAATTCGGTTGAAAAAGCGAGAGGAGAAAGTGAAAGTAGTTCTCCGAAAAATCGAGGAGAAGTGAAAGACGGTATTCCCACCACAGTAGACGTATAGACTCCAATAACTCTAAAGAGGGCCGTTAGAACTAAGGTCGAACACGAAGAAGGTCAGGTCGCAAAGAGTACTACATGAGACGTATATTCAATTTATTGTCCTACTGTTATATGTCGGAACTGTATGAGGAAAAGGATAAACATGGGTCAGACAACAAGGTACAGGTCAAGATTGACAACGAAGGACTGGACGTATGTCTAAAGAGTTCTCCGTCCAGTCCACCAGACCATAAGGGTAGAGAAAGTCTTAAAAAGTGTCAAATAACACTAGGTGTGTCAGTTTCCGAAACCGTATCAGTTATTTCGTCTTTATCTACAAAAACACCTTGAGAGAACGAAAAAGGTACTAGGTCTCCTACAACCGTTAAACTAGAGACCAAGGAGACGGAAAAGATTTTGGTCGAACTTGTAGTTCCCTCAAGTGCCAAGTGTATAACGACTTTGGACCGAACCTCTTAAAACTCGTAATGAAATGATCGTACACTCTACTCACGTTAACACGCCATCAAACTTGTAAGAAACCGTAACAGAAAGAAACCCTAACCTTACTTTTGACTTGAAAAGGTCAGGACACCGGTGACGATTCAAAAGATTTAAACGACCGTATAACTCACGTCGTGAAAGTGTCGTAGTAGAAAGTCCTAAACTTTGTCTTTGGAAGATATCCCGACAAATTTTAATCGACTTCCCTTTCACTTTCGTTTGGAAAATGTTAAGACTTGTCGGTCCCCCTACCATTTCTTTGTTAGAACATCTAGATATTGATAGTGTAATATAACTTTCCCGTGTCGATGACCCCTTCCCTCTGGGTCGACTTCCCGGGGGTACAGAAGGTATCAACACAAATATCGAGAATTTAGAACATTGTTAGAGGTAAAAGGACTAAAGAAGAATTATTGTTTTTATCCTCATAAGGTCCCCGATAATCTTCCGAGATATACCGGTCGACGGTCAACAAGGTATTGATTTAGGAGTCGACGGATGTCGAAAAGTCGATAATTCCCGGTAACGAGGTGGCTATGCCCTAGTAGTCTAAAGGTCCATTATCCCAGCCGTCGTTCTCGTTGTCGGAGATCCTATTTAAACTTATAGGATTTGGAAGAGATAAAAACAATCCTTGGTAAAGATTACTTCTTTGTTAAGGGACGACTAGAAATGGTTTGGGGAACAGTCCTAATATGGAGTAAACGTCGTAAACCAATCATTGGAAAAGTGGACCCGACATATTTTCGTAAGGGTAGACTCTATTATATAGAGAGGGGGTATTTCTTTTTCCATCACTTCCTTAGTGTATACCTGTTTTCCACGGAACACGGGGGAAGAGTAGACTGGTACAGTTTTAAACACTCGAGAATCGTTGGCTCCCGTGACTGGGATAAGGGTGGTTCGGCCGTAACCAGTTTGCACAGCCGGTCCTCCTCCCGGTCAGAAGAGGTATTTACGTTCTCTGTAGACGAGGGTATAGGTTATCGGGACTGTAAGATAAAAGAACTTAAGTTTCTAGAAAGTTTCTGGATCTTCGACATTAAAGGACGTGGGTTTTCCGATCTAGTGATCTAGGTTTAGGAGACCCCGGGGATCGAACTCTTCTGTTCCAAGAAGAACAGACTATTATTCCATTTTCGTTTTCGACACGATAGGAAACTGGAAATAATTAAACGTGTCAAAACCGTCCGTCGCTCTAGTTTTGAAATTAAAGGGGTCATATTAGTCTTAGATGATGTGGTCCGTGGTACCTTTAAGGAACCTCCCTTTCGTTCGATGCGGGGTCGTGTTCAGGATGTTACGGGAGTCCATCCCCCGGTCGGTGAGGGTAACCTTAGCCTCATTGGCCATACAGTCCCCTATTATAAGAACACCACCACCTTGACTCCAGGTCAGGACGCGATGGACCCCAACGAGACTCCTCAAGACTCTACCTTGTTTCCCTTATTTCCCTAAGTTGTGTTAACGGGGATAACAACAGACCCCGGCCCCGACGGGGACAACGGGTAAAGGGACTTTGACCCTTTTTAATGAAGGAACATGAATTCCCCACTCGCATCAGGGTAGGAATACCTTAAATCTAGATGTCCGAAAACGGGTTACTATGGGGAAGACCGTGACCCCCGTTCCACAGAAATCTCCCAATCAAAATCAGACATAACCGTGCCGAACAACAGGGACGAACCGTCCTGTAACGGCCGTTTTTATGGGCTAAACCGGTGTTCTCTTTGTGAAAAATAAACATCTTAGCAAAGGTAATCCTAATTAGAAAAAAGAGTAAGGGACTTATTGAACCCGTCGTCAAAGAGGGGAGTTCCGACGCCGATTCCGTTGAGGGACGTATTTCCTTCAAGGATGAAGGACCGTCCAGACATACATTCAGGTTTCTGAAGGAAATGAAGATTGTCCAGATTCGTTACGGACTGTCCATCTTGACCGTAAGAGTATTCGGTCAACAAATTCTTGATAGAGACGACCGAGTCATGAGAATAATCAAGAAAGATGTCGTCAAAAGTTAGACCGGTGTTTCAGAAGTATAGAGAGTAGTCCAGGGACAAACTATAATGAGTTTCACCTATTGAAAGGTAGACTTCCTCCGTTTCTAAAGGTACTGTTCTATGGATACCGGTATTAGACTAATTCACGAAGAAATCTGTTGAAACGAACCCGATACAATCTACGCATAAGAGGTAGAGGAAAATTACGGTGTCTAGGGTGATAGGACTCAACACGCAGTAATCTCCAAAACAAAAGACGACTGACATCAGATCGGTTGAATAGTACGTGACGGTTGGTGTCCTCCTTGAGAGGAGGTCCTTCCGTTCGGAAACGTTGGTAAGAGGTTAGTATACCACAGTAGGTGGAAGGTCGGTTCCGTAGATCGTCCCACTCACATATCCCCCTCCATCTGGGTATTAGTACTGTTCGAACAAATTCGAGAAAGTCATCGAATATACCCTGACCAAGGGTAAAAGGGAGAAGGAGTGAAGGGGGAAGACAAAACCATTTCTGATGACCTTTCCGGTATCTCTTAAGGTTCAGGGGGACAACAAGACGAAGAGAAGATCGGACCCACTCCGGGGGGCTCCCCCAAAAGAGGTTCTTCGTGAGAGACATATGACACGTACACAGACGAAGTTTTCGAGGAAACAAAGTCTTTTGAGAAATAGAAGGAGTCGGAGTCCGTTACGAGACCCTCCGAAACTCCCGTTTCACCCCTTGAGGACCCGGGACCCTCCGTGTTTACCTCCACCGTCGCTAGAGTGGAATTTAGTCTTTCACTACGTATTTAAAAATTTCCAAACACATCTCCTCCTCCCCGGAGTGATCCCACGGGCCGACGTCGTAGGACGTTCAGGAGGGAGAGGAGGCCTCCATCACGTGTCAGAGGGAAGAAAAAAAACAATTACCGTCTTTTGTACTAGACACGTCTTCCACCTCTGGGTGGTAGGTGGCGACACCGGAGAGCGTATCCGACAGATTTTCGGAGTACGGCTCCCAGGTCCTGCAGGGATTAGTATGACGTGTCTCGTTTTCGTAGGTGTCCTTGGAAAAGACCGGGTACGTTTCATATTTTGTTTACATTGGCTAGACGTTGGAATCAGGTCCAAAGATCTAAATACCACGGGAGGAGTCCTTTGGTACCCGTAACGAGAACCTGTTTTTAATCTTTAAATCTGTCAGAAGGACACGAATGAAATTACGGAGATACCCGATTGTACACTTCAGTATAAAGTTATTTGTAAACAGATAAGAACCTACGTCTCTCTGGGTAAAAGGATCTCTTATAAGAATAAGGAAGACATGGGAGGAGTGGGACGGAATTGACGTCTCCCCACGGCCGGTGGGTGTCCATGTTAGGATTGGTGAGGCACAACGTCAGTACTTCAATGAATGGGAAGTCTACAGGGACAAACTCCCGAGGTGAACGACCTCAGGTCGATGTCGTCGATCCCTTAGTCGGACTTCCCCACTCGCCACAGTCGTCTGTTACTACATTGGAGCCTGAACTCCATGTCCTGATGTACAAATAAAGTTCGAAGTCCAAAAGAAAATATGAAACTGTTTTCGTAATCCAGTCTCCAAACTGTAAAAATCAAAAGGGGTGGGTCTAAATAACAGAGGTCTTTAGTGACAACGGGATGTTTGTCTCAAGGACGAAGTCGTTAAGAGAGTCTTAGTCGAAATGATAGATAATAGATGAAGGATAATACACAGGATATGAATTGGACACTTATGTAACATTGAGTGAAAATAAAGAATAGAAAGATTTAGGACAAACGGGTATCGTAGAATTCTAACGATTGAGGATTTTTCCGAAGATCGATAAGAATTAACAAGAATTTGGGATTCGAGTCGTTTGAAGAAAACTTTATTTGTAAGGGGAGTCTTTGTCCAGAGTCTATTGTTAGGAAGGGACCGGAGTTCGACACCGGATACACGAGTAGGACCTTGTAAGAAACATTTCTAGGAACTTGTTTACAGTTACCAATGAAATATCTAATGATATCCAATGACGTCTTCCGTAACACGAAAGAGTACGAAGAGAGTTCTTGTTATTCATGGAATTGTAAGAAAGGTCCGTTGAGTTGGCTTCTTTCCTTCAAGTCAAGTCAAGTCAGTGAATCAGCATAGACTGAGAAACGTTGGGGTACTTAGCGTCGTACGGTCCGGAGGGACAGATAGTGGTTAAGGGCCTCAAGTGAGTCTGAGTGTAGGTAGCTCAGGCACTACGGTAGGTCGGTAGAGTAGGAGTCAGCAGGTGAAGAGGAGGACGGGGGTTAGGGAGGGTCGTAGTCTTAGAAAAGGTTACTCAGTAGAGAAGTGTACTCCACCGGTTTCATGACCTCAAAGTCGAAGTCGTAGTAAGGAAGGTTTCTTTAGGGTCCCAACTAGAGGAAGTCTTACCTGACCAACCTAGAGGAACGTCAGGTTCCCTGAGAGTTCTCAGAAGAGGTTGTGGTGTCAAGTTTTCGTAGTTAAGAAGTCACGAGTCGAAAGAAGTGTCAGGTAGAGAGTGTAGGTATGTACTGGTATCCTTTTTGGTATCGGAACTGATCTACCTGGAATCAGCCGTTTCATTACAGAGACGAAAACCTATACGATAGATCCAACCAGTATTGAAAAGAAGGTTCCTCATTCGCAGAAAATTAAAGTACTGACGTCAGTGGTAGACGTCACTAAAACCTCGGGGGGTTTTATTTCAGACTGTGCCAAAGGTGACAAAGGGATAGATAACGGGTAGTTCACTACCCTGGTCCACTGTACTAGAAATAAAAGACTTACAACTCGAAATTCGGTTGAAAAAGTGAGAGAAGAAAGTGAAATGAGTTCTCCGAAAAATCGAGGAGAAGTGAAAGACGGTATTCCCACCACAGTAGACGTATAGACTCCAATAACTCTAAAGAGGGGCGTTAGAACTAAGGTCGAACACAAAGAAGGTCAGATCGTAAAGAGTACTACATGAGACGTATATTCACTTTATTCGTCCCACTGTCATATGTCGGAATTGTATGAGGAAAAGGATAAACCTTGGTCAGACAACAAGGTACAGGTCAAGATTGACAACGAAGGACTGGACGTATGTCTAAAGAGTTCTCCGTCCAGTCCACCAGACCATAAGGGTAGAGAGTCTTAAAAGGTGTCAAATAACACTAAGTGCGTCAGTTTCCGAAACCGTATCAATTGTTTCGTCTTTATCTACAAAAAGACCCTGATAGAACGAAAAAACTACTAGGTCGTCTACAACCGTTAAACTAGAGACCAAGGAGACGGAAAAGATTTTGGTCGAACTTGTAGACCTTCAAGTACCAAGTGTATAACGACTTCAGACCGAACCTCTTAAAATTCGTAATGAAATGATCGTACATTCTACGCACGTTAACACACCAGCAAACTCGTAAGAAACCGTAACGGAAAGAAACCTTAACCTTACTTTTGACTGGAAAAGGTCAGGACACCGGTGACGACTCAAAAGGTTTGAACGACCGCATAACTCACGTCGTGAAAGTGTCGTAGTAGAAAGTCCTAAACTTTGTCGAGTTGACCTTAAGGTAGTGGAGTTGATCGAAACAAACATCACTACGAAAGATTCCGGGTGAACTAAAGTGTAAGGTCCTACAGACCGAGATCTACTCACTAGTCTGGTAGCACTAATAGACCCAGTACTTCTAGAGAAAAACATGTCAAGAAGGTACATAAGAACGGTGGAGAAGAATTATAGAAGACGAAGACAATCCAGGTCTGGTAAAGACAGGAAATAGCTCGAGTAAAAACGTACTTTAAAAGGGAACCATAGAGATTAAAAGAACTTCTCTAGAGATCAGAAAGGGTAAGACAACAAAAGGAGACAAAGAAACGTAACTAACGACTCCTTCCGAAAGAATATAGAAGAACGATAACAAACCTTGAGACGTAAGTCTACGAACATAGAAAGGAAAAGAGGAAACGAAAAGTGAAGAGAAGAAAAGTGTCGATAAACATTCCGGAGGAGTCTGTCGGTAAAACGAAAAAACGTAAAGAAAAGGTACCCCTACCAGAACTAGGGACAGAGGACTTGTTACAGTACTTGGAGTCAGGTATCAAGTAGTCCGTGAGATAGATAGTCTAGATCAGGGAATTTAGATAAAGAGTGAAGGTGACATATTAGTATTCCCTAGACTAAATCCAGTATGGACTTACCAGATCGCCAAAAGGGATGAAAGAAGTTAAATTCAGACTTAAACCGTTATTCCTCAAGTACTAGACTCGGTATCAGTTGAGGTCCAGAAAAAAAACAACTCACATATCTCGAAGAGGTAGAAACCGACGTTTCTTATATTAGTCAGGCTAAAGCCACAACTGGTAGACCACTACAGGTACACATCTCAGAAGAGAACACAACAACCTTCGCCCACAAACGATACTGGTCACGTAAAAGAACCGTTTTGAGATAATCAGAAACGGAACGAAGTAAGACGTAAGGTTCCGGTTTAAATGGACAATGAGGTCCACAAAGAACTGAAGGATGAAAACGTAGGGTCTGGGGACATCACCTTTCCTGCATAAAAAACCCACAATCAAGATTTTCGAGAACCTCCAGAAGTGACTCGGTAAGTTGAAGTCAAAGAAGTCACAATGACCAACCCCGTATCTGAACCTAATGACACTATAACTTAACAAACGGAACCTTTACTTGTCTCTAGTAAGACAACAAAAACTCTAACGCAGGTTCATGACGTAAAGCCTGAGAAAACAACTGGCACTACCGATGAGGTAAAGACGATTTCCTAAGGACGGGTGTCATCATCTATATTACCAGTAGACTCAATGTAAGTGGGTAAGATCAGGTAAAATCAAACGACTAAGGATCTTACAGCTGCAAGTGAGAACGGTAGAGGACAAACTGGTGAAGGTTAAACGGAACTAAATACCTCTGGATTGAGGAAGTAGGGCCCTGGCACGGACGTACTACTCCTCTCACCCAACCCCTGTACGGAGGTAAAACAGTCATTACGGATTCAGTAGAGGGTTGTTTGAACATTACACAATATGACCGTCATAGTGGAACTGAAAAAATATGGGTTCTTTTAGTTCCAGAAAGTAGAATCGGTCGAAAGTCCTACAGACCAGTCGGTGAGAAGTCATCTCGGAATGAATTTACAGAGACATATACGACCGGTAAAAAAAAAGTCCGAATGAAAAGACATCACAGGTACACAATAGTATAAGTGTAGATTAAAAGTCGTATCGAGTTATTATGGGAGATGACATTTAATATAAACCATGATTTGATACCTGAACATAATCCAGAAAACAGAAATAAATTTACTAAGATATATAAAAAAAGGACATTGTTAATAAACAAAATTCGGTCAGGTGGTTATTAAACATATATCAACCAAATATTTGTATTTAAATTCAAAATCTAATAGGTAACTTGGAGGTTTATTGAAGTACACCCCTCTTTTACCCTCATTAAACCACTTCTTTGACTTCTCATTGGAAAAATGACAAACAGGTGTATCGAGGTATCAAAATTTTCAATACCCATTATTGTAAATCTTTTTATTCTACTTACTATTCGTTATATAAAATCGTAACTCACTCTTTATCACTTGGGTACAATGACATCCTTCTTTGTTCTCCCTTTCTGTCTATATTCACATTGTCATTCCCAAATTTCGGACTCTCTTACTTTCCAAGTTGGTTTTAATTAGAACCGATAAATCACTTCGATGGATCTCCTCCTATTTACCCTTTGAGAGAGTCCAGGTACGGGAGTCCTGTTCTGTTTTACTGTCTTAGGACTTCTATCAGTTTTCTTTTATATTGGTATCCGTGGTCACTCGGATTCTATCATTCATTCCTCTCTTTGGACTTACTTAAGAATTGAAAGTTACGAACGAGACTATCAAAGTGAAGGTAATACATCTGGAATAAGGCTTCAACGTATAAACGAAATTACACTATATAAAAATTTCATAGGGATCTATGAGTAAAAAAAAGTCAATTGGAAAAAAACTCTATTAATATTAAAGTGTACATCAATATTCGATATTATATACACGTGGGAATTGAGTCGAGATGGGGTCACCGTGTAATTGGAATAAATATTATAATGGTATCTGTAGTTGTTACTATGTTAGGTGTTATCGTAAATATAAGGAGTCACACGTACACGTGTACAAAAAATCAAGAAATGTTGTGACAGTGTACACATGTAAACACATAGGTAGTAGTCTCAGTTCACTTCTTATCTAGGTAGTGATGTTCCTACGGAACACGATGGGAAAATATCTGTGTAAGTGGGTGGGGAGGTTAGGGTGGGGTCCAGGATTGGAGACCGTTGACAATGAGACAAGAAGTAAAGATAGTAAAATAGAGAAGTTTCGACGATATATTTATCTTAGTATGACGTACATTGGGAAACAATGACCGAAAAAAAAAAAAAACAGTGAGTCGTATTATGGGTACTCTAAATGGATTCAACGACGGACATAGTTGACAGTTATCGACAAGGAAAAGTAACGTCTCACCATCAGGTACCATACCTACATGGTTATACAAATTGGTAAGTAGGAACTTACCGTAGACCCAACAAGGGTCCAAAACTGACAATGTTTATGTCGATCATACTTGTGAATGTTTGTCTCAAAACATATTTGTATCGAAAGTAACGAAACTTATTTACAGAATTCTCGGGTCAAGGACCCAACATACCATTCGTGTACAAGTAAAAACATTCTTTGACAGTTTTACAAAAGGTCTCATCGTCATGATAAATGTAAAGAAGGTCGTTTCGTACTCACTGGGTTAAAGAGATGTAGGAGTAGTTGTAAACTATAATAGTGTGTGTGTTTTTTTATAACGGTGATATTACTCAGACATCACGATCGAGAAATACCAATATTAAACGTAAAGGGATTATACAACTTCGACTTTGAGGTTATGAAACCGGTGGAGTACGTTTCTCAACTGAGTAACCTTTTCTGGGATTACGACCCTTCCTAACCCCCGTACTCCTCTTCCCCTACTGTCTCCTACTCTACCGACCTACCGTAGTGGTTGAGCTACCTGTACCCAAACCCACTTTAGACCCTCAACCACTACCTGTCCCTCCGGACCGCACTACACTAAGTACCCCAACGTTTCTCAACCTGTACTGACTCACTGACTTGTCTTGACTTTACTTACCGATCACTACAACTTATGGAAAAGTACCCGAGTAATCGGACTACAAATACACATTGGACTGAGGTGGATTTTTACAATCCTCACACTTCCTGTCCTCTGTCCTAAACAGAACTTTTTTATTTTAAGACGGTCTAAAATTAAGGGTTTAGATGAGGGTCTATCTCTTTTCTCTCGACCGGTAA
This sequence comes from Capra ibex, assembly GCA_006410555.1. Classification (NCBI taxonomy): domain Eukaryota; kingdom Metazoa; phylum Chordata; class Mammalia; order Artiodactyla; family Bovidae; genus Capra; species Capra ibex. The sequence goes on from SJYO01038709.1 coordinate 32,842,181, forward strand.
TTGAGGTAAAACATAACAACAACAACAAATCAGGGATTCAATACACAGGTTGTAAAAACACTGGGATACCTGACATGGTGGGGAGAGATCGGGTGGTGGGGGTCCGAGGAGACAGGTACTCTAAAGGATCCGTTCTTATTAATTTACTCAACGATAAAGGAGGAGGTCCCCTAGAAGGACTGGGTCCCTAGCTTGGTCTAAAGGACTCAGAGGACACAATCGTCCGTCCAAGAAATGGTGACTCGATGGATCCTTCGGGATTGGGGTAACAAAACATCTCAAGATTGTACATAAAGATTTCGTTCCTGTAAAGTCAGTTAACGTCAGTGGGGATTAATGTTATCGTGAGGGAACTCGATCTAGTTTCCCAACTACTTTACAGAAAAAAACTCAAAGTTAATACATGATCCTTCGTGAAGAATTAACGTCCGTAGGAAATACTTAATCGGAACAATATATAAAATAAACCTCTATGAGAATGACCTGAGAGATTAGACGTCATTAAATAAATATATGATTTTCATGTAAATAAAGAATAAACATTTGTAAACCTCTATAAGCAAACAATGTCTTTCACGTCAATGTTTAACGTCAAACAAAGTAAAAATCTAATAAAAAGTTTTCGATATTACGACGAATCCGAGACCTTTATCTATTTACGTTAATGGAATCGTAAAACAAAAGAAAAGTTTGTCAGTAAAACAGAAGAAGGAGGTTTACGAAGGGAAATAGAAATTGTCCAACTAAATCACTTATAGCCTTCGAGACTGTAACATCTACCTTTAGTATTTAACTGAGAACCGAACTAAACCTTATATTAGGAGGTAACCGTCCATTCTTAGGACTACTAAAAAAAAAAACTCCCCCTCATGCACCTTGCCCCCCATTGTGTAACGACTAGGAAGGAAAGTAAAACGAGAACTAGACGTTTTGTTTACACATAGAGATTGTTACCTTTCGGGTAGAGGTATCACGGAGTGAAATTTAACCCTACTAACAGTAAACGTAACACTTCATAGTCGTCTAATATTTTGTCCAAGATCGTGTAAACGTCCTCATAAAAAGATTTAAAATAAAGTGACCCATGTTTACTCCGTTTTATTAGACAATTATACAATTATTTTGATAAAAGTTTTTGTACACAGAAGACATTGAGTGGATTGTCATTTAGATGTACCAAAACACTCTTCATAAAAAAAAAGACAATTAGTGATAGTTTAGTTATTCTGAAACACTTAGCACATATAAGAGTTACATTTGATTACGGTTATTCTCTAATGACCCTATACCACTAGACATATAGACAATATATGTGTTTGAGTGAAGTATCAAACTAAACCTTTAACATAACAAAAAGGTCTTGGTGGAGTCGTTCCCAGAAGAAAAATTTTGATAAAATAAAAATTAACCTCCTATTAACGAAATGTTATAACACTACCAAAGACGGTATGTGATTGTACTTAGTCGGTATCCATATGGATAGAGGGGGTGGAGGGAGGGGTAGGGTGTGGACATCCAACCCAGTGGTTTTGTCTAGTGTTCAGTAAACCAAACCACTTCTAATACATTATAAAATAAGTCTGACTATACTCGAATTCAAAATTGAAGAGGTAAATGGTAGAATCACTGTAACTTATATTACAATAGGTAAAGACCTGGTTTTAAGGGAATGATAGTTTTCATTTTTTTTTATTACTGGTATATGTAAAGAATAGTCTTAATTTACTTTCTTAAGGTATTTCGTGAGTCATGTCTCATCGTAAAAGTACTCTCCGTATAGAACGGTTATTACGAAATAAAGGGTGAGTATAAAAATTTTTACCTCCTATTAACTCTACAACCGAGAAAAATCATCATCTCTAAAAAAAATATATTTTGTCGAAAAAAATCTAGTTTCCATACATAGTATTTACATGGACAAGATACACATTTTAAGTTTCATATGGTTCAACCAAATCAACATAACGGGTCACGAAGAGTTTGATAAAACTGGGTTAGACAGTTTTTAAAATCTTATCAATGTCTTATCATGTCAGTAGTGTTGTTAGATTAAAACCGTGTAAATGTGTTAAGACTTTTATTTAGAGTACAGGTACAATGGTAGTGAGGAGAAAGGGTGGGGTTGGGATCCTTGGTAAGTAGATAAAAGACAGGGACATACACACGGAAAAACCTATAAAGTATGGGTTACGTGAGTATGTTATACATAAGAAAATATAGACCGAAGAAAGTGACTTATATTAGAAACTCCGGGTAAGGATAACATCGTCCATGGTGATGAAGGAAATCATTCCAACTGAAAGTAGAACTTAACATCTAACCAGGACGAGTCTCAGTCCGTCGTACATCTGGTCTCCATATGGATAAGTTGAGTCGTGGGTACAACAAGAGGGTTAACTGAGTGTATAGAAAAATAAGAGTTGTGAGGCTTGACCGAATCAGGATAAAATATCGTTATACCTCTCTCTCTCTCTCTTGTTCGTATCGTCGAGTGTCGTCTCTCACCGAGTTTTCTCGGGTTCCAAGGGTTAAGTCCCGGAAAAAGCATATCGTTACCATAGTCTATCTTGGTCGTTCCGTCGTATCCTAGGAGGTGGTTTGACCAAAGGAAGACAACGAGTCATGAAGAGTTTGATCGAACTCCTTCCTTGGTAGAGCGCACTGGGGGGGTTGGGGCGAAAAGGTGATATACATTTAATGTTACTTTAAAGTCGTAATACTTTTACTTTATTTTTCTGTGTCCCTTGGGTTCGAAGAAAAAATAGTGGTTTGAGTGTCTGTATTTATCCTGAGATTTTAACGATGTCTACAAAGATTATCTGACAGTTGTCAACAAAAATAGAATATCGGGAAAATAGAATATTGTTTAACAAGTACAACATCGGTGCGTAAGATCCTTTGTTTGAGTGAGTCTTCCTGTTACGTCTATCACCCCACGTCAAATAATGTGGCCGCCCGGGTTCCGTCTCAGAGGAGAATCGGTTCCTGGGGCTGGCCAAAAACACTTTTGGAATATATGGGATTCACATATTCCAAGGGACTTTGATCAGACTTGTTTCCTTTTTCTTTCTCTGTTAGTTTTAATTAGGCGGTAGTATACGGAATTCGGATCCATCAATTGTCACCTGTCAATAGTTATCCGGACACCAGTGTGGGGTTATTCGTATTATCTTACATACTTAGATAAGTCAATGTGTCTATTAATCCCATAAGAAAATCCGAAGTCTCTCGGGACCCCGAGAAGGAAGACCCCCGGACCAAAAGGTAAACCATACATCAAAGGTATCTATGACCCGTATATCGAGTTTCAGGTATCAGGCCGGGTTCTACCTCAGGACGAAAGTTCAGGACGAAAAGGACAAGACAAAGGAGGAAGTAAGTACCTCTCTGGGGTCTCACGTCTTTTATGAAACTCAACGTGTCTACCACCAGTACTGTTTCGGTCGTCCTCCTGAATGCGAACGAGTCTCGGGGGCTTCCGATAAAATTAACATACGGAGTGAGTTTGACACAGAGTATCATAGAATAGGAAAGAATAAAGGAGTTTTCGGAAAGGTTAAAATAGAGTTGAGTGACGTCCTATCAAAGTTTTGGTAGGAGACACTAGAAAAGAAACAAACGAACACTCACACGAGTAAAAACAAAATAAAATAAAAAATTAATAGTACCCTTTCCTGAAAGTGTACTCGTCATCTCTTCTTTACGAAAATGTCAGAAAGGACGAGACTCTGAAGAGAATGTCAGAAGAAAAAAAGGGACATACAGGAACGTAGTGGTAAAGGTAAACTAACATTCCTACATCTGAGAAGGGTCGGAGATGGAGGAAGGGAGAGAAGATAGTGTGACAGGACCAGAGATTTTGAAGATTTTGTGACAAATGCTCAATGGGGGTGAGTCATGAGGAGTATTATTGGGTCACTTAGTGTTTTCTATAAAAATGGTTCTCACGCATAAACGAAAGGACAATTTATCAGTTTCTTCGGGAACTTAGAGTCAGTTCTAATTTCCTGTAAGACCTGTTGGATTATGTGAAAGGTCCGGATAGTCCAATTCTTCCTGTACTTCACTACCTTTCTACAATTAGAAATCAAGGTCACAATGTATGAAACGATAATGAGTATGGTGCCACCGGAGAGACTTGAACGTCTTTGAGACCTTACAGGTAGGGTAAAGGAGATAGTGACCTAAAGGTTAAAGATGAATTTACTTTAGTAATCGGTCTTTTTATTACTGACATAACTCCTCGTTCGTTGAAACTCGTTTTAACACTTCATCTTTCATACACAATCCACAGGGAAAGAATGTAGAAAATTTTCATGTTTGGTAGAAAAAAAACACCTCCTCCCCCAAAGTTGAGTCAAGACCCTTGGTCGACCTCTATTTTTGTGTAGGACGATTACTTCCGTTTAGACCAGGGACATGGGTCTGTGTCTTAATTAAGAGTCTCTGTCTCGAAACCGACTTCATCTTTTCTTATCGAATTAACGAAACGGTCCGTTTCCCCCGGTGTCCCCCTAATACGGTAGTTTTGACAGTGGTATGGATCCCCCCACCAAGTATCACTCCTCAAAATATCATTTCCAAGTTTCTTTTCTCACATTAGTCGAGTACCTAAAAGAAGACCAACCAACCTCCCTTCCATGCACCCTTAGTCGTAGTAGTTGGAAGACCAAGGTCGGTCAGACCCCAGATGTCACGAACACCCGTTAAAGGTTAGTAATGGACAATTAAACAAGGTGGACCATCCCCAAGGTCAGAGACGTTTTGTCAAGTTTCCATAACAATATACATAGGGAACTCCCTTTTGATCCTGGAACGAGGGTTCCGACGTGATAACAAAAGAACTGACGAGGAGGGACAGAGACATAGGGGAATGAAGGGATTAATCGTTGGCAAACTTGGACGACTAACCTTGAGTCCCTTCCAGAACCTCCGACGACGACGATTCAGTGAAGTCAACACAGACTGAGACACACTGGGGCATCTGCCGTCGGGTGGTCCAAGGGGGTAGGGACCCTAAATAGTCCGTTCTTGTCACCTCACCCAACGGTAACGGAAGAGGTTACGTACTTTCACTTTTCACTTTCACTTTAACGAATCAACACAGGCTGAGAATCACTGGGGTACCTGACGTCGGATGGTCCGAGGAGGTAGGTACCCTAAAAGGTCCGTTCCCATGACCTAACCCAACGGTAACGGAAGAGGCAAACCTCCGACTTCCTTCGGATAAAGGACATTAATTCTTTACCCCCTGTGTCCTTCTGAAAATACAGGTCCTCAGGGTGTCCCAAGAACGAGTCATAGTCCAACTCAGTGATTTAACTCGACCATAGTCCAGCCGGGGGTGGAAACGACCGACGGATGTTTCTTTATGGGTCAACATCCCTAGGACGTGTGACCTTACTAACATAATAGAATATCCCCATTCTCTTTCTACCTAAAACACGACGACTTTCGGGAAAGACATTGAAGGACGGATGGATCACGGAAGACCCGTTTTGTCCGGCATTAGGCCAGAAGACGTCCGGAAAGTGTATGATGGTAGGTAAGAAACAGAATTCTCTTTTGATGACGAAGGAGAGACGTCAGTACGGGGAGACGACATTGAGGAAAATCAGTGTCCTACCTAAGACCCTGTGTCTGAGACTCTAACGTCCGTCCTACAATTACCTATGTGTGGGTTCTCGGAAGAACTTGAGACACCTTTCGACCCTCGATCTTACTCAGAAGTCTCAACAGGAATCACCCCGACTGTACCGACTCAGAAATATGTGAAAGGGAAATAGTCAACTATCCACCCGACAGGATCCTCCCAACACTGGAATCCACTGTACGGAGTCGTTGAGTTCATCAAGGACTCCCCTGAGTCCCCATTGAAGACGAGTACTGGCAACCTCTTTGTTCGGGGAAGGAATTTCCTCTTAGGACCATCATGTAGAAGTATAGATAGGGTGGAAGAAACGGGGTAATTGAGGACCAGTAAAAAAAAATTTACTCACGAGTTTCTGTAAAGAAAAGAAGAAAAAAGGAAAATTTTTATCGACATATGTAGGGGGGGGTGTGTGTGTGTGTGTCAATAAATTTGATATTTATTGAGAGCCCCGTTACTCGAGACTCCCACCCCCTGAAAAAAAAAAAAAAAAACGAAGTTTTGAGTGGAATCCTCGTCGAGTCACAGAGTGACACACACACACGAATCGGCGAGTCAGTATAGACTGTGAAACACTGACGCACCTGACCCCGGGCGATCCAAGGAGACAGGTACCCTAATAGGGACGTTCTTATGACCTCACCCAACGGTAAAGAAGGAGGTCCCCTAGAACGGTTAGGTTCCTAGCTTGGTGTAAAGGACGTAATGTCCGTCTAAGAAATGGGTGACTTGGTGGTCCCTTTGGAACAGACTGACTCCAACTAGGAATTATACAACATCGGTGCGCAGGGTCTTTTGTTTGAGTGAGTCTTCCTGTTACGTCTATCACCTCACGTCACATAATGTGGTCGCCCGGGTCCCGTCTCAGAGGAGAATCTGTTCCTGGAATATATGGGATTCGTATATACAAGTTTGGGTGAAGGGGTTTTAAGGGACTTTGATCAGACTTGTTTCCTTTTTCTTTCTATGTTAGTTTCAATTGGGGACTAAGTATGCGGAATTCGGATCCATCAATTGTCACCTGTTAATAGTTATCCGAACACCAGTATGGGGTTATTCGTATTATCTTACATACTGAGATAACCAATGTGTCTATTAATCCCAAATCCCATAAGGACGTCCGTTACCTTTCGGGACCCCGAGAAGGAAGACCCCCGGACCAAAAGGTCAACCATACACCAAAGGTATCCATGACCCGTATATCGAGTTTCAGGTGTCAGGTAGGGTTCTACCTCAGGACGAAAATTCTATCTCGGACAAGACGAAGGATGAATTTTATGTCTAAAGAACCCTTGACAGAAAATACATCCTTATATTCTTTTGCCGTTGGGTGAGGTCATGAGAACGGACCTTTTAGGGTACCTACCTCCTCGGACCACCCGACGTCGGGTACCCCAGTGACTCCCAGTCTGTACTGACTCGCTGAAGTGAAAGTGAAAGGTGAAAGTGTGTAACCTCTTCCGTTAACGTTGGGTGAGGTCACAAGAACGGACCTCTTAGGGTCCCTGCCCCCTCGGACCACCCGACGGCAGATACCCCAACGTGTCTCAGCCTGTGCTGACTTCACTGTGTCGTCGTCGTCGTATTCTTGACAATGGAGTGTAACGGGAAGTATTAAGAAAAAAGAGTCGTTGTAAACGTGGGTCCATCTTCGTTGTCGTTACTCCGACTCCGACTATTCGACTTAATCACTGTATTGCTACGATTGCCTCGAAACCTAACTTATGAGACAGCAGGAAATTGTAATACACGTATCTCCCGTCAGACCGGTTCCTAAAGTGTTTACTTAGGGTAAGTAGTACCCTCCCGACGGACTAGTCACGCTTAGGTAGTGTCGAGGACTCGGTCATATACGATAGGGCTGGGACCAAGTCGTGTCCTAAGTAGGTTGCCAGAGACATGTGCCTCCGACGCATAAAATATTGAACTTTTATACTACTCCTTTTACTGTATAGAATGTATTGATAAACTGGATAAATAAGTGATTCATTGACCGATTTATTCGTCCAGTCCTTCCTTAATTCTTTTGACCTATTAGGTGGGGATGTATTATCTAAATCGATAGTTCCCTACCACTGTTTACATACATCTCTAAAGTGTAGAAGTGTAGTAATGGTGTAAATGTTTTGTAGTAGAATTTAGGAAAAGTTCATAAAATTTCAAGTTAAATTATCAGATAGGATTTTAAACGAAACTTAGAAAGTATTTTCCTACTGATTGTGACCTCTACAATTTTATACATAAAAGGGGTTTCCGTAAACAATTGAAGACGTACCTACTTCTTCGTTTTATTTTACAGTATAAACCTTATGTGTTATTTATAAGTAGTGGACTAGTTTACAACCATCAGATACCTGGAGTGTGAACGACTTTCCCTTCGGGAACCACCATTTTGTTTAGTGTAAATGAATATACGAAGGAAATTCATACACTATTCCCCGGACCGAATATAATTTCTTCATCGGACCATTAATAAGGAAATTGTCTTATACATCTGCCAGACAGGGTATTACTCCACAGTTGACGTAGGACCTTTGGATCTTTTGCCTAAAGACGCAGTCGACTCAATCTTCTTACTGTCAACCTTTATGTTAGTCGACGACTTACCGTAAACGTGGACGTGTCTCGGTTCCTCTCTTAGTTTACCTGTCTTTGGTTAAGTATTTTTCTTTTGGCTTAGACCAGAAAAGGAGGAAGAGGACGTCAAAACCAAAGACGAGGGAAAGTCCCTCGGCCCACCCTCCCCGGGTCGGTTACGGTGGTGTACTGGAGGCTGGGGGAGAGTCCTGGGTCCCCAGGGCGCGTGGACGACCGCGTGAGGGCCGGCGGAAGGGAAGGGACGAGCGAGCCTCCGACGGACGACCACCGTCTCAGCGAAGAGAGGACGTCGGAGACGGAAGGAGTGGTGCGAGAACGACCCCAGGGACGGCCGGGAGCTAAGACAGGAGCGACGACGGTCCGACTACTTCTTCACCGTCCCGACGACGTCCGGGGACAACCTGAAGGATCTTCTGCAATGTCGTCGGGAGTAGAGGAAGTGGTAGAGGTAGTGCGGACAAAGCTTTATTGACCCTGTCCGGGGCCGCAACCCAAAAGAACCGGTAGTACGACAAACGAGAACTGAAGTTGGAATAGAAAACGTTGTACCGGCTTAAAGAATTTGGTCCCCTACGACGTCTCTACTGGTGTCGGCTGTTCCGTCTTCATCTCTTAAGACTCCCACTGAGACCTCCACCAGATCCTTGACACACAACCCTTCCTCCGATACTGAAGAGTCTCCTCGTCACCGTCAACGACTACCTCGGTCGGAGGATTGGTGGGCCACCACTCCCCCTCCTCCCACCGCCGCCCCGCCCACCGTCGTCCACAAGGACTCGGGTCGTGTGTTCTGACATAGGAAACTGAATCGTGGTAGATTGAAGAGACTCGCACACTCGTAGAACTCACAAACTGGTGCAGACAAAGTAACTGGACTTCGGGAAAGTGAAGGGACAGGTTTTGTTCGTGTTTCCCTGAGGAATGGGTGGGAAGCACCCTTCCTAAAGTACGACGGTCGTCTCCCCGTTTATTCCGTCTTTGGTTGGGTCCCGGTTGGGCAACCCGGGGTCAGTAAAAACAGACGTCAACCACGAGACCAAGTACGGTCTGTGAAACAACTCTTACTAGAAAGTTCTAAGAAAACAAGTTCCTCGTGGTCGAGGGACACGTAAGAGTTCCGTCCCTCTTTTGACTGGAAACAGGACAGAAGATCCTCACCCACTTAGACCCACGGGTATTGACCGGTTCGGAAGTAGCACCGTCCCAAAGGACTAGTCACATTTAGGTAGTGGTGACGACTCGATCAATCCAAATTCAAACACACGAAGAATAAGTATGTAAAAGAATACTTTTAAAGAAAGGTGTGTATCCAGTTTTTACATTACTTCTTATAGTACCGACCTAACGTTGTTTGGTTGTCACTCTTCTATGAGGACTCGACCCAGGCTGTTAGTTGAGCATTAATAGGTGTCCAATTACAGTAATTGAAGTGGTGGTCGACCAGACTACCAAACCGAAACTTACGCGAGTAGGTGTCAGTATCCATTCCTCTAAAGACTCTGTGACTTATTAAAAAACATTCATAATTAAATCTCTGACTATATAAAAACAGGTCCGACCAAGGTCTAGTAAAGGGTGTTACGTTACATTAAAATACAACTGGTATAACTAGATAGGTAGGTAACCCTAGGAGACTTATTCTTATAAGACCAAAAATTCACTATATAGTGAATCAACAGCTTTATAATTTTGATAGTCTCGTACATACACTAATACTACCTCCTCCCCTAGTCGTGGAAACTTTAACTCTGACGGTCTTTTAGTTCCAATGTAAGATTGAAACGGTTCTTATCTCAACGAGAAAGACATGTTTATTACACAATTATACTCTCAGTTGAGATCGTAATTTTTATCAACGTCTAGAATACACTCACCGATATCATATTAGTTAATGGTAGTAGTCTAATTATTACACTTTTTCTTTGTAAAGAGGACAGTCTATGTGTGAATCTATCGTTTTTGATATTCCGACACGTACACACACACACACATACATCTATATTATATATATATTTTATATGTAAAACCCCAATCTTTTCCAAGGCTCGTAGAATCGTTGGTTCCGTTTCTCGTCTGGTGTTAATTAAGACACTGAGTCCCGAGTCTTATTGTTTTCTTTGTTGACGAAACATTGTCGTTTCGTTAAGGACATTTCATAGTCTCTCTCAACAAGACAGCCAGAATATTCTCCTTGAGTCACACTGTATCACTTGGTTTACAGGAATTGACATAAGTGTAATAATATAAAAGATTCTATCGTTTTATCAACAAACGAAAAAGAATATATTTCCTCTAGTCATTCACTTAATTATTGTCAAGTTCTTTTTCGTTTTGTTGTGCCATTTATATACGTAATATATATTACTTACGTAATTATATGTAAGATACATATTATGTAATAGACATTCCTTGTAGACGAAACCAAAAGAATAAGGGGTAAAGAAAAGGGGTCGGGTTAGGGGTCCCAGTTTACGAACGGAATAATTGACACAAACTTTACGGTGACCAGACGTAGAAGGGACTAAAAGTTACGTCAAATAGAAAAGAGTGAAACTAGAATGAGAAGAGCTGCCCAGATGAGATGGTAAAAGGACACGGTTAGAACGAAGATCTTTACAGGTCTTATATTTAAAAGAAAGACCAAATGATTAGGCCCTCGTTTGTGAGAGATTTATTCGTAGAAACAGTCCACAGAACGAGGTCGACCCAAATTAATTGGGGTAGGTCTGACTCAAAGGTCCACTTACTGAGTCGTTGGACTAAAACCTTTCTTCCGTCCGAGTGAGAGTCAACCGTACAATTTGTTGCAATTTTGCAACAAAAGGGGCTGTACACTGTGCTTCTTTTTATAAGGTGTCGGAGTCATTTCGGTCTACTCTCCCGTATCTCTGCAAGTAAGACGTAATATTCCGTCATAAGTAAATACGTCGGTGTACGTAGTGCCATTCCCGGTCTTGTATAACTAGAACGACAAGTACATGTATAAACGTCTACTTGTCTTTATAACTCCTAGTCCAATACACCAGGAACAACCGAACAATTGTAAAGGAAAAGTTCACCTGGTGAAGTCAGGACGGTCGTACAAGTGTCTGATGTAAACAATTATAAAATAAAGTACTAAAGACTTATATCAAGATTCATTACGTCATTTGTATAGATCCAAAGGGAGGGACAGGGACTGGATGAGAAACGGAGAGGTTTATAGAGGTAACTATATAAGAAGATAGTATAACTTACTTAGTAGGCATTGAGGAAAAAATATGTATTGTACCAATGAAGAGTTTTCCAAAGAGTTTCAACGATTATGAGAAAGAACTTAGTAGAAACAGAAGAAAAACAGAGACTGTCTACAAGTATAATAAATAGATTTCTCTTTCTTTTACCAACTTGAAAAACAAGGTCCTACCAACAGTAACCTTGTGTCCTTACAGTACTCCACAGGACTAAAGTTATTAACTCTCTAATACATCTTGTTTCCGTACTTGAATTATTTCTCGTATCCTTAACTGTTTCTCGGAACGGTTTCTAGTCCGACAATCACCAAAATAAAAAGAAATTCCGATTTAAAAGAGAATTATACATTCCTTAATTTTCATAATTTAATTTTCTGTCTCAAGTGATTTCACGTCAATTTTCTTTCGGTCTAAGATGAAACACCCTTTTTGTTGGTTTACTATTAATTGAGTCGACCATTTCTTAGGTATACGTTATGTCCTCTGGGGTCAAACTAAGGACCCAACCCTTCTAGGTGACCTCTTTCCTATCCGATGGGTGAGGTAATAAGAACCCGAAGGAACCACCGAGTCTACCATTTCTTAGACGGACGTTACGACTACTGGACCCAAACTAGGGGGTTTTACAACCCTTCTAGGGGACCTCTTCCCTTGTCGATGGGTGAGGTCATAAGAACGGACCTCTTAAGGTACCTGTCTCCTCGGATTGTCCGATGTCAGGTACCCCAGAGTTTATCTGTGTTGACTCGCTGAAAGTGTTCTGTATTCTGTACGAGTTTTATACGTTTATTTAACGGGATTCGTATGTCAACGTTATTTTAAAAGAAAGATTAAAGAATTAAATAAGGGTATCTTCATTGTATCGTGTACTAAATTTTTGTCAATCTGTAATCTCTCCCTCCTTTTCCTGTCTTTCTTTATTTTATATAGAAGGACTGGGGTCAGGATGAGGTAGTGTGAGATGAACGATCACCAATGACAACCGTTGAAGATAATAAGAGAGACTACCAAAAGTATTAATATTTATAAAATAAAGAACTAATTAAGTAAAGACTGTCATCCACCTAAATAAGGAATTACACTTCGGGTGTGTAGAATGTAGAGTGGGGGTAGATAAAGAACTAAAGTAATGATACAATATTAGTAAAATAAGAATGTCAACAACGGACACACTGAAACTTACTGTCAACATATGGATAAAAGTAGTTCAAATCTGTTCCAGACAAGTGGACTTTTCTTCCTACTCCTTTAATAGTAGGAATATGTATGAAGGAGGAGAAGAGAAGGTGGAAGATAAGATAATAAGATAATAATAAGAACGTAGTTGTCATAATATTTAAATATAGACAAGATATGCAAACCCGAACTTAGATATTTAACTTTTACAAAAGGACAATAAAATATTTATATTAATTCGAATTTTGTTTCATTATCTTCAATCACAAAACTTCGTTAATAATGACACATCCGTGACAAGAGACCTGTTACCGGGTAGACAAAGAGTACTGAATGTATGATAGCAACAGGGGTAAAACGTTTAACCCTTTGACTCCGTGTCCCTCCAATACACTAAATAGATTCTGGTAAACTGACGGTGGGTTTTATCTTTCTATTTTCCTCCGTTAGAGTTTGCTAGTCTTTAACTCAAATAAGTCCTTATTGTCTCCTTAACGTTAAACCCTTTGAACGATATCACTCTATGTCCACTCAGAAAACCCTCAAACCCCGTCTGACACACATACCCGTTCCTAGCGTTTCTCCCTTGTCAGGTCGACCTCACGTCCGTCATTCAAGTAACGGAATTCCTTCCCTTCTCTAAGACTCACCTATAAGTAACCAACCCTCTATTCCGAACTAAAGACATTTTGTCCGTAAATATCTTATGATCCGAGAGTTAAGATTGTAATGTAAGAAGAATTCCGCGCACACACCTTAAGAGGTAAAACATAGGAGACCAAGGTGAAAACTAACTTTATAAAAGTGTCAATTATACACCATCTCGGGTCTAACACCTAAGTATCTCTTGAGATGATCCGATACGATAGAGTAAGTCATACAGTCAAAAGAGTCTTCTGACCGCTAGGAACTAACGTGTAAGAATAAATACTCAATGTCAGATCCAATCGTGCCCTATCATATACCGAAAGGAGAAGTCAACCAATCAAAATGTTAAGAAATACGTGAACTTTTAGTGTCAATAAATTTCACAATTATTTACCACATAAAATTACTATATTTTGTAAAACAATCTAACTAAAGTCACGGTCTTCTCTGGAGTTTCTGGTAAACCTTGTAGTAACGGAAGAAAAACTTTACTTTTGTGACTTCGAGTTTATCTAATATACCGAGTCTATTGAGGAGTAGGTCCACTACTCAATGACCGATCCCTCTTTCCCCCTCTTCTACTTCCCTTTTCCCGAATTTACACCTTCGTTAGAAAAAAAATTTTAGTATAAGTAAATTGGCACAAATGACACGACATCTACTCTTTGATCAAAGGGTGTGAGCGGGTGGATATAAGAAAAGGTGAAGGGAACGACTCTCTACCTCTTTACTTCTACCCCGTCTCCAACGTATCACTTCAATTTTGAAAGAGGTTTATCAGATCCTAAATTAAAAAAAAGTATGTCAGTGTGCTGATCTCTGTCGAGGTACAGAGACACACACACACACACACACACACACAAACACACATATATGTAAAATCCAAGATTCTCCAACAACCAGTAAAATCCATTAGACCACACATGTCTCCTCTGATATAAATGATTCTTCATGTGTTTTCGGACCATTTAATTTGTCCTATCCTCGTTCATCTCTTTTTTTCTCAGTGTCCTCTTTATTTCAACATACAAATAAAACTTAAGACGAAAATCTTTTTATCGTCGATTCGGAAAGGAACATCGTAGGAGAGACGTCTCGTACTTAAGAATTCGTCCTCAGATAACTGTCTGGGGTTTCAGGATTTTAAGAAACATTAAGATAGATCTCTAACAGTGTGTTTCATTTCATTCAGTCTTTCTCTTTTCATTTATAGTATATAATTACGTATATACACCTTAAACTTTTTTAACCATGTCTACTATAAGAAACGTTTCGTCTTTTTCTCTGTGTCTGTATCTCTTGTTTGTACACCTATGGTTCCCCCTTGTTTCCCCACAACCGTACTAAACCCTCTAACTTTAACTGTATATATGTGATACATATCAGTGATACATATTTTATCTGTCGATCAACCTTCGACAACATATCGTATTCCTTGAGATGAGTCACGAGACACCACTGTATTTATCCTTCCTTTAGCTTTTCCCTCCTACATGTACATATACACACCGACTAAGTGAAACGACATGTCGTCTTTGATTGTGTTGTAACATTTGGTTGATGTGATGTTATTTTTAATTTTTTTATTTCTATACCTATCCATAAAACAGATCCATCTACAAAGTATCTTGAGTAGTCTAAGAGTTTCCATAGACACTAGGTCCTTTCTACTACTTCGTGAATTATTAACCAAAGGTTACAACAACCCTATTTAACATTAAGGAATGGTCGGTTCCGGAAAACGTTTGAGTGGGGTTAGGGATGAGGATTGGGATAGAGGGTGGTGAACTATGACCTTTAGAGGGTCACCTCGGTCCGGACACTCCCGAACTCACTGACAGTGGAAGACAAGAAAGGAAGGGATTGTCGTTACTAAGAGATTATTGGTGTGTTAAATTTTAAGATAAGAGTTCGTGAAAAGTATTCAGATTCGGGTTTAGTGGTAAATTCTGAGGGAATTCGGAGTCTTTTTTTGAAATATAAAAAGGAAGTCTAAAATCTTTTGGAATATTTAATGATAGACGTAAATAGTGTGAATTTTACATAAATAAATACTACATGTGCAAAAAGGAGTTATAGCAATTTTAGTAATATCTATTCTTGACGGAGAATGTACTTAACCATAACGAGACAATGGTTCCTTTTACTATTAGTATATCATACAAGAGTTGGTAAGAGACCACTTCAGTCATTTATGAATAACTCGGGAAGGACACACAGTCCGACCTAAAGAACTTCACTTGTGTGGACCGTCTTTAATAAAATGTAAGTTCACGTCTTTATCTATTTATTCTACTTGATTTACATGTTATACAACTCACGATTCCTCTTTTCATATTTCGGTGATTATCCACGGGTTATACGATGACCTCTAGTCACCTCTTTATTGAGGTCTTTCTTACTTCCCTACCTCGGTTTCGTTTTTGTTGTGGGTCAACACTTACCCTGACCACTATGTTCGTTCTAAGTTACGACATTTCTCCTTGGACCTTACAATCCTTAACGTATCCTTGGACCTTACAATCCAGGTACTTAGTTCCGTTTAACCTCCACGAGTTTGTCCTCTACCGTTCTCACTTGTAACTGTAAGATCTTTAGTCACTTGATTCTACCTGACCTTACCCACTTAAATTGAGTCTACTGGTAATATAGATGATAACACCCGTCCTTAGGAAATCTTCTTTACCTCATCGGTAGTATCAGTTGTTTTCTCAGACTTTACATCATAAATCTACGTTAGAGTTTTTGCTGTCTTGCTTGAGACAAGCAAAGGTTCCGTTTGGTAATTTATAGTACTATTAAGTTCAGATACGGGACTGGTCATTGCGGTTTCTTCGACTTCAACTTGTCAAGATACTTCTGGATGTTCTGGAAGATCTTGATTGTGGGTTTTTCTACAGGAAAAGTAATATCCCCTGACCTTACGTTTTCATCCTTCGGTTCTTTGTGGACCTCATTGTCCATTTAAACCGGAACCTCATGTCTTACTTCGTCCCGTTTCCGATTATCTCAAGACGGTTCTCTTACGTGACCAGTATCGTTTGTGGGAGAAGGTTGTTGTGTTCTCTTCTGAGATGTGCACCTGTAGTGGTCTATCAGTTGTGGTTTTATCCTAACTAATATAAGAAACGTCGGTTTCTATCTCTTCGAGATATGTCAGTCGTTTTTGTTCTGACACTCGACTGACACCGAACCTAGTACTTGAGGAATAACGGTTTAAGTCTGACTTTAACTTCTTTCACCTCTTTTGGTGATTGGATTGGGATTGATGATCTGGTAAGTCCATACTACATTTAGTTTAGGGAATACTGATATCTCACCTAACTCTTTATCTAAATTCCCTGATCTAGACTATCTCACGGACTACTTTATACCTACCTCCAAATACTGTAACATGTCCTCTGTCCTTAGTTCCGGTAGGGGTTCTTTTTCTTTACTTTTTTCGTTTTACCGACAGACTCCTTCAGAAGGTTTATCGACACTTTTCTGCCCTTCACTTTTCGTTTCCTCTTTTCCTTTCTGTATGGGTAAACTTACGTCTCAAGGTTTCTTATCGTTCCTCTCTATTCTGTCGGAAGGAGTCGCTAGTTACGTTTCTTTATCTCCCTTTTTTATCTAACCCTTTCTGATCTCTAGAGAAGTTCTTTTAATCTCTATGGTTCCCTTGTAAAGTACGTTTCTACCCGAGTTGTGTCCTTTCTTTGCCATCCCTGGATTGTCTTCGTCTTTTATAATTCTTCTCCACCGTTCTTATGTGACTTCTTGACATGTTTTTCTAGAAGTACTGGGTCTATTAGTGGTACCACACTAGTGAGTGGATCTCGGTCTGTAGGACCTTATACTTCAGTTTACCCGGAATCCTTCGTAGTGATGCTTGTTTCGATCACCTCCACTACCTTAAGGTCAACTCGACAAAGTTTAGGACTTTCTACTGCGACACTTTCACGACGTGAGTCATACAGTTGTTTATACCTTTAGAGTCGTCACCGGTCTCCTGACCTTTTCCAGTCAAAAGTAAGGTTAGGGTTTCTTTCCGTTACGGTTTCTTACCAGTTTGATGACGTGTCAACGTAGGTAGAGTGGGTAATCATTTCATTACGAATTTTAAGACGTTCGGTCCGAAGTCGTTATGTACTTGGTACTGGAATGTCTACAAGTTCGACAAAAATGTTTTCCGTCTCCTTGGTCTCTAGTTTAACGGTTGTAGACGACCTAGTAGTTTTTTCGTTCTCTCAAGGTCTTTTTTGTAGATAAAGACGAAATAACTGTTACGGTTTCGGAAACACACCTAATATTATTTGACACCTTTTAAGACTTTTTCTATCCGTTTGGTCTCGTGGACTGGACGGAGAACTCTTTGGATATACGTCTAGTCCTTCGTTGTCAATCTTGACCTGTACCTTTTTGTCTGACCAAGGTTTATCCTTTTCCTCATGTAGTTCCGACATATAACAGTGGGACGAATCAATTGAAGATACGTTTCATATAGTACTCTTTGCGACCCGACCTTCTTCGTGTTCCACCTTAGTTCTTACGACCCACTTTATAGTTATTGGAGTCTATACGTCTACTGTGGTGGGATACCGTCTTTCACTTCTCCTTGATTTTTCAGAGAACTACATTCACTTTCTCCTCTCACTTTTTCAACCGAATTTCGAGTTGTAAGTCTTTTGTTTCCAGTACCGTAGACCAGGGTAGTGAAGTACCCTTTATCTACCCCTTTGTCACTTTTGTCACAGTCTGATAAAAAAACCGGAGGTTTTGGTGACGTCTACCACTAATGTCGGTACTTTAATTTTCTGTGAGGAACCTTCCTTTCAATACTGGTTGGATCTATCATATAAGTTTTCGTCTCTGTAATGAAACGGTTGTTTCAAGGCAGATCAATTCCGATACCAAAAGGACACCAGTACATACCTACACTCTCAACCTGATACTTCTGTCGACTCGTGGCTTCTTAACTACGAAAACTTGACACCACAACCTCTTCTGAGAACTCTCAGGGAACCTGACGTTCCTCTAGGTTGGTCAGGTTTAATTTCCTCTAGTCGGGACCCTAAAGAAACCTTCCTTACTACGATTTCGACTTTGAGGTCATGAAACCGGTGGAGTATGCTTCTCAACTAGGTAACCTTTTCTGAGACTACGACCCTCCTTAACCCCCGTCCTCCTCTTCCCTTACTGTCTCCCACTCTAGCGACCTACCGTAGTGGTTGAGCTATATGTACTCAAACCAATTTGAGGTCCTCAACCACTACCTGTCCCTCAACGCTAAGTACCCCAGTGTTTCTCAGCCCGTGCTTACTCGCTGACTCGCTGACTTCACTTGACTTTCTCCTTATCCTTTACTAAGGTACATACGAACAAACCCCCCGTCCGTTAAAATATACCTACTTCCCGTCCCTTCTTGAGTAGTTGCACTGACAACTCATTTCTGGGTTTCCTTCACCTCCTTACTCGGTACAGTAACAGATCCCTTTATCTTAAGGTCCGTATCCCTTGTCGTTCACGTATACGTCCTTTACTAGATCGGACAGACTCCTTGTACTCCTTCCTCCGTTCTTTATTTTAGTCTCTCAATTACCCCTCGGTCTGGTAAATCCCAGAACATCCAGTGTCAATTTAGTTACATCAAATGAAGGGGTTATCCTCCCTAAACTCTTCCAATATCACTTTGTAAAATGGTCTAGTGACGTTGTTGAGACGACTCTTGTCTAATTGTTCCCGCTCCCACCCTTCTCCCTTCGTCAATCTTTCGATTACCTCACTA
Source organism: Capra ibex (assembly GCA_006410555.1). NCBI lineage: Eukaryota > Metazoa > Chordata > Mammalia > Artiodactyla > Bovidae > Capra > Capra ibex. The sequence goes on from SJYO01038709.1 coordinate 32,861,256, forward strand.
GACACGTCCGATGCTCCCCCCAAACCTAATGGCATCATCGTCACTCCTATCACACTTCACCGGTTTACGACCTATATAAAGGTTGATTCACAAGACACTCCCACTTTCTCAGTGGTTTCTACTGGGGTTCAAAGAGAACTCGTAGTGTTCAAACTGGAACAATAACTAACAACTCCTTCCCTCTTGATATTCTGTTCATCCACTCCACCCCATAACACTACCCCTACTTATAATCCAATGAAAACTTGCGAACTCAGAACGGTACTGAGAGTCATCTCTATGACTCATTCGTCTACCTAGATCTCAGACTTCAAGTCCGTTCTCTAGACCCGTCCCGAATATCTTAATCTTTTCACTTCAGCGAGTCAGTACGGTTGAGAAACACTGGGGTACCTGTCATCAGACGTGGTTCGAGGAGGCAGGTACTCTAAAAGTTCCGTTCTCATGACCTCATCCAACGGTAAAGGAAGAGGTCCCTTCTATGGTTGTTTACCGACCAGAAATTTAGGTACTCTAACCTACTCTACTTATGTAAAAACAACGAACCTATTCTATCTTAGTTAAGATGAAACAAAAGAAGACCTAGAAGATAATATTAACACGGACCAAACTTACTCTTGACAGTAACTTCTCATGACTTCTCATTGTGAGTGGAGAATTCCTTACACCCATACCCAACAGACAGTCAGTTTTTAGTCTTAATTTCACTTAGAGTACTTTGTAAAAGTTAGTCAAATATAAACAGAAATATAAACATACACAAAGTCCGGTCTGGACAAACTAACCTTATCACACCAACCGGTCGTCAGTCAGTGTGTTGCTGACCTTGTACGTAAGTTGTAACGGTTCATAGTCAATCCGTATCTCTTTGATGACCTAGGACTTCCAACCATGTAAAGATTTGACGATGACAAAAATCGCGTCAAATTTCAAATAGTAGAGTCTGAAGTGTAAAAGTCTTTGATTCGTGTTTGATCTTTGACACGTAACACAAAAAGACATAAGGTCCACATAAATTTTACAAGACGGAAGGACTTTACATAATACTTAGCAGTGTATACTAGAATCAAGAGTTTAAGGTCATAGACTTTGATTTTATATTTTGAAATCTTTTTCTGTCTTCGGAAATCTTTCACATACGAAGTGTCTACTTCATACGATACAAATCTCATGTGAGTAAGGTTTATTAATATTTTTTCAAGTACAAAACGAAAAAGATGGTTCTCTAAACTATGTGATTAACCGACATTAATTAATCGATGAGCCGTGAAAGTAAGTATATGACATATTTTCCGTTGTACTAAATGACAAATTTAGTCCCTTAGAAAAGGACCACGACTAGGACAACATTTACCAGTGACACACCTTCAGGAGGTAACTTATCAATAAACAAAAGACGAAGAAATCAACTACCCTTCGTGATATAAGTACCCCAGAAGGGATATCGAGTTTGTCCTTTCTTAGACGGACGTTACGTCCTCTGGGTCCAAGCTAGAGACCCAGTCCTTCTAGGAGACCTTTTCCCTTACCGTCAGGTGAAGTCATAAGGAGGGACCTCTTAGGGTACCTGTCTCCTCGGACCGTCCAATGTCAGGTACCCTAACGTTTCTCAACCTGTACTGACTCGTTGATTATGATGATGATGACATAAAAATATTATAACGTGAATTTATTTAAGGTAGGCATACAAACCACGATGTATCAGTATAGATATTTGTGCACCTAATCTCCCTATTATTAAGGACTGGAGACGAAAAGAAGATCGGATACTTCGTGAAAAATTAGACGGTTGAAGAAACTTTAACGTTCGATATAAGAGAAATGACTCCGAAATGGTGTGAGATTTGGGTCTTCAACCTCTTCGACATAGTCACCCTAACTAATAGACACTATATAATTATTAAGTTCTACTATAAACTTATCCCAATATATTAAGAAGACAGAACTCTTATAACTTAGTTAGGGGTTAGTCCTCTAGGAACTCACCACTAGTACCCAGGGTAGTCCTTTTCAAGGTTTTATTGACTCTCCTATCGAAAAGTGACCACTTAAATAGTAGTTGGTCTTAGATAATGAATGACAATGTCTGGGTCTTTGGACTAACGGAATAGAATAAGTATCGTCTGGATATATAACCACCCAGAATAAGTACCGTCTGGGTATCACCACCCCCTCAATTAAAATTTGTTTTGTTCTAAATTTTTTTACTGTATTAGTTTTACCTTCGAGTCTATAATATTTACTCTATACATTGTTAGTGTTCTTGGTCTTATTAGTATAGATTAACTGAGCACATATACCTGAAACCTTCCCTTTTAATATCGTTACGTTTACACAAACACTTCAACCTTAGTCTAATTCATGTGATCTTTACAAAGGAGAGGAAATCTATTATGTATGGAGATTGGAGAAGAATAACGAAGTTATCTACCAGTCACAGGAAGGTCAGAACCAAATCGAGATTCCCTCTTTAACATAGTTAGCATAAAGGAACAGTACGTTATACCCTCTCCCAATGGAGTGATAATTGAGGATCATGGTTATATACACAAAAAAGTATGAGGTCACTCCATCTCTACGTCTATATTACTTTTATACTTGAGATCAGGGACTCTTACTCTCGATATCACACACTTGGACTTCCTATTCGGACAATTATCAAAAACAACAACAACAACAACAACAATTTAGACGTATACCAGCAAAGAAAACAGACTCTATATACGAGTTCAATAAGAACACACACGGGAGAGGAAAGTATTTTATCATCCAAATTTTATTTAGAAAAGGAACAACTCAATATTTTACCGAAAACTAGAGATTCAGTAGGAAACTTATCACTTCATTCGCCTAGGTCTTATCTGTAGGTGTAGTATTAGTCTTTCATCTAACTATACGGATATTAGTCTTTTTCCGTCAATTTATTACATAAAATATCGTATTTTCTCGGACTATACGGGTTAAGGTATAAGGATTGACCGTTTATACACACCTTTACGTGTAGTATATCCGAACATCCTTGTGGGAGTTGTGTCACTTCTTTAATGGACGGTTAATTTTTATTTATTTAAATTTTTGACTCCCTTTTTTATGGAGTTTGGACTGTTAAACTTCAGTTGGTTTGTGTCATACTTTATGTTCGACTAATTATTTCTAGTTTGGTGACCAATATCAAAGTAAAACGGTTACTTGAGAACCTAGACTTTTGAAAACGACAAATCCTGAGGGAAGGCTCAGTTTTTCGTAAGGTAAAGGATTTTACCAAATAATTTCAAAAAAATTTACCTAAAGTTATTCCATTTCTAATTCATATTTAGAAGTGTAAAAAATCGATAGATAGTCAAGGGCGGTCACACAATCCCTTTATTAGTTTACACGTAAGTTTCTGAATTCAGAATCTAACATTCTCTATGATAAGACAGAAACACTAATTGATTAATCTTTTATTTTTAGGAATACTAAATCCATTAAAAAGGAAAATTAATAGTAACTATAGTAGAGAACTTTTATGTAACTCGATATTAAAAATTACGTATAAACACATAAAGGGATTGTGTGACCGTCTGAGTATCTGAAGAACGTACGGGATATATCATTAATGGAAACTCTTCAAGTATAAAAATAAATTGGTGTATAACCAAAAAATCGAATATGTACTACTAAAGCCGATAAGAAGTTTCGTTAAAAGAAAAGTATAGATTATACGGGGAATCCTCCGATTACTTTGTAAGTCGAAATGTAAACCCTTCTATAAATAATAACCCCCTAACTTCAATGTAAACCAAATTTCTTTATGGATGGGTTTTTACAGAAATCTTAAAATTTGTATACGAAACAACTAACCCAACTAAATGTTTAATTTGTTCAGTAACTTTATATTAAACCTCGAAAAGTATATAACACATATAGCTGAAACCATACGAAGCAAACTGGAATTGACAACAAAACTCCGGACTCCAAACCGAAATTCACCTTAACGGCAAATTTTACTCATCGTTATCCGTAATCGTATTGGTTAAAGTTCTCGACAAAGACCATCAAATTTACAATTGTATACGTTTTTATTCATGATGATTCCATTTTAATAAATTATGAAATACGCAGAAATACGAGTATCTATATTTTCCAAATAGAGAAAGGTTTGTATAGGATAACACTCAGTAAGCTAAGTGAAAGAGAATAAAGGGATATTCTGTGTGTGTCATTACGAAACACCCAAAGTATACGTAACAAACGAAGGGACTCAAAGTTTGTTTAACCAAACAAACGTCTAGGCGTGTTATGAGATACGTAATTCTCTTACGAAACAGTCGAAAAGGAGCACTTATCGTTTCACTTCTACGAGAATTTCTTTACTTTTTTGTTTTAGTCCCTATTTTTATACACGACCAAGATCTACTGAAAACTGATATCATTCAGTAAAGGTAGACCCCACACGTTCTACTACGAGTGTAGTAGGTACCAAATGGCCTGACTGAAATCTTACTTTTTACTTACTGTTCTCATTTTAAACTTCTTGTGATCCCGAAAGTTCTTTATAAATACTGGAGTTTTACTGTAATTGTTCGGTTAATCAAGTCAAAATTAGGTGAAGTAAAAGGGTCCAACTCCTACCACTGTATCTAAGATAAAAGACGGACCGATTAGACACGTAGTGAGAACTCAACGAAAATCTCAGATGAAAAGGTTCTTAATCGAGACGAAAAACTTTCAAAAGAAGGACTTACTTACCAGAGACTGAAGTGAACTGGACATACGTCAACTAATCAGAAGTCTTTCATTAGTTCTCTTCTATATATCGAAAACAACATTTTCTTTCAGGAATTCTGAAGAAAAATCCACCAAACTCGTTCATCACACTAAAAAAAAAACAAACAAACAAAGATAGGAACAAGGCAAGTAGTGTAAAACTATGGTAATTGTTATTCTTACGATTTTTTATCAAATGTGATTCGATTTCACCTTTCTCTTTTGATTGAGTCTACCTAGAACAATTACGTTTATTGAACTCGAAAAATACCTGTCCGTGTGAGTAAAGTATAGTAAATCTAACTAAAAAAAAGATCTTGGGTAACACCTTATGGAACCAAAAGTCTCTTACATTACTCCAACTTTATCTGACCACAAGGAATACACATATTGTAAAGTTGATCTTCAATAATAACATTTATATACTGTGTGAAATGGTGGTTTGAGAGACGTCACGTTTTACAAGAAAAAGGGGTATATAATTTCATAAAATTATCATGTATAACTTAATTTTACCGGTAACGGAAAAGCTACCGTTTCGTTGTTTTATATATATAAGAAAACATAACAAAACATAATGACTAATTATAACAATAGAGACCGTCTCACCAAAATCTCTATAATATTTAACATTAATAGATTATCCTTTAGAGTTCAAAAAACCTACTGTCAAGAATCAGATGGATAAAACGATACCTTTTATCTTTTATAGTAGGTGACGAAAATGTCTATGCTATTATTGTCTTACTTTCTTTCACTTTCACTTCAGTGAGTCAGCACAGGCTGAGAAACGCTGGGGTACCTGACATCGGGTGGTCAGAGGAGTCAGGTACCTTAAAAGGTCCGTTCTCATAACCTCACCCAACGGTAAAGGAAGAGGTCCCCTAGAAGGGTTAGGTCCCTAGCTTGGGTCTAGAGGACGTGACGTCTGTCTACGAAATGGCAGACTCGGTGGTCCCTTCGGATAATATAGTTGTCCTCTGGTCAAAAAGGTCCCAAATAAAAAAAAAATTAAAATTAAAAATGAAATAAAACGAAATGTTATGACATAAATAAAACGGTATGTAACTGTATTTAGTCGGTACCCACATGCACTCAAGGGTTAGGACTTGGGGGGAGGGTAGAGGGTGGGGTATAGTAGAGAGACCTAGTAGGGACACGTGGTCGGGGTTCGTAGGACATTTCCTTCGTAATTTTAAACTAGTAATCTCGACTTAATATATTAAATTACCATAATTACTTTTATTATTACTTTTATTACAATTACTTTCATTATTATTAGTTTTATAAAAAATTTAAAACTTGAAGTCATCTAACGTCAACTTTACTCATTTAATCTCTACCGTAATAACATAACCGTTTCCTTACCCGTTGTAGTCTAAATCACAACCGTAGAATAAACGAATTACATATAAGTCGTGTTACAAAATCATTTCCTTAAACCCTTTATAACACAATTTATTAAATTTATATGTGAAACTAATCGTAACTAATCTTGTCTTTGATCGCAACTGTGTATTAATCTTTTTGACTACCGGTCACAACTTCAGGTCTCTTTACAGTAATTGTATAAAGATCGGACGTATAGTAATCTCATTCCCATGAATAATCTTATAGGGACTCATCAAAATCTGAAAAAATGAACTTGGAAGAAAAAAATGTGAAGACAAAAGACACCCGTCTGTGTAACGTATTGATCGAAACTGACAGATAACGGTGAAATTATATTAAATTACGTAAACTTAATTACTAATGAAATCGACTCATAGACCTCCGTAGGAGTTTAAATAGCAACGATAATATCTTCTTTCTAGAAATTCCCCGTCCCTCCGTCATGAAACATTATGTATCGTTTTATTTATCTACTTTTGAAACATACACCCATTTTTCCAATGGTTATTATCATTTATTTATAATCGTATATTTACCCCGATTTCTATGACGTAATTATAACACTATCTCTATATATATGATTGTAATTCTATAATGACATCACTAGACAAAGGACTAGTTCTTGAAATTTTAACGAATAACGTCGTCTTTAAAATTTTTACCAATACAATGATATATCGAAGGTCATTGGACTTTACGATTGTTTCGTATACTCTGTCTCTCTCTCCCTCTTCCCTTTTCTTTCTCTCTTACTTAGAGTACAAATAAAAACTATAGGATAGTAGATGGAAATAAGAGTCAAGTCCATTGGATCGTTTGCTTATAAAAGTCCTCTCAAACTTGCTTAGTGATTATTTAACTTCACTAAGAACAAGACAACTAGGTAAAGTCAACGAACCTACTGTCTTTATTAACTTACGTTGGCAGGGTTTAAGTTGGTAAATCTGTTATTCCTTCGAACGTTTTATAATTTTTCCGTCACACACATGTACCGGACTTAAATGGGAAATTCATAAAAGGTGAGTAAAAATACAAGAAAAAATTAAGTAGTGTTAAAACTGGAATACCTTTTACCAGTCGGTTAAATATATATAAAAATTAGAGACAATCCTTAAACAATTTTCCTTATAATAAGTAACAATTTGTCACCCGAAGAGTGTACCGAGTCACCATTTCTGAGGCGGACGGTTACGTCTTTTGTGTTCTCTGGGTCCAAGCTAGGGACCCAGTCCTTCTAGGAGACATCTTCCTTTACCGTTGGGACAGGTCATAACAACGGACTTTTTAGAGTACTTGTCTCCTCGGACCACACGATGTTAGGTACCCCATCGCTTCTCAGCCTGTGTTGAGTCACTGACTTGTGTGTAACTTCATTATATCAAAGAACGATCCAACACCTTGAATTTATTAATGTATATTAGATTAGTACACTAAATTCCAAAAGTAGGACCTACTCACAGAAATGGTTTAAACAAGTCTTCACAAACTTATATTAGGAACAGATACAATGGTTCTTAGAGAAAAATTAATGAAATGGTCCTACCAAAAATGTTGATCAAAAATAAATTCATCCCCGAAGGGACAACCGAGTCGACCATTTCTTAGACGGACGTTACGGTCTCTAGACCCAAGTTAGGGATCCAACCCTACTATGGGACCTCTTCCCTTATCGATGGGTGAGGTCGTAAGACCGGACCTCTCAAGGTACCTACATATCGGGTACCCCAGCGTTTCTCAACCTGTACTTACTTGCTGAAAGTGGAATAAATTCACCCCGTTTATATTGTAGGACACAGATACGTCAGTGTCATTTATTATAACTTACTGACTGTCCGGTAGATATTTAACAAATTTGTCAACCTCTTATACAGGTGGTACAAGGTCACGACTTACTGTATGTCACCTATAAAACACCTACCACAGGGGACCATACAGTAGCCTCTTCCGTTACCGTGGGGTGAGGTCCTGAGAACGGACCTTTTAGGGTACCTGCCTCCTCGGACCACCCGACGTCAGGTACCAGCGATTCTCAGCCTGTGCTGACTCGCTGAAGTGAAAGTGAAAAGTGAAAGTACGTCACCTCTCCCTTTACCGTTGGGTGAGGTCACAAGAACGGACCTCTTAGGGTCCCTACCCCCGCGGACCACCCGACGGCAGATACCCCAGCGTGTCTCAGCCTGTGCTGATTTCACTGAATCGTCGTCGTCGTCGTCGTCCTCAGGTAATCAGACAATTCCTTTGTATAAACTTTGTTTTAAACAACAAGGAAACAACGACTAAAATTATTCTGTATAGATTATTTACTCTATCATCGTTAATATTCATTTCCCAAAAAACACTAACAATAAACATAAAGAATAAATAGTACCCTGTTACATCTCAATTAATTTTTTGTAAAATTTATAAGTTTACTAATATCTTTTACTATTATTTTACCGTATTTATCAAAACTTTAAATATACGCCAAAATTATTTTAGTCACTACTACAAACTTTCATTTTGTATACAAGGAATATCAACCCTATAAAAACAAGTAGAGTGTCAGAAGTTTTACCTCAATCGACACAAACTAATTTTTTTATCTACCATAGTATCTTGAAAGTTTACTTATGGACTTTTGGATTTTCGACTCACGATTCTTTTTATCCATAGTCCAACTGTATACAAAAGACTAATTTAGTATAGAGATATATTTTTACGTACCCGGTAAATTGTCGACCTTATACTTTATTTTTACTTTTATATAATCAACGTTACCATAAACCCCTTTTATCATTACTTGATCTCAGAACCACCTACGGTAAATTAAAAATATTGTCCTATTAAATTAAGAGTATTTTTACCTTAAATTAATAACATTTCTTAATATATTAGTGTTCTGAATTCACATCAGAACACTAATATGAATTTTTATTATATCATATGAAAATATAAATAAACGAATGCCATTTGAAACACCTCAATCACCCAGTATACGATAGAGGGACTTTCTACTCTTTTGACTTTGTCGATAATTCACTAATCCCTCCAATACATAATAATTTTAAATTATTCAACCAACTTTAGGTCACAAAAATGAAAAATGTTTATTAGTTAACAAGACGTCATAATGAGAACACTCTAAAATTTTTTATAACGACTTTTTAAAGATGGACTTGAGTTTCATGACAAAAGGGATTTTTTATTAAAAGAATAAATAGCGATCACTATATTTAAGTTTATATGTTTCAAGAAAAACCATTTTAGATTGATTTTAAAGTCATTCTGTTGGTACAAAATCCTCGGAGTGTAAACAAAACACGTCATCAAGAACCCGTCAAATAGAAATAAAATATCTACCTTTTTGACTCCGAATCTCTCGAAATGATTCTGGTCCTAGTGGGTCGGTTATCTTTCTACACGTTTTTAGTTTAAGTCAAAATGGAAAGGAGTTTCAACTATAAGAAAGGTTACCCCAACGAATCATTTTAGTGGACCCCCTCTGAATACTTTTGTAACCCTAATCTCGACTATAAAAAATAAAATAATAAAAAACAACAACAACCCGGGACTGTAGTCTTTAAAAATTTTCGAGTAGTCCACTCTGACAGTATGTTGAATCCATTTTCATCAACGTTATCTTGTTACCAAAGACATCTATTCAGAAAAATCTCCTATTTTGGGTCTTAGACAACATGGTCTCAAAATTTTTCTAAAGATCGTAAAAGAAGGAGTTCTCCATTGATTCGGACGACAAGTTTAAAAGTTAATAACCTCGTAATGAATAACGATTGTCAGGACAGCAATTACTCTTTACCAAGCAGGTGGTCTATTTTATCTTTATCTGATCGACAGTGCATTCTGACCGATGGTTTTTGTAAGAGAAAATCCTAATTCCCTGAATGGAATAGACGACAGACGTGTCGAGCAAGAGAGAGAGGTAGGGAAGACAAATAATGAAGTACCTGTATAAACACTATCTTACTGCGAGAGTGCGTGTGTGACTAAGGTGGTTTCCGAACAGGGTCTGTTCGATACACACCTCCAGCATGGACCAAAAGACAGGAAAATAAATAAACAGGAAATATGAGAAGGAGAGAGTGAAACTAGGATTAATCACAGAGACACGGGACAGTAGTTCCCAAACCACTAGGGAAAAAGTCGGTCATTTATAGAGAAAGCAACCGTGTCGACTATTTCGGAGAATAAGGTCTCCTTAAAAAATTATTATTGTGTCCCTATTATTTTCTTTTCCTTTTTTGATAAATTTTCACCGTCACTTTATTAAAAAAGTGTCCTGTTCAGACACTAGGATATTTAGGTAAATTGAAGTACTAGAGATTATAATTACGGTCTTTATCTAACTGAAATTAGTGTTCGGTAAATAGATCCTAATCAAAACGACTCATCAGACAAAAAGTCGGCTTATATACTGAAAATCACTGTTATATATAGTTAGTAACCTCGGACGTCATAGTGACACCAACACTCCCCTAGTTAAACCGTTAAAGTGAGTGTCTACGTTACCTTAAGTCAGATTATGATACAACTGAATCGACATATCTTCCTATGTTCCGTTCTCTATCCGACCTTAGAAATACTGTGACTCACCGGGTCTTCGTGGGTCTTATATGTGTAAACGCGGAATACGTGTACCCCATTCTCGATCCCAAGTACACCCGGTGAACTGTACTCCTTCGAGATAGGTACTAAAGGGTGATTATTACTGTCAGTAAAACGATTGTCTCCTATTTCCGGACGTACAGTCATGTGTCGGGGAGGAGTGATCGGATTCTCGTCAGCATGGATCGGTTGTTTTCTCCGTACTGAAATGGTTAATAGAGTCGAGGGATCAAGAACCTTTTGTGTTAAGAGGTCAGTAAAAGGGTCCTTTCGAATCTGGACTAAAATTAGAAAATAAGGATCTCGGTTTATCAGAACCCAACTTTAGGTTAAAAACGTAAATTAATAAATATACCACGACCCTTTGAAAGACTCGGAGTCAAAACGAGTAACACGTTTCAACTTAGTTACTATAGATGGACTATCAATGACATTCCTAATTCAACTTATTACATACACGAGTCTGGACAGACTGAGAAAACGTTAGGGTACTTGACATCGGTAGTCTAAAAGATCCCTTCTTATGACATCACCCAATGGTAAAGGAAGAGGTCCCTTAGAAGGGCTGGGTCCCTAGATTGGGTACAGAGAACGTAGAGGACGGAACCGTCCGCCTAAGAAATGGAGACGTGACGGACGAAGGGTAGTCAATTTGTTATGGACCACGATCACCATTTCTTGGACGGACGGTTACGTCCTCTGTATTCTCTACACCCAAGTTAGGGACCCAGTCGTTCTAGGGGACCTCCTCCCGTACCGTTGGGTGAGATCATAAGAACGGACCTTTTAGGGTACCTGTCTCCTTGGACCACCCGATGTCAGGTACCCCAGCGTTTCTCAGTCTGTGCTGACTTCACTGAATCATGTGTGTGTGTTCGTAAACCTTTATCGTCGATTTTGTACACAGTTCACAGACCTTAAACTCCTTTAATTTACAATGAAGTGAAACATAAGGATATTTAAAAGAACTAATCTCTCTCGACTAGAAGGATTAATAAAACGAAAGGAGGTCCTATTTACGACTGAAAGGGACATAATTTATTAAGGGGTACAATTTAGAAGGACAAAAAGGACACTTGAAGGGTGAGTAAAGTCGAGGGACTAGATTCTCTAAAAGACCAAGTGTCGAACTAAAGACCCAGTATCGGGAACTCCAGGAACTCAAGGTCTTATATTAGATTATGAAGTGTCGTTTGAATTTGATGTAGAACTTAAGTAGTCACCACCGTAACGTGTGTGTACCGTGTGTGTGTGCATGTGTACGTGTATGTATCTGAGCTAATGTGATTTCTAAAAGTTGTTCAGAGGAATTCTGACCAAGTATTAATATTATGTACAAAGGATATTAACAGTACCATAAACAGTCCACGACTAATCGTGTGAACGCTTTTATGTCAAAAGGTAGACGTTGGTATTGAAATAAATTACTGCACACCCACTGACTTGACCAAGGGTTCTAAGATTCCTAGCAAGAACAGAAGACTTTGGGTCTCATCGGAAACATGCCCTTACAACTACACGAGACCACATTACAAATGACTTGTAAATATTCCCGACCCGTGTCATTAACTGTAAAATATTCATATTAAAATAAAGTAAGGATACTGTTGGAGTCCTTCTCTTGTGATAATACTACTGGTAAATGTTGACGAATTCTTTGAATTCTTCTCGAATGTTCTCGAATTCTTTGAACAGGTGTAGAAAGTCGAGTACCCAACCTCAACTCTCAGGGACGAACATTGATGATGTCTTTTATAAAGACATAAGGAGGGACTAAAAAAAAGGAAACGTAACTAATAATGTCTGGATTAACTGAAAGAAACTTTTATCTCCCTGTAGTTAGTCAACGGAGGTTTACACGACCTTTATTTACATTTTTCAGTATGTTTACCCTCAGGTCTGATTCTCTCTATGACCTAAGGTACAGATATGATAATATAAGGGAGTCTCTTATGATTTTATTAATTAGTTTCACCTTTCTACAAATGTTTAGAACGCTCAAACCCTAGGATAGGTTCGGTGTGATCTCAATAGTTTCCCTTTGTGATTGGTCAATACTTATATATGGGAAGACAAGAGAACAATTGAGATCTACCGTTTTCTTAGTGAATTCCATACGGTTTGGTAGATAGAGTTTATACAGGAGTAACCAAACACTACATTTGTAAAGAATAGATGGGAGATTTTATAGTTAATCGTTTTTCTCTCCCTCTCTGTTCCTCTCTTTCTCAGGATTCTTCCTGATTTGTTTAGACATGTAAAATGGATCTGAACTTATAGATTCAAAGAGACACACCGTGTTAAGAAACACACCTACATAATAAACTCAGTCAACTCTTGAACCCAGACATATCTTCGTCGACCTGTTCACTCGTGAACCCTTTCACAAAATCTTTACCAAAGTAATCACAAGATAGTCATCTCCACGATATCAACTTTCGTAAATCTCTACAATACCCCTACCTCCACCCTCCCCCCAAGTACAAACCCTTGCGTACATGTGGGCACCACCTAAGTACAGTTACATACCGTTTTGGTCATGTCATAACATTTCATTTTATTTCATTTTTATTTTTAAATTTAATTTTTTTTTATTTTATTTCACCTTACTCAGGTACATATGCGGAGTCCTTTTCCTCACCGAGAAAACACTGGAGAACTCTTGACAAAATAAATTTTAATTACGATAAGTCATCCGTTCTCATACACCACCTCGGGAACTATTTACATGGAGTATAGTGGGTCTTGTATTATCATCTGGCACTATTACCACATCAACAACGATTGGTTTCCCTCAGACTCGTATACATCGTCCTTCATCCCTTTCTGATCGGATGTTATTATTCTTAGTAACTCGTGAACCCATAAACCTCTTGCAGCCAAGTTCTTCGTCCAAAGTTTTCCGATTTTTATTCCTGTTTAGGGTGGGTGAAGTCTTATATCGTTCATGTTTTTAATCATTCCATATTCGAGGATCTATTTTTTTAATTTATTTATATACATTAAAAGAGACGTGATAAAATAGAAGTCGAAAGGAAGGTGACTTTGTATTTTTTCATGTATACTTCTTACTCCTTTTTGGTATTTTATATCTTATAATTCTTTGATCTTCTACTTAATTAGAAGTGAAACAGTGCTGTGTTCATTTAGACTACCAAATATTATAATCAACGTCGTTCTAAAATCATTATATACTACGTCACTTTCACATTTACACTCTCACAATCAGTGAGTCAACACAGGTTGACAAACGTTGGGGTACTTGACATCAGGTGGTCCGAGGAGACAGGTACCCCTAAGAGATCCGTTCCTATGACCTCACCCAACGGTAAAGGAGGAGGTCCCTATACTACGTCTCAAAGATAATTTACTATCAGAGACACACAGACACGTAAATATCATTCACCTTCGTATATAAAATTCGTTTTTTATAACGTTTTCCTTTTTACTATTGAAGGTGTAAGTGAAATCAGGATTATATATGACCATTCCATTGGTCACTGATTCGTGTGTGTGTGCCGGTCACGAACTTCCTTACGAAAGTAAAAAAAATTTCATGAAAAAAGACTCTAACTAGTTCTCCGGGAATTTTTGGTATTATTAAGACTCTTGAAATGAGAACGTCTTCTTTACCTTTGAAAACTGTAATCTGAAATGACAGTCTTGGACTTGTAACCAACGGTTAAGATCGGTCAAGGTCGTAATAATATCTCGTTAAGAAGATGATCCAACTGACATATATCTACTTAGATTTTTACTTTTTTTTCCTAATTAAATATCTCGAGTTTACAACCTGTTCATCGATCTATCTGAACCTAAAACAAAAAGGTTACTCACATAGATGGGCGTGGTGATCATTAGATCATTAGAACCTCGAAGATGAAGATAAAGACTGTAACATTAAACAGAGTCTGTGATTTCTTCGAAGATTTTAAATAAACGGAACCCCAGTAATAAAGTAGTTCATCTTTAAGTAAAATTCAGTAGTTTGATAATAACTAAATGTTGAAATACATTCTTTCCCACAACATATGAGGTGTACATATTTTTTCTTCATATCTGAGAAGGTTCCTTACTATTAAGTCATACCCGGTTGTTCCCTCATGTACCTATTAATAATATGTACTGTCTTACACTGACGTAGGTGTGTTTAACAATGTACATCAGTCAAGTCAAGTCAACAAGTCAACACAGGCTGAGAAACGCTGGGGTACTTAGTGTCGTGCGGTCCGGAGGGACAGGTAGTGGTTGAGGACCTCAAATGGGTTTGAGAACAGGTAGCTCAGTCACTACGGTAGGTCGGTAGATTAGGAGACAGCAGGGGAAGAGGAGGACGAGGGTTAGGAAGGGTCGTAGTCACAGAAAAGGTTACTCAGTTGAGAAGAGTACTTCACCGGTTTCATGACCTCAAAGTCGAAGTCGTAGTCAGGAAGGTTACTTGTGGGTCCTGACTAGAGGAAATCCTACCTGACCAACCTAGAGGAACGTCAGGTTCCCTGAGAGTTCTCAGAAGAGGTTGTGGTGTCAAGTTTTCGTAGTTAAGAAGTCACGAGTCGAAAGAAGTGTCAGGTTGAGAGTGTAGGTATGTACTGGTGTCCTTTTTGGTATCGGAACTGATCTGCCTGGAAGCGACCGTTTCATTACAGAGACGAAAAATGACACGATAGATCCAACCAGTATTGTATATCATCTTATAAAAAATTTCATAAATTTGTACGAGCTCCGTATAAATTTATACGGGAAGATTATATACAGATACAGGTCACTTTTACACCTACATAGTATTAGAAAATCCATCTTATAACTTATTTAATTTTAGGTGACCTAGACATATCAACAGGAACGAGACGAAGGAATAAAAATAAGAGACCTTAATTTATATTGTTAGGTATTTGTCTCTTCCACTAAAACCTCGTCCTTGGATTGGACGACAAGACAAAGGAATAAAGAAAGTTTCAGGTAACTAAAGAATTCATTATTTGAGACAGTGGTAAAACTTACTCCAAACCATCTATGACGAAAGAAAAATTATGTACAATAAAGACTATTTTATAAGACCTAAAAAAACAGTAAACAAATTTGGACAAGAAATCCTAACTACGGTCGAATGAAGTCATTTTCAGTAACACTTAGACGTGCACACGTGGAGGTACGTGTGTACTGTCTATAAGTATCCAAACTTGTCCCCAAAAAATTTTCAATTTGGATCATTCTACTTAGTGGAGGTTGGACTCTTTTTCGAGAAATCTGATAAAATTTCAGTTGTACCTCTTTTCTTTAACCGGATGTTATGTGGAAACTAAGAATTGGAAAAACTCTCGATAGCTTCTCTACGAAGAGATATTTCAATTGTATATAACTGGTATTTTATATATTCCCTCCTGCAGATTCATATTTTGAATCTTTTCCCAAATCACCCTTGTCAACAAAATAATCGGAAGACGAGAAATTACTGACTCTGGTAGGACCCCGATAAATTTTCTACTAAATTAAACAGGAGATTTGTGTACCTACTCAAGTGACACAAGAAAAAAAGAGGAACTTAGCTGGTACAGACGTAACTATCATTTTCGTACCTTGTCCTTAGAAACATTATTATTTAGTCGGAAAATTTACTGAACTTCAACCATTAAATTTGTCGAAATTTGTACCTATTTTACTTCATAATATTTATAAACATCACTTTATAAGGTAGTTGAAAGACGAAGTGTTAATTTCGAACAAAGTTCACATTAAAATAACACTTGACATGAACCCATATTGAAGTTAAAAATACACCATAGATATGGTAATACAAGAAGTACTTTTACTAGTCACCTTGTTTATTAGAAGGATCTCTATTGGAGAAGGTCAAATGGGATCTAGTTATTTACTACGATAGTAGATAAACGAGCCGACGAGGCTCGTTTTAAATATGTAGTAGGAAAGTGGTTAGGTACAATAGGGATTAAAAGTTAAGTAAGTACTACGGAACACCCAATATGAAAGTCTTATCTAGTGACTCAGAAGTGACAGAGAGGGAGAAATGTCGGTGGCGAGATCCAGTCTCAACAGTAGAGAACTGGTGCCCTTCTTGAACGATTAACGGTCGAGACGAAGGTAAGACCAACATGGGAATCATGGAAATACGTGTCGTAGATCCTACCATAATGTGTTAAGTTCAGGAAGTGTAAACGAGAGGGTTGACAAACCCACGAAAAGAAAGTGTGATGTAAAGTATCGGTTCACTTTACTCGGGGTCTTCCTAAAACATGAAAAAATTTGATGACAGTCTTATCGTACGAGGACACCAGGATCAAGTACAAGTTGTTTAGAGGACAAAATTTAGACAGGAATACAATAAAGTATAATACGTGTGACGTAAACTCTCGTCGAAAAAAAAAAGCAAATAGAAGATCACCAAAGATTAGTATTATAGTTCACCTATATACTCTTTACTTTATAAAAAGTAATTATCGACAATTACCTCTCGTATTGGACACTTGAATAGACAGAATATAAAGTAGATGGAATACTTTTACAACAAAAGTATTAAAAACAACTTTATATAAGTTTTTAAAAAAAATTAATGATACAACGATCAGTTATAAATTGACTTTACACCTAGTCCGTTTAATGTATTATTGAAGGAAAAAATAGACCCTCGGGTGTACTTATAACTCTCATAATTCTATAATTAATTCCATAGACGATAGGAGACTCCTCTTATACTAGATAAACACCTTATTTCTGTTTCGTGTCGTCTTTATAGATTAAAATAAAGAGTTCTCACCAAACCTACTATAAATGAATGTCGAATTTTCAAAATCAACTTACAAGAAGACAAAGTCGATCAAATTAGAGACTCCATTCCCTCCATTTCCCCCGTCATGACGGAATAAAAGACACACAAACAAATACATGTAAGTACCCCTCTAGCACTACGTTCCTCTCTCTCTTATTCTCGTTGTTCCATCCATGACCGGTCTTTAAACTAGTATGTCATCTCCTGACTGTGTCAGACTTCGTGATCCTTCCGTTCCTCTGATAACGCTATCCATCCTCGTTCAACCATGGAGTTAAATGAAATAAGTAAATGAGTGTATTATTTATGAATAAATCATAGATGTTACTAAAAAGGTGAACATAAACTCAATGCACTACCTACATTCTCATTCTGTAATGATGTAATCCCATACTATATGTTCCACGTTACTACATAGAAGTTTTTAGACAAGATAACAACTACCAAAAAAATTAAATTATAACAAATCATGTTACAATTATCTCATCTGTCATGATAACCAGAAGGAGTGCAAATTGTAACCAACATACTTACTATGTGTTACGTTGTCTTTTGAGGAGTTGAGAGACCTTTCTTAAGTAAGACTGAATCTATGTCACCCAGTCACCTTTAACAAGAATGGCATCATGACGACCGAATAGGGTTATGACAACTATTAAGACCTGAACAGGTCAGTAGATTGTCTACTACTGAAGGAGTATTCATCCTGAACAAGTGTCGACTTAAGAAAATTCCCGGATTTTCTCACGGACGAAAAATCATTCACGTGTTATAACAAACAACTTCCGTACTCTAAATCTAATCGACTAATCACTACCTCCGTTCCTATCATTATACACGTTTCTAGTTCAGTCCTAAAAGAGAAAAAATCGACACTGTACTCCCTAGAATCAAAGGACTGGTCTCTATCTTGAGTACGGGGGACGTTACTTGCGTGTCTTAAAATTGGAAATCTGACGGTCCCTTTAGGGAGTTCAGTCTTAAAATTTCAAGATTCATCCTAACTAGTATATTCGATAATAGTCTGACTATCCGATTTAAGTGAAATAACGATTAATTTAATTATGTTTCTTAATATTATGATTTGTTGATTTACCAGTCGTAGGGTCACAACCTTAATAATAAACCCAAGGTAGAGTATAAAAGGAAGAAAAAGAACCGATAAAATAACAGATAAATTCAACCTTTTTTCTAAAAGGACTAATAAAATGAAACAAATTTCTTGTCTTATGACCATTTCCACTAAAAATTTTAATTTTATACTTCATACGATTTAACATCTGGATTCCAATCTAAATGTTCTTCGATGTATATCTAAAATTAAAATTCTTTTCATATTTTATTAAATAGGGGTTCGATTTACGATTAGTATGAGTAATAACACCTTGTTCAATAAAATTTCATAGTTTACACTGAATTTTTATTTATTATCGTGTAGAATAATTTCCACAATTTACCAAGACAACCTATCTACTTACGATTCAACATCAACACTAAAGGTATATACCACCTTCCTAACTGTCACTATCTCTACTCTCTCATACAGCGATATCATGAGAGATACACTTAGTATATTAAAATACTTTTTAGAAAACCATGAAGGGTACCATTTCTAACTGACAAGGTTAATCTTTGTACTTTGTATCAAAGAGAGTTACCCAAAATAATAATGACATATACGAATTCGTTATGTATGACGAAACGAAAAATCCATTTACATACGTGATACTTTTCTCTCGGTACATTTACATGTCTAGTACTAAATATACCTTTTAATACACGACGAATATTTCCTCTTCGATATAATGTTCACTAAAGAATCTATTTTTACTTTCACCATTATATAAATTTGACTTTATGTTTAACCTTACATCTTAAATTTACAAGAGAGTTTTCATAAAAACGTACCCTCTTTTTATTAGATATTTTCCACACCTATTAAATAAAGTTTTCCATTGAAATTTTTACAGTTTGAGAGTACGATTTTTTTCATGAACTTGTTCATCTATTAAAAATTTTGTAAATTTTTTAGAGCACTTTTTTCTTCACAAGTTACCTCTTAATAAACTACACTGATAGTTTTTGGACGTATTTTTTTGTCATCGTTTACTTATATTTATAATACACAGTGACACAAACTCGTCACAAAAAGTACCAAGAATCGGTTGTCATTAAGGGAACATACCTCAATTTAGTTATTATTTTCTCCCCCTTATCCTACTGAAAGTAAACTTTGGGTTAAAGAACCATGAAACACTTGATGACACGACGGACAGTCACCTTATTATTTTATTAAGTATGTAGTGGTCAACCGAATTTTACCGGTAAAATTAAGTCATTTAAAATGATGTTATCGGTAAAGCGTTTTTATTACACACTGGTATTTCTATAACTTACCAACGTCTACGGTCTTGTCTTAATATAGTATCTGGTTCACTCTTGACCCATGATTTATACTTAAAATAAAAATCCAAATATGTAAATTTGGAGGACACCATCCATCCTTTTACCGAGGGGTTTCTACAGGTATAGGATTAGGGACCTTTGATATTTATACATACGATGTACTGTTGTTTCAATATAAAAAGAAAATAAATTTTTAAAATTAATCTCCTAGTAATGAAATGTTATAACGGTACCAAAGACGGTATTAGATGTACTTAGTCGACATCCACATGTATTTAGGGAAGGAAAAATTTCGAGTGGGGGGCTGGTGGAGGGAGGGGTAGGGTGGGGAGATCCAACAGTGTCTCATGGTCGAAACTCAAGAGACGAAGTATGTCGTTTAAGGGTGACCGATAAATAAAATGTATATTATTGAATATACCAAGTTACTATTAGAGAGTTTAGTAGGGTGGGAGAGGAGGGGGTGACACAGGTGTTCAGATGAGACATTCAGACACAGAGGTAACGACGGGACGTTTACCTAAGTAGTCATAGTAGAAAGATCTAAGGTATATATACACAATTATATCTTATATACAGAAAGAGAAAGACTGAATGAAGTGAAACATATTATCCGAGATCCAAACAGGTGGAGTGATCTTGGTTGAGTTTACGCAATGAAAAATATCGACTCATTATAAGGTAAAACATACACATGGGGTTGAAAGAATAGGTAAGTAGACAACTACCTATAGACCCAACGAAGGAACAGGATCGATGACATTTATCACGACGTTACTTGAAACTCCATGTACATAGAAAAAGGTAATACCAAAGGAGCCCCATATACGGGTCACCACCTTAACAACCTAACATACCATCAAAACGTGACCAGTATCGTTTGTGGGAGAAGGTTGTTGTGTTCTCTTCTGAGATGTGCACCTGTAGTGGTCTACCAGTTGTGGTTTTAGTCTAACTAATATAAGAAACGTCGGTTTCTACCTCTTCGAGATATGTGAGTCGTTTTTGTTCTGGTCCTTGACTGACACCGAGTCTAGTACTTGAGGAATGTTGGTTTAAGTCTGTGTTTAACTTCTTTCATCCCTTTTGGCGATCTGGTAAGTCCATACTGGATTTAGTTTAGGGAATACTAATATGTCACCTTCACTCTTTATCTAAATTCCCGGATCTAGACTATCTATCTCACGGACTACTTGATACATTACTCCAAGCACTGTAACATGTCCTCTGTCCCTAGTTCTGGTAGGGGTTCTTTTTCTTTACGTTTTTTCGTTTTACCGCCAGACCCCTCCGGAATGTTTATCGACACTTTTCTCTTCGTTTTTCGTTTCCTCTTTTCCTTTCTATATTCGTAGACTTACGTCTCAAGGTTTCTTATCGTTCTTCTCTATTCTTTCGGAAGAAGTCGCTAGTTACGTTTCTTTATCTCCTTGTCTTACCCTTTCTGATCTCTAGAGGAGTTCTTTTAATCTCTATGGTTCCCTTGTAAAGTACGTTACTACCCGAGTTATTTCCTGTCTTTACCATACCTGTATTGTCTTCGTCGTGTATAATTCTTCTCCACCGTTCTTATGTGTCTTCTTGACATGTTTTTTCTAGAAGTACTGGGTCTATTAGTGCTACTACACTAGTGAGTAGATCTTGGTCTGTAGGACCTTACACTTCAGTTCACCCGGAATCTTTCGTAGTGATACTTGTTTCGATCACCTCCACTACCTTAAGGTCAACTCGATAGAGTTTAGGACTTTCTACTACGACACTTTTACGACGTCAGTTATACGGTTGTTTAAACCTTTTGAGTGGTCACCGGTGTCCTGATCTTTTCCAGTCACAAGTAAGGTTAGGGTTTCTTTCCGTTACGGTTTGTTACGAGTTTGATGGTGTGTTAACGTGTATAGAGTGTACGATCATTTCATTACGAGTTTTAAGAGGTTCGGTCCAAAGTCGTTATACACTTGGCACTTGTAGGACTTCAAGTTCGACCAAAATCTTTTCCCTCTCCTTGGTCTCTAGTTTGACGGTTGTAGACGACCTAGTACCTTTTTCGTTCTCTCAAGGTCTTTTTGTAGATAAAGACGAAATAACTGATACGGTTTCGGAAACTGACACACTTAGTGTTATTTGAGACCTTTTAAGACTTTCTCTACCCTTATGGTCTGGTGGATGGTCGGAGAACTCTTTAGACATACGTCCAGTCCTTCGTTGTCAATCTTGACCTGTACCTTGTTGTCTTACCAAGGTTTAACCTTTTCCTCATACAGTTCCGACATATAACAGTGGGACCAATAAATTTAAGATACGTCTCATGCAGTACTCTTTGCGACCTGACCTTCTTTGTGTTCGACCTTAGTTCTAACGGCCCACTTTAGAGTTATTGGAGTCTATACGTCTACTGTGGTGGGAATACCGTCTTTCGCTTCTCCTTGGTTTTTCGGAGAACTACTTTCACTTTCTCCTCTCACTTTTTCAACCGAATTTCGAGTTGTAAGTCTTTTGCTTCTAGTACCGCAGACCAGGGTAGTGAAGTACCCTTTATCTACCCCTTTGTCATCTTTGTCACAGTCTGAAATAAAACCCCCCGAGGTTTTAGTGACGTCTACCACTGATCTCGGTACTTTAATTTTCTGCGAATGAGGAACCTTCTTTTCAATACTGCTTGGATCTATCGTATAAGTTTTCGTCTCTGTAATGAAACGGCTGATTCCAGGCGGATCAGTTCCGATACCAAAAAGGACACCAGTACATACCTACACTCTCAACCTGACACTTCCTCCGACTCGCAGTTTCTTAACTACGAAAACTTGACATCACAACCTCTTCTGAGAACTCTCAGGGAACCTGACGTTCCTCTAGGTTGGTCAGGTAAGACTTCCTCTAGTTTGGACCCACAAGAAACCTTCCTGACTACGATTTCGACTTCGAGGTCATGAAACCGGTGGAGTACGCTTCTCAACTGAGTAACCTTTTCTGAAACTACGACCCTCCCTAACTCCCGTCCTCCTCTTCCCCTGATGTCTCCTACTCTACCGACCTACCGTAGTGACTAAGCTACCTACACTTAGACTCACTTAAGGTCCTCAAACACTACCTGTCCCTCCGGACCGCACGAGGTTAAGTACCCCAGCGTCTCTCAGCCTGTGCTGACTCTCTGACTTGACTTGACTACCATCAAAATCTAAAAAATTTTTAGGGGTATGACAAGAGGTATCACCGATATAGTTAAACATAAGGGTGGTTGTCACATTCTCCCAAGGGAAAAGAGGTGTGGGAGAGGTCGTAAATAACAAACATCTGATGAACTACCGGCAAAACTGACCACACTCTACTACGGAGTAACATCAAAAATAAACGTAAAGAGATTATTACTCATTACAACTCGTAGAAAAGTACACAATAATCGGTAGACATACAGAAGAAACCTCTCTACAACCAAATCCAGAAGACGAGTGAAAAACTAACCTATCAAACAAAAAAAGACCATAACTTGACGTACTCGAAGAACATAAAACTTCTAATTAAGAAACAGTGAACAAAACAAACGATAATAAAAGAGGGTAAGACTCGCAACGGAAAAGTGGAACGAACGTCAAAGGAAACAACACGTTTTCGAAAACCCAAAGTAATTCAGGGTAAACAAATAAAAACAAAAATAAAGGTAATGAGATACTCGACCCAGTATCTTCAAGAACGACACTAAATACAGTCTCTCACAAGACGGACAAAAGGGGATTCTCAACATAGTAAAGATCAGAAAACAAAGCTAGAAATTAGATAAAACTCAAATAAAAACCAAAATTTTAAATAAATTTTAAAAACTATAATCCTTCACAAGATTAAAGTAAAAAAATACACCTCGTCGGGTCAAAAGGGTCGTGATGAACAACTTCTGTGATAGAGAAGAGGTAACATATAAAAACGGAGGAAACAGTTTCTATTCCATGTGTATCAAATTATTAATCGACTGAAATTTTATCTTTCTAGTACGACCCAATTGACACATCTGGGATATCGATGTACCTATGATTTTTACACTGTATCCTCATCTAATCACACTACGCTAAACTGTTTCTGTCATGGGAGACAGTGATCGAAACCTCTACCTCCTTTTCCTGGTACTCAGTTCTCAATATCCTCAGTCAGAAGATTTTTGACCGTTTTTGATCTTTCGACTAAGAGGGGATCTCGGACGTCTCTCCTTGTGTCGGGACGACCGAGAACTGAAATCAGATTACTCTGGGTAAGGTCTGACTAGATGAATTGACATTCTATTAAACACAACGAAATTAGGTGATTCAAGACCGATTAAACAATGTCGTCGTCAACTGTTAATTATGTCGAAGGTATCTCGAAAGACGATAGGTTTGGAACCAGATTGACCGGACAACTTGACATCGAAACCCCGGGTACCTTAGGGGAAGTCACCCTCATCAGTACGTTACGAGTAGAGACGTCCTGAAGTTAGTGTTCTTCATGGTTCTTTGAAGAGGAGAGTGGGATCTAGTTTTAGTTTTAAAGAAAACGATCTTGAATACTAAAATTTCCTACTAACCGTTACCCTTAAGAATGAGGGAAATCCCCTTTGATAAGACATGGAGCCTCGACCATCACAGTATACTGTCAAAATGGTAGTGAGTTAGTAGTCACGTAGGGAATATGAGACAACTTGATGCAGTTTGGACCCAAAGTAAGTATCAGAGAAAAGGTCATTACTGATCTATATATGGAGGAAGGTCTTAAGAGTGACCCTAGTGAGAGTGTCCGTGAGGAACGAAAAGTCAAATAACACGAAACGTCTATTAACGTATAAAAAAAAAAAATGTCTAACTACCAAACACCGCCAGAACGAAGTTGGATTAGATGGCAGTGGTAAAAAGGTTGTTGTAAACGAGTGAAACACAGAGAGACAGTGTAAAACCATTAAGAACCTTATAATATTTGAAGAAACAACAATAAAGTAACCAATCCCACTAGACACTACCTACTAGAAACTCCAATAATAACATTAGCAAAACTACAAAAAATCCCTATTACATAAAAATTTAATTCCAAACATGTAAAAATTTTTTGTACTACGACAATGTGTGGATCAACCGTGTCACCATTTCTTCGACGGACGGTTACGTCCTCTACACCCAAACTAGGGACCTAACCCTTCTAGGGGACCTCAACCTTTACCGTTGGGTGAGGTCATAAGAACGGACCCTTCAAGGTACATGTCTCCTCGGACCACCTGATGTCAACTACCCCAGTGTTTCGTAGCCTGTACTGACTCACTGACTCATGTGTGTACGTGTGTGTGTGCATTGTCTGATGTGATATTACATTTGTATTAAAAATATCCGTAACCCTTTGGTTTTGTAAGTACACTGAGTGAAAAAATACTATAAGTGAAATAATGTTACTAGACCTTGGTTTGGGTGTTTTAGACGTTCCATAGGAACATGTGTCTACCAACGCATACGTGCATACATATCAATACACGTGCTTGTGTGTACATATGTATGGGAAGTTGTAGGTTTAAACTTGTTGTTATACGTACCCCGTATTCTTACGGATTAAGGTACGACCCTTTTTTGTCGGAAAGGTTTCATCCCAGAAAAAAAAAAAAACGTTTCATTATCATCCAATATTTTCACTTCGATTAGACATCTTACATTGAAGAAGGTAGGGATATTATCTGAAAACGTACTCATTCACTTTGTTAAACCGAGAAACCCCTTCGTAGACTTTAAGGGGGAAACGTTTTCTAACAAAAACGAAACACAAATGCATAGATTTACGAATAACTTTTCCTTCCACTTCGAAACGAGTTACTTTTCCTATTAGACAGGATTTCAAAGAGGTAAAGAAAACCTAGTGACAAAAGGAATTCAGGGGATTTCCTTCGTAGTAAGGGGGATTTACTTACTTTCTTATTACTCTAATTATTCTTCTTATTCTTGTTTAATTTTTCATATAAATTAAGAGTGGTATTTGTTAGAATTTCTCAGAACAAATAAAGTCTCATCCAAGAGACTCTAAAGGTACAAATGAATTTCACACAAATTTTATTATTGGTGATTATAGTTATAAATAACTCACAAATGTTGTGTAATCAGTGACATGATTAATAAAATTTACGTAGAAGGGTAACTAAGGAGTCGAACCATCCTAAAAAAAGGGATTTTTTAGTTAGAATTGTTGATCCTTGAGGAACAGATCAAGTGTCACGACCGACGCTCTAAGACTGGACCTATATTTAATTATTACCACGTTTTATTTCACTGGATCTTTACTTCGATTAGAATAGTCGTAAGAAAAAATTAACTCTTTCAGATTAATGAGTCTATTAACACCCCGAACAACGAATGAAAATTAATGACATTTTTGTTTTTACTTTTCTCTCTATAAAAACGACGATACATACGGAGTACGGGATATTTTGACCTATATGTAAAAATACTGGGTAAATCGAAGTAAGTGAAATAGTCACTTATTTTACGTTATATTACACAAAGACTAAAGTATGATGAAAACAGACTGAAAAATATCGGTATTTTGTAGTCGAGGTGTGTGTCCGTATAAAAACCAACCCACTCAAATAAATGAAACAAATCTATTAATTCGTAAAGTCTTCTAGTCACCACATCGAAACTCCAAAGTGTTTATCCTTTCGAACCCCTTGTTAGGGAGTAACATGAACTTTGTTAAATAAGACGTAATTAGTCACGTGATGGAGTTTCTTGAGGAGACTTTCTTATTTAGGTCTAATTTACTTTTGTACGAACCTTAATCACAAAACCACATTAAACGATATCTGGATTTGTCGAACTTTCTTAACAAGAGAAAGGGAACAGAGCACTGACCGGACTGTCTTAGGAGTCATGTACAACTCAGGTAATAATTTAATAAAATTATTGAATAAAATCGTTTTACCTCATCTTTTGAAAAAAAAAAACCAGTGTTAGGACCTTGAGAACGGATGATCGTCCGGTAAAGAGGAAGAGACATTAAAGTTTGTAGGAATTAGAAATGTACAGAGAAAGACTACCGGTGAAGTAGAATTCAACTGGAGTAATCCAAGGAGCGGTAAAGTACACAAAAGGACTATTAGTAAAAATAGGACCCAAGGTCCGACTCAGTCTATAGTCTTATAGTGTATGAAGTTCACATTCGACTTCGGGTCTCTTCAGTAATCCCACCTTAATTCGATATTTATCTTTATATCCGGGTTATACCCGAAGGGACCACCGAGTCTCCAATTTCGTAGACGAAGGTTACTCCCTCTGGGCCCAAGCTAGGGACCCAGCCCTTCTAGGGGACCTCTTCCTTTACCGTTGGGTGAGGTCATAAGAACGGACCTCTTAGGGTACCTGACTCCTCGGACCACCCGACATCAGGTGCCCCAGTGTTTCTCAGTCTGTGCTGACTCACTTCACTTCACTTCACTTACCCTATAGTTTTTTATTTAACACACTTACCTGGTCTAAATTTTCAGTTCGATATGTCTTTTATTTCGTAACCTTTGATTGTTTGTCGTGAGTACTCTGTTATTTTATTTTTTCTTATCTTTACTTTACCCGACGTAGATTATTGACCTGTAGAGAGGATGAATCCTGTTTGAGGTTTGAAAGTCAGTTAAGATCAAAATCAAATAGTCACTCGTGACATCTTTGTGGGTGTCTTAGGAGGTTCCTTTACACTAATAGTTCGTTTCGACTAGAACATTTTGAATAACGTGTTGTCTTTCGTCCAGAAAGTACTTGAATAGTATCGGAGAGTTCTCTCCTTCTTGTCCCTTTCCATGAATTTTTTAAAATATCCGACGCGACTTACCAAGATTTTGATAAGACTTGACGTCAACCAGTCTTAACCAATTGATCCACTCGAAGACACTGTGAGAAACCCCAACAGAACCTTGTAATACTCAGACTTACTCAGTGGTACTCTGGTAAACTTGAACTTGTTAATCCAATATAAACTTCACACTCAATACGAACGGTAGTACCCTTTAATCCGAATCAGAGTCATGACAATTGTATCTCCTGAGTCGACCTAGAGTCAAGGATCAAGTAAGTAATTGTGAAATCTTATGTTCCACCTGACCTTTAATCTCTCACTATTGAATCAAGTGTATGTCATGTCACTTTTTAAGAGGAATGAAGAGTCTGTTAACGATAAGTGGATTTTGTGGATGATGTCATCGTGAGATGTGTATCCTCAATTCTCGTACCCGAGACTTCTGTATGACAAAAGTAGACATAGGACCGAGACGATCAGTCGTCGACGCACGGGAACTTGTTAAATGCATTATTTAAACACGGAGATAAAGGAATAAACGTTTTACCCCGGTCATTATTATCTACTCGATTACATACACTTTATGAATCATACCACGAGTCATTACCGATAATAGTAAGTACGATAATGGTTAAAAAATTTACTACAAATATAAATAAAATTAATTTACCGATAAAAGGGGGAACATTTTCGTCTCTCTCTTCCAATCCTTTACCTCTACATATTAAATAAAGGTAATAATTACTGAATTATAATTTAATCATCAACCCGGTTATCCAGTATTTTTCCTCTAGATAGGACACCTAATATTCTTCACGTATATCATCTTATAAGGTAGGTAATTATTACCTTAATTTCTTACTTTGTTTTAGATAAATTTACTGGAGTCCCTCCTTAGTCTTAGTAAAACGTCGTCATACGTGAAACACCTGGTCGACCACTAAATGGTCTCATTTAATACTCACCGTTTGGTTTTGGGAATTAATAAAACTGATACTGTCAGAGGAGAAGACATGGACAGAAGTTCCAGACAGAAGAAGATCCAACCAAAGTCCCAAAAAAGAGGTCGATTGGGGTCGTACCCATACTATATTAGACACCCTTATAGTTTCTTAACGATTAAATCGATCCCGAATGATCCCGAAACTATTTACGTAACCATAAGAGAATAGGAATCTGAATCTTAACAAAGTAAATTGAATATCCGATAAAAATCCATAACTTGATTAGGAATTCTTATTACATGGATTCTCTACTTTACTTTCGGAGAGTAAGAATTATTGGACACACACGTACGTACGAGTCAACGATTTAACCAAATTGAGAAAGCACTAGAGATCCTGACATCGGGTGGTCGGAGGAGACAGTTACCCTAATAGGGTTGTTCTTATGACCTCACCCAACGGTAAAGGAGGAGATCCCCTAACTTGGGTGCAGAGGACACCGATAACGGAACCGTCCACCTAAGAAATGGTTACGATGGACCCTTCGGGAGAACTATTGGATTGAACACGTAAATTATACTCGAAGAACGAATCTAATAAAAGAGAGAGACATCACGATTTTATCAACTGGAAACTTTATCGTCTACATTGTATCTCTAGGTATTTCTGATCTCCTAGTAGTGTCCCTTAGAATAAACTAAGGTAAGTCGATTGACAATACATGGAAGACCCTTAGACGGTAAAACTTTTATAATCCTTCTGTCTTGGTGTTGGGAACTATTCTACAATTATACTTATTTCGAGACACTCTTACGTTCTCACCCACAACCGAATCCCAACACATACACAACCACATACTTATATACACACACAGACACACAACCCCGACTCCTAACCCATTAAGAAGTATCCACTCCATTGTAATTACCACAGTCATCGATTTTGGAAATCTTTAGAATCTAACCACCCAAACATCACCGTCACACAAACACACACACACACACACACACACACATATTAAAAAAGGAAGACACAGTCTAGAATACACACTGTTTGAGAGTAAATGCATTAGACAAAATCAGAAAGATTCCGACCGTGTTAGTGATTTACCCTTACCGGGGTAGACGGAAAGGTGTACCGAAGTGTTAATGTCCTTATACTTAGGGAGGTTTCTTACAAATCTATATCCGGTTTCCTAAAACACCAGAGACTTTTCACAAAATGACCTCTATTTACTTTAAATCAAGTTTTATGTCACTAAAAATTAGACAGCTCATAACATACTCGATTACTAAACGAGAGGTACTGAAATAAAACATAAGTCTAGGTTGGAGTGGTGGACGCAAACACGGTCCAACCCTGGACGGAGTCCCGGAAACGTGAACGACTAGGAAATCATACCTTTATGGAAAAGAAGTCTCTCAGTAATGACCCTAGTTGACGAGAAAAGTAGGTTGTAATAAAAATTTACAGTAAAAAGGACGGGATACCTAGGAGATATTTATCTTGATTGAGGAGGTAGGGAAAGTAAGAGAAATCGGACAAGACCAAAAGAAGTATCGTAAAAGATACCGGACTTAAATAAATAAATAAGAATAAAAGTGTAAATCATAAGTATAAATTCGAAGTATTCCGTTCTTAAAACAAGTAAAAGAAGTCATAACATAAAGGTCCCGGATTTTGTCGTCCCTTAGTTATGAATTACTTATCATTTTATTACCTATTTACTTAATTATAATCTCAATCATATAAGAGAGTTCCCAAAGGGACCATCTAGTCACCATTTCTTAGGTGGACGGTTACTTCCTCTTCGTCCAAGTTAGGGACCCAACCCCTCTAGGGAATTTCTTCCTTTACCGTTGGGTGAGGGTATAAGAACGGACCCTTTAGGGTACCCGTCTCTTCGGACCACCCAACGTCAGGTACCCCAGTGTTTTCTCAGTCTGTGCTGAATTGATGATTTGCTGTTGTCGTCGTTTATCAGAGAGTTTACATATAAAACACAACATGTGTAAATTAACGTACATTAAGTAATTATAGAAATATAACGAAATCTTTGATCAACGAAACTTATATAAATCTAATCTTTCTGATTTTTATTATATAGTCAACTAGTCGTCTCTCTTTTTTAAGGTTCTTCATTTTGAGGAAAAAGATGGATTCTGAAATAATTTGAAAACTATAATTAAATAATCATAATCTAACAACAGTTATATCAAAGGGTAAGGTATATCATCATCGTCTTTCTCTCCGAAATTTAAGATGTGAGTGACGATTTATTGGGACCTTTTAACGACGGACCTGAAAACGTCATCAGAGAATAGATCAGAGAGTCAGGGACTGAAAAAAACACGTAGTTTGGTAACTGGTATAAGATGGTATTAATCATAAACTGTTACTATCTAGACTCGTACAGTAGGAAGACGAGTATTTTAGGGTAAAAGAATGATTTATTTTAGATCGAAAGATACGGATCGGAAATGACGAAAGGTTTTACATAAGACATGAGTCATAGTTTGATTGAAGGTCAATGTCGTTTCAACCCTTGTGGACAGGGACTTAGCGTTTTCCAAAATAAGGTAAAAAGATATGGTGTTTTAAGTAAGGTGAACCATGATTATCAAATAACCATCATTGATACAAATTGACAGTCAAAAACACAAAAAAAAAATCAAACAGTGAGAAGATCTGAAATTTCTACTGGAGAGGTACTTTGACCTAATATAAAGTTTACGTTTTACGGTGTAAATGGTATTCGGAGGATTAAAAAAAGATCAAAACTAACTTATCATTGTAAAAGAGTTAAATAATCATTTTAATCTCATAAAATTATTACCGACTGTACGACATCAGGGTGTCTGAAACTCCACTGGGTTTGTCAAATTGACAAGTAGACGGGAAAGAGAGGGTTTCCTGTATGAAATATGACCTACTGACTTACTACGTCGATCTAAAATTATTAAAATAAATTGAGTTATCTATGTTGTACACTAACGTACTATAAATATTCGATCCTATCGTACCGACGACATGGTGTATTTGTGTATACCCCTACATAGTCACTGAATTTTGTTATGAAATAAACATCACATCCATATTTAGGTTACGTTCACAAGGAACAACCACTGTTTATTAAAAGGTCCTCAATAGTTACCGGCAGAAGGAAATAACACCCAGACGAAAGAGATTTCCGGTTCAGTACTAAAAGAAGACGTAGATCGGTGACTTATCTCCTTCTCTTGTATCTTTTCGTGTCATCGAAGACTTTTCAGAACGATATCTTTACAACTTACAGTCAAGAGACGTGAAAGGTGACCTGTTTTGTGCGTATACCGGTGTGACTTGACGGTCCTTTTACATGACGGACCGACTCACCGACCAAAAGTCGTTTTTGAGGTGTGAGACTTTCCACCTCTCACTCAAACTAACAGACTGAAGGATAAAGACAGTATCAAATGTCGAAGTTTCCCTTTTGATAGATCACCCGAATGTTTATCCTTCTATTTCGAATTAATGGTTCTATAGACTCCTTTTACACGTAGTTACAGTTAAGACATAATTCTTTAGAAATCAGTATTACCCCAAAATTAATGTCTTTACTTATTTCCAGTCGTTTAAAGTACCTTGGAATTCTTGTTTTATATTATTTAAGAATACAACTAAAAATAAGTAAAATTTTTATAACACAATTGGTACGACCAAGGAAAGCAATGTACACTTACCCCTTAATTTACGATCATCGTTACAAAACGACTGTTCACAAGTTTTACATGAACAGAATCACTGTTCTAATCGTGTTTTGAAACACGTCGGGTTCTTACTAGTTTCTAGTCTAGTTTTTATACATCACCATATTTAGTTGACACAAAAAGTAACAGTACTATAACTGTCAACTGGGTTCTGTGGAGGTTCCTTATGATCGAGATAAAGGTTTGAAGATTCCCGTCATGGACGTCTTTTAGATTAGTCATAAGAACGATAACTTGTTCTAAAGATTTACCGACGGTATCATCCTTCGTAAACTTTCCATCTTATAAGTAAAAATTTAGAATAAAAAGAAATTGTACGATATTTAAGTTAATTATATCACAGTAATTTTTACAAGATAATCATTCAAAACTGAAAAGAGAATCAAGACAAAACCGTAGTAGTGGTAATTAAACTATAAAAAACGATGAATATGTAAATAATAATTATAAAATTTTAACTTTATATCAACTAAATGTCATAATACAATCGAAGACTATATGTTGTATCACTAAGTAATAAAAACATATAATACGGGGTAAATTTCAATAATATTTTGTATCGATGCAAAGAGACACGATATATTATATAGGAACAGCGAATAAATAAGATATGTGTCACGTCATCAAACATAGAGGATTAGGGGATGACGCTAGAAGGAGGAGGGGAAGACAGAGGAGTGACCATTGGTGATCAAACAAGTCAGATTGAACCTCAACCAAAGAGAAAGTAATACAATTAAGTAAGTAAAATAAATAAATAAGAAAACTAAGGAGTATGTCCACTATTGTACCTCTTAAAAAGACATACTGAATAAAGTAATTCGTATTATGGGAGATTCATGTAAGTATAACAACGTTCACCGTTTTTAAGTAAAAATTACTGACTCCTTATAAGACAACATAAATGTATGGTGAAGATGAAATAGGTAAGTAGACAACTACCTGTGTTCAACGATGATATAGAACCTATAACATGGATTACGACGATACTCGTAACCCCACACACACAGAGGAAATATTAATCACTAAACAAAACAAACCTATACATGGCTTCTCACCTTAATAAGTCAATAAACTATCAAGATCAGAATCAGAAAACTCCTTGGAGGTACCACAAAAGGCATCACTGGTGTGGTCTAATACAGAGGTAGTTGCCATATGACTCCCAAAAGAAAAAATAGTGTAGGAGAGGTTGTACACAATAAACATCTGAAAAACTACCATCGGTAAAACTGTCCGTACTCCACTATAGAGTAACACCAAAACTAAACGTAAAGAGACCATTAATGACCATAACTTGTAGAAAAGTAAACGGACAACGCTCACACATATAGAACAAACCTTTTCGTGTAGAT
Organism: Capra ibex; assembly: GCA_006410555.1. NCBI lineage: Eukaryota > Metazoa > Chordata > Mammalia > Artiodactyla > Bovidae > Capra > Capra ibex. Next base: position 32,895,016 of record SJYO01038709.1, read on the forward strand.
AAATTCAGAAGACGGGTCGGAAAATAACCCAACAAACTAAAAAAACTATAACTCAACATACTCGATAAATATATAAAACCTATAATTGGGGAATAGTGAGAATGGTAAACGTTCATAAAAGAGGGTAAGTCATCCATCAGAAAAGGAAAATAACTATCAAAGGAAACGACACGTCTTCGAAAATTAATCTAGGACAAACAAATACAAACGAAAACAAAGAAAACGGAATTCTCTGTCTAGGTTTTTTTATGACGATACTAAGTACAGATTCTCATAAGACGAAGATAAAAGAAGATCCTCAAAATACCGAGGTTCAGAATGTAAGTCCAGAAATTAGGTAAAAATCAAATAAAACATGTACCAATTCAAGTCAAGTCAAGTCAGCGAGTCAGTACAGGCTGAGAAACGCTGGGGTACTTGACGTCGTACGGTCCGGAGGGTCAGGTAGTGTTTGAGGGTCTCAGATGGGTGGGTTTGAGTACAGGTAACTCAGCCACTACGGTAGGTTGGTAGAGTAGGAGACAGCAGGGGGAAGAGGAGGACGGGAGTTAGAAAGGTTCGTAGTCCCAGAAAAGGTCACTCAGTTGAGAAATGTAGTCCACCGGTTTCATAACCTCAAAGTCGAAATCGTAGTAAGGGAGGTTTCTTTAGGGTCCCGACTAGAGGAAGTCTTACCTGACCAACCTAGAGGAACGTCAGGTTCCCTGAGAGTTCTCAGAAGAGGTTGTGGTGTCAAGTTTTCGTAATCAAGAAGCCGCGAGTCGAAAGAAGTGTCAGGTTGAGAGTGTAGGTATGTACTGATGACCTTTTTGGTATCGGAACTGATCTGCCTGGAAACAACCGTTTCATTACAGAGACGAAAACTTATACGATAGATCCAACCAGTATTGAAAAAGAAGGTTACTCATTCGTAGAAAATTAAAGTACCGACGTTAGTGGTAGATGTCACTAAAACCTCGGGGGGGTTTATTTCAGTCGGTGACAAAGTTGACAAAGGGGTAGACAAAGGGTACTTCACTGCCCTGGCCTACGGTACTAGAATTCGGTTGAAAAAGTGAGAGGAGAAAGTGAAAGTAGTTCTCCGAAAAATCAAGAAGAAGTGAAAGACGGTATTTATACATGTCATATATCAATTCTCTTTTACAATATTAGAGTACGAAAAATTGTACATTGATAAGTCAAAAGGGGTGTAGTGAACAACTTCTCTGATATAAAAGAGGTAACATATAAGAACAAAGAAAACAGTATCTATTAAATGGTATGCACCCACCCAAATAAAGACCAGAGAGAGTCAAGTCAAGTCAGCGAGTCAACACAGGTTGAGAAACACTGGGGTACGTGACGTCGTTTGGTCCAAAGGGACCGGAAGTGGTAGAGGACCTCAAACGACTTTGAGTATAGGTAAATCATCCACTACGGTAGGTTGGTAGAGTAGGGGACAGTAGGGGAAGAGGAGGACGGAAGGTAGAACGGGTCGTAGTCCCAGAAAAGGTTATTCACTCGAGAAGCATAGTCCACCGGTTTCATAACCTCGAAGTCGAAGTCGTAGTCAGGAAGGTTACTTATAAGTCCCAACTAAAGGAAATTCTAACTCACTAAACTAGAGAAACGTCAGATTCCTTGAGAGTTCTCAGAAGAGGTTGTGGTGTCAAGTTTTCGTAGTAAAGAAGTCACGAGTCGGAAGAAATACCAGGTTGAGAGTGTAGGTATGTACTGATGACCTTTTTGGTATCCAAACTGATATGTCTGGAAACAACCGTTCCATTACAGAGACGAAAAATTACACGATAGATCCAAACAGTATCGAAAGGAAGGTTCCGTCAGTGGTAGACGTCACTAGACCCTCGGGTTATTTTATTTCAGACAGTGACAAAGGTAACAAAGGGGTAGACCCGAGAGATAAGGCAATGAAATTAGATACATATAAAAAATACGGTCACTTTACGATTAAACTAATGATATCGAAACATAATATCAGAGTACAGACCCTCCCGTCACGGAAAACGAAACAAGAAAGAAGAATTCACACGAAATCGTTTAGTGCAAGAAAACACCAAGGTATATTAAAATTCTAATAAAAACATAAAAAAATTACTTTTTATGGTATCCATAAAACTATCCATCACACAATCTAGACATATAACGAAACCCATTGTACATTCTACATTATAAAATCCTCGACAAGTAAATAAGAATCTTTACCTTATTCTCACAAGAAATATATAAAGAATCTATTGAGTCTGTTACCATACAGAGACAGAAAACAGTTATAAATTCGTGTATATTGTTATTAAGTAAGAAATCGTACTGTAAAAAGTTGGTAAGGATTTGTATGAGTCTTTCTATCTGTGTATCAAAACACCCAAACAGGTGCTCGTAATATATATATATATGTGTGTGTGTATATTTTTATATATTAATATATACATTCATATATTACACAGTAGTATATAAATACATACACATGCAATATACACAGTTACAGACTTAATTTATAAAAATTTACCGTAAAAAAGGACATTATTATTTTTGATTATAAACATTATGTGGGGTTTTTTCAGGAATGACATTAGGAGTGTCTTTAGGGCAACCATTTTTATCGTAATCGAAGTATAAAGTCTACTCTTTTGAACCCGAGATTCGTTAATTTATGGAACAAGGACTAATTTATGGTACACCTTAGTTTGGGTCGAAGACGTCAGAAAAGAACCATATGATGTAATCGGACCGAGATTTTTTTTTTATCCTGTATTCTCTCTGAGACTGTGAGACTTAACTTAGTCAAATCAATCCAAGTCAACGAGTCAGCACAGACTGAAACACTGGGGTACTTAGAGTATACTTGTAGTTTTAATTCTTACGGTCGGATCTTTTTTCTTTATATAAATTACTGTACATTATGTTAAATCTCAGATTTTTACGATTCCAAAGACTAGTTGGTTTCAAGCCTTATACTAGGAGGTATAGTACCTCTTAGTAGGACACAAGCACAGACACTTACACTTATTAAGTTAAGTATTTTAATCCATCTGATTTCTTTTATATTTACTCTATCGTACCTTTTACAAAACGGTTGACCTACGTTCAACTTATAAAATGATGAAACGATGAAAAAACGTGGAGAAAAGATTTAACAAGTGACCCCAAAGTAAATTTACCGATGCTAAAAAGTCTTCTCTTAAGACTCGTACGTGTATGTACGTTTACTCGGTTTTTTAAAGATCTACGGAAATTGAAGGTAATTATACTGTAATGATTAAGTACTACTTCTATAAAATAAAATTACAATCACCACAACGAAAACCAACCCTCGGTCCACTTAAATTAGGATAATGATACGGATAATACCTCTCATTAAAACAAATTACTATACATAATCACGCTGTCACCCGTCGAACTTACCTCAGTCTCTTTACCGACAACCGTTTGTGATTTCTGTCTCTTAAGTTTAAAAATACACGGAAGAATTGATCGTAAGGTTTATTAGAAGTTCTTTTTTATAAATTTCTTAGGTACATTTTTAAGGTATTAGAAGTATCCACTGTGTCAGAATAAATATCTTTTAGGATTTCTAAATTGGTTTTTTTTTTTGAATAATTTTATTGTTTAAGTCGTTTAAACGTCCTATATTTCAACTATACATTTTTATTTAAAATACATGTAAGTGTTACTTATTGTCTCCTTCCTTTAATTCTCTTTTAAGATAAAATTCACAGTAATTTTTCTTATTTTATCCTTAATTGTTTTGTTCACTTTATAAACATACGACTTTTGATATTTCGTGAGGACTTTAAGTTTCTACAGTTATTAACCTTCCGTAGGACATAAGTACTTAACCTTCTAAATTATAAAATTCTACACTCATGATAAGGTCCAATAGATGTCTAAGTCTCGTTAGACGTACTTTTAGGTTTACCGTTAAAAGACTTTTTGACATTTTTTTTTTTTTAGGATTTTAAAGATACTTTAGAGTACCCTGAGTCTTATCGGGTTTATTAACACTTTTCCTTATTGTTTAAACCTCCTTTAGTGTCAAGGGACTTAAGTTTAAAAGACTGTTTAGATATCGTCAGTTTGTCACAGTATACCTGTATTTCTGTCTGCATGTGACCCAAATCGTTACTTTAAAGACTTATCCTTTTCAAGAAACATTTAGAATATAGTTTAGTCCCTAAATGTAGATCTATAGTGGAGGATGGAAATCCCATCGATAATGAATTTTTGTTACTTTATTTTTTATACATTCACAACCACTCCTATACCTTTTTAACTTTATGAGTACGTAGTGATCACCCTTACATTTTACTACATCGGAGACACCTTTTTGGTACGGTCAAGTGGTTTTATAATTTATATCTCAATGATAGACTAGATCGTTAAGGTAAACCATATATAGGTTTTCTTGACTTTTTTCCTTGAAGTTACTTATAATCACATGAATACAAGTATAGTCGTAATAAGTGTCATCGTTTTCCATCTTCGTTGAGTTTTTCAGTAGACATCTACTTACCTATTTCTTTTATGTCACATATGTATGGTACCTTACGATAAATCTGAATTTTTCCTTACTTTAAGATTGTGTACCTGTTTGGAACTTCTGTCACACGATTCACTTTATACGGTCTGTGTTTTCCTGTTTATAACAAAATAAGGTGAATATAATCAATGACGTCTACCACTGACGTTGGTACTTTAATTTTCTGCGAATGAGGAACCTTCTTTTCAATATTGGTTGGATCTGTCGTATAACTTTTCGTCTCTGTAATGAAACGATTGATTCCAGGCAGATCAGTTCCGATAACAAAAAGGTCATCAGTACATACCTACACTCTCAACCTGACACTTCTTCCGACTCGCGGTTTCTTAACTACGAAAACTTGACACCACAACCTTTTCTGAGAACCTGACGTTTCTCTAGGTTGGTCAGGTAAGACTTCCTCTAGTCGGGACCCTAAAGAAACCTCCCTTACTACGATTTCGACTTTGAGGTCATGAAGCCGGTGGAGTACACTTCTCAACTGAGTAACCTTTTCTGAGACTACGACCCTCCCTAACCCCCGTCCTCCTCTTCCCTTGTTGTCTCCTACTCTACCGACCTACCGTAGTGGCTGAGCTACCTGTACTCAAACTCACTTGAGGTCCTCAACCACTACCTGTCCCTCCGGACCGCACGACGCTAAGTACCCTAGCGTTTCTCAGTCTGTGCTGACTCGCTGACTTGACTTGACTATAATAAATGAATCTCGTCAACTCTCGAAGAGTCTACCGAGATCAGTATTTCTTAGGTGGACGGTTACGTCCTCTACGTTCTCTGCACTCAAGTCAGGGACCCAGCCCTTCTAAGTGACCACCTCCTTTACCGATGGGTGAGATCATAAGAACGGACCCGTTAGGGTACCTGTCTCCTCGGACCGTCTGATGTCAAGTACCTCGGTGTTCCTCATCTGTACTAATTCGTGTACGAGCGTCTCATCAACTTGAGTCTCTGTCTCCCGTCTTGTCTCTTCCCTTACTTCAATAACAAAATACCCATGTCTCACAGTTAAACGCTTCTTATTTTAAAGACCTGTAACTACCTCTATACCAACGTGCTGTAACACTTACAAAAACTATAGTCATTTAATATGTGAATATTAACTAATTTTAGCCAGTTAAGATACAACATAGACAAAACGGTGTTATTTTGGGGACCCTCGAAGACTCATTTCAAAATCTTTTACAAACCTCAATACTTACACCTCTGTCGTCAAAGTATTACACTTACATTTAATTACGTCAACAAAAGTAAACAGTTAACGTATAAATAACAGTAACATATATATAAAGGTTTTAATGGGACATTATATACATACCCGAAGGGACCACCGAGTCTGTCATTTCTTAGACGGACGTTACTCCCTCTGAACCCAAACTAGGAACCCAACCCTTCTAAGGGACCTCCTCTCGTACCGTTAGGTGAGGTCATAGGAACGGACCTGTTAGGGGTACCTGTTTGCTCGGACCGTCGATACCAGGGACCCCAGTGTTTCTCAGCCTGTGCTAACTCGCTGATTGTGTGTATGTGTATACATATACTAAAAATCGGTAAACCTAAAATTTTTCACGAATGAAATAGGGGGGTAATATATGGAAAAAATAAAAAAAATTAATAATAAAAAATTAAAAATAAAAATGAAATAAAATGAAATATTATGATATAACCAAAACGGTAGGTAACTGTACTTAGGTGGTGCTCACATGTACTCAAGGGTTTGTACTTGGGGGGAGGGTGGAGGGTGGGGTATAGTAGAGAGACCTAGTAGGGGCACGTGGTCGGGGTTCGTAGGACATAGGACGTAGTTTGTCTGACCGCTAAGCAAAGAATGTACTATCATATGTACAAAGTTACGGTAAGAGGGTTTAGTAGGGTGGGAGAGGGAGAGGGAGTCTCAGGTTTTCAGGTGAGATGTGTAGACACAGAGAAAACGACAGAACGTATGTCCCAGTAGTAATGGTAGAAAGATTTAAGGTATATATACACAATCATATGACATAACCATAAAAAGAAAGACCGAATGAAGTGACACATATTAGCCGAGGTCAAAGTAGGTAGAGTAATCTTGACTAATTTTACATAAGCAAAATTACCGACTCATTATGAGGTAACACATATACATGGTGTCGAAAGAATAGGTAAGTAGACGATTACCTGTAGATCCAACAAAGGTACAGGACCGATAATATTTGTCACGACGCTACTTGTAACCCCATGTACACAGAGAAAGTTAAGACCAAAGGAGACACACATACGGGTCGTCACCCTAACGACCCAGTATTCCGTCAAGATAAACGTTAAAAAATTCTTTAGAGGTGTGACAAGAGGTATCACCGACATGATCAAACGTAAGGGTGGTTGTCACGTTCTCCCAAGGGAAAAGAAGTGTGGGAGAGGTCGTAAATAACGAACGTCTGAAAACCTAGCGTCGGTAAGACTGACCACACTTCACCATGGAGTAACACCAGAACTAAACGTAAAGAGATTATTACTCACTACAACTCGTAGAAAAGTACAAACAATCGGTAGACATACAGAAGAAACCTCTTTACAGATATATGGAAAAAATTACGAATGATATGTTACATGATCATTGTCTGTTTTACCTATTTGTAAAATTTTATGATTAAATACTCAACCTATTGAAAATTAAGGAATTACATGTCCACACCATACATCCGTTATAAGTTATAACAAACGTCAGAAAACTTGCAACCCAGTAAAAAAATTTTTTTAGTCGTTATTGACAATAAAAGGAATACGATGTATTATGAGGAGCATAAAATTCGGAACGAAATCAATTTCACTTTCACCCCCTCCCCCAACCTCTCCCAAAGGTTTACATTCTGACCTTTACACATAGGTGGATCTAACAAGAATGTTCTTTCCCAATCCGATGAAAGTCTTTCTGAGTTCTCTGCACGAAAAACAATAGACACAACGAATAAAAGATACAACAATTAATCTTTAACTCCATTTTTAACTAAGACTCTCTATAGTTCCATCAGTGAACTTTATATCTAAACTGTTATTCCGTCAACCATCCATTAATGACATGAAACTTGACCTCAGTAATAACACTAACACTTTGAAAAAATGAAACATCCAACAAGTAGTGGAAAGAGGTAATCACGAAAAATCTCGTACTAGTCAATAATGACATGACTGTTCATAATCAGATCATCATTAAATAGTATCCGACTGTTCACGGTCTTAAGTAGGAGTGTATACATAGGTGACTTCGTCTGTTTGTAATAAAAGTAGAGACGTTGAGAGACGTCAAATAACACTATATAATAAAACCGGACGTTCCAGTGTCCGTTTAATATAAATTAGTGACGAAGTTTAATTTTGTATTAACATCTATAAAAACATAGAGAATTTAGTTACAGTATTAGGATATCTAAAATGTAAGTTCTATAATTATAGTATTTATTATTCGATTTATAATTTTACCTCCATGGGTTTATATTTTTAATAGTCACGTAACAAGAATAATTAAATTTTATTTATTAAAAACTTACTTCTTCTAATTAAACGTACTGGTAATATATTTACAAGGATAATTATGTTCCCTTTATTACAGTTCTCTAGTAAAGACCAAGTTATGTTAATACGATGTAAAATTAACTTTTTACTTTCGACAAGTAACATATGTCTCCATTGAAAGGACTGTATGGTATTTACTGGGGTAATTCCGTTCTCTTTATTCCAGTTCTCTCTGTAAAAATGACTTCAGTTAATACAATGTAAAATTAACTTTTTATTTTCGACGAAAATAAGTTTCCCTCGTAGCGACTATAAGATAGTATAAGGTATCAGAGGATTACGTCATCGACGGATTGGGTAGAGACTCAAGGGGTGTAATATATTTCCCTAGAAAAATGGTGTTACTCACTCAGTCCAGAAGGGAGGAATGGTGGAAGACTTCTGAGAAGTAAAATGAATCCTTTTTCAGGTTTGTAACTTGTGTAGGGACACACTAGACCAGGGACGGATGAAAAACTGGAGGGAGTATAGTCACCGGGTTGAAATGACGTGAGGTCACATTGAACAAGAAGGACAGATTCAGGAGAAGTGAAGACTAACAAAAAGAGACCTTGTAAGAAGAGGAGAAGAAGGACGGTAAGTCAGAGTCGACTTTCCCGAGTGGAAGTCTATTTGGCATGGGTCAAAGGAGAGTACTTTCGTCGAAAGGACAGGTGAGGAGAGATAGTAACGGACAGGGTAAGTGGAAAGAATAAAAGAAGTGTCAGAAGTCATAAAAGACCTTAAAAGGACAAACGAACAGATTGAAAACAACAACAAACGAAGAGAGTCACTTTGAAGTGTTCCTTGAAACAGGTAACCCGAGTGATCACATATGGTCATTGATCCTGTCACGGACCGTGTACTAGTCGATATTTATAAACACCTTGACTATTTGGTCACTTATCATTAACACCTCTACGTATCGCAAAGTAAATAGTCATGTACCGGTATCCAACTACCACTCTCAGAGTAAAGAGGACGGATTCATTTGGTCACTGTGTGAGAATCTCCTGTTCATTAGTCTAACACGTACACTCGTCGATCACATTGTGTCATGTTTGAAAAGTACACGGTAGACCTTTTTAGGGTCTCTATGTAAAGTATACCGGGTGTAAAGTAATGTTCAGACCTAATAAAGAAAAGAGTCATCTAACCTGGTGGGACCCCGGTGTAAGACGTCCCTACAGTAGGACTATCAGGACTTATCATTTACTCGTGTGTAAGAGGTCAAACATCGGTAGGAGTGTTAACTGTGTTAAGTACATTGAGGTGAAGGTCTGGAACACCGAGGTAAGTATATCCCTTAGACTGAAACACTCGGGTATGACTTCAGACAGATACGAAGTGAGACGACCGACTTGGTCGGTGTAAATTTTGATAGGAACACACATTTTCTGGTACCCGCAAAAAGACTCTTCACTTAGATAGTCCAAGAGTCACCTTAGGTACTGTTATCTTTTCTACTTTTCCGGAGTCTGTTCTATAACATCTTAAATAAAGATAAGATCTTCAGATGTAAAGACTTTGAAGACTCTCAGAGAGAAAAGAAGGTTGAAGATACTTCTCACTTTACCTATCTAGGGACCTACTCGTTTTTTACTATATGGTCCCGAAATCGGGTCTCAGATCGTACATCGTCGACACCTCTTAAATTCTTTAGAGATTTCTCTGGTTCATCTAAATACGGTCCTCTCCCCTGACTTGTCTGGACGTTTTTTTTTTTTTTTTTTCTTCCGTTGTAACACTTTCAGTGTCCCTCTTTACTCTGAACATTTATTGGGACTATATTTAACTACGGTATTCACATCAGGTTTCTTCTCAATTTTATTTTTCCGTAACGTTAGTCAACCCACTGTCTTTATTACTGATCTCTCGTACTGTAAATATGATGTAAAATCTCTTCCCGAAACTACCCGTCTCTATCTCCTCTTACCGTAAGGTCCAATTCCTCATTTTGTTTCGTGGTCAATCCCTTCTTTGCTTTCGTTCCATATAAGTTTCATATCGGTCAGTAGGTTGAACCGCTCACACGGAAATACATACTCCATAGTACGATGATTGACTTTTATAAATCTAGATTTCTATACGTAAATTTTATATTACGCACACGCACACACACACGTACGTGTACGAGTCATCACAGGCTGAGAAACTCTGGGGTACCGAAGAGACAGGCACCTTAAAAGATCCGTTCTTATCACATTGTCCAACGATAAAGGATGAGGTCCCAAAGAAGGGTCGAGTTTCTGACTTGGACTCAGAGAACGTAGAGGATGTATCCGTCCGTCTAAGAAATGGTGACCGTAGTGGACCCTTCGGGGTTTTATATGATCTAAGACGGTTTAATAAAAGATTTTACTAATATTACTGAGGACAAGAGATGTAGTCATTTACTTCATAGTTCAAAGGTAGGGAACGTTTATTGGAACTTATATAAAGAGTCGTAGAGTTAGACAGGGAAGAAAGAGATTGGTATTAAATATTCAATAAAGGGGGTTAACTAAGTAAGTGGTTTATGAATAACTCATGAAGGATACACATTTCTGAGACTAACCATTACCCGTTGGTCTGTCTGTCTGATTAGAGTTCCTTATATATCCTATTACCCTCTCTATGGGTCAAAGAGATTTTAGACCTGGAAAGGTAGACAGAGGATAGAAAATATGTTGAATGTCAGTACCCTATAAATGACAGACACCGTTGAGTCATACCCTTTACAAACATGAATCACTTTTACCCGTCTCTTCCGAAAGACGTAGAGTTAAAAAGGACTCCTATCACACCATAATTTATACTGTCAACTGATTAGGACAATTTGTGATACTCCATATAATTAAATTAAAGTGAGTAATGATTCACCTCGTACAGGGATTAAAAATTATGTTCCATAAAATCTTCGTTCTTTAGGATCCAATGTCATGACAAAGAAAATAAATAATAGATTAACCAGAACCACCACCACCAAATCAGTGGTTCAGTACAGACTGTTAACACTGGGGTACCTGGTGTCGGACGGTCCTAGGAGACAGATACCCTAATCCATGTAATATATTATAGATCCATAAATAGAGGTGTATACATATTCTCCTATCCTTATCAATGGAACTCCCTAAAAACTTTATTAATCCTTTTTCTTAGTCATCTCACTTTTTCGTATCATGTTCGTGTTTTATGTTTATATGGAAAATTTTTAAGTTACGATGAGTCAAAGAAATGACGGTTAATGGTATAAAAAGACAAAGTCGTCCAAAAAGTATTAGATATAGAAGAAAAGGTTATATATCGAAAGGTACCTGACGAAAGACTCATCGTTTACTAATCCTATGAAATTTTTTAGACAGTGTAACCGGATGGACTCAGACAAAATAACGTTTATGGGTCCGTAAACTGAACTTGTATTCTAAATCATTAGTCGTACTTTGAGTAGTTCGAGTTCGAATATAAAAGACGTCAACACCGAGAGATTTTGAAACCTTTTCCGTAAACGTCGAAATTTTTAGACTTAGAGAGTTCTTCGTAATCTATACATTCGACGTTCATATATTTTTGGTTTATTTAAAGATTTGTCAACAAAACACCTTACTACTTAGACGAGTCGACGTAAGATGATTAAGTCTACCATCGGACGAACGACATTTCTTTAATTACATTTCGTCCCTGTCTTTTTTGTTAAAACGTCATTGACTGAACGGGATGGGTGCGACCGTCCATACGGGACGTGACCAGTGGTTATATTCCTAATTCTCTCTTTCTTACCCACCATTTACTTTAGTTTTATTTGTAACTTACATTTTTGTTTTTGTATACCTTGAGTCTTGTCCCTTTACTATTTCCCTTGCTGTTTAGAAGAATTCAAGAAAAAAAAAAAAAATCGAGTGCAGGACAGATTTTCTACTTCGTAAGTGACGGACTAATGAACAAATCATAACACGGTTCCCTTGAGTCTTTTTTTTTTAATCTTTACTAGGAACGGAAGTTCGTTGAGAATCACATTGAACCCTCAGTCCTGACTGGCTTTACCTCGTTAACCGGATTTTCTTTCGACATATACTTCATCATTTAAAGTAAAATAGGACATACTCACGATATCTTTAGATACTCTCTCTAGTCGTTCCGACGTTACCTTTTATCCTTTGATTGGGTGTCCATCCTCAACTCGACGACTTTGTATTTATATAATTTTACCCTACTCTACTTTTCCCTCTACCCTCGTAAAGACCGATACTTTGTTCTAATCTCGTATATATTCTTCATTTCTTGTCTTTAACCGTCTGTACTTCGTATGTCCAACTCAGTTTCTCCCGTTAAAAAAGTAGAAAAGTAAACACAGACGAAAAAAACACCTGTATACAAACTCGGGTAACGAGACCTGAACTATTTGACCTTCTATGTTAAAATGAAGGAGACTTTTATTATCGGTGGGAAATAACTCTGGAATTTCACAAAGTTCATGACACGACTCTAAATATGTATGAGAGAAAACATTAGTACCCTTGTGGACAGACTCCGGTCCTATGTCATATAATTCACCCCTCAAACAGACTGAGGATACAAACTCTAGGGTTAGAAATACAGTGGCTGGATATTCAAGTCAAGTCAAGTCAGCGAGTCAGTACAGATTGAGACGCTGGGGTACTTAGCGTCGTGCGGTCCGGAGGGACAGGTAGTGGTTGAGGGTCTCAAGTGAGTCTAAGTGCAGGTAGCTCAGTCACTACGGTAGGTCGGTAGAGTAGGAGATAGCAGGGGAAGAGGAGGACGGGGGTTAGGGAGGGTCGTAGTCTCAGAAAAGGTTACTCAGTTGAGAAGTGTACTCCACCGGTTTCATGACCTCAAAGTCCTCGAAGAATTTATTAATACCCTTCAGTACCACGATCGTGATTCAGCGAAATCATCACAGGTCAAGAAACACTGGGGTATCTGACATCGGTCGGTCCGAGGATACAGATACCCTAAAGGGTCCGTTCTTTTAACCTCACCCAAGAGTAAAGGAAGAGGTCCCTTAGAAGGGTTGGATTCCTAACTTGGACGAAGAGGACAGAGGACGTAACAGTCCACCTAAGAAATGGTGATCGCGGTGGACCCTTCCGGGTTCAACGATCCAGTAACATATTATTACTCAGTCTACGGTGATACACCTTTAAATAAATTACATTGAAAACATAAGTCAACTTCTCCTCCTCTTTCGACTTAAAAGTTTCCGGTACTTTCTGTTCGGACATAACTCATCTTACCTTAGATTTCTCTTGTTATACATCGTTAAATGTTCCTCGTCGTCTTCTGGACTTAAATTTACGAGGGAGAGGACAGACTTCGATACACTGGAACCCCTTCGATACGGTGGAGTGGAAAGACTCGTGACGAGAGGAGTAGATGTAATTGTTATAGTAATCTCCTGGCGGGGTTGAATATATTGAACGAACATGTATCAGTCAATACAGGCTGAGAGACACTGGGGTACCTGACATAGGGAGGTCCGAGGAGACAGGTACCCTAAAGGATCCGTTCTTATGACCTCACCCTACGGGACGGGAGGAGGTCCCCTAGAAGGACTGGGTCCCTAACTTAGACTCAGAAAATACAGAGGACGTAATGGTCCGTCTAAGAAATGGTGAACCCTTCGGTCTTATGACCTCACCCAACGGTAAAGGAAGAGGTCCCCTAGAAGGGCCGGGTGTCTGCATTGGGACCAGAAGACATAACGTCTGTATAAGAAATGGATGACTCAGTGGTCCCTTCGGGAATAAAAACGTCATCTGTGACGTGACCGGGGATTTCGATTTGTACTTCTTCTGTATCGGTGAAGGGACACTTTCGAGTGTGACATCCACTATCTCTATCGACTCGTAGAGACAAACCCAAAGGAGTCTTTGTTTCGGACTACACTCCGGAGATAAAGACGATTAAATAAACTTTCACTCGACGTCAGGTACCCCAACGTTTCTCAGCATGTGATGAACCGTTGATTTATTGTTGTTGTTAAATTTTCAGTTGATCCCTTATATTCGTTCGACATTGAACTCTATTCCTGTCTCCTTTTCACTCATTTCCCTTGTAATAACACGACTACTGACAGTTGACCTGGAGTTGGGACGGTCCCTGGGTGACTCCTTTAAACATCTTAAAAGGGATTTTATACACTGACACTTCCCGTTAAGGAGAAAGAGGTAGGATAGTTTACTCTCAGTAAAGGACCCGTAATTGGAAAACTGAAGGACCGGGACTTCGTCTTTTGTTCTCAACATCGACGTTAATCTCTACCTAACTCCCCTCCGATATTTTCTATGTTTCGTTCACGATGAGTTTTATATGTATCTTTTTTCTTAGTCTTCTATTCTTTCATCCTTATCTTATGTAAGAGCTCCCGGGCATTTCGACCCGATTTTTCCACACTTTACACAAACAGAGTTGTAAAAAGAGGAAGGAAAGGACTTAGTATATTAAACAATTCTGGCACCAAATTGTAGTAGTTAATTAGAGTTTTTATATGTTCGTTGAGGACGTCGAGTTAAGGTCTTTTTATTTGTTGGGTTACTTTTTTACCCGGTTTCTTGATTTGTCTGTAAAGAGGTTTCTTCTGTATGTCTACCGATTGTTTGTGTACTTTTCTACGAGTTGTAGTGAGTAATAGTCTCTTTACGTTTAGTTTGGTGTTATTCCATGGTATAGTACGGTCAGTCTTCCCGACGTTAGGTTTTCAGATATTTGTTATTTACGACCTCTCCCACACCTCTTTTCCCTTGGGAAAATGTGACAACCACCCTTACGTTTGATCATGTCGGTGATACCTCTTGTCGTACCTCCAAGGAATTCTTTGACCTTTATCTTGACGGAATACTGGGTCGTTAGGGTGATGACCCGTGTGTGTGACTCCTTTGGTTTTAACTTTCTCTGTGCACAGGGGGTTACAAGTAACGTCGTGACAAATATTATCGGTCCTGTACCTTCGTTGGATCTACAGGTAGTCGTCTACTTACCTATTCTTTCGACACCATGTATATGTGTTACCTCATAATGAGTCGGTAATTTTTTTATGTAAACTTAGTCAAGATTACTCAACCCACTTTGACCTCGGATAATATGTCTCACTTAATTCGGTCTTTCTTTTTGTGGTTATATCATATGATTACGATTATACCTTAAATCTTTCTACGATTGCCATTGAGATATACGTTCTGTCGTTTTCTCTGTGTCTACATATATTGTCAGAAAACCTGAGACACCCTCTCCCTCTCCCACCTTGCTAAACCCTCTTACCGTGACTTTGTACATATTATAGTATACACTTTGCTTAGTGGTCAGGTCCAAGCTATGTCCTACGAACCCCGACCACGTGACCCTACTGGGTCTCCCTACCATGTCCCTCCCTCTACCCTCCCCCCAAGTCCAACCCCTTGTACACATGTGGACATCACCTAAGTACAACTACATACCGTTTTGGTTATGTTATAACATTTCATTAATCGGAGGTTAATTTTATTTAAATATAATTTTTTTGTCTTAAGACATTTCGTTAATAGGAAGTCATTTTTTTTATTAATTTTTTTTATTTTCAGCTATAAAGGTTTATGTACCCTAAAAATCTCATAGAAATAATTAAAAAGTAAAACTATAATTAAAGAGTAAATTTACGAAAGAAAAGACGTTAGTGGGAGACAGTCATTTCAGAGATTGAAATGAATTCAAAAGTCACCGATTCAGTTTACAGAGAGAACCATTTACAATATAAAGTGGACTTTTATACACCCAATAAAAGTTTATAGAAAACTATAACTAGAGATTGTATTAATATGTCACTATTCTCTTGTCTGAGACATACTAAAATCATGGAAATCCGGTAGTTTAAAAATAAACCAGAATACAGGTTTATTTGGCCCAGAATACAGGGACCCATACAAGATCATAGAGGATCAAACATCAGGTACCTTTGAAATTATCCTTCAATTTTAACATAGAAGATGTCCTTTCAGTGACAAAATGAAAAGTATTAAATTTTTTCTTTAATTTTTTCCGTGTGTGTGTATGTTTCTTACACCAAATGGAGAGTGTATGTCTCTTGTTTGGTCACCCCTGTCCCTTCCTCCTCTTAGTTATTCCTCTAACTCTATGTCTTTAACAATCCACATTTTATTCGATGTTTCCACACGACATATTGTACCCCTTATATCAGTTACAAAACGTTATTCGTATATATCTCATATTGGAAATTTTAAACACTTAGGGATATAACATGTGGACCTTGAATATACTATAAAATATAGTTGAGAAGGAATTGTTGTCGTCTTTTCTTTAACACTTAACATCACTGAAAGGACAATTATTCCTGACTAAACCAGGACTTCTACCAAGGTACATTGGTTCTTAAATAAAGGACTAAAGTTTGAGTCACTTGTAGACACATGTCTATATCCCGTCCACGAAAGACACTCTAAGAGAGGGTACGACAGAAACCCAACGAATTAGTATTTATATTTCAACCGTTTTACATCTTTCCCGTCCTTTGTCGTGTACAAAACTATATACGAACTGACATAGGTATCCATGTCGGAGACGGAAAAATATCCACGGTCCCTCACGTAAAACAGTGTCGAAAGAGGTCAATTAGGTCTTCTAATTTACAACTCAATCAATAACAGGAACTTTGTAGATAAGTAGATATATCTAGTTACCTAACTAAGTAAATAAAAGGTTGAATCAGGTGTTCCCCTAATGATAATATATAAAAAAAAAGACTACTAAACACATTAGATTTACCGATTCTGTGTCCTATAACCTTAGTGTAGGTGAACGGGTCTCCCAATAAACTTACTGATTTTCAAAAAGCACCAGAGAATATTAGAAACGTGCGCAGACCAAAAATTACTGAAGTGACAGTAGTTTTTAGTAGTCGACACGCAAAAAGAGGAAGACTGGATGAGTCGTAAGTGTCAATCGAAAGACGTGAAACAGTAACATCTTCGTTCATATTTCATTACTTTAAATACTAAATTATTCTTTTGTCCGTAACTTCGACGACTTTATACCAGAAAAGTCGAAATAAAGACAACACTCTTCAGATCCAAGAATGAATACTTTATAAACTTTTTAAAGACTAGTCTTAAGTTAAAGAACAAGTCGGTTATATCACTCTATTATGAAGGAAGACACCTTGTTTACCTAAAATTATTTAAGGAATTATACTTTATAATGATTCTAAATTAAATATATGTACAACAAATAAGCGACTCAACACAGTCTGAGAAAACGTTGGGGTACCTGACATCGGTTGGTCCCTAAAGACAGGTACCCTAAAGGGTCGTTTCTTGTGTCCCCACTCAACGGTAAGGGAAGAGGTCCTCTAGAAAGGTTGGGTCTCTAGTTTGGGTGCAACGGACGTGACCGTCCACCTAAGAAATGGAGACTCGGTGGTATCTTTGGGTCGGATGGTCCGAGGAGGTAGGTACCCTAAAAGGTCCGTTCTCATGACCTCACCCCACGGTAACGGAAGAGGTATATTATGAATCATGACGAATTTTTTTATATAAGTAACCTTTTTTTCTTGGCCATCGGTATCTTACAATTATTTGATAACTTAAAGAAATCAATGTCATTGATTCACTATTCATTATTCTGGAAATTATAAATGTTATTGTTAACGTAAGAAGAAAAGGGTTCTAATTCAAACGACTAATGTAACGTACTTCTTTTTAATTAAACGAGGTCATTCGTCAATTACATTGTACTCACAATGGGTAAGGGATAAAAGGAGACATGGATTGAATCAACATGAGAGAGACGGAAATTCATATGTTTTAAAAGAACTAGCGACAGGTTGAATCTTTCACCAAATTAATTCAGCGATTAAGATGAAACTTTTATACCACGATTTCTGTTTTTACGTAAAATTTTAGGTTTGGTTTCAATAAGAATACCGACAAATGTAAATTGTATAGAATATGAGTAATTAGTTTTCTAAGATATAATAATATTTTGTAAACATTAACTCCTAATTGATCTTTATATGTTCATAGTAACACAATATTTTGTAAAGTAGTTATATAATGACACAAATCAACGATACCCAAGTTAAATTCATTCGTATAATAGACGGGAGACCCACGAAGGTAAATAATCTTAATTCTGTAAAGTTTCTAAGACTTGACTTTTCTAAATCTTAGGTCAATACACTTAATTACTTCCGTAAATAAAATTTCGTTATACACGAGTGAAGACTTAGGAGGAAATTTTATATCAAAATGAGTACAACGGAAATTTTTAACAAAGTAGAAGACACTATTAGTAACATATTTCTGTTTTAAAAATCTTTTCTCTTAACGAGAGTTTAAGTCGGGAACCAAATGGTATGGATAACCAATGAATTATTTCTGTTTAAAAAGGATGGGTCTAGGGAAGTAGGACAGTTTCGAAAGGACAGATGAACTTGGATGTCCCGGACCTGAGAAAAGTGAGATTCAGTCTTAGAGTATCAGTCATGATGGATCTGAAACTCACCTTTAATAATTGGCGTTCTTTCTGTTTATAGACATTTCCTGACTTTTCCAGAATATATTAAGTCAAGTCAAGTCCAGTCAACACAGACTGAAAAACACTGGGGTACCTGACGTCGTGAGGTCCGAAGGGACAGGTAGCGGTTGAGGACCTCGAATGAGTATGAATACAGGTAGTTCAACCACTACGGTAGGTTGGTAGAGTAGGAGACAGTAGAGGAAGAGGAGGGTGGAAGTTAGAAAGGGTCGTAGTCCCAGAAAAAGTCACTCAGTCAAGAAACGTAGTCCGTCGGTGTTATTACCTCAAAGTCGAAGTCGTAGTCAGGAAGGTTACTTATCAGTCCTGATTCATAGAAATCTTAACTGACCAACCTAGAGGAACGTCAGGTTCCCTGAGAGTTCTCAGAAGAGGTTGAGGTACCAAGTTTTCGTAGTTAAGAGTCGTGAGTCGAAAGAAATATCAGGCTGAGAGTGTAGATATGTACTGATGACCTTTTTGGTATCGAAACTGATCTACCTGGAAACAACCGTTTCATTACAGAGACGAAAAATTATACGATAGATCCAACCAGTATGGAAAAGAAGGTTCCTCGTTCGTAGAATTAAAGTACCGACTTCAGTGGTAGACATCACTAAAACCTCGGGTTCTTTTATTTCAGACAGCGACAAAGGTAACAAAGGGGTAGACAAACGGTACTTCACTACCCTGACCTACGGTACTAGAATCTTACGACTCAAAATTCGGTTGAAAAAGTAAGAGGAGAAAGTGAAAGTAGTTTTCCGAGAAATCAAGAAGAAGTGAAAGACGGTATTCCTACGACATTAGACGTATAGACTCCAATAACTATAAAGAGGGTCGTTATTACATCTTATTTTTTTATTAGTGTGGAAGTCAACGAATATAGTTTTATTACTTTCTTAATCTAACTAACGGTTACAGTCTTTATTGTACTGGAACGCAAAGGACTCTACGGATACAACATAAGTACATATGATGACTCTCCTGTAACAGTAACGTCTTCTTTTTTAAGGCACTAGATCAGAATCACAAAAAAATTTTAGTGGTTAACCAACATATGGTATGTTAAACGATTTGAAGGGACGTGAGATCTAAAGAGTCGAAATTCTCTTTAATATAACCGGTATACTAAAGATTTAATTATACTTGACATATTATAACAAGAAAAAGATATATGTAGGGTCATAAGACAGTATGGTGCATCTGTCCAAAATTTAAATTTGAACCCCTAATTAGACCCGTCTGTAAAGACGTCCTTTATCTACCTCTGGATATGGGATTTTACAGGAACCAAGGTGTATCTACGGTCATCGTAACCGGTAACCATCTTATGATACACTTACGTATAAGACATGTTACTTTACGAACCCTTAACTGTAATTAAATGAATGTCTATTTATAAGTAAGTGTTTACGATGTATTATTAACTCGAAAATAATAGTTCGACAAGTTTGATCATATGTTTCTTTTTTCTGTGAAAAATAGGAGTACCCTCTTTTCTTATCTATATATCTGTTACTTAGTAGTCACGTCACTCATCCCATTTTGTATATACGAGACTTTCTAGTTCTCACGAAACGTCCGTCTAGTACGTAACTTGGCTATAACTATGACAGTCTCTTCAAAACGTTCTCATCACCATCGAATCGACAATAAGTTTCCTCGTCTGTTTTTCCTACAGAGTCCGTCTCTTCTGTATCACATGTCTCCGACTTTCCTTGTTTTTATAGTCCAATGAAGACCCTTTTATACATACCACTTCCTACGTGTCTTCAGTGTTACCACCATCCTTGGTAGACGTGTTACTAAAGTACCGATGAGTCGTCAGAATTTTAACCAACAAACATAAAATTTAGTTTACACATCAAGGACATTGAATTTCATTGTCATGTGTGCTATGGTTCACATTTAATCTATGAGTAACTGGATGGTATATCTAGGCGGAACTTTAAAAGACACACAAACCTAGACGTCATTCGAGAAATAACTTAGCAACTGGATTTAATCGCCGAACGAGTTGTCATTCCGTATAAACACTGACCAACACTCCTAAAGTATTTTAAGTTCTGTCGGCAGAAAATGACACCCTGGATGAAGAAACCCTTTCCGAAATAAAGACAAACACATTTTGTCACTCGGTCCGAGACCTCATAGTACTCAAGCCTACTACAATATAGTAGAAATATTGTGTCAGCTGACCTCTTCACTATGGTATGACTGAACGACACTGTCACTCGAGACATCTATCTTATCGAGAAATCATTATTCCTGAGAACTCTGTTCGACGGATCCAAAATTAGGATCACCATGGTGATTCTTCGACACATTGGAATACGAAGTCAAAGGAGTGGACACTTTACCACTACTAATATCATAGATAGACTCTTCTGATCAAACTCCTAATTGACTAAAGTATCTATATTTTAGTAAGTCCTCTCATGGATAGGTCATCTATGGTTCACGAGACGTTGAGAATTGATAAAAATAAGAGTAATCGTTCGATAGTGTCAGAAATAAAACGACTTGTTAACTAACTATTGAACTTATTAAAGTCATCTCCTGACTAAAAGTTAAGACACACCGTGTATAGATCCCCCTCTTATTTTAGTTCTACTTTTTTAAAGGTCTATCTTATTCAGTGACCCAGTTTTGGGGGTTTTGTCTTAAATTGTCCCGAACATGAGAGAATTAACTACAGAAATAAAAAGGGTTAATAGAAGAAAATTAAAAATTTGTATTAAAATTAAAGATAACGTCATATCAACTAAATGTCACAACAATCAAAGTCCCCGTGTCGTCTCACTAAGTCAATCTGTATACGTACATAGGTAAGAAAAAGTATAAGAAGAGAACATATCCAACGATGTTTTGTAACTCATCTCAAAAGACACGATATTTCATCCAGGAACAACTAGTGGAGAAAATGTATACAGAGAAAAATTACCGAATAATAAATTATAGTAGACATACGAGATGTAAGATCCACTATATTTCTATTCATTCGGAACCAAGGAGGGGAGGTCTTGTATACTTGTATACGTCTTAGTTTTTGCCTTTCCCCTTTAATTGTATACATTGTTTATCAGATTTTTACGGTTTAGTTGTCTTTACTACGTGTCACATCATATCACACCACATCATACAGTATTGCATACGTCATATCATGACATTGATCTGGTTTCCTTCATTGGGACAGGAAGAGGAAGTGTGACAGATCTTTATTAGCCCACAGAATACAAATCAAGGAACGGAGTGTAAAATTCTTTCCGTAACTACCTGACATCTTGTAAGTGTCGACTCACTTCTCAGACTTACAAAGTAACTTCCGTAGTTACCTCATACAAAACACGGTCGGAACCCTACTTCTATACCGTCCCCGTCTCACACACCGTTTGAAAAGAAATCCTCTTGACGTAGTCATATTTTGGGTGTAAAGATTCCATCCTAGTTACGTTTTACGTTTTTCTAGACCTTCTTCATGTTCAAAATGTTAACAAATAACTCAAGGATGATGGTCGTCTCAAAAAGACAACCCGGAACCACTTAACTTACTTCTTTAGTCTGTTCCAAATTCAGGATGACAAACGAAAGGAAACTCCTCATGGTCGTTTTAATCCCGACGTATTAATTATCAAATTAAAATTAAACTCCGTATTACGTTTACGTTTAAGTCCCATGCTATTTTCATCTTTTATCCCTCGTACTAAGATGACCCCCCTTACTCTACAGTTCTTTCAGAAGAGACTCCTTCACTATAAATTTGCCTCTAGACTTCCTACTCAACCTTCATCGAATAACACATCTCCGTGTCTCACCGAGGTACGTCCTCTCTTTATGTCCATCCCTACCTTTCCACAAGGTCCGTCTCTCTTCGAACTCAAACTTCTGGAACTAGGACCCTACAATCTTTTTATTTTCATCCGAACCCACTAACCTTACGGTTGACGATTTCCTCGTTACCGTACCCTAACCCCACGACTCCAGGTACCCCAGGTCTCGTTCCGTGTGAATCGAAACCAGGTGAAATTGTTATTCCTTTTGATTCTACACTAAATCATCCATTTTATCATCTCTTACAAGATAATATATAAAATTCACAAAAAAATTTATACTTTCGTAAATAAATGTAAGATTAATAATTCACTTTAACGAGTCAAGTACAGACTGAGACACTGGGGTACTCGATACATGTATGTCAGGTACCTTAAGAGATCCGGTCTTATGACCTCACCCATCGACAACGGAAGCGGTCCCCTAGAAGGGTTGAGTCCCTAGCTAGACCCCAGAGGGCGTAACGTTCTCCTAAGAAATGGACGACTCGGTGGTCTCTTCGGGTTCTTATAACTTCACCCATCATTGGATAGGGAAGAGATCGTATAGAAAGGTCGGTCCTTAAGTTTGGTCCAAGAGGACGTAACGTCGGTCTAAGAAATGGTCGACTCGATGCTCCCTTCGGGACCATAATAATAATTTACCAAACTATATATAAATTGCACCGTTTCACATGATCACTTTTAACCACTCGAGAACCTTAATCGGAACAAATTAGTTCCTACGGAGATATGTAATTGTCATGAATCAAAAGGTGTATGAGAAGATTTACGACACAAGTATTGGTAGAGGATAAGGAATAAAGGAGGGAAGAGCGAAAGTATACTTGTATGGGTATCGGAAGAGACAAAGGTTTTGGACTATGTACCTTCTTTTTACTACTTCCATAGACTAAATATCATACCGCAATATTTAATCATATATTTTATAGTGTAACGATTTCCGGTACGGTCCATACATGACGTATGTAAAGAACTAAATAAAGATTTTGTTCGTCCAAAAAGAAGAAAGGTTTTATGTTTAAAATGAATTGAAGTATGAATTTATACCCTTCGAAACGAGTAAAACCCACGATTCAACGAATCCATACAGGTCGAGACACTGGGAAATCTGACATCGGGTGGTCCGAGGGGACAGGTACCTTGAAAGACCGTTTTTAGGACCTCACCCAACGGTAAAGAAGGAGGTCCCCTAGAAGGGTCGGGTCTCTAACTTGGACACAAAGGACACAGAGGACGTAACGTCCTTCTAAGAACTGGTGACTGGGTGATCCCTCCGGGAAACGAGTAAAATCACTCTTAGTATAAAATTAGGAATATAAATTACTTTAAAGATAAAATTAGTCTTCTTTGATAGAAAGAGTTCCAATCTATCTCCAACTTTACTACCTAACTATCGTAGAAGAACACTGTGCAATGAAAAGTATACCAGGTACTTCATCGTTATACGTACTGAAAGAATACCACCCCTCTTTTTAGGTATCGATAAAAATTACAACATTTAGTGTCGATCTCGTTATTTGTAAATAAACACACAGGAGACGTACATCTTGAGATAACCCAAGTACCTCGTTTTAACTTTTTATTCCGTCTCTAAGACAGAAATTAGAGTACCTTTCCCGGTTGTCAGTATAATTTTTTTTAGTTACTTGACACATATTTATGAATACAAAATTATACTCGTCTGATACTAAACAACTATGTTGATTATCAATATTATGGATTGAGAATTACAGTCTAGAAAACCCATACACATTATGACCTGTGTTTAAAAATTCAATTGCAACGTTTAAACAAAAATAGTAATAGTACTTATAAGTGTGTAAGACTAATGAATCAGTTATTATTCCAGAAACCGACTAATAGTCAACGGCAAAATACACAAAAATTGTATATTTTACTTAAAAATCAATAAAAACGAAATCACAGATGGAGTCAATAGTGAAGGGACCACCGAGTCTGCCATTCCGTAGACGGATGTTACCCCCTCTGGGCCCAAGTTAGGGACCCAGTCCTTCTAGGGGGACCTCTTCCTTTACCGTTGGGTGAGGTCATAAGAACGGACCTTTTAGGGTACCTGTCTCCTTGGACCATCCGATGTCAGGTACCCCAGCGTTTCTCAACCTGTGCTGACTCGCTAAAGTGAAAGAAAGTCAATAGTGTCGGAACCTATCTAATTTAGTTGACCTTTGAGCTTCCGAAGTCAAATCGGTTCTAGAAGTTTATGACAGAATTTCCACAATACTTGAACTTTATAACCGATAAATGTAAGGTAAAGGAAAATAAGAGAAAGGTAAAAGAATCCTTTTACGATTATTCCTTACATAAGAACCGTCCGTCTTTCGTCCCCTTTTTTGTCCTATTAAATGTTTGACAAATTATTGGGACACTCGTCGACTCACAACTGGTATATTTAAGATCTATTATAATAATATGGGTCCAACCGACAATTTTTCAGTATTTCCTTTCTTTAGATCTGTAGATAAAAGATCTATTCATAACCTTACCTCGAGAGTAGTAACGTATGATAAATCAACCCCTCTGTCTTAAAATAAATTAATTTACTGAGTAATCAACATAACCTAAGGACGGTTTGACAAAGTAGTACCAAACAGTTTACTATTAAAGTGTTCACAGTCACTGTCAGTTCTACAACCTGTAAACAAAAGAGAATAGAGTGGACGACTCAGTGTCAAGAGCTTCCTACCGATAATACTACTAAGTCAGTGTGGAATCTGAAACAAAATGTAAAAGATAAGTCGGATCAATTAAACCTTTTATTCAGTACGGGTATCATGTGCTTTATGGTCCGTATAGGGAAGAGAGTACAAATCCAACCGGAGAGTACAAATCCAGAATCTCCGTCAATTCTTGATCACCTTGTAAACGGTATATCAGGGGTTTTCCCTTTTGTAAAAGACGGTTAGTACAGTAATGTAGTCTGTCAGATCAACTGTGGGTATCTCCTTTTCTTTTCACGAACCCGGACACACCACACGAAGTCCGTCTCATCGATTTGTCTAGTGACACTTGTCTAGACTACCGCTACACTGACCACCGTACAAAAGACGTTACAGACCGAATTATCAGAAGGGCGTAGTATCTTACACTCTACACAAGTGTAAATAATCATGGTAATGAAATTTCCTTTTAAAAACTTATTTTTAAACCAAAGGCTTAAACAAGAAGTCAACCAGTCAACATAGGCTGAGAAACACTGGGGTACCTGTGGTCCGAAGGGACAGGAAGTAGTAGAGGGCCTCAAACGAGTTTGAGTACAGGTGACTCAACCGCTACGGTAGGTTGGTAGAGTAGGGAAGAGGAGGACGGTATTCAGAAAGGGTCGTAGTCCCAGAAAAGGTTACTCAATCGAGAAGTGTAGTCCATTGGTGTCATAACCTCAAAGTCGTAGTCAGGAAGGTTACTTATAAGTCCTGACTAAAAGAAATACTAACTGACCAAACTAGAGGAACGTCAGGTTTCCTGAGTATTCTCAGAAGAGGTCGTGGTGTCAAGTTTTTGTAGTTAAGAAGTCACGAGTCGAAAGAAATATCAGGTTGAGAGTGTAGGTATGTACTGATGACCTTTCTGGAAACTGATATGCCTGGAAATGTGAAAGTTAGATTTGGGTAACTACCAGACAAAAATTGGTACTTACCCATTGTACGGGCAACTAAATCAGTTATAACGGAAAGTACCAAACTGAACTTCACAATTGGTGAGTCAGTACAGGCTGAGCAACACTAGGGTACCTGATATCGGGTAGTCCGAGAAGACAGGTACCCTAAGAGGTCCGTTCTTAAGACCTCACCCAACGATAAGGGAAGAGGTCCCCTAGAAGGACTGGGTCTTTAGTTTAGACCCAGAGGAAGTAACATCCGTCTAAGAAATGGTAGACTCGGTGGTCCCTTCCAAACTGAATGGTTAGAATTAAAGGAAAGTTATTATCTATATTCCGTACCGAAAGGGATCGGGGTTCTGAGAAAACCGTACGTGAAAGACTTCAACAGATCTATATAACAATTTTAGTGTCGGTAATTTGGATCTAAATTAAGGACAGACCAAGACGAGAAATACATTTAGTCAAGTGAGAAACCAGGAGCCACACGAATAGACACATTGTCCCAATTATTGTGGTAGGAGTCTTAAAAAAAATTATTTTTCACGATACAAATGACAGTTCAACCGTATATTATTAAAGAGTCATTTATCATCGAAAGTGATAATAATTTTCGATAACTCCTGAATTCCTATCCTTCCTGACATACGAAAACACATTGGATAAGCCAAATAGGGGGGGAGGGGGGTGGCGTGACACGGTTACGAGACAAGAGTATGAAATCGGACGTAACCTTAGTAAACCTCTCCAACAATTTTGTGTCTAAGGACACGAAGTGGGAGTCTGTAAGACTAAACCATCCAAACCCCCGTCCGAATACTAAGACGGAAAAGTTGTCCAAACTTCTATTCCGACGTCTATTCCATAAAAAGTTGGTGTCAAACAGGATCTCGTCACCAGGGGTTGGAAAACCGTGGTCCCTGACAAAAAAAAACCCCTCCCCCGTACCCACCACCTCCTACCAAAGTCTTACTAAGTTCACTTAACGTAAATAACACGAGAAATAAAGATAATACTAATGTAGTCAAGGTGGAGTCTAGTAGTCCGTACTCTAAGGTCTCTAACCCCTGGGGACGAGATCTCGTAGTCTCGTAGATCTCTTAGTAGTCTGCGAGGAACTTCAAAGACTTATAGATATTAAAGGGTTTGGAAGACTTAGTTTTAAACGTCTTTTAAGAACTACGACCTGACCTGGGTGTGAAACTCTTTATATCGGACACGATCTAATGACGAAGAATTGAGTCAAACCTTGGTTCCTAGACAAACTCTAAGACGTCCTACAACAACTAGAAGAACTGTTTTTATTTCTCTTGTGGTCGTATCAAACGTATAAAAGGTCACCAGTACATAGGAGACTTCTGGTAAGTACTAAGAATATACCTTAGAACAAATGTTTATCTTATGGAAACTCGTTACTTTGGATCCAACCTTTACGGTAGGAAACCTCGATAACCGTCGACACAGATTTGTACAGTCATACGGTTTCTTAAAAATGGGGTAAAAGTTATACGGTCCTGTCTTTACGAAAATTCAGATTTTTACCTTTAATTAGGAATATCAAACTATCTTATTTTAAACGTCTAAACCACTTTTAATATCAATTGAACGTTTTATAAAAATTCATCATTAAATTTTTAAGATATTAAAGTACAATAATCCCAGATGACCAGTACAGAGAATAAAATGAGAAATCACTTTCACGACACTACAGAGAAAGAGGACTCCCTTTTTATAATAATTATTTTAATTGTCCGACATCATAATATATCGGATAATCGTCTTTTAAATTTTTAAAATACTTAAGTACAAACACATTAGACGACCAATACAGAGAATAAAAAGGTGAAATTACGATGGAGACACGATAGAGAAAGAGGACTTCCTTTTTATAAAAATAATCGTTTTAATTATCCGACGTCTTAATGTGTCGGATAATCTGTCTTTTGTTAGAACTTTTAGCCTCTGATATAATGTATCTGATGTACTGATAAAACGAATATGTTTAGCACTATTGTCACTCTGATTAACAAAATATTCATATACTAAATATTGATACTAGTGTAAAAAACTTTAAAATTAATAGAACTCTTGTGGATAAAAAAAAAAAATTCGACTCTGATATTTTCGTTGACAAAGTGGACCCGGTTATTATCTCTGTGTTCATATAAGTGTACGAAAAATAAAGCCTTTCGTGTAAACACCGACCATCGGTTCTTAAGTGAAGTAATTTCCCTCTGAAACTGTTCGTCAAAACTTCAACATTTGTGAAACTTGAGTAATAATGTCACAGAGTGGTATCCTTGACGTGACAGTAACTTGTGAGGTATAGATATCTTGGTAGTAGGGCTGTTAATAAAAATGGAAACGGGCTTTTGTAAAGAAACATGAAATTCCGTAAAGTTTTCAGTTGTCTTTCTACCTTCGAGTCCACCGATATCCCTAAAGGAATCAAGACACTCACGACACAACGACGTCTTGTTCTAGTCTTTGAACCTATATATACAAAATTGAATTTTACAACCAACTAGTATTACTGTTACCAAAATATCTCAAAAGTACTCCCACCTACAAACTTCAATTGTTTTCGTAACATTCCAATGAGTAAGTACCCGACTTAGTGTAAAGAAGAAGAAAAAGAAAGAACTGTTTATGTAAAATCCGATGTCTACTGATTCTGACGGTGGAGATTATACAATATTTTATTTCAATTGGCCTCACTGGCAATTAAATACGATCTGTAGAATTTGAGTGTACGCATGTCCCCCGTACGTTCCATGTAGTGACATACTTTGTCGGTACGGGTCATAACCCAGGGGTCCTTAGACCTTTTGAACTCGGTGTTAGTGTGAACCTCTTTAACTCGATGACGAAACTTACCCGACGACGACGACGACGATTCAGCGAAGTCAGAACAGGCTGAGACACGCTGGGGTATCTGCCGTCGGGTGGTCCGAGGGGACAGGGACCCTAAGAGGTCCGTTCTTGTGACCTCACCCAACGGTAAACTTACCCGTCATAGAAGATTTAAAACTGTGTAGAACCCTTCTTTTTATGGGTAAACCTCTGACCATTATCATCAGATCTATTCTCTATTCTGACAAACTTTGGTCCCATCATTGTCCAATCTATCTCCTCTAACTATCTACCTAGGATTACTTACTGTTCCATCCCGTCACATCCCTCCACTTCAGACGATCCTACTTAAAGATACGATTATGTAGTTCGTTCTCTTATTCCTTAGGTGATCCTTACTGTTCCAAACCCCTCCTCTATCTCCCTCACCCAAGTCAAAAACTATCCCGGGTGAATTATACGGATACTATTTTACGGTAACACCTATACGTGAACTTCGAATGTACCCCCTAAAAACTGACTACTTGTGTATATCCCATCTATTCAAAACCGCACATATCATCAACTTGGGTAACCTCTTACACAGTGAACTCTTCTTCCATTACACTTCTGATATGTCGGGGTGTCTCTGGTTCTCCCTTCTCTGTCCCTCCGTCCTCCACCTAGTACTCTCCTGATGGATTTATGAATTATGGTGGTTTTCAACTCATTCTACATCTGATTTTAGTACTTAACTTAAATCGTTTAACCTTCAAATCCACTATCCCGTTTCCCATTGAAATCACATTGTCACTTTTTAACACTTGTACATACTTTGTCACAGTCTGAAATAAAAACGCCCGAGGTTTTAGTGACGTCTACCACTGGCGTCGGTACTTTAATGTTCCGCGAATGAGGAACCTTCCTTTCAATACTGGTTGGATCTGTCGTACAACTTTTCGTCTGTAATGAAACGGTTGTTTCCAGGCAGATCAGTTCCGACACCAAAAAGGTCACCAGTACATACCTACACTCTCAACTTGACACTTCTTTCGACTCGTGACTTCTTAACTACGAAAACTTGACACCACAACCTCTTCTGAGACTCTCAGGGAACCTGAAGTTCCTCTAGGTTGGTCAGGTAAGACTTCTAGTCAGGACCCACAAGAAACCTTCCTTACTAAGACTTCGACTTTGAGGTCATGAAACCGGTGGAGTACACTTCTCAACTGAGTAACCTTTTCTGAGACTACGACCCTCCCTAACCCCCGTCCTCCTCTTCCCCTGCCGTCTCCTACTCTATCGACCTATCGTAGTGGTTGAGCTACCTGCACTCAGACTCACTTGAGGCCGTCAACTACTACCTGTCCCTCCGGACCGTACGACGTTAAGTACCCCAGTGTTTATCAGCCTGTACTGACTCGCTGACTTGACTTGACTTAACAGGCAAAGAGTTTCAACCAACGATTTTTCTAACTCTTTACCCAACATCCACCTTCATCTCCCCTTGACTTATCGAGACTCGTATAAATGTTCGAAACCCTCTCCCAAAGTTCTACTTTTATACACGGATTTTAGAACAAACGTCGAAACACTCCTATCCTGCTTAGTAGAGAGAATCAGTAAAAAGACACGGGACACAGATCGTGTCACAACCTGTGTGTAAAATAACGGATGGTCCGTACCACACTTCGTCATCTTCTTTGAGTCACGAATAAGAGTGACTTGTTGGACCTGACCTTTTTGAGTGGTGGATTGGTGATTGATTAACTAAGGCAACACTAGCCATGACGGTTTCTCTACGTGCCCCATGACACTGTCGAATAGTTTCTGGGACGGAAGTAGAACCCTCTCGTACATTTGAGAATGTCTCCTTCACAAAAAGTCACATAGTAGAGGGAAGTAACGACTCCAGTTTTATCTTGAAAGAGGGTAAGAAGTGAGTGACTTGTGTAAGTTGTCTTAAAACATGTTCAAAGACGAAAGGGGAGTACCTGTGAGGAGACCGTAAGTCCTCATAACCTCGGGTGTTGGTACTCAAGTCCCGGTTGTCGTAAGGTTGGGAGTACTCCTCTGAGGATTGGTCTTCCCTATTATTATTCCCAAGGAAAGTACACAACCGAATTTTTAGTTACAATGGTTAGTAAGTCAAGTCAAGTCAGTAAGTCAACACCGGCTGAGAAACGTTGAGAAACGTTATCTGACGTCGTTACCTGTGGTCCGAAGGGACAGGTAGTGGTTGAGGACCTCGAACGAGTTTGAGTACAGGTAGTTCAACCATTTCGGTAGGTTGGCAGAGTAGTAGACAACAGAGGAAGAGGAGGACAGAAGTTAGAAAGGCTCGTAGTCCCAGAGAAGATTACTCAGTCGAAAACGTAGTCCACCAGTTTCATAACCTCGAAGTCGAAATCGTCTTTAGGAAGGTTACTTGTATAATTAGTAATATTATTTTATTATCAACAAATATAAATCGGGAGAAACACTAAAAGTCTAATGGATCGAGAGTACCGAAGAAACTCTCTACTGGGATCCTTTGAACTTAGCCCCTCACTCCTCGACTCTGTTCCTGGTCTTCCTTCGGTCATTTCCCTGGTAAAGTTCTCAATGATGACACCCGTCTACCTTGAGTCAAGGTGAACCCTGATCACCTTTTACCACACTCTGTGTGTGGAGTCTCAAATAGGATGTTTCTTTACTCCTTCGACCTCTTAAATATATGTACAAGAACGACCAGAAACCAACTCTCTCAGACCCTCCCCCGCACGTGAGTCAAGAACCGTAGAAACTAGACAGATAGGGCACGTGAACCCATTTTGTCTGACGTCACTCGGTTCTCTATGTCCTTGACCTTCCACCTTCAACCTGATCGTACGTGGTTTTACGTTCCTCCTGTCAGTCCCATGGTAGTTGCGGTCGGATTAACCCAGACTTAGAGGTAAAACGGTAAATGATCACCACACTATAACCAGTTAAGTAAATAGGAGAGACTCGGAGTCCAAGAAGTAGACATTTTACTCCTATTATTATTATAGATGTAGTTTCCTATTATTACTCCTAATTTATTAATAATTTATACAGTTGAAATGTCCAATTTTCTTACTTTCGAGTTTTTTCTAAAATACATAAGTCATTTTGTGTACACCCGTCGTCGGTCTGAAAGGAGTTTCGAAACAAAAGGGGTCGGAAGAAGAATGTAGATAACGAGTCACAGAAAGAACGACCACCGGATTGTGGAATAAACGATGAAATAATCACAAACCCATATTAAGGACTTAGGAAGATGGGTAAATAAGGAAAGGATTTGGGAACCCTGACATGACTGTTGAGGAGAGGACCCACAGATATGTAGAGAAAGACCATAAAGTCCGGGACCAGAACGGGTCACCAATTTTAATATAATAATGATGGAGGTTTAGTAAGGACGAAGGGTCGAAAAGAGGAATAGACACTCTATACAATTGGTTATTATACACATAAAGGAGGTATTAGACCGGACACCGTGGACTAATGAACAGACTGAGGAACAAAAGTCCCTTAGAAATTCGAATAGTCTGGATACAAAAAGTGTAGTCGTAGGTGTAAGAATACCCGTGTTTCTTAGAAATTATTTTATAACTAAAAAGAAAACATTAAATTATTTGTATAGTAAGAAAAGAGAATTTTTTTAGTTTCTTAAAATCTATGAACCTATCACAGAATTGACACCGTGTTACACTCGGTCTTCATCCCTTTTGAAGTCTTACCTCTCAAGACAATGATTTCCCTTGTCCACCATCGGTCCGTTGGTCCAGTACTACGACCGGACTCTAACGGGTCCGTACCGTTCGAATCGATCTCGTGTTGCCTTTTGTCGTAACTTGTCCAGTAATCAACTCCAACTCAGTCTAGTTCTCTACCCAATGAACTGTACCTTGTGTCCCAGACTTTTATCCCGGGGTATTTTAACTTCCCTAAAAATGAAACCGAATTATTCAAACAAAACTTTTAAGATCTAATCAGAAAACAAATTTCGAAATAACTCTGTTAAATTTATAGTGTGTCAAGTGAGTAAATTTCATATGTTGAGCACCTAAAAATCATATAAGAGTCTTAGGGTCCCTGCCCCCTCGGACCACCCGACGGTAGACACCCTAGCGTGTCTCAACCTGTGCTGACTTCGCTGAATCGTCGTCGTCGTCGTCTTGATACGTTGGTTTAGAAAACACCCACAAAATGGATAACCTTCATTTTGTATACCTGAACGAAAGTACGTGTAGATATGTTTATATTTTATCAAATGTATATTAAAGTCTCTTAAAGACTTGGGAGAAATTTCGGGTGAGTACACGGGTCCTCATAATTAATGGGACAGTCGGTTTGCAATGACTATAATTTCCTTCGAAACAAAAAAAAAAAAGACCAAAATGTTAAGTCGTTCGTACATTTCAATTACTGTTAAGACACCTAAATACCACTAGTCGAACTCACTACTATAGGGTCATAACTTTTGTTACATTACTCAGACCGAGGACTATAAAGACCGAAATGATAAAGCTTCTCCCCTTTTTTTTTAATCATAGAAATCTCACCTACTGTCCTAAACTTTTTTATGTGATTCTCAACACTTTGCGACCTCCGGTTAACATCTATAGATGTATAATGTAAATAATAGAGTACTTCTGAATAATACTGGATCTTTACAGTCACCTCAAAGGAATGTTTCTCAGTACTAAGAAACAACGTAGTAAAATAGAATTTTTCCTTTATATTTATCATTGTTATAGTTATACCACTTAATCTCACTCATTATTTTGTAAAAAAATCAATTAATATTAATGACTCGTATTTCGTGGTCAGAGAAAAAGTCGTGTACTTTCCTGGTGAACCAAAACCAAAAATTTCCGATAGTTTATATGATATGAACGTGTGTGTTCGTATTATACATATGTATACGTTTACGAGTATGTTTGGGCGTATATTGGTATTCTCGATTAAAAAATTTTTCGGACAAAATCTTACTCGTCTTGAAACAAACTTAGAGTCTAGTAAATAAAGGAGTGACACACTAGATTCCGAACAATATATTTGTGAACCCTTAAGTAACGACTGGAACCCTAGTATTCAGAGTGGTCGTTCTGATACTCTTCCTAGTCTT
Organism: Capra ibex; assembly: GCA_006410555.1. NCBI lineage: Eukaryota > Metazoa > Chordata > Mammalia > Artiodactyla > Bovidae > Capra > Capra ibex. The sequence goes on from SJYO01038709.1 coordinate 32,928,999, forward strand.
TATTAGACACCAATCTTGAATTTTCACAGGACATACACCATTCTCTCGTTCTTCATCACTTCCGTGTATGTATTAAAAGATCAATTTTCCAGAAGATTCCAAAATAGGGGACCTCTTCTACTCTAAACTCCGTTCAAGACACGGTAACTAAAATACGAAAAGACTATAAACAAAGAAAGAACACTTATACATTACGAGATCCATATTATTATTATCTGGTTCATTTTTAATTGGAGTTTAGGAATATGGGTCTTTATTTTAATTATAAAATTATTATTAAATAAGTAGAGACAGAGTATATATGTGATTTCCATATACAGGTAAAAAACCGATACGTTTTTATAAGACTCTATAAAGTAACTATATAGATAGAATCGTGTAAGAGAAGATACTTTCTCTTTTGTTAGGTAAGAGTTATGGTAGGGGGTGGGGTGTAATACAGTCCTATCCGGCCCGATACACAGGCATTGTTTTTAGGACTATAGAGTCCCTGACTTTTATTATCTTTAAAAGGGTGGTTCGAAGTTCGGGGACATCCAACTATCTCCAGGAGTTCCGTAAAGTTAGACACACTCTTAGAGTTGTGATTTAAACTCTTGTACTCTTTTGAACAAATGTATGTACTATCATGTATTTCGGAGACGAATCTTCACCGTACGTGGCGAAGACAGGGGTAAAGTAAACTACTTCGTTCAATACGCCGGTGTCGACTCCCGTTCACTCGGCTCAGTTTCCACGATAGTCCTCGGACCCTGTTTTATTACCTTGAAAACACTTGTCCGAATCACTGTTACTGTAGGGTGTGTTCCCAAGAGTGTGAACTCGTACGTAGTCCCATTGGATCTCCGGTCAATTTTGTGTGTCGTGATTCCCCACCCTCCGAGTTCTTCCTCATAAATTTATGAGTATTATAGTTACTCATAACTACTGAGTCAACAATATGTCGTCTTTTTATAACCCTTCGTTAATAGGAGGTTAGTTTTTTAATCAAAGAAAATTGTGTCTCACGACCCGGTGTGTGCGTCTCAAAGATTAGGACATACACACCTTCTCCTGGTCTATTCAACGGAAAGATTGTTTACGGGTCCACTACAACCACGAACGACTGGACCCCGGGGGTCATACTCTTGGTGACGGGATTTAATTTTCGAGCGGAGTATGGTAAGGGATTGAATTTGTAAAGTCGTCATCAGGAATTTGACAGGTACTAGTGTAAAGTTAGTGTCTAAAGAGTCAAAAGGTTTAAGTAGAGGGATAAATAGAATCAGAGGTCAGTAGGCAAATAAATATTAAAGGACTTTGCAGAGTTTCGAAGGAGAAGAGGACTACGTCACATTACTGATAGTGGAAGTTTGTCTAGAAAAGACTTAATGACCTCGATCTCTATAAAGGACACGGAAAAGGTTTCAAGAAAGGTTAGCTTCAATAGGCTACTGTCCATAATACCATTAGAATATGGACACAAAAGAGAGGGTGAGAATGTTCGACGGAATTCCCAGAGAGAGAGAGTATCGTGAAATACATTTAACTAGGAATTTTTTTGTGAACCCGGATAAGTCCATTCGTCTCCGAGTCGGTATACTGGATTCAAGTTTAGTGGTGAGAGCGGAATCTTCGACACACTCACAATCTTGTCGTGGCCAGGACGTCGGTCTGACGGACTAAGTTTCGGTTAAACCGGTGAAACTCGACACAATTTAACACGTATACAGAGTTAAAGGGACACGGAGGAAACAGAGTAACTATTTTACTTCTACTGTTAAGACAAGCACAGTCTCCTGACAAAGCTCCCAATTTACTTAGTCAAACTAAACTTTGTAAGTCTCGTCCCGGACAGTTCAACACTCGTGGGTTAATGACAATTGGTACCATTAAGTCTTCCGATGTGTGGGACTCACACCGAGACATTGACTTCAACAATAGATAAAGGGACATATAGGAAAGGGGAATTAGAGAATGTTCGATTGAAGAGAGAGTAAGCAAGATAGTTTTGACAGAAGAGTTCTCTGTGATTAATTTAAGATTAACTTAAAGTCCGACATAAAATGTGCCGACGAAACCTCTCAACGCGAAGACACATAGACCCCGTCGAAGGGTAGAACAGGAGGACGGGCACAGACACAGATACAACGGTAACGACATACACTACATAGTAGGTGAAGTTATAGTGTCAAAGACAGACGAGAGAACTTGAGGGGAGTAGTAAAATAACACCTACAAGAGATTTTGGCAAGAATAGGAGACATACAAGGGAACCGAGGTCTCCAAAAGTAAGAGCACAAAAATGAAGGTAAAGTAACTGAAATTTTAGATATAATGGTCAAGATGGGGTAATGATCGTCACATTCCCTTCTTTGGGTCAGTCAAAACGATTTTATCGATTATAAATTTCACTGTAATAATACACGGTCTGTAAAATGGACGTCAAAGAATACATTCGGAATGTCGGTGAAATTCCCGATGTACGACCATGGAGGTGACCTAAACGTAGACCCTCACAAACTGAAGTCTTGAGTTTTCGAAAGAATGACAATAGAATGTTATAGACTTTTTTACGAAAGGGAAAGATTTACTCACTACTGAAATAAAAATCAAATTAACGGTAAAAATAAAATAAAAAAACATCTCCATTTGAGACTAATGACTTTTCAAGTGAAATTCCCGTCCTTCCGAACAGACTCTATTTTAGGTAGTGGGGTTTGGTCTGAGTAGAAATAAGGACTCTTATACTTACTGTAATAGTCTATGTGCCTCTTTGAAGGTTGAAGATTGGTTAAGTGACTTTTGGAAAATAAAGAGTCAAAATGGGTATAAATTGAATCTCGAGTTTAGTCTAACCGAATTAATATTAAAGGACTTTACTGAGGTCTCAAAACGAAGAGATCCAAGTTAAATTCGTCGTAGTTGAGGTATACTCCCGAAGAGAACACTGAGTCGACCATTTCTTAGACGGACGTTACACCCTCTGGACCCAAACTAGCGACCCAACCCTTCTAGGGGACCTTTTCCCTTTCCGTTGGGTGAGGTCATAAGACCGGACCTCTTAAAGTACCTGACATATTAGGTACCCCAGCGTTTCTCAACTTGTACTGACTCGCTGAAAGTGAAATGAAATAAAATTGAGATATACTACGGAAGTGACTTAGAGGATGGATTACTAAATTGAAAGGATTTTCAAGTAATGTAGTATACTCTAGGGACTAGTTTTTGAAAGAGAAGACTAAAAGGGTGACGACATGGAATAAGGATGTGTAAAACACCAGTACCAAATTTTACAAGACATAAAGGTATAAACGTAGACAAACTTAGTAACAGAGGTCTGAAAATTACCTTACGTTCAAATTAGTACACCCAGAGATAAGTCTTTATAAATCACCGAGGAGTAATGGATATAATTTTTAAAGTTTGAGTCGTCAATTGTTATAAAAAGTATCAGAAAGATCGGACATTGAAAAGAAGATCGGATTGGAGAATGATCAAAAATCGAGAAAAGTGTCCCGTCTGAAAAAAAAAAAAAAAATGACAAAGGGTTTACGTCCCTGGAAATTTTAAAAATAAAATAACTTTACATTAACTGGATATTACAATATAATCAAAGTACACACGTCGTACTATTAAGTTATAAACATACATAACAGTTCACAAGTGACATCACTTAGATCAATTGTACGTAGTAGTGTGTATCAATGTAAAAAAGGAACACTGTTCTTAAGTAAGGAATTACGTTAAGTTGGAAAGAGGATAACCGACCTTTCGGAAATAAGGCAGGACATTGGGAGATTTAGATCAAGGACAAGTTCATGCATAGTACAGGAATAGTACTTTGAAATTTTATAAACCCCCTGGACGAAACCGGAAGATACTATATAAAATTGCTATTACTTAACTTAGTGTATAAATATGTAAATAAATTTTGGTAGAATACAAAATCGTACATGTGGACTACTGATGTCAAAGGGTTTAATTTACACTAAATTAATCGATATTTAAATATCGGTTTACAATTCATATCCAGGTCCTAATATGAGAATATTTCGATTCGGAAAACATATGTACAAAATCAAAACGGTAAAACGAATCTTTTAAGAAATTATGTATCATCCATGATATTACTTACAAATTGTTTACAACTACGAAACGACTTTACTGAACGATTACGATCTAATTCTTCAATTCCCTCCGAAGTCACCGGGACTACCAGGTCACCCATTGTGACACGAGGGTTACGTCCCCTGGATCTAAGTTAGGGACCAGCCCCTTGATTTAGGGTGTACGGTGTTGATTCTCAAACGTACGGTGTTGATTTTTTAGGGAGTACGACGTTGATTCTGGGTCGTGTCAGTTTATTTATTATTTATTTACGTAAAAAAATTACAATCCCCTTTCACTTTCAACGAGTCAACACAGCTGAGAAACACTGGGGTACCTGATGTGTCAGGTACCTTAAGAGGTCCGGTCTTATGACCTCACCCATCGGAAAGGGAAGAAAGGGAAGGGAAGAAAGAAACACACGAGTCAGGACAGGCTGAGAAACGTTGGGGGTACCTGACATCGGGTGGTCCGAGAAGACAGGTACCCTAAGAAGCCCGTTCTTGTGACCTCACCCAACGGTAAAGGAGAAGGTCCCCTGGAAGGGGTGGGTCCCTAACTTGGGTCCAGAGGACGTAATGTCCGCCTAAGAAAGTGGTGCCTCGATGGTCCCTTGGGGTTCCATCCCCTTACAGTATAAATTAATGGTTTCTTTCTTGGTCTTTTATATTAAAGACTCGGAAAATAATACTTTTCGTAAAACACTCTCTATGGATATGTGTATATGTGGTGAAACACAAGTATTAATGGAGACCATTTGAACCACATAAAAAAAAAAAATGTCTTTAATTTTATTTCTCCCAGATGACTCTAGGAGATATTTCAACATCTTTACAATTTATATCTCAAAAACCTCCAATTATATGGTAAACTTTCTTATGGTATGACAAGTACCTCTTAGTAGGTTGTATCGTTCGATAGTGTTTAGTCAAAAACTTTACTCCGTCTTATATTTATATATTTGTTCACCTGGTCTTATAAATAATTGTACTTTACCAGGACTTCAACTTCACGACCTAATTACCAACTGGAACACGATCTTCTGATTTATAAACTGTAAAAATCGCAGGAGACACGATCGTGTTCATCACTCAAACGGACAACTATACACAGAGGAAATGATCTTAGATTCGAGGTACTCTTTTCACAGGTAACAAAGAAAACAAGTGCCGATCGTACATGAAGTCAGGGACGTTTTCCCATCGGTACGTTATTTATAAAGTACTTACTTACCTATTTATTTTCTTAAAGTCAAACTATTTACTTTCATCTTTCTGACAGTAAAACCATCAATCCCAGAAGAAGTCAAATTCTTGACCCCTTTCCCTTTCTTTTATTTTTTACTACTTTCTTTCAATTCTTCTTATTTTTTAACGTTGACCTTCAAGGGTAAATTTGATTTCCTGATTTTTATATCCGTCTACTCCTCGTCCTTTTATGATAAAAGGACATAAAAGTATGTAAGTCACAAAAGTTTTTCTTGACGAAATCAGTAACTCAAAATTGGTTATTGTATTGAAAGGGTAAGAGAGTATCCGGTTCCACTTTACGTCTTCTCAAAACAACGATTGTGTTAAATCGAGTGAAATCTTATAATCGTACAGTACATACATCAGACGATAAGAGAATTCAAGTTTATTTAGTCAAGTCAAGTCAAGGCAGCGAGTCCGTACAGGTTGAGAAACGCTGGGGTACTTAGCGTCGTACGGTCCGGAGGGACAGGTAGTGGTTGAGGGACTCAAGTGAGTCTAAGTGTAGGTAGCTCAGTCACTACGGTAGGTTGGCAGAGTAGGAGCCAGCAGGGGAAGAGGAGGACGGGGGTTAGGGAGGGTCTTAGTCTCAGAAAAAGTTACTCAGTTGAGAAGCGTACTCCACCGGTTTCATGACCTCAAAGTCGAAATCGTAGTCAGGAAGGTTTCTTGTGGGTCCTGACTAGAGGAAGTCTTACCTGACCAACCTAGAGGAACGTCAGGTTCCCTGAGAGTTCTCAGAAGAGGTTGTGGTGTCAAGCTTTCGTGGTTAAGAAGCCGTGAGTCGGAAGAAGTGTCAGGTTTGAGAGTGTAGGTATGTACTGGTGGTCGAGATATATTTTTCGTCAGTACCTAATTTACTGAAATCGACCGAAACCCCCTTTGATGACGACAATTTACATGGGTTCTATTTGGTGCTTGCAACGATCTTGAGGTAAATACTTTTCTGTATACTTATGTCTGGAACGTCATCCTAGTAAATTGATATAAAATAATATAAAATAAGTACAGTGATGTCACCGAATATAAACGAAAGTAGTGATGAAGTGAATAAATAGAATATACACGTTATGGATAAACGAAGGGGTTTGCCAGGAGACCGCACAGACCGTTCGAAGGATTGTTCTTTAAGCTTTCGTCAAAATGTAATTTTAGTGTAAAAAAGTTAAAAGTATAAGGATCTGTCTGAAATTACATTTGTCGTATTTTTTTTGTGTTTTCGTCAGACACAGTATACGACAAACAGTCAGAAGTTACTTCCCATTTGTAAATAGTCGAAGTCATCGTTAGAGACGAATTGACTCCTGACAGTAAACGATGTTTATAACTAACTATCTACGGAGAGGAATCTTTATATTTTACCAACGTTAAATGTGTGTCGACTTTTTATGTTCGAGTAATAAAGAAGGACTGTCCGTCGTTACGGGAAATATTTGATACCTCTAAAATAATGTTTTTTTCAATAAATTTAACTTTTGTTTTGATACTAGTCTCAGGATACATCACATAAAAGATTATGAAACAAACACAAAATATCATCGTATTAAACCGTTTATTTTCACTTAACCTTATATACAATTTCCAATTGTACATATATACACACATATATATCATACATATTATAATACGTATATATTATTTTTAGACATTTTACAAGTTCTCTTTCAGTGGTTACTTACCAACTTAGAGTCGTGTTAAAAACAAAGAAGATACTTCCAATTGTATATAGGAGTCAATCTCTTTCACACACACGTTCACAGGACACCTTTATGACTAAAAAATTTTTACGTCGTACCATTTCAGTTAATAAAATAAAAAGTGATTAATCTTGATTACTACGGTAACTTCCGTCTCAGGACTGTATTTTTCTTTTTTGAATGAGTACCACCAATATCTCCACATTCGTCTTGAGATCATTTACTTAAACGTTTCACCAGTACAAATAAGAAACTCGTAAGTAGTCTTAAATCTCTACCTTCATAAAGAGAAGAGGAATGTTCGAGTTATCAGAGTCCTTCGGTAAAAATAAGAGCTTCAGAGTGACTTAAGTAGAAATGTATCAAGAAAGTGGATGAAGGTCTAAAAAAATTTTTCTCTTCATTTATTTTATTACATAAACTTTCATTTCTCTATTATGTATCTGATTCGATTGTCCAGTTCGTCACGTCTTATGGAAGAGATTACGTCTACTGTCTATAGTTTTGAAAACGAATGACTTAGTGAGACGATTAGACTTAGTGAGACGATTAGACTTCGTCTAGGACAGAATAAGATGAGTTAATATTAATTTTCCCTATAATAGATTTTGAATAAAGAATGTAACTCGATCTTATACACAGGAACATTGGAAATATGTATCTAATTACAAATAAATCTCCTTGGTACTATCGGGAATCGATAAACTTCTCTAGAAATACGACGGTGGTAGAAGTTCTACTTGTAGGTTTTGGAAATGAGTATAATGAACGAAAATCATGGGAAACGGTAGGACCATTAGTATACAGGATGTAAATCTTTCTAAATTCCGATCTTTATCTTAAACTTAACGGACTAAGGTTCAGTTAATCCAAACCTTAAGTACGTCAATAATATTGTTAAGAAAGATTATAAATAAGTTTTGAAATTCAACTACATATAATTTAAATAGAATAACCAAAGTTATAATTGTCTAAGTATCGTTGTGAAATTATAGTTGTCATTCTCGGTAAGAAAGGTAGCATCATCGGAGAAAAATATATTATCGACATAATAATATGGGATTGTAGGTTTAGAAATCATTCTATAGTACACTGGTAGTTGATCTATAATGAACTGTAATTGTGTCCAGGTAAAAAGTAGATAGAAATAGATATCACAACACGTGGACACACAAAAATTTTGTGATATTAGATCATGTCTAAGTTATGATATGACATACTTGAATAATACACTTGTATCATATACTTGAATAATACCCTCTGTAACTGTTCGAAGTGACACTTACATTGTAAGAGAATAGATAAGTTGATTGTGATACTAGTTTTTTCTTTTACTGAAAACAAGCAAACAACTGAACAATTGGGGTGTTACAGTATCTATAAAAGATCGTCACAGTAAGTAAGGTATATTTACAGTCTAACGAATCTAAGAAATCGACATTATCTACACATCACACATACACCCCGTTTTTTATATACTCTGATAGAATTTTATAATTAAATCGTATTCTCTATTGTAGAGAATATTCTTAACGAATATGAGATCCCCTCTTAAAACAGTAATTTATACAGTATCGTAAAAACAATTCTTAACGTTGTACGTATACTTGTGTGTCTATGTATAGGGATCAGACTTTATGATATTGAAATTACTTTAGTATCCCGAAGGGTCCACCACGTTACCATTTCTTAGGTGGATGGTTACGTCCTCTTTGTCCTCTACGTCTAAGTTAGGGACCCAGTCCTTCTAGGGAACCTCCTCCTTTACTGTTGGGTAAAGTCATACGAACGGACTTTTTAAGATACCTGTCTCCTCGGACCGTTCGATGTCAGGTATCACAGTGTTTCTCAGTTTGTACAGTCGTTGACTCGGCATACGTCACTTTAATATTCACTTACACTGACTAACTATGTATTATCTACTATCTATTTTTGGTCAGGTAGGATTTCCTCTAGCCAGGACCCACAAGTGACCTTCCTGACTACAACTTCGACTTTGAGGTTATGAAACCGGTAGACTACGCTTCTCGACTGAGTAACCCTTTCTGGGATTACGACCCTTTCTAACTCCTGTCCTCCTCTTCCCCTGTTGTCTCCTACTCTACCAACCTACCGTAGTGGCTGAGTTACCTGTACCTAAACCCACCTGAGGCCCTCAACCACTACCTGTCCCTCCGGACCGTACGATGTCAGGTACCCCAGCGTTTCTCATCTGTGTTAACTCCCTATCTTCACTTGACTTGACTTTAACTATCTATGTAGATATCTCGTAAGTCGTCACCCTTGGACGAAAGTCCTGTGTGATAAGTTAGATTATACAACCCTAAGGGTCATGTGTGAAAGAATAATCTCAAGAGTAGTCTTTATCTCCTTTGGAAGAATAGTTGATGGTAACATCTTTATCGAGTCTTTAAATCTCTCATTTGGTTCCTGACTAAAATAAAAAATAAACTGTATAAACAGTGTATCTATGTTGTTTCGTCGTCGAGAAGGAATTCGTGGTAGGGACGGATTCCGTAATAAGAAGTACGACATAATAGACATCTAATACTTTCGTAAGTAAACTACAAACGACCTAGAAAGACTATGGTTCTTACCTACGACTGAACCTATCTAGGGAAAAAAAGAGTTGATGAACTTCTAGGATTTCTAGTATGACTATTAGTTGTATTCTATTTGTACATAAAAGTAGATTTACCGTAACTTTTGTATTCATAAATACCATCTTTTTTTTCGGAACTTATAAATAACTGTATTTGATATTCTTCAATGATAAAAATTTAAGTGGAAGTATTTGGAGATCTTATTCGACTATTATACTGGTTTCAATAATTACAAACGGATACATTTGGGAAACTTAAAACTCTTAAGAAATTACTGACATACCTCCACTATAAAATTCACAGAACCATCTATACACTCGAGGTAACAAGTCGACATATTAAACTAGTCACAAACAAGTAAAATACCCTACATTATATAAAGTGTAACCAAACTAAATAACAAAGTCTCATTTTAAGTTAACTTGTGCAAAAGAACGATTGACTTAACATTTACTTAATACAATTGTTGAGGAGACACACTTCCGGATATGTTTTATGTATGCCAGTTATTGGTAAAAACACACTTTATTAGTATGTTCTTTCGTATGACATCACCTGATGAGATCCGAACGTATAAAGAAGTATTTAGTTGAAATACGTTTCCTATTCTTGACTTGTCATTACATAAACTTTATAAAGTCGAGATTACCGGGACGTTTAATCCAAGTGTGGTGGTTGACATAATTGGAGTAAATCAAAGACGTCCTTTTTTTTCACAGATTAAATCTCATACAATAATAATAATAAAATTGTACGTGTTAAAAATGTAAATATAAATAGTAAAATTTAAACTAGTCACAAAGATTTCCCAAAGGAGTTCTTCATTTTAAAACGTAGTAAGATTCGACATGTGATTTAAAATGAACGGTTCACAATTCAGATCGAAAAAAGTAGAGTTTATATTATTACATCAAAATTAAACATAGATTTTATTTAGACTAAGACCATATACCTACCAAATTTTTTATAAAATATAGTAAATATATATGATCACAATCGTCAACAATTTTAGTAAAAGAGACAAACGAGAAAACTGTAGGTACAAAGTTCTGGCACTTAAATCCTGGATTAACAAACGTCCTTCCGTGTCTTTTAGGTATCCTTCCGATTTATATACTTAGCTTACTGTAAGGGTGTATCTAATTTAACGAATTAATTTACATCCGATATTTTGTTGTCTTTTTCTCGTACATTCATTAAGTTTAATGGACTGTCTTCTCGTTTCTTGACCCACAGACGGATACTGGTAAATAAAAAAAAAAGAAAAGTGTTCATAATATTATTCAAACCTAACTCGGTCAGAACTATAATCTGTAACTTTTATGTAACAGAAATTTTCAAGTATAACAAGAAGGAGATTGGAGTTTCTATCTTTTTCATCATTAATTTGTTTGAAAAATCTATGAGAAAACATCCCAAACTAAATTAAGGATTTACCCATACTATCGAGAACTCAACGAACAAGTCTGCAATTTTCACTTTCATTACGACTATAGTAATAGTGGAAATAAATAGTAATAGTAGAAAATAATGAAAGGAACATTTACTTCATAATATAATTACATAAATTAAATCGTGAGAAATTATGATTTTGTAAATTTATAATATTTGTAAATCATTTTGGATGTGATATACTGAAGAATCTAACGATAAAAAACAGTACACGTAGATTCATGACACTCCAGTCCCTGATACAGACAAAACACATCATAAAGAGAAGTCGTCAGCCGTCATCTCGGACCGTAAAACATCCAAGGTTAGGTAAGACCTAACAATAGAAATTCTTTTTGTAACTAAACTACTAAACTAGTAGTGTCACATTAGTGTCAGTGATAAAGGAATTTTATAAAAATATTCTGAGAATCCAGGGAGTTTTTATTAAAAATTATGGAGGTAAAACACACATACATACACATATTTGAGTTTAAAGTTCCATATCCTATCTTAGGTGGACCGATATATTCAAACCTTTTACAGTAATACATGACTCGAGAATACCACGAGTCCCTTTGTTGACGTGTCGTAGACTTGTAATTACCTAAATATTGTAAGTCAATTTATTTACTTTTCATTATCCTGGTTTGTAAGGACCGGTACCTTTATGGAATTTATTTTCGTGTGTACAAGTGTACATTATAAAATCTGACACACAGACATGTTTTCGGTTTTCTAATTAAAGACGGTTTTGTTTCGGAAGACAAAGACAATAAGACTAAATTATAAACCGCCATTTACGTATAATAGTATTAATTAAATTTGAAACTTTGTACGTAAAAAAAAAGGAGAGTCAACCTAATCGTGTTTCTGGACCTCAATATCTTTATGAACTGACTAAAAAACCGTTGTATACATGAGAAAAACACCTCTTCCTTTACCGTTGGGTGAGGTCACAAGAACGGACCTCTTAGGGTCGCTGTCTCCTCGGATTACCCGACGGCAGATACCCCAGCGTGTCTCAGCCTGTGCTGACTTCGCTGAATCGTCGTCGTCGTCATGAGAAAACCCCCGAGGTTTTAGTGACGTCTACCACTGACGTCGGTACTTTAATTTTCTACGAACGAGGAACCTTCTTTTCAATATTGGTTGAAAAGAATAACAAGACCTCTTGGATTGTTACAATATACTGTTCTTTTTTAGACTATACATACACACACACATACATACTTTCACTTTCACAATCAACGAGTCAACGTAGGATGAGAAACATTGGGGTACCCGACATCGGACGGTCCGAGGAGACAGGTACCTTAAGAAGTCCGTTCTTATCACCTCCCCTATCGGTAAGGGAAGAGGTCTCCTAGAAAGTCTGGGTCCCTAACTTGGGTCCAGAGGTAACGTCCGTTTAATATATATATATATGTGTGTGTGTGTGTGTGTCTATGTGTGCGTATATTTTACCAAAGACCCTACCGAGTCTTCTATATATATATACATATATATACTTTTCTACTTGATTTCATAGTAGTAAACTGTTGTCACTAAAAGGAAATAATTTTCGTATACTTCTTAATTTTTACATCTGTTTACAATTTTAGGATAAATCTTACCAATAATATATATATATATATGTGTGTGTGTGTAAAGAATCTTAATTTATATGTCGTTTCGTATTTATAACGAATCTCTTTCAAATTTAGTCTTAATTTCATATATTTATTTCTACACTCCTTTCCTTCTCTGTATATATATACTACTTAGACAATTAGAAATGTAAGTTTTAATAAACCCGAAGGGATTATCGAGTCAACAATTTCTTAGACGGACGTTACGTCTTCTTGGGGCAAACTAAGGACCCAACCTTTCGAGGTGACCTCTTCCCTATCCGATGGGTGAGGTCATGAGGACCCGAAGGGAATATCGAGTCGACTATTTCTTAGACGGACATTACGTCCTCTGGACCCAAGCTAGGGACCCAATCCTTCTAGGGGACCTCTTTCCTTACCGATTGGTGAGGTCATAAGACCGGACCTCTTAAGGTACCCGACATATCAGGTATTCCAGTGTTTCTCAGTCTGTGTTGACTCACTGAAAGTGAAAGAAAAGAAAGTTTTATTAAAGTCAGTTTTATATCAATATATTTGTGTGTATATATACATAAATACGGTAAGAGACATAGATAGGTCAATAGAAACATAATAAAGTCTTCAATTTTGTCTTAAGGTCATCCTTTATCGTAAATGGAATTTATCAACTTCTTTTACAATATTTCTCTAATGAAGAACTCCATATTAAATAATTGTTTGTCCACTGTCACTCAGTGGGTCTCTCCTCTTTTACCCTTCGTCAATTGGTATCCCTAAAGATCCCGAAACTCCCTCTCCCCTCTTTCTCTCCCTTACCTCCACTTACATCAGAGCGCTCTCGACGTGGTGACCTCCCTCTGGGTGTATAACCCTTTACATAAGATCAACAACCTTCCTTAGTAGATGATGTTCTCCGGCAAGACCTCGTCTCTTTAACACCTCCTTTTTAAGGGGGATGGAAGAGAAAGGAAGAGAACCTTAGAGGTTAGCCAGGAGAAATAACTAAAAGACGTCGACCCTACGTCGGTCGTACTAGACCTCTCTACGTCACACGTTTCCAATCAGTGGATTCCTGTGTTCGTCTCTTCCTTCCCGTCTGTACGCACGTCCACTTGCGTGATTTTTATTTAGTGTGTTTTACCTTGCGTCTGTGTTAACAGCTCTAGAAGATTTTAATCAGATACCTCTTGTCACACCTCTAAGGAATTTTTTAACGTTTATCTTGATGGAATACTGGGTCGTTAGGGTGAAGACCCGTATGTGTGGCTCCTTTGGTCTTAACTTTCTCTGTGTACATGGGGTTACAAGTAGCGTCGTGACAAATATTATCGGTCCTGTACCTTTGTTGGATCTACAGGTAGTCGTCTACTTACCTATTCTTTCGACACCATGTATATGTGTTACCTCATAATGAGTCGGCAATTTTTCTTAAGTAAACTTAGTCAAGACTACTCTACCCACTTTGACCTCGGTTAATATGTCTCACTTCATTCGGTCTTTCCTTTTTGTGGTTATGTCATATGATTGTGTATATATACCTTAAATCCTTCTACCGTTACTACTGGGACATACGTTCTGTCCTTTTTTCTGTGTCTACACATATGGTCTGAAAACCTGAGTCTCCCTCTCCCTCTCCCACCCTACTAAACCCTCTTACCCTTAAGATTGTACATATGACAGTACATTCTTAACTAAGCGGTCAGGTACAGACTGTATCCCACGTCGAACGAACCCCGACCACGTACCCCTACTGGGTCTCTCTACAACACCCCTCCCTCCACCCTCCCCCCAGGTACAAACCCTTGCGTACATTCTTAATTTCTAAAATTTTAAATTTTTTTTTATTTTTTTAATTTTTTTTTATTTATTTTTATTTTTTTTTATTTCTCCTTTTTTTTTATTTTATTTTAATCAGATTTACATTTACGTACAATTATCAGGTGTTTAATAAAAATTTATCAACTGTACGAAATCATGTCCCCAGGGGTTGGAGACCCTAGATCACCGACTACCAGACTCCATCTCGACTACATTATTACTATCTTTATTTCACGTGTTATTTACATTACGTGAACTTAGTAGATCTTTAGTAGGGAGGGTGGGGTAGGCACCTTCTTAACAGAAGGTGTTTTGGTCAGGGACCACGGTTTTTCCATCCCCTGGTGACGAAATCTTATAAAGTAATTGTATTGTTTGACTGTCTCACACTGTACTATTTCTCTACATCAAATTATTATGTCTTATTTGTAAAACTTTTTTCAACGAAAATAAATCCATTTAAAAATATAGATCCTTACCGTAAAGGATGGACATTTCTTGTCCAGTCAATCGGTCATGTAATTTAATTTTAGAGACTGTAACAAACCTTTCTTTTATATCACTGTTGGATCAAGGTGTTATTTATGATTTATTAAAAGTCTATTACTAAAGTACATTTAATATAAGTTTACATCTTCTTATATAATTATTACAATTCTACAGTATTTTGAGTCCTCGATATTGTATTTTAACCGTCTAAATCGTTGTGTTTTTCATTTTACAAAAGTTACCTCTTTCTGTGTTAAGTTTTCATTGTTTAGTACACTATCTGACCCCTTAGTATGACTTATTTCTTATTGAAGTGACACTATTTTGATGTTGATTCTACTTGTTCATAAAACGTTGTCACAAATTTATCCCGGTTTCCACTACATCTGTAGGTGAACTCCTTTACTGTTTATAAGTTACCTTTTTTTATTCGAGTTATGACGATTATTAATTTCTTTATGTTTCATATTATAGGACACTACTACTCCCAAGTACCTTAATCCGGGGTACAAAGGAAACCACCTTCTAGGTGAACCTTTCGATATATATCCTGTGAACTTCAAAGTCTTATACCGTAAACATAGAAACTACGACTATAAAGTATAAACCTTAATCTGTATATCCTTATGAGTGTACATACATTCTGCGTATACATTTCTACGAGTGACGTCGTAACAAATATCATCAAGGTCATAATAGGGTATGATAAGTTACAATCCGTTTATATCTAGATAGTAATCCGATATCCAAAGTATTACAGTCTCAGGTCCGAACAAACACGAACAAAAGTGAAAACGAGTGATAATTTCGATATCACGGATTATATTAGGATCTGAATGCCGTACACGCGTACGAGTCAGTAAGTTGACAGACCGAGAAACGTTGAGGACCTGACTTCGGACGATACGAGGAGAGAGGTACCCTAAAAGGTCCGTTCTTATGACCCCACTCAAAGGTACTGAATTACTATCCAAGGGTCATTTGTCAACTTCTTATTTACCCCCCTACTTAGATACGTAATGACTGTTATTAAAATTCCAGGTTTAACACATAAACGTACATAGACATATATGTAAAGTTTCGACGTAAAACGACTTTCGAATACAAAACTATTCGTAAAAAGATCGATGAATGTAAATAACATTAAGAAAGTTTTCACAATCGGGGTAAAATATTTACTCTCGTACTTCTGTAACCCGAAGGGACTACCGCGCCTGTCATTTCTTAGACGGACGTTACGTCCTTTGGGTCCAAGATAGGGACCCAACCCTTCTAGGGTGTCTCTTCCCTTACCGATAGGTAAGGTCATAAGAACGGACCTCTTAAGGTACCTGTCTCCTCGGACCACCCGATGTCAAGTACCCCAGTGTTTCTCAACCTGTGCTGACTCTCTGATTTGTTGTTGTTACTTCTGTAACTCCTTAATTCAATAAATAGATTTTAATATCTCTAAATCTTGTTTTAATATCTCAAAATCTTATTATTAAATAAATAACTTACATAAAATACATCTATATATCCGTCACACATACCTCAAACTAGAGGAATCCGACTACTTATCTATTTTCCTACCGATTTACCTATTTACCGAACTACTTACCTACCTATATGTCGATCGTATCGAAGACGACTCTTCATAATACAGATCTCTTACCCCAACCTCACAACATATCTACACCCGATGAAAGTGACAAGTGAAATATATGACGAGATGATAAAATTAAAAGGTGATGTTGTTATTTTTATAAAATATTATTTACAATATTTTGTAAATAATATATTTTTATAAAATTTCACTCTCCAACTTAGGTTTGATTATGTTCTTTTTTTCTCTCTCTCTCTCTTGATTTTCTGATTGATAGCCTCGGTTTTTGTAGTTGGACTAGACAAAGGAGACTTCTTCTCCAAAACAAAGTTCCCTGTCCGAGGGGTAGTACTACTCTCATCTTTACCTCGGGTAAACCAGTCAGACTCTGACCTCGGACTTATCCCAGACTGTAACACCTGACACTTTGTCCGAAACATTCTATGTCACTGGTTCGATCAATATGGTTTGTCACTCCGAACGTCAGTAGTCCCCTTCGGTCCGGGTACAATCATCTTCAGTTGAACTTTTTCTCCGTAAATTCTCTTCGACACAGATCTTTGAATCGATATGTCATAAATCGTATAGGTAAAATTGAGAACAGGTCGGTAACCTTTTCTCCCTTCTTTAAATTTTTACCTTTTACCCATGACACTTCTAGTTGTCAGTTTAATCCTTACTCTACGATATTATTTCGGAAAAGAAGAGAGACAGATTAGAAACTACAATGATTAAAGATCAGTTTTCTCAAATGAAAAGTTTATCCTGTACATATGGACAAATTTAAATATAGAGACATATAGAGTGTAAATACGTGTGAGTACTATCAATACATTTACTAGTATAACAAATATTTATACACATATGGTACGGAGTAAAAAGAAACAATAAAAATTGACTTAGGAAAGAGTAAGAAAATAGAGTCGATTTTCTTGACGAAAAATTTAGTATTAATAAGTTATATTAGAATGGGTGGAGACGTAGTATCAAAATTACTCTATTGTACTAAAAGTCAACGAACCTATAAGATCGGATGGTACATAAGTCTACGAATCATGTTTTAAAGACTCTGTAGACGAAATAGATTCAAGATCCTCAATGGAAAAGGATGGGACCCAGTCTCTCATGAACTTGTGTAAAAAAAGACACTTATTAAAAGATTGTAGATACGTTTCGTGACACCATAAAACATCTCAGATACAGTTTCGAATCTTTGTTACTTATTTTGTAATCAAAAGGACACGGAACTCAATAATCGAACTCATAAAAGTTAGACTTAATTTTTACATGATTGGAATACTAGTAGTGAGTAGCCAAAGAACTAATTGGACGATTACGAGAGATTAAATCTTTACTTGCGAAGAAAGGGATAATGAATTTTTTGTTTACTAGGAAAAGGAGTGTACTCTACAATACATCTTGTTCAGAGTAAAGAACTCTTGCACTAGTTATTAAATTCTTATTGAAGACACCATGTTATCCTTCTAGATTTATTCGACATTTAGTCATTTAGTCAGACAAGTTCAAACAGGTCACAGTGTTTTACTCCCTTGATCCTACACTTGGCTCAGAGAGAGAAAAAAACAAGATTTAATTAGTCGGATATTAAATTATCAATATACTGGAGTATGTCATCAGAATTGAGTACTCCCAACTTTCCATTTACTCTTTCGTATTGTTTTAGGTAAAATGTATTAACCATGAGTTACTTTTCAGTAATTTATAGTATGACTTAGAGAAATTTTATTAAAACCTTCCTCCGTTTATGAGACACGAAAGAAGGGGAAGTTGGTGAAAAGTCAAAAGTAGTACTCAGAATAAGACACAAGTAAAGCGACTTCACGTTGAAAGAAGGGTTGTCGGTATTAATAGAGAAGTAAGTAAGTAATTGATTAATTTGTCTATCCCTGATGGGTGATAATCATTCACCATTTTTCCGAAATCTGTTTAAAGGACGGGAAAATCCCGAATATAATAACATCCCTCTGTTTATTATGGTTCCCCTGTTTATCTATTCGCATTATTCATGTTAAACACCGTTTACTGTATTCATTTCCTCAGTTACACTTTACTCTGTCCCTCTCCCGAAGAATGTTATCCCACTAATGGTTTACGTAGAGATTCCCCCACAGTATACTCGATTTTGGGTTACCTATTCTTACTTAGTTTTTACGTTTTTCTACCCCTTTCATAAAATCCATTACTGTTATCGTTCACATTTTTTGTTCTACATATTTTCCTGGACACAACGAAGTCTACACTTTTGTTCCGGTTACATAGACTTTCCATCATCCGTTCTTTCAATTCTCCGGTAAACAAAAGACAATCGATTCACACGTCCTAATCCAATACATCTCGGAACAACCTATCCCTTCGTCAAACCTAAATAAGATTTGTTTACTCTTCACAACTTCCCAAAATTCATTCTTATACAACGTGAAAATTAAACACAAAAATATTTCCACTAAGGTCGACAACTTTTGTTTTACTTGACTTTCCGTACTCTTCTCAATCCTACACTTACACGACCTGGGTCTTCCGGTCTTAGTACCGAACCCACTTTATCATTATCGTACTTCTACTCACGTGTGTACCTAAGGAAAATCTCCGTCTTTTCCGTGTTAAACTATTATCTAGTTTACTCTCTTACGTCCTTTTTTAGAGTTCCCGTTAACGATTGAAATGTCGGACTCTCTTACATACTTATAACATCGGTATAACCCTCCACCACTAATTACCCCTATGATTACCAAAACTCCTAAAGGGAGCACCGAGTCACCATTTCTTAAAAGTACTGTTACGTCCTCTGTGTCCAAACTAGGACCCAGTCCTTCTAGGAGACTTCTTCCTTTACCGTTGGATGAGGTCAAAAGAACGGACCTCTTAAGGTACTTGTCTCCTCGGACTGTCCGATAACAGGTACTCCAACGCTTTCTTAGTCTGTGTTGGATCGGTGATTTATTGTTATTACCAAAGTTTCTCTTCACTCTTGGAATAAAACACACATTGTTTAAACTCTACAGAGGACTCCTTTGTCTCCAGAGTTGACCTCTATCCATAAACCCTTAGTAATCGTATATCCATCGGGTGAGGTCATAAGAACGGACCCTTTGGGGTTGTCTCTCCTCGAACCGCTCGATGTCAGGTACCCTGGTGGTTCTCAGCCTGTACTGACTCACTGATTGTCATCGTGATCGTAAATACATTATAAAATCTCTCTCCTTCTCCCCCTTTTTCTCTCTCCTCCGTCTTCTTCTCTTTTAACCCACTGTAGTGGATCCCTTCTCACTCACATCTATCATTTCTGACTCTAGGTTGGAGATGTAAGTGAGGTTTTAAAATATAATTAATTTACCCAACGTGGTCTTTCTTCCGGACTCTTTCATACCGACCTAGGTATCTTTTGGACTTTTTACATCACAGTTTCTTAGATTCCTTTTATTTCGTCAAATTCTTACACTCACGATGACACTTTGACACTCGATGTGTTATTATACCTCTATCTTTTTGTTGGGTAATCCGAACCGTCGTGACATCGGTAATCTCCTCATCTCTCTGTCTTCCGTCAAGAGAGTAGGGAAGAATGGGTCACTACGGAAGACTCAGGTAGAGGGAATTTTATAACTGGTGTGGGCAACGGATGGGTAAAATAATAAGAGATATCGTGAACATTAGAATCTTCAATCTCTAAACGAAAACACTAACAGACACAGAGTTGATTTTAGATCTGGAGTACTCCTGTCTTAGTAACGAGACAAGTGACATAAGTAAGTAAGGGTCGTAGACCCTGTCCTGAACCGTATATATTCTACGACCCATTTGTACTTAACTTACTTTACCCCTCGTCACCATCCTTTCATCCACACTTCTTATATCGAATTTGTAAAGTTTTCAACATAACTTTCTTGCACTAGGATGTCCGAGTGTCCTCGTCTAACAATTTAAGTCCTCAATACCAGGTACTTAGTTCCCTTTAACCTTCTCACTTTTGTAAAATCCATAGTCACTTGATTTTACTTGACCTTACCCACTTAAATTGAGTCTACAAATAATATAGATGATGACACCCGTTCTTAGGGAATCTTCTTTACCTCATCGGTAGTATGAGTTGTCTTCTCAGACTTTACATCATGAACCTACGTTACAGTTTTTACTGTCTTACTAGAGACAAGTAAAAGTTCCGTTTAGTAAGTTATAGTGTCATTAGGTTCAGATACGGGACTGATCATTACGACTTCTTCGACTTCAACTTACCAAGACACTTCTGGTTGTTCTGGAAGATCTTGATTATGGGGTTTTTCCAGGAAAAGTAATATCTCCTGACCTTACTTTTTCATCCTTCAGTTCTCGATAGACCACATTGTCCGTTTAACCGGAACCTCATGTTTGCTTCGTCCCGTTTCCGATTATCTCAAAACGGTTCTTTTACGTGACCAGTATCGTTTATGGAAGAAGGTTTTTGTATTCTCTTCTGAGATGTTCCTGTAGTGGTCTACCAGTTATGGTTTTAGTCTAACTAATGTAAGAAACATCGGTTTCTACCTCTTCGAGATATGTCAGTAGTTTTTCCTCTGACCCTCGACTGACACCGAGTCTAGTACTTGAGGAATAACGTTTTAAGTCTGAATTTAACTTCTCTCATCCCTTTGGGTGGTCTTGTAAGTCCATATTGGATTTAGTTTAGGGAATACTAATATGTCACCTTCACTGTTTATCTAAGTTCCCTAATCTAGACTATCTGTCTCATGGACTTCTTGATACCTGTCTCCAAGTACTATAACATGTCCTCCGTCACTAGTTCTGGTGGGGGTTCTTTTTCTTTACGTTTTTCCGTTTTACCAATAGACTCCTCCAGAATGTTTATCGACTCTTTTCTTCTTTTCGATTTCCGTTTCCCCTTTTCCTTTCTATATGGGTAAAGTTACGTCTCAAAGTTTCTTATCGTCCCTCTCTATTCTTTCGGAAAGAGTCACTAGTCACGTTTCTTTATCTCCTTTTGGTATCTTACCCTTTCTGATCTCTAGAGAAGTTCTTTTAATCTCTATGGTTCCCTAATAAAGTACGTTTTTACCCGTGTTATTTCCTGTCTTTACCATACCTGGATTGTCTTCGTCTTCTCCACCGTTCTTATGTGTCTTCTTGACATGTTTTTTTCTAGAAGTACTGGGTCTATTGGTACTACCACACTAGGGAGTGGATCTCGGTCTGTAGGACCTTACACTTCAGTTCACCCGGAATCCTTTGTAGTGATGTTTGTTTCGATCACCTCCACTACCTTAAAGTCCACTCTATAAAGTTTAGGATTTTCTACTACGATACTTTCACCACGTGAGTTATACGGTCGTTTATACCTTTTGAGTCGTCACCGGTGTCCTGACCTTTTCCAATCAAAAGTAGATTAGGGTTTCTTTCCGTTACGGTTTCTTACAAGTTTGATGGTATGTTAACGGGAGTAGAGTGTGTGATCGTTTCATTACGAGTTTTAAGAGGTTCGGTTCGAAGTTGTCATGCACTTGATACTTGAGGGTTTACAAGTTCGACATAAATCTTCAGTCTCCTTGGTCTCTAGTGTTTTCGTTCTCATAAGGTCTTTTTGTAGATGAAGACGAAATAACTGATACCGTGTTGGAAACTGACACACCTAGTGTTGTTTGACACCTTTTAAAAAATTCTCTACCCTTATGGTCTGGTGGAATGGACGGAGGACTCTTTAGATATATGTCCAGTTCTTCGTTGTCAATCTTGACTTGTACCTTGTTGTCTGACCAAGGTTTAGTCATTTCCTCATGTAGTTCCGACATATAACAGTGGGACGAATAAATTGAACATACGTCTTATGTAGAACGCTTTACGACCTGACCTACTTCGTGTTCGACCTTAGTTCTAACGACTCTCTTTATAATTATTGGAGTCTATATGTCTACTGTGGTGGGAATACCGTCTTTCACTTCTTCTTGATTCCTCGGAGAACTACTCTCACTTTTTCAACCGAATTTCGAGTTGTAAGTCTTTTGATTCTAGTACCGTAGACCAGATTAGTAAAGTACAGTTTATCTACCCCTTTGTTACCTTTGTCACTGTCTGAAATAAAACCCCCGCGAGGTTTTAGTGACGTCTACCATTGACGTCAGTACTTTATTTTTCTACGAACGAGGAACCTTCCTTTCGATACTAGTTGGACCTTTCGTACAACTTTTCGTCTCTGTAACGGTTGTTTTCAGGCAGATCAGTTTCGATACTAAAAAGGTCATCATTACATACCTACACTCTCAATCTGATATTTCTTTCGACTCGTGGCTTCTTAACTACGAAAATTTGACACCACAACCTCTTCTCAGAACCCGCAAGGAACCTGACGTACCTCTAGGTCGGACAGATCATGTATCATGTTTCACTTCAGCGAGGAAGCACAAGCTGAGAAACGTTAGGGTACCTGATATCGGATGGTCCGAGGAGACAGACACCTTAAAAGGTCAGTCCTCATGACCTCACCCAACGGTAAAGGAAGAGGTCCCCCCAGAAGAGTTGGGTTCCTAACTTGGACACAGAGTGTGTAACGTCCCTCTACGAAATGGCAGACTCGATGGTTCTTTCAGATTTCAGACATTCACTTTCACTTTCAGTTAGTGAGTGAACACATGTTGAGAAAGGTTGGGGTATTTGACACCTCAAGAGGTCCGTCAGGTACCTTAAGAGGTCCGGTCTTATGACCTCACCCATCGGGGAAGAGGTCCCCTAGAGGGTTGGGTCCCTAGCTTGGGTCCAGAGGTCGTAATGTCCGTTAAAGAAATGTTCGGCTTGGTGTTCCCTTTGGGTTGTTCACATAGGACTTCCTTTAGTCAGGACTTATAAGAAACCTTCCTGACTACGATTTCGACTTCGAGGTTATGAAACCGGTGGACTACGATTCTTGACTGGGTGATCTTTTCTGGGACTACGACCCTTTCTTACTTCCAGCCTCCTTTTCGCCTGCTGTCTCCTACTCTACTAATCCACCGTAGTGACTGAGTTACCTGTACTCAAACTCATTCGGGGTCTTCAACCACTACCTGTCCCTTCGGACCGTACGACGTCAGGTACCTCAGCGTTTCTCAGTCTGTGCTCACTCGTTGACTTGACTAGACTTGACTTGACAATTTGGTACCCATTGGACTTGACTCGGTACCATCCTCCTAAATACGGTACCTCTAACCACTTGTGACGTCAGTCCCAAAACAACAATGACACTACAAACAAGAAACAACCAAAACCAAACAAAACTTTTGCTCAAATGGTCGTATGGTTTCAACAAACAAGCGTCAGACGAAATAGAAAGTTCACCCTCAATCCTTTCAGACACACATCCGACTCCTTCTTAACTCCTAATTATCATTTCCTTTTGATGTAATTTCTCTAAACGGAAATAACTTTACCCTCGTATAATTAACATTCTTCTCCTTTCTTGTTCACCCACCCGTATCCAGAGTCATAGACACTAATCACCATACTTCTGCTCAAACAAAAAAAAAAAAACGACTCTTAATTTTAGGTTTGTGGTATACATCCTAGCATCTTTTATCACGAGAGAATGATCAGTGCCACCAGGAAATAAGGTGGAATATAGAGGTAAATAGAACACAAAAAGTTGTGTGTGTATATTAAGATAAGTCATAAGTTTTAATATCAGAGAACCTATTGTCCAATGGAGGATAGTAACAGAATTATACACGAATAATATACCAAAGACTACGAATAAGTGAAAACATGAACATAGAAAGAGGTAGTAAAAAGTGTACTAATAGAAGTGAAAATAATTTAATATTAAAAAGAAGTACAATTTTCAATACAATTTTCGATGAATAGTAGGTACGTATAATAACACGTATATTAACCCTTGGGGACTAATGTATCCACCTTAAATTTTTGAGTATGAGTTTACTTTAAAATAAAAATGATATTTTCGGTTTACACACAGACATTAAACTTTTCTGTACTTTCAACCGGGGAATAAATAAACAACAAAGAAACCGTACAAAGACGATCACGAACCCCTGATGAGTTCACGTACGGTAAACCGGTGACCCAGGTCAAAAGACAATCTTTTGATGTTTTGACCCATAATCAAGTTCTTGTGGAGAAGACAGTAGTCAATAGAACGGTAAACAAATACTTCAAACAAACACTACTACAGAATGATTTGTGACACGGGGAAGACTACGTCGTATATCAAGGACCACGACGGTACCACGGTAGGGAGTATAAGTGGTACTACGTCTGGAGTGAGGGGGTATTATTTACAAAACACAGCCTCTCAAAGTGGAGGGACAACTAACAGAAGTCGAACAGGGTATTAGATGGTCAAAGATGGGATCCTCAATCCGTTACCTTGGTAAGATTAATAGTTTTACTACATAAGAGTACACTCAACTACCAGTACATAATGTGTACCATTCGTACGGTGTTTGTAAACCACTTACATAGTCACGTCCGTTTGAGGCTTTAATATTAATACAAGGTTGAGTTTGTACAGTGTTGTTTATCACCAATGTCACGAGACATGCGAGTAAAAGAGAGTTTGTAGTAGTGATCTGTAAACACGTTATTATACTGAGTAAAAAGTCTATCTTTGACCCTATATACTCCTTAATCAATTGACGGTGTTAGAGAAGGAACATTCCCCGTTGTGGTACTAAACTAAATTTTTTTAATGCTGAAGTATAGTTTCTCGAATCGGACAACCAATTTAAAAAATATTATAAAACGTTTTTCTAACTAAATTATATACCAAAGACGGAATTCGAACAATAGTGACTCCTTGAACGGAACCTTGACGGGAATGTGGTAGTCTGTATAAAGATTTAGGGTTTAGTATCGTCTTTTGTGTCATTATTGGTCACTTTAAATACAGTTCACTTTACTCGTAGAAATAAGACCGGAGTAATAAATAGTTCATAGTAAAGAGTGTTACATCTCTTGTTCCCCCATCTTTATCTTATAAAACACAATAATTGCAATGATACACCCCAAGAAATACTTTGGATAACATGAAAAAGATAGTCATCCCTTTTTTCAGTCAAACCAGTCTAGTCTTCGTTTCGTGTCCTAGTCGTCCACTGTTAATTCCTTCGTCTCAATTTACAGTGCCTCGGTTTTATCAAAGAAGAGTTTACCTTTGAGGTTATCAAGAAGGGTGTTATCCGTACATCTCTCTTAACATTCTTTCATGTTTACAAAAAGGTAGTCATCAGAGGATGTGACTAATTGTAGGTAAACAATCCAGTTCGATAAAAGATCAGAGGATTAAAATCACCTGTACAGGACTTTTCAACAAGATTCCAAAAGTCACGAGTCCCAATAAAAAATTTTACACACACACACACACACACACACATATATATATATAAACTTACCCACATATTTGAGTTACTCATCTACCTTCTCCCTCAAAACCTTTATACAACGGAATACTTTAACTTTTAAATTTTCTATTAAGAGTGAAACTAATCGACGTGTATCTTTTATAAAATATAAACCAATTTTTTTTGGAAGTTATATTTTTACCAAACAAACTTTGAATAATGTAGTCCTTACTAACCCTTAAAGGTAAATTAACTGGAAATGGGTGGTCGAAGACATATAAACCAAAATGCGTGATCGTCTTACAAACCAGAATTGTGATGTCTGAGTGAGAATAAAGTCAAGTCAGCGAGTCAGCACAGGCTGAGAAACGCTGGGGTACTTAGCGTCGTGCGGTCCGGAGGGACAGGTAGTGGTTGAGGGCCTCAAGCGAGTCTGAGTGCGGGTAGTTCAGTCCCTACGGTAGGTCGGTAGAGTAGGAGACAGCAGGGGAAGAGGAGGACGGGGGTTAGGGAGGGTCGTAGTCTCAGAAAAGGTCACTCAGTTGAGAAGCACTACTCCACCCGTTTCATGACCTCAAAGTCGAAATCTTAGTAAGGAAGGTTTCTTGTGGGTCCCGACTAGAGGAAGTCTTACCTGATCAACCTAGAGGAACGTCAGGTTCCCTGAGAGTTCTCAGCAGAGGTTGTCGTGTCAAGTTTTCGTAGTTAAGAAGTCGTGAGTCGGAAGAAGTGTCAGGTTGAGAGCGTAGGTATGTACTGATGAACTTTTTGGTATCGGAACTGATCTGCCTGGAAACAACCGTTTCATTACAGAGACGAAAACTTATACGATAGATCCAACCAGTTTTGAAAGGAAGGTTCCTCATTTACAGAAAATTAAAGTACCGACGTTAGTGGTAGACGTCACTAAAACCTCGGGGGGTTTTATTTCAGACTGTGACAAAGGTGACAAAGGGGTAGATAAACGGTACTTCACTACCCTGGTCTACGGTACTAGAATCGAAAGAATTACAACTCGAAATTCAGTCGAAAAAGTGAGAGGAGAAAGTGAAAGTAGTTCTCCGAAAAATCAAGGAGAAGTGAAAGACGGTATTCCCACCACAGTAGAAGTATAGACTCCAATAACTCTAAAGAGAACCGTCAGAACTAAGGTCGAACACGAAGAAGGTCGGGTCGTAAAGAGTACTACATGAGACGTATAAATATTGAATAATATTTCGGATCGTTTCCATCACGTAAACACCTTCCGTAAAAATTTTTATGTGTTACTTCATTGTTCTTGATCCCCAATTCCTATTTGACCGTCTACCATTTAACTCCTAAAACTTTATTAAATAAAAATTAATACGAAGGGGTAATCAGTTTCTTGACACTCTGGTCTAGAGACCCGGATAAATAAATGGTAATATAGGAGTTTCTGGTCTTATATATAGATATATAAGTTTTTGATCCGACCATGTTTCATCATTGAGTAATTGATAAACAAAAGTCATATAGTATAACAGTATACTCTGTTACAGTTTAAGGTATGAAACGTCTTAGCCATTGTAGTAAAGGTCAACGGTAATAAATAACCTAACTTACGTGTCAAGTATAAACGTAACCACCGAAATCGTAACTCACCAATTACTCGTCTCTCGACTTGATCACACCTCCAATAGAGGACATTCGGTGGGCTAAAAACGAAATCAAAAAGGGATAATCTCGGATCCATTCGTAATGCATAGAACTCGTGACAAAAAGTGAACATGATTGTGATGTCAGTATCAAAAGACGATCGATATGGTATTCGAAGAACTTTCCTTAATAATCTACAAATTTACTACTTTCACAAATCAAAAAGAGTACATATTTATTTTCGGATATGAAAATCGTAATTAAAATAATACTTTGACTTAGAAGTAGTTATGTTTAATGAAAGTAATGATATAAAATATCGGGAAATTACTCTTCCTAACAATCATCTACTATTTTCGTTGAACCTAGTCACTCACTTTACGATTTTAATACCTTGTCGAATTAATTTCCCATGAATTAAATCACTCCCTTCTTACATAATATCTTAAAGTTTCTTAAATTACCCTCCCCCGGACACACTCAATAAAAGAATGATCTTACGACGTATGGGTGACACATTTCACTGAACACTTACCTTCTACGTACACACATCTTACCTCACGACCTACTTTTTATGATTTTAACTTTTATTGTTAGATTGTGAAATTACTTAATCAGGTAACGACACCATAGTGGATGTCAAATAAGATCACGAATCTCTAGTCTACTGTAATACTGTCATAGAGAAATAAATATCTGGAGTTCATATTTGGAGGAAACGAAAGTTGTTATTCAAGAAGTCTTAAAGCGTAGACACGTAAACCAATAAAATCGTTTGTGTCGTAAAAATAACACAAATTTTCGTACGTAAGTGTAAAAGTATCAATCTCGATAGACTGGTACGGAGGAACCCATGACGTTCAAAGAAGAAAGGTCAAGTGGGAAAGGGGAAGAGAATGTCATTTAAATAACTAACAAAACAAGGATTATGTTGAAATCACCCTTTACTAGGTGTAAATAAGACTAGTGCCAAACAGTTACCATAGAAAAATTTGAAAATTACATTGAAAATTTTCCGACTGTTTGAAACACTCAAGTGTAAATATTTAGAGAATGGAAACTTTAGGACGAAGAAAGGCTAATGTGTACTATACGTAATATTGGGTGATAAAAGTTAAGGACGGAAAGAGGACCGTCTTTTGAGTGGACTCTCTGTCACCTCCGAGAACAAATCTAAAGGGTCTCCACACAGTTCCAACATGGACCGTCGACCGATTAGTCATCCAACCAACGGGTTCTATTCTAAAAGGTCCGGTAATATAACCTCACCCATCGGTAAGGGAAGAGGTTCCCCAGAAGGGTTCGTTCCCTAGTTTGGGTTCAGAGGGTGTAACGTTCACCTAAGGTATGGTTGACTCGGTGGCCCCTTCGGGTTCTTATGACCTCACCCGTCGGAAAGGGAAGAGGTCACCTAGAAGGGCTGGGTCATTAACTTGACCACAGAGGACGTAACGTCCGTCTAAGAAACGGTCGACTCTATGGTCCGTTCGTGATGCTATTCTTGTCAAGATACAACTTTTGTGGTCAAAGGATGGTTTGAGTAAGTGTAACTGAAGAACCTCTTCATGAAAAATCCCGTATGATTTTCTTTTGAAACATGTTGAAACTAAAATAACAGAGAAACTAGAATCGTCTATGAACATAATATCTTATATCACAGATTAATATTTTAATCACTCACATCTTATCACACCTTCTATATCTATCCTACTTCCCCTTTTTCATTTAATAAAATTTAAGGTGGTGGTATGGGTGAAGTGATTACAGAATTTCATACAAGATTAGAAAAGGTGTTCAACAACAATATAAGATGTATTTAATGTGAAGGAAGACAAAGTGATAATGGAATAATTCTTAAATAAAAGTGTATAATAGTTTATAAGAAGTTTTCGTCGTAAAACTTACCGAAACATTATAAGTATTCATTAATATGTGAACTAGTAAAGATTAAGATTAAAAGATGATTCGTTAAACTTTACCAGACGTAAAGAAAAAACACACTATTTAGAAAAGATTAACATTTATCTCGAATTGAAAGTGTAACAAATGTATTTAGAAGTACATTTAAAGATTAATAAAGGAATATCACCTAAGGATTTTCCTTTTAATGACCTAGTAACTTATACTAACAAAAATCTGTATCGTTTTATAAGAAGTAACTACGATAACGGTCTAGCTAACAATGGGAAAACAGTAAGAAACTATTAAACTATCTGTCACCTCATATTAATCTGTGGAAGTACAAATAAATTAAACGTAAAGAAACTAACGGTGACTCCAACGTAAAAATTACACACAAATGAGGACAATATGGAGTGAATAATCTTCATCTTTAGTGATTAAGGTCCCTCTCACATCCACTACAAACTATTACCTTGGTGTACCTAGTGTCCCAGTACTATATCTATTACTGAAACTCTCAGAGTCAAGAGTTTACTTAATTCTAGCGTAAGAGACTTTTTTTACTTCCATTCCATGACTTTTCATACTATGTGACTGACTCAAGATTAAACCTGAACTAGATCGAAAACTTGAACGGTAGTTTGGGGACACCCGAAGTTAAAGAAACTTTTTATCTCTTGAAGGGATTCATTAAAAAAAAAGGTAATATCAGGAGTCATAGTTTTAAGACTACTGACATCTTTATGAGTAGTCTTAGTTTCAATGTCAAGTATTTATTAAAAGACCGATATAATTTTCAAGTTGTAAAGGTAAGACTTTACCGAAGTTTCTAACCTAATTTTCACTAATTCGTTTTTTTTATTTGTTTATTTTCACTAATTCGTAAATACCGTGACTTAGGTAATATATCATCTCAAAATCTATCGAAAGTATATTAAAATTCAAGAATAAAACTCCTAAATGGGTGAAGAAAGTTAAATATGTAAAAGTACAGAATATTATTATTATTATTTTTCAACGTAGGACAGTAAGAGTGAAAGAAATTTAGGAATCTAAACTCCCCTTTGGGTCTCCAGTCCTCTAACACCTGTAAGTCTGATCCCTAATCCAACTCCTGTGAGAATCTTCGTACCAACCAACGAGTCCACTCTGGTGTCAATTAACCAAACACAAGTATTCAAACAAGTAAAAACTCGTTCGCGTGAAGACTAACCGGGGAGTCTTCCCTCCCCAACTACAACCAACCGGACCCCTTCGTACTAGTTCTGAGACATCCGTCCATTAACAAGTAACTAATTTACTCTAACTTTGAACAGAACCATCGATAAACAACGATATCGATGTCTTGTTCGTCAAAGGAGGAGGTAAAGTAAAAGTCAAATAATTAGAAAGACGGGAGTTCCGAATCCTGTCCTAGAACATATGTCCGTAGACGTTTCTGACACCTCATTTACTTAACTTTAACTTACGTCAATAAAACCTAGAATCTTAAAGATAGTGTGTAAGGGAACAAAAGTATTGTGTCGGATAAATTCAAGGTATTTATCAAGGTCTGGAGGACAGACCTAACCCAGAGTCGGAAGATGAACTACGATAAAAAAAAGGAGGAAGAAAGATAAGACATGAATTACCAAAATGAAATGTTTTTTACGTTACTACAGTGTTAGACCTAGTCTTCGTCGATCAATGAGAGGTTGGATAACTTGATTCCGGTTCAACTGATGAAACGAAACTACTAGGGAATCACAAAATGTACGTTCGAAGGGTAAAACAGGATAATTCGAGTTAATGCACCGATTCTGTGAGTTTCAGTGAGAAGGACCCCGGACAGATTACACAGGGACTTGCGTCAGTGTGTCAGTACAGACTGAGAAACGTTGGGAAGCCTACCACTGGACGGTCCGAGGAGCCAGGTACCCTAAGAGGTCCGTTCTTATGACCTCACCCAACGACACAGGATGAGGTCCCCTAGAAGAGTTGGGTCCCCAGTTTGGGTGCAGAGGACACAGAGGACGTAACGTCCACCCAAGAAATGGGGACTCGGGGGTCCCTTCGGGTTAGACAAAGATGAAGTCGTGAAAACGAGTACGAAAAGATGTAACCTCCTTATGTAAGATGTCGCCTCCTTATGTAAACAAGGTAAAGGTCGATTAATTTAGGATATGTTTAAATAAAGTCAAAAGAAAAGTATTTCTTAATAGACTAGAAGGTCATTCTATACTAAAGAAGGAAAAAGACTTGAATAATTTCGTGACCAACACGGTTATTCACCTTGTCTAAAATTTAAGAGAAATCGAAACATGACATTATATGAAAAGAAGAATGAATAAAATAGTAAGGTTTAACATTCGTCGTAAGTTCCTAAGATTGGAGGACCTATTAGGTAATTTTATAAATTTCATATTATGTAGAAATCATTTATATAAACCTTCCTTAAGTCGACTAAATCTTATAGACTTAGGGAAAGATATTTTTTTTTCTTTGTGACTTAAGATCGATGACCACGTTGACTTAGGACATATCGAAGTCTCCATCCTACCACTATCTAACCCCCTTTTTTTGGTTATCAAACCAGTTTAACACTGACATCATTAATTATAAATACTTATAAGTGTAAGTAGGTTTTCTACAAAATACATCTATTGTACACGACGTTAAAAACTGTAAACGAACCTCGTTATCTTTATGACGAACTAGATAAAAATGGAAATAAAGAACACTAGTATCACACATAAACTCCGGTCAATATGTGTAAGTGTATAGATTATATCGTCATTTATCTGTACCTGGAAAAATAAATGTATCTGTCGGAAAATTTTAAGTCACGGAAAGAGTGTCGCACCAAAATAAATTACGTGATTTTTTATTTGACTTAAGATTTAAAACGAGTAATTTCTATTTGAACTGATCAATAATCACTCTTCGTTCTTTTGGAAGATCTCAAAGTCTTTGTATACCACATTTCATATTATAGGTGGTATGTTTCTTGTGAACTTTTTGTTAAAACTTTACTTTCCCTCTAACATCTTAAAGTTTCGATTCGATGATTCTAAAAAAAAAAACTCTTTCCGTCTTAAATATGTGTTTCAAAAGACATCAAGAAAGGATTTTTTATAAACGTTTTTTAATAGAAATGGTAGGTAACCGATTATTAATTTAATATAATCCCTCGTCTCTGGTACATAATATATCGAAACATGAAGACTTCGTAATCAGTGAAACAGGACAGACTGAGAAACGCTGGGATACCTGACACCGGGTGATCCGAGGAGACAGGTACCTTAAGAGGTCCGTTCTTATGACCTCACCCAACGGTAAAGAAAGAGGTCCCCTTGGATGGTTGGATCCCTAGTTTGGGACTAGAGGACGGAATATACATCTATGAAATGGTAGATTCGGTGGTCCCTTCGGGAAACATGGAGTTTCGGACTACGTAAATTCACAGGTTATTCATAGAAGACTTTTGTTCGTGCGTTTTGTTACTACGTCTTCTATTATGCTCTCACACAAAGACACAGTAAAAAATGCTGGGAACAATGAGATTCATACCGGAAGTTCGGTTGTCGAAGTCGTAGTGGACCCTCGAACAACCTTTACGTCCCGGAGTCCGAGGGGGACACTGGATGACTTAGACTCAAAATTTTTCTAGGGGTCCACTACGTATACGCGTAATTTTTAATTCTTCATGACACAATATGATACCTATCTTCGTCCGGTTCCTTGTAATCGATCGAAAAGGGAGGAGGAATTGAGGAAAATTTTTATGAAATTTTTATCAACAAGACCAATTAGTAGAAGGACATTGAACACCTCCTTAAACTGACTCACTGGACTAGTTGGAGAAATACGAAAACCTGAACTTTAAACTGAAAACCGAAAAATTGAATATTAGACTTTGGACTAGTCTTATATGTATAAATTGAATTTTGTCTAGGAAAGTACGATCGACTCGATCCTATTTAAATACCGTTCTCTTTACGGACCGTGTAACGACGATTCAACAGGACCGGAGGACGGTCCTAAATACAAAATTGTGAAGACCCTAATTACTATGTGAAGCGTATTTCCTAATAAAAACGTAAAACCAAGGGACCCTACTCGTGTCACCCATTTAACATTACGGTTCATCGTTTTCTTCGAAAACTTCCTCGACGGTGAATAACATACACAATAATACTTAATAATAACTGATTTACGACCCAAAGAAAGTAAGGGATCTACACCGTTTTCTATATTACAGTCTAGTTGAAATACACTTCCTGAAAATTTAAATAGAGATTG
Source organism: Capra ibex (assembly GCA_006410555.1). Taxonomy (NCBI): domain Eukaryota; kingdom Metazoa; phylum Chordata; class Mammalia; order Artiodactyla; family Bovidae; genus Capra; species Capra ibex. The sequence goes on from SJYO01038709.1 coordinate 32,962,691, forward strand.
TAGACTCTTCCTTTCGCTGTAGACTGAAATTGTCTACATGGTATTACATTTATTTATTAACATTATATGAATTCCTTATAATGTTTAGTAACACGTATACCATGTATCAACAAAATAAAATAAAACTAACATCTTTATGTACCGAGTAAAGTTGTGTCTCTGTAATAAAACGAGAAATGTACGAATTAGTGGTCGTTTTTAAACTAATCCTCCATGCTCGAAAGAAATGACCTTCGGTCCCGTAATTCGAGAAACCACATTAACAAATTAATGGTCACGTGGTAAAATTAACTGTACTGACAACATTGAAAGGTACCATTCCTTCTACGTCACAAAATAAAAACAAAGAATAGATTACTTTTGGTGAGAGAGTCTACCCGACCAAACCGTTAAACTGAAGTCTTTTTCATAACGCCTTACTTCAAAAATACACTTGTTCTTTTTCTTTAATTGAAATCACACGTAGAGTAACCAGACGGTTTAACCTTCATGTAAAATTCGGACTAATAGTACAAGATTAATCAGAGACCTCCTGTAAGTACCTGTTAGCTCACGAGTAATTAGGTAGAAGAAGGACATTGTAACTAAACAAGTAGGGGAAAATCTCTGAGTCTGTATCTTTGGGTTTTAACTATACACCACAATTACACGAATGTCTACAACGGTGGTGAATAGGTCTATTCTTCAGGTAGAATTACATGCAGTGTAGAGAGAAGGTTCAAAACGGAGTTGTTCACTCGGAGCTTCGGTAGGTCCTCCACCTTTACAACGGTTCCGGTAGTTTTCAATGCTCTCTTCTTGTAAAAGTTGATGTAGTAGTTTACGTGATGAGAGTTGTCCATTTTCTACCTTTTCTATCGATTATCAGTACTATAAAGGACAAACTATACCTTAAAATCAATATTATGTGTGTATAGATATAATAGACACCTATCTATGTGTATATACGTATATACATCGTAACACACACATACACGTATATATATAAGTGTGTACGTATATACACGTTTTCATATATATGTCGAATCGAATCTCACACACATACACACACACACACACACACACACACACACACACACACACAGAAACCTCTCTCTTTTACTCTCTCCTGAGACACTTGGATTTAAAATGGACTATAGTACTTGATATTACAACAAAAGTTCTGTGTAAAAACTTTACGAGACGATAACCATTCGTGGTAAAATATACTTAAATCATGTGTCTTATCTAACATAAAGGTAACACATTTTACTGTATTCTATTTTCTATCTTAGTATATGTATAATTTGAAAAGTAGTCGATCTCGTGTTTCGTCCCTTGATCTGGTTCTCGTTTCCGTTCATGAGACAAATTATTATTACAGAATGAAAATCACCGTTGAACGACTACATAATTGTTTAAAACTTACGAGTTTCATTGTAAAAACCATTCTACTTTAATCAAATTTTATTAAATTCATTTTAAATTTACTCTTATGTATACCATTTCTACAGATACTATAATAACATATCTTAGGTCACCCTAAAAAGATAATGTACAGAACAAGAAGAAGGGTTCTTCTTATAAATCCCACAAAAAAAAAAAAATTAATAAACTGTGTTGCTACTTTTTCGGAAATCGCTTTAAAGACGACTTCCGCACCTTTCGAGAGTCCGGAGTAAAAGAGTGAGATGACTCGATTAAGATATAAATCGAATACTTTCGAGGTCAGGAAAGGTCCCATAACTGTACTACTTAAGACCAAAACAAATGAAACCCAAGTCTCTTTTAACGAAACCCTACGAACAAAAGCGGTCTACCGTCCCTGCGTAGGACATACGCACGACTTCCACACAGTCATACCTTAGAAATACTACTTTGGGGTAGGAGGAGAGAAGGGACTGATGGACGAAAGACTGTACTGTGACTTGTGAGACGTCACGAACCTCACATGGTCAAAGCTTATAGCGAATGTATACAAATCCTAACGTAAAAAGTCGAGTGACAAAGGCAAACAAAAAGATCACGCAACCTTTCGTCAAGGAAAGTCCCAATGAATACAACAGAGGAGGAGGAGGAGAGACAGAAGGAAGGGGTTTGGGGAGACGTCTAGTGACAGTCAGATCGTGTCCCGATACTCGCTTGAGGAAGGAGAGGAGTCGGAGCGAAGTTCTCGATACGGATGTGTGTCCGACGAATACAGAGGTGGAGACTGGGGTGTGCCTCGGGTAAAGGAAGTGTCCAGACAGTTGTAAATGAGAGACAAGAGGTTTGGTTTCTTGAAGAAGTAGGTTCTATTGGATTGTACCAAAAACACACAGACAAACTTAAAACGTCACGAAAAAAAAAAAGAAGAAAGGGGGAAGAAGTAGGTCTCAGTAAAGTACCAAGAGTCAACATAATCTATGAACTGTGCTACGACAAAATGACTCTTGAGAGATCCAAATTGGTATACAAGTAAGAAGTACTGACTGCTAAAAGTTTTATCACTAAACATGAGAGTAATATATTAATGGACATTCTAATCGTAAATACTTCCAATGTTACCAATATGGTTTAGTACTTCGAGTAATTTCTCTCGAGTAAATTATCTTACTCTTTTACGTATATTAAACGATCAGTGTAATGAACCCATCTAAAAAGATCTATAGACTAAGGATTCCCTTTACATAAGAGATATATCTGTGGGAATAATATATAAGTGAGAGAGATATATACATAAACATAAGATAAATTCTTTTTATATTGACTTCGAAGAACTATATAAAATTAAACCGATTAAATTTGAACTATCGTCCGAGACATTATAAATATGTTCTTTCAGTGTGAGTTTTGTCCAGTCTAAGATACGTGGTAAGTTATAAAAGGTACATTGTTTAGAAGAGTCACCTCAAAAGGAAGTAATAACGTTACAACATCTTTTGGCTTTTTATATTCTTCGATATCGGAGATGTACAATCTCGTACCTTTACTTCACACGATCTTAACGACCTAAACTATTTTGCAGGAAAATTCTCTTTTATCGTATATAAAACGAATCTTCTTGTTAAACTTTTCAAGAACGTCTTTACTGAAAACATTTATGTCGTGACACTTACCCCTAAATCTTTAATAACAGAACTAGAGTAACTTCTGAGTAGTCAAAACAATTCTATCACCAACATAAATTAAACACTAAATAAACCTCGTCAACTACGCACTCCAACTTTCAAAAAACTCTGGCTTTCTAAAGGGGTTCCCTTGTATAAAGTCCCGTAGGGTTACGGGAAATAGGAACCGAACAAAAGAACGGTTCAACTTGTTTCCTCTACTCACTCTCACAAATACACTGAGTCGGAGTAGAAATTAATCTAAGGGTAGGTGTAAAAGTGTTTCCAGTTAACATATAAGAACTTGTTTTATTGAAGTAGTCAAAGAAGTATTAGTCATTTACCTTTCTTAAGACGGTGTGTAATGACAATTGATATACGATACACATATGTAGTATACTTGATCGTTTTAGGAATATTACTGAGAGTCTCACCTGATAAAAAAATAGAGGTAAACATCATGTAGGTGGGAAGGAAAGAAGAGAAGAGTGTGGGAGGACTGAGAGGGACTGAGAAATCCGAAAAAAAAAAAATTAGTGGTATGAGGTTTTCTTTTAAGGTTCGGAATTTTTTGTCCACAGCAAGGAGGATTTGATTTCTTCACATTCCGTTCTGTTTGTCCCTTCATAAAAGGGGGAATAAAAGTCAAATAACCCGACGGAAAAGATCTTCTAACAGAGGTCACGGATGAGACCGTCGTGTAAAAATGGAGTAATGGTAGAGTAATTCCGTAACGAGTGCATACTGAGGAATTACTTCATTAATATTTACCTGAATTAAAACGATCTACCATAAACAAGTGAGAGGGAAACAGATTTATAATGTTTTATACATGATATAGTATTTTATAAGTTGTCAAGTGAATAGACAAAATTAAATTGTCTACGGTGACTTTATTTGGATAACAATAGGAAATCTTTTCTTCTTTGTACTTAGTCAACTCGTCACTATATAAGACGGATAAAAATTTCCTTGGTGTCATCTTTTACCACGATGTACATCAATCTAAACTCTTCAAACACATAATAAATGACTCTTATAAAAAGACTTCTCAAAGAGTCTCCCCGGCTCGGACATGACGGAGGATGTCCAACATAGACTAGGTGAAGTTTACTGTCCGGTCTAACCTAAGGTAGTCTCCCGAAGTAAGTTTACAAATGGACCACCAGATATTCCTTCCTAATTCAAAAGGTATTGCCTTCCCTCTCGGTACACCACTGACAAGAGATATCCTTTGTATTTTAAGGATTTAATAGAACTCAAATGTTATAGAATCTTTGTAATTAATAGGGGAAGACAGGGTTGAAGCTTTTAAACTAAATATCAGTAACGTCAAACACTCACATAAATCCACTTCGTCAGACTGGACAGAGTCCTAAAGACGGATATTTGGTCAAAAAGAGTATTAAATGGTTCTTCTTTATCCTGGACTACACTTGGGGTTGAAAAGGAAGTAACATAGTGAATTGATGGTGGGTAAGAACTCACCTCCTGTAACAAAAATGTCAATGTGACTTAAAGATAAAAATACTGAAACTAGTATGGAGAGTAAGATGAGGATTAGATTATAGGTTTTAGGGGTTATAGACAAAAACGAAAGGTAAGGAGAGAAAAAGGTCCGTGGAGTGTGATCGGTTTTGCGGACATCCACATGTGGAGGAGAGAGGTCTGTGTGGTGAGGTAAAACAGAACACTTACATGATAAAATACTGGGAAAGTGACTAGTAAAAAACATCAGATACGAAATATATAAGTAAACAAATAAGTTGTTTATTAATATGAAGTAGTGGTTTAGGTCACAGAAAAATAGTGGAGAGTCCAAAACATGACAGTAACATTATGAAAAGAATTTCGGAGATCTGAATTCGTCGAAGAAGAAGTAGAGATTGACAGGACACAGAGAAAGGAATACACCGAAATGAGGAGAAAGTTGAGGGAATCGTATTCACAGACCACACTCTAGGAAACTGGAAAAAACATATGTAACAGAGAACAGTCGTACTAAATCAGAGAACTGAACAAGAGACGGGGATTCTAGTAACATAGATACAGAAGTGATGAAGGTTAGAGGGAACTAAATGTCGGAGTAAAGGTTGAGAAACTATACATAGATATAGAACCACAGGCGACTAAAGAGTTTGGACACTATTGGACTTTACCTGGAACAAAGTAACGACTGTTTGGACGAATAACAGGAAAACCAATACATTTACTTCTACAATAAGTCGTCAAGAACTCTGAATTTATACACTGTATGAAAAAACAGACATCACCAGACTATAAGTCACTCCTCTGTACACAACAGTTAAGAAAGAAGTACATAAAGAAGTGATTCAATACAGGGGAGCCATAAGGGGAGCCATATTCACGGGAGACTAAGTCCGAGAGTGACGTACGGAAGATCTAATGTCTTTATCGAAACGTTAGTTATAGTGAGAAAAATCGAATCAGGGGAGATTTAGTCTAATCTAAAAGAATAATTGTCGAAATTATTACGCTAAGTGTTTTGAAAGAAGTGAAGAAAACCGGAGAGACTGTTAAGGTAAGAGGGTTTAAAGTAGTTATTTAAGGTACTAGATAATTGTTAAATATAAAAGTACGAACAAAGTGTGATTAGATAAAATACAAAAGAAATGAGGTTGGTTTACTTTAGTGAAAAGAGGACGTACCACACTTCGTTAAAACACAGAATCGAAAATACCAAGAGAGTCGGACGACGACGTCGACGACGACGACGACGATGCAGCGAAGTCAGCACAGGCTGAGACACGCTGGGGTATCTGTTTTTGGGTGGTCCGAGAGGGCAGGGACCCTAAGAGGTCCGTTCTTGTGACCTCACCCAACGGTAAAGGAAGAGGTTACGTACTTTCACTTTTCCCTTTCACTTTAGTGAGTCAGAACAGGCTGAGAATCGCTGGGGTACCTGACGTCGGATGGTCCGAGGAGACGGGTACCCTAAAAGGTCCGTTCTCATGACCTCACCCCACGGTAGTGGAAGAGGTAGAGAGTCGGATCTTACTGAATATAGAAGAAAAGTTTAACCAGTCAAATTAGGTTTAAAGTTCTGGATTGGTTATTCACCGTCCCGGACCTAAGTTCAAGTTTAAATAGATTATGGTTCAAGTACAATTAATGTGACGGTGACTTAAAAGAGATAATAATAAGAGTGTGTAACTTATCATAAGTAAATACAGTATTAAAATGTGAATACGTAATTAGTGGATATATCGTCCATAATAATATCCTGGTTTACTGTGTATTAATTTGTTTATATGTTTTATTAAGGACGGAACTACCTCCCGTACACGAGTACCCTCTCAGTATTACACTTGTTCTATTTGACATATTCATGTTATTTTAAAGTTTATTTTACTTTCATTATACATTATTCATTTTATTTCATCCTTCATGTTATCATTTATGATTTTCATTTTTATATTTTCTCCTGTCACCTTATACGTCATGTACCACCCTTTTACAATCTTAAAGTCACACATCAGTCTCCTAAGTGATTCTTTTATTTATAACTCATCTCTGACCTTTCTGCATACCCACGAAAACCCTTCTATTTGTGTATTCCTTCTTTGTGTTTATTATGTTTTAGGGACTCAGCACCCTTATAAACCTCATAAGTTCCTTTCCGTACCTAATCCCCGTGTAACGACCTCTGTATCATTACCTGGTCTAGTGTATCCCGGAATATTCATTATCATTTCTAAAAATAATGGTAACTCCATCTTTCGATAAACCTCTTTCGTTACCGTGGGGTGAGGTCATGAGAACCTTTTAGGGTACCTACTTCCTCGGACCATCCGACGTCAGGTACCCCATCGATTCTCAGTCCGTGTTGACTCACTGAAGTGAAAGTGAAAAGTGAAAGTACGTAACCTCTTCCTTTACCGTTGGGTGAGGTCACAAGAACGGACCTCTTAGGGTACCTGCCCCCTCGGACCACCCGACGGCAGATACCCCAGCGTGTCTCAGTCGGTGCTGACTTCGCTGAATCGTCGTCGTCGTCCTTCGATAACCTCCCCACTGTATTTGAGTACTATAAAGTTAAACCGACGAAACACCTCTCCTCCGAATTTTCTTCTTCCTACCTTCGTTCCTCTGATCAATCTTACGATATCGTTCTTAGGTCCGTTCTATGATAAAAAAGAAAGAAAGGGGGGTTATAAAAAAACACCAGTTTATGTTTATTGTATTTTCACTGGTACAATTGGTAAAAATTCACGCATTAAGTCACCAAAACTTATGTAAGTATTTTAATAGATTGGTAGTGGTGGTAGGTAGAGGTCTTAAGAAAAGTAGAACGTTTTACCTTCTAGACATAGGTAATTTTTTTATTATTATTGAGGACACTAAAAAAGGGACGTCGGGGACCACTTGGTGAGAAGTTGAGAGACAAAGATACTCAAACTAATGATGATGAAAAAAAAATTTTTTTTAGTTACATATTACTCTATTATACTAGTATATCATAAATAAAAAGACATAGATCGAATAAATGAATCGTACTACAGGAGATCCAAATAGACACAACAGGATATAAAATTAACCTAAGAAAAAAAAAAAAACGATAACTCAACATACTCAAGATATATATAAAACCTATAATTGGGGAATAGTTTATATACAAAAAGTTTATCGAAACTGGAATTGACAAGGTATTTTTTTAACTCTTAATAAACGAGATTAAAAGACTTTTACGTTAACCTTAAAACTGTCTCTAACTCTAATAAAACCCAGAGAGAGAAGACAAGGTAGAGACACAGAAAAAAAAATACGGTCATGATAAAACTAATAATATCAAAACATTATATTTGACTTTAGTCTCTTGAACTACAGAGGTCGAAATCAGAAGAAAGAGTTCTAACGAAACCGATAAACCCCTGAAGACACCAAGGTATGTGTAAAATCTTAACAAACAAGATAAAAGTACTTTTTACACTATCCTTAAACCTATCCCTAACGTAACTGAGAAAACTGACGAAACTCATATACCTATGAAATTGTCTTTATTTGGGTATGTACATACCAGTTAATTAAATATTGTTTCCTATACTCTTATACGTCCCACCTTTCCTATCAGAGAAGTCATTCACCATGACCTTTTACTCTATGTACGTTTTCTTACTTCTTCTGATAGAATGTGATTTGTGTTTTTAGTCGAGTTTTACCTATTTTCTGAACTTATATTGTGGACTTTGGTATTTGAACGGTCTTATGTTGTTTCGACCATTCGAAGAACTACACCCATAATGATTACTACAAAACCTAGACTGTGGTTTCGGTTTCCGTTGTTTTCGTTTTTATTTCTTCACCTCGATGTGGTTTGGCTTCGAAGATATGTTGTTTCCTTTGGTTGTTGTTTTACTTTTCCATCGGATGTCTTACCCTCTTTTATAAATCGACACCTGAACAGTACATACAGGAAATAACACAACTCTATTCAAGGAAGACAGGGGTCGAATACCATACAAAAATAGTACTTACCCATAACTTAAAAAAGTCTTAAAAAAGTTTAACTCTAACTTAAAAAAGTCTAAGAAAAAGATTAAAAAAAGTTCAGTTGCCCATAACTTAAGAAAGTCTTAGAAAAAGTCTAACTTAAAAAAGTCTCAGTTAACATAATTCTATCTAACCAGTATACTAAAAATAGGAATTAAAATAATTACGTCACATAGTGTAACTTACACAATTATGACTCTACGAATACTCTGAACATATATTTGGACCTCAAGATTCTATCAACTCCTATTCAGTAAGCCTTCAGTAGTTGTTGTATCTATCGTACTTTTAGGTTACTTGACCGACTCTAGTGGATTCCCTTTTTTTCAGTGGATCTACTCTAGTGGAATCTCTCCTCCACCTTAGTCGTTTACCCTATTTTTCCTAACGATCTTTCTTCTGTACTTTCTCCCCTCGCACACCATAACATCTTCGGTCCTCTTCTTTTACAAAGTCCCTCTCTTATCACAAATTATACTAATTAATAATGACTAATTAGTCAAGTTCATTGTAATCATAATTTTTAATTGGATACTTTACAGTCACTTTATTCCAGGGACCCTTTAGAACTGTATATCGTCAATAGTGTACCGAAAAGATTATTATGGAGAAGTGAGAGGTTTGATAGGGTGAAACCGGTTATACAATATGTGAGTGAGACCAACTATAAACGAAATTACTCTCGTTAAAGTGATAACACAGTAAAAAAACCTTCACAACGACTAACCTCACCCAAGTTCCCTCTTACTTTAAATCCCGGATCATCGACTTGACATTGTGAACGTTTTGGATATGACTTAGTAAATACAAGTACACCTATTTTTAGATATAGAGAATCTACTTCGGTGAAAAATTTAATTTAAAGATATAATTGACCTCCGATTAATTCAATGTCATAACACCCAAAACGGTATGTAGTTGTACTTAGTCGGTACCTACATGTACACAGGGGGGTAGGACTTGTGGGGACGGTGGAACGAGGGGTTGGGGAGACTCAACAGGGTCTCATGGTCGAAACTCACCGGACGAAGTACGTAACTGGAACGTGACCAGTAGATAAAATGTATACTATTATATGTGCAAAGTTACGATAAGAGAGTTTAACAGGGTGGGAACGGAAGAGGGTGTATCAAGTTTTCAGACAAGAAATGTATACACAGAGAAAACGACAGAACGTATCCCAGTATTAATGACAGAAGGATTTAAGGTATATATACACAATTATATGACATAACCACAAAGAAAAAGAATATGTCAATTATATGACATAACCACATAATTTTGTCTTTTTGGTCAAAGTAGGTGGAGTAATCTTGGATGAGTTTACACAAGAAAAAATGTCGACTCATTATAAGGTAACACATATACAAGGTGTCGAAAAAACAGGTAAGTAGACGATTACCTGTAGACCCAACGTAGGTACAGGACCGATAACATTTGTCAAGACGTCACTTGTAACCCCATGTACACAGAGAAAGTTAAGACCAAAAGGACCACACACACGTGTCGTGACCCTAACGACCCAGCATACCGTCAAGACAAAGGTCAAAAAATTCCTTGGAGGTGTGACAAGAGGTATTACCGACATGATCAAACTAAGGGTGGTTGTCACATTCTCCCAAGGGAAAAGAGGTGTGGGAGAGGTCGTAAATAACAAACATCTGAAAAACTACAGTCGGTAAGACTGACCGTCCTCTACCATGGAGTAACCCCAAAACTAAACGTAAAGAGACTATTACTCACTACAACTCGTAGAAAAGTACATAAACAATCGGTAGACATACAGAAGAAACCTTTTTACGGACAAATCAAGAAACCTGATAAAAAATTAACCCAGCAAATAATAAGACCATAACTCAACGTACTCGATGAACATATAAAACCTCTAATTAAGAAACAGTCAACAAAACGAACGATAATAAAAGAGGGTAAGATTTCCAACGGAAAAGTGGAACGAATATCAAAGGAAGTAACACGTTTTCGAAAATTCAAATTAATCCAGGGTAAACAAATAAAAACGAAAATAAAGGTAATGAGACCCTTCACCCAGTATCTCCTAGGACGACACTAAATGCAGTCTCTCAAAGGACGGATACAAAAGGAGATTCTCAAAATACCAAAGATCAGAATGTAAATCTAGAAACTAGGTAAAACTCGAATAAAAACACACATCACAATCTTTCACAAGATCAAAATAAGAAAATGTTCACCAACTGGTCAAAAGGGTCGTGGTGTACAATACCTCTAACAGAAAAGAGGTAACATATAAAAACGGAGGAAACAGTTTCTATTCCATAGGTATCCACACACCTAAATAGAGACCCGAAAGATAAAACAAGGTAACTAGATATAAAGACAGAAACACGGTCATGGTATGACAGAACTACTGACATCGAAATATCATCTCGGACTTCAGTCCATCCAACTAAGGAGGTCAAGGTAAGAAGAAAGAGTTCTAACGAAACCGATAAACTCCAAAAAACACAAAGGTATGTTTAACACTTCAATAAACAAGATCAAGAGACTTTTTATGGTAACCATCGAACTATCCCTAATGTAAGTTAAATATCTAATATATAAGTAAAAGTGATATTACTAAAGTGGTTAGTAAAGTGGTTAGGTGCTTGTACCATATAAAGAGGTGGATAAACACAGTAGAAACTAAAGAAAGTAGTCACAAAATATCAAAAGATTTATATCCAGAAAGCAAAGAAATCCATTTAAATAAGGATTCATAAAATAAGAAAAGAAACATTACCACTTACTCTACGAAAGGAATTAAAGAGAAAGACAAAAGAGTAACAATCACATGGCCTTACGTTGTCTAAAGACACATAATTAAAATATAGGATGTTGAAACGATATAAGTGAATAATCAAGATCATTAAAAGACCACCACAGAAATCTCAAAAGATACATCTCCTAGTATAGTAGACATTTGTCTCAAAATGAAGAAAAGGTTAGGCCCACTTCGGTGAGAACTGACTAATACTTAGATATATAATCAAAGGAGAACACTGACAGTACTTATTATTGTTTAAATCACCAAATTTTGTCACGTTTAAATAAATTAAATAACATAATACCCCGAAGGGACCAGCGAGTCAATCATGTCTTAGACGGACGGTAGGTCCTCTGTGTCCAAACTAGGGACACAGTCCTTCTATAGGACCTCTTCTCTTACCGTTGGTGAATGTTATAAGAACGGACCTCTTAGGGTACCTGTCTCCTCGGACCACCCGATGTCAGGTACTCCAGTGTTTCTCAATCTGTACAGACTCACTGATTCGCACGTCTGTGTGTGTGTGTAATAGAATACCACATCTTCAAGTAGGACCCAGAGTGACCCGATTTTTTCGACAGTCACCCTGACGGAAGGAAGACGTCCGAGATTCCCTGTATGGTAAAGGAACAGAAAAGGTCTTTTGACGATCTGGTAAGTCTATACTGGATTTAGTTTAGGGAATACTAATATGTCTCCTTCACTCTTTATCCAAATTCCCAGATCTAGACTATCTATCTCACGGACTACTTGATACCTTACTCCAAGCACTGTAACAAGTCATCTGTCCCTAGTTCTGGTAGGGGTACCTTTTCTTTACGTTTTTTCGTTTTACCGACAGACCCCTCCGGAATGTTTATCGATGCTTTTCTTCTCTCTACTTTTCGTTTCCTCTTTTCCTTTCTATATTCGTAGACTTACGTCTCAAGGTTTCTTATCGTTCTTCTCTATTCTTTCGGAAGAAGTAGCTAGTTACGTTTCTTTATCTCCTTTTGTTGTCTTACCCTTTCTGATCTCTAGAGAAGTTCTTTTAATCTCTATGGTTCCCTTGTAAAGTACGTTTCTACCCGAGCTATTTCCTGTCTTTACCATACCTGGATTGTCTTCGTCTTCTATAATTCTTCTCCACCGTTCTTATGTATCTTCTTGACATGTTTTTTCTACAAGTGCTGGGTCTATTAGTACTACTACACTAGTGATTAGATCTCGGTCTGTAGAACTTTACACTTCAGTTCACCCGGAATCTTTCGTAGTGATGCTTGTTTTGATCACCTCCACTACCTTAAGGTCAACTCGATAAAGTTTAGGACTTTCTACTACGACACTTTCACGACGTGAGTTATACGGTGGTTTAACCCTTTTGAGTCGTCACCGGTGTCCTGACCTTTTCAAGTCAAAAGTAAGGTTAAGGTTTCTTTCCGTTACGTTTTCTTACGAGTTTGATGGTGTGTTAACGTGAGTAGAGTGTACGATCATTTCATTACGAGTTTTAAGAGGTTCGGTCTGAAGTCGTTATGCACTTGACACTTGAAGGACTACAAGTTCGACCAAAATCTTTTCCGTCTCCTTGGTCTCTAGTTTAACGGTTGTAGACGACCTAGTAACTTTTTCGTTCTCTCAAGGTCTTTTTGTAGATAAAAACAAATAACTGATACGGTTTCGGAAACTGACACACCTAGTGTTATTTGACACCTTTTAAGACTTTCTCTACCCTTATGGTCTGGTGGACTGGACGGAGAACTCTTTAGACATACGTCCAGTCCTTCGTTGTCAATCTTGACCTGTACCTTGTTGTCTGACCAAGGTTTATCCTTTTCCTCATGCAGTTCCGACATATAACAGTGGGACGAATAAATTGAATATACATCTCATGTAGTACTCTTTGCGACCTGACCTTCTTTGTGTTCGACCTTAGTTCTAACGGCCCTCTTTATAGTTATAGTCATTGGAGTCTATACGTGGAAATACCGTCTTTCACTTCTCCTCGATTTTTCGGAGAACTACTTTCACTTTCTCCTCTCGCTTTTTCACCCGAATTTCGAGTTGTAAGTCTTTTACTTCTAGTACCGTAGACCAGGGTAGTGAAGCACCCTTTGTCTACCCCTTTGTCATCTTTGTCACAGTCTGAAATAAAAACCCCCGAGGTCTTAGTGACGTCTACCACTGACGTCGGTACTTTAATTGTCTGAGAATGAGGAACCTTCTTTTCAATACTGGTTGGATCTATCATATAAGTTTTCGTCTCTGTAATGAAACGGCTGATTCCAAACAGATCAGTTCCGATACCAAAAAGGACACCAGTACATACCTACACTATCAACCTGACACTTCTTCCGACTCGTGGCTTCTTAACTACGTAAACTTGACACTACAACCTCTTCTGAGAACTCCCAGGGAACCTGACGTCCCTCTAGGTTGGTCAGGTAAGACTTCCTCTACTTGGGACCCTAAAGAAACCTTCCTTACTAAGATTTCGACTTCGAGGTCATGAAACCGGTGGAGTACCCTTCTCAACTGAGTAACCTTTTCTGAGACTACGACCCTCTCTAACTCCCGTCCTCCTCTTCCCCTACTGGGTCCTACTCTACGGACCTACCGTAGTGCCTGAGCTACCTGCACTCAGACTCACTTGAGGCCCTCTACCACTACCTGTTCCTCCGGACCGCACGACGCTAAGTACCCCAACGTTTCTCAGCCTGTGCTGACTCGCTGACTTGGCTTGACTTGACTTTCCGAGGAGTGGAAGGGACCAGGTACCGGGGAAGGTAGAAGTTTCTATTGTTCCCGTTCAACTCAGAAATGAGAATAGTGTAGTAAAACTGGATGAGAAGACGGAGAGAGAGGATGAAATATCCTGAGGACTTACGTACCCCGGGTGGACCTAATATATCCCTGGATAGAATTCCGATCGACTAGTCGTTTGTTAAAGTAGACGTTGAAATTAAGAAGTAACGGTACATTACATTGTGTAGGTGTACAAGATCACTAATCCTGTACCTGTAACAACTCCCTCACAAAGAAACCGACGACGACAGATTATGGAGCCCTATGTTTGGAATCTTCCCGTAGGTAATGGGTGTTCGATTGTTATCCTAAGTATAACGTACCGAGAAGGTTCCATGGGACTCCAGAGTTTACCAAGGGAAGAAGGAAACAACTAACGTGTACTCGGAGTAGGAAGACCTTCGTAACAACTTTGATGGTAATACGACCTTTGTTGTACCGTCCTTTTTTTTTTTCTTTCTTCGTGTATGGATACAAAGACGGATATTTCCGTCTAGAAACACAAGGAACGTATTGAATCCCGAGTCTACGGGTGCAACTAAATTATTTGTGAAACTCAAGGGGGTTTGTTACAGAAGACGAGAGATTATTCGAGTGTTTCATTTCCTTAGTCCGAAACTTTTCAGTGGGTACCGTCCGTACGTACGTACGATTCAGTGAAGTCAACACAGGTTGAGAAACACTGGAGTACCTGACATCGGGTGGTCCGAGGAGAAAGGTATCCTAAGAGGTCCGTTCTTTTGACGGTAGGGAGGAGGACCCCTTGAAGGGTTGGGCCCTTAACTTGGGTATAGAGAATACAGAGGACGTAATCGTCCACCCAAGAAATGGTGATGGTGCTGGACCTTTCGAGTATAAAATGGATATAAGAATATTAAAATATAATTATTTTTTCTTAATGTAGGGATAGTTAGAACGGTCTCGTTTTTTCGTGGAGAGAAGACATAGATTATAAACGTCAAAACCTTTGGGAAAACTTATGTGTAGATAAACTGGTAATGTTATTTGGAAACGTTACTAGAATGACCTGAGTAAAATTATATTCTCTTTAAAATTACCTTACTTCCCAAACACATTCGTCACTCATTGACCGTCTTGACCCTGAGTTTCGTCTATAGTAGTGAAGGTCATCTCAGAACTCCAAAACGTGAAACTTTGGGGGTCGGTCTAGTCGGTCCCTAGAAAAGGAAAAAGTAGTAGTAATAACAGTCAGAAGATTATAAATATTTACGTCTTTCGTAAACCCTTCTTTTTCTTTAGAAAGAGAAGGAGGAGAAACGGACTACTTGTTATCGACAGGTGGAGGACCGTCAGACGGACAGTGGTTATCCTGTCCATTTATTAATAAACAGGTGAACACTTTATTCGTCAACTTGTAAATTTTATCTCTATAATTGACCTCTTGTATATCTTTGTGATGTCTCTTAGTCGGAGGTATAATATTTTTATACATTTTACAACGTTTTCATCATTAATATGCACTTGTTATTTTAACCGAGAAGATTATTGTTTCCCCTTTTATCTTTTTTTGTATGAACACCCAGAGAAGTTTTATTAATTTCAATTTTAATTCTTTTCTCAATGGAAATGTATCAAAACTAGATAGAAATATTTCATATACCAATCCACCTCTTTTTCATCTTTTATGAAATCTTGATTTTTACTGTAAAGTCAAGGCAACGAGTCAGTACTGGCTGAGAAACGCTGGGGTACTTAGCGTCGTGCGGTCCGGAGGGACAGGTAGTGGTAGAGGGTCTCAAGTGAGTCTGAGTGCAGGTAGCTCAGTCACTACGGTAGGTCGGTAGAGTAGGAGACAGTAGTGGAAGAGGAGGACGGAGGTTAGGGAGGGTCGTAGTCTCAGAAAAGGTTACTCAGTTGAGAAGCGTACTCCACCGGTTTCATGACCTCAAAGTCNCTTTAGGGTCCCGACTAGAGGAAGTCTTACCTGACCAACCTAGAGGAACGTCAGGTTCCCTGAGAGTTCTCAGAAGAGGTTGTGGTGTCAAGTTTTTACTGTAAATCTACCGGTGTTTGATCTTCTTTATTCTTCACTGGTTGTGCGTTTCGCACAAGTACGGGAGTTACAAACACAGACAAATCTGTGTTAAGTACGAAGAGTCCCACCACCAGGAAGGGAACTTTACCCAAGTCAAGATGTTAAAAGTAGATGGATAACTGATCATCAAAGGTACGTACCTACAGAATGGTATTAGAGTTCAAGTCACATAAATTCGGACTGGAGTAGAACCGAGTACCCCGGTCACCAGAGACCTATAAATAAGAGTAGTCCAGAACTCGGATAGATCGGTATATACTGAGGAGGGACTTGAAGAAGTACGGATGAACCAAGAATTAAAGATGGGTCAAGACTTCTAAGGGGACCTCTTCCTTTACCGTTGGGTGAGGTCATGAGAACGGACCTTTTAAGGTACCTGACTCCTTGGACCATCCGATGTTAGGTACCCCAGCGTTTTTCAACCTGTGACTCACTGAAGTGAAAGTGAAAGTGAAAGACACCTAATAAGGATCATAGAAAAGGAAGGACAGACAATTCACACCTAAAGTTGAAATAGATTAGACGGTTCAGAACAGTTAGAATAGACATTGACAGAAGAAAGTGTGTGAGGGGGAACGAAGGTCTAGAATCCCACATAGAAATTTAATATGTCAAGTCAGTAAAATAAAGGAGGAGGAGGAAGAATAGGTAACGAGAAAGAGACAAAGTATCCACTACAGGTGATTATTTTCTACATGTTGAACTCTCAACACACAAGTCAAAATTAGTCCCGTTTTACTCCTGACGTCGGGCCCTCCGTCGTAGAGTCTATCGAGACTCTCTGACGAGGTTTTACCGTCACCCACTTTCAGTTATATATTCCAAAACCACTTCCCCCTCAAGTCATGGTACTTCGTGAGTTAAATGTTTTCCAAAAAACAATCAGTACTCCTAAACTATAGTGGTACTTCCCCAAATCACAAAGTAATCTCTATACTCCTCTACGTTCCTAACTCTATTATTTTAGACAAGGATTTTTGTAGGTTGGTAGATTTATGGACAGGATGGTCTAAGGGACCTCGTGTCTCACGGAGTGAGGTGGGACTTGAGGGAGTCCCCACCAACTTCCAGTGGTCGATATCGTCGTACCCCAAGTTAGAGGTATCTCCATCTACCGTTTGCGGAAACAACAAGTCAACCGTAACAAGAACCATTCACGGTTAAACATCAACTATCACTTATCCATAGTTAGAAGAATGGAGAGTGTAGATGTGTTTGTAAGAGATATTATTACTGACCGGAATGTGATTTACCGTATAAAGTCTTGAACTTTCTATTCAACTTCCTTCATCAGAGTCGTTTTCAAGATATATAGTTACAATAAATTGAACAAAAACGATATCTTATACGGACTCGTACTAAATTTTTATTTTTCCTATTTTAATTAATTTTAATTGACAAGTGTAGGAACGGTAGGGAATATGTACACACAAATACAGATACACTTTAAAGTTCATAAACGTTAAAAGAATGACACTCTCTCTACCTTGTAGAAATGTACACGAATTCTTTGAGGTCATGAAACCGGTGGAGTACGTTTCCCAACTGAGTAACCTTTTGTGAGACTACGACCCTCCCTAACCCCCGTCCTCCTCTTCCCCTGCTGGGTCCTACTCTACCGACCTACCATAGTGACTGAGCTACTTGCACTCAGACTCTCTTGAGGCCCTCAACCACTACCTGTCCCTCCGGACCGCACGATGCTAAGTACCCCAGCGTTTCTCAGCCTGTGCTGACTCACTGACTTGACTTGACTTGACTTCTTGTTCATCCTAAATAAATAAAGCCTCTAAAAGTACAAAGAGTTAAAACAGTCAACCTCATCATAAAAAAGAATGGTCAAACACCCTTAATAAATATATTATTTACGTCATTGGTAAAAAAACCACTGTATCTTAAGTTTATTAAAAGTCCAACGAGAAACAGAAAATTTGAACACTAAAAAAGAGGTAAAGTTTACAATAATAAAATACAACAAACTTTAAGAAAATAGAACGTAAACTACTGAAAAACAGTCGTCCCCCTCCAGTATAAATATCTACTGACGATAACTTGCCCGTGAAGTCTTTCTAAGAGGGTACCAAAGAAGATCAAGAGAAAAAATTTGAAACTAGGATGATTTTGACCACGTTTAACCTATTTCTTGTTAAGATTATTAAAAAGGGGATTTTCGATGGGTCAACAACTTTGGTAATTAACTAATAAGGAACAAAAAGTATTAGATTTACATACGGAGGAGATTCTTATTCGTAAAAGTTCTTTGACGGGTCTTATAAAAAGAACATAAACTAACCTAATAGAACCTAATAGAGTGTAGGACTACGGATTTGGTCAAGGGACCACCGAGTCTGTCATTTCGTAGACGGATGTTACGTCCTCTGGACCCAAGTTAGGGACCCAACCCCTCTATAGGACCTCTTCCTTTACCGTCGGGTGAGGTCATGAGAACGGACCTTTTCGGGTACCTGTCTCCTCGGACCATCCGATGTCAGGTACCCCAGTGTTTCTCAACCTGTGCTGACTCGCTGAAGTGAAGTGGTACTGACTGACTTTGGTTAGTTTTCAGTCGGTAGGATCTTAGTATAACAGGCTACCTTATCCTACTAAGGACTTGGTTTCGTCCAAGTGAATCCTTCATCTCTTCATCAAGTCTATTGTTATACGTAAACTATGAGGTTTTCGTCCCTGCATCAGTTCTACCTTGGTGTAGATGGGTGTCCTCGTAGTGAAGAACTCTTCCTTTCATAACTTACGATCAACTCATGTCTCCTCTCTCGGGTTTCAGACCGTAGTTTCTCCGAATCACAATACAAGGTCGAGACGACGAAGGATCGACACACCAGAAGTGTCTCAAAGAACGGGAAAGACCCGGCGTCAAGGGGTATGGACAGTACTATAGTATCAATAGAGATTGAGTATCTCGACAATCCTCCTAATTCATTTAACTTCACATATTTCTTGGAAGGTCTCATATTCGTGGTACATCCAAGAGTTTTGACCACGGTCATAGTACTAATGAGGGAATTTGTGTAGTCCACAATTCACTTTAAAACACCAAACTAGACTCCTGGGATAATCTAAAAATAGTCAAGAAGATACCCTCCTATCTTAGATCCAAGGTTTAACTAAGTATTTATTTGAAGACTTAGTTTTGGCCACATCTCAAACCGTTAAAGGACTTCATTATATGTCTTAAGATTCCATTTCCTACATGAAAGATCAAGGTTCCAACGACTCTTTATCAGAACCTTGGTACTTTTCACCTTATATCATAACGAAGGAAGATTTCGTCTTTTTCGTGAACATCTACTAAAATCTGGGTCACAAGGACAGCCCTCCTCCATCCCCGTCCCTAGGAAGCAAGACAGAGACAGTGACCGGGGAGGGTTGTGTTGCACAGGGAGTCTGACTTACGTCTACCACGTCTTCTTAACCGTTTGTCTCCCACGTTTCGGTCGGTCACCCCTCGAGAGGAATCTAATTTTCGTGATAACTAGACGAAGCATCTTCGAAAATATGAAAGACTGCACTGACTCGTTCACTGGATCTTTCTCTTAACAGTCCAAACTCGAGCCGAGATTTCTAACCACGTGACTTTTAAAGGTTCGTCTTAAAACTTTGGTCTGCCTTGAAGTCTTTCTTACATCTATTATTATACTGACTTGTCTATGTCAGAATGGGAAGGTAAAAAAATTAGATATTTTATCTTTTTCCCTTTTTATTTGGGTGGACGTTTTATCCTTTTCCCTGTTTCTTTGGGTGGACCGATTCAATATGGTATACTTGACAAAAAATCAAAAAGTCAAAGACCATGTGTTTTAAGAATATAAATCTCAGTCTAAAAACTAGTCTGTAGGATTTTAGTTTATATGTCTAATAAAATAAAAATTTTTAAAATAATAATCTCATATTGACGAAATATTATGACACAATCAAAGAGGACATGTCGTTTCACATAGTCGATATACATATCTAAAATAATTAGACGAATCACTAATACATTAACTCGACTCTGATATATGATCTTAAGAAGATCAAGGACTTTCTGAAAGACTCTTGTTGTACCTTTACGAAAGTACTTCGAATTAAATTTTTACCCTTTCCTCTGGTTTTATAAAAAAATTCAGTTTACTTTTACTGTGACACTTTACTTCTTTATTTTCGACTTAAAAAAAATTACCTTGAGAATCCCAATTTCCTCATAAGAGATCTACTTTCATAGTCAACTTGGAAGAGAAGTCGACTCTTCACCTTCCGTTCTTCTTCAGTTAGAGGAATTTTGAGGTTGAGATGATAAAATTATAGAGAGACACCCTGAACTATATAGTAAAAGATAGATACTGAACTAAAAGAACTGAGATTTTATCCCCACTAAAGACGAAGTATACCACCGATTTTATGAATCATGTGATATACATGTTTTCGTCGGAAGTGAGTGAGAAAATGTGTTATCCGTGAAGTATTAACAAATTCCTACTTCTTTACAAAGATTGTTACCTCCAGTTGAAGGGTTGAAGGGAAGTTATAAATATTTAATACTAAATTTGAATTTTTATTAGATTTAGGTTTTTACATGTTATTTTAAGGTAAAATAAACAAAAAAAAAAAAAAAAAAAATGAAAACCGTTTCTAGTAACCTGAAAGACCCCTTCTACTATCAAATTGGTACACGACCTTTACCTGAAAAGGGTAGAGAGAAAACTATGGTCTCTATCAAGGTCCACATTGACATCTACTAATTTTTTTTTTTTTTGACCTCATTTTGTTCTAAGACGTTTTGTTCCCACAGACTTTCAAGGGTAAATAAAGTATAAGTAATGCAAACACACGGATCACTGAAATGTTTCAAACTTTATTAATAACCTACCTTGGTTCGATTAGACAAATATATTATTAAAAAAATGTTTCCGTCTACCGAATAGACCTTAGTAATTATCTTAAAAAAAAGTGTAGAGACGTATTTCTGACCTCATCATACCGAGGAAACCAATAAAAGACGGAGAATTTCTTATAATTCTCTTCCCTATCCGATGGGAGAGGTCATAAGGACCCGAAGGGAACACCGAGCCGACCATTTCTTAGGAGGACGTTACGTCCTCTGGACCCAAGCTAGGGACCCAATCCTTCTAGGAGACCTCCGGGTGAGTTCATAAGACCGGACCTCTTAAGGTACCTGACATATCAGGTACCCCAGAGTTCCTCAGTCTGTACTGACTTACTGAAAGTTCACTCAGAAGGGACACTGAGTCAGACATTTCTCAGAAGGACGTTACGTCGTCTGGGTGCAAGTTAGGGACGCAGTCCTTCTAGGGGACTTCTACCTTTACCGTTGGATGAGGTCATAAGAACGGACCTCTTAAGGTACCTGTCTCTTCGGACCACCCGATATTAGGTAACCCAGTGTTTCCCAGCCTGTACTGACTCACTGATTGTGTGTGTTTCTTACAATTACGGTTTGTAAAAAAAGTTTTGAGAAAAACGTTTACTTTATTTCGAAACTCCTGCGTACTACAGTATTCATATACACATTTTAAGACTAAGTAGAAGAATGAACGAGACACGATGTGTACAAGAAGAGGAGTGAGTGGACACTTCATATCAGTACGTATAGAACGAGACATCAATAGATACGGTACATCGTTTAGTGGAGTCTCAACATTCTCGTATATTTTTATCGTCAGTAAAAAACAGTAATAGAGAGTAAGAAGACCCCCAATTGACCTAAACCCTTAAGAGTTAGTGACGTCTACCACTGACGTCGGTACTTTAATTTTCTGCAAATGAGGAACCTTCCTTTCAATACTGGTTGGATCTATCGTTACAATTTTTCGTCTCTGTAATGAAACAGTTGTTTCCAGGCAGATCAGTTCCGATACCAAAAAGGTCACCAGTAAATATCTACACTCTCAACCTGATATTTCTTTCGAATCGTGGTTTCTTAACTACGAAAACTTGACACCACAACCTCTTCTGACAACTCTCAGGGAACCTGACGTTCCTCTAGGTTGGTCAGGTAGGATTTCCTCTAGTCAGGACCCATAAGTAACCTTCCTGACTACAACTTCGACTTTAAGGTTATGAAACCGGTGGAGTACACTTCTCGACTGAGTAACCTTTTCAGGGATTACGACCCTTTCTAACTTCCGTCCTCCTCTTCCCCTGGTGTCTCCTACTCTACCAACCTACCGTAGTGACTGAGTTACCTGTACCCAAACCCACCTGAGGCCCTCAACCACTACCTGTCCCTCCGGACCGCACGACGCCAAATACCCCAGCGTTTCTCAGCTTGTGCTGACTCGTTGACTTGACTACGTCAACGTTGTTCTGTCATTGTCTCCGACCTCAGTAGAGTTTCCGAAGAATTAAGTGTACAGGCAACCGAGACAACCTTGAGATCGGTACCGTCAACCAACCTGTATGGATACCGGGAAGAAGGGTACATTAAACACAAGAGAGTTTTTTACGACCGATCCAAGGTTCTCGTTCACTAGGTTTCTCATGGTTCGTCTTCGACATAACGGAAAACATCGAATAAGAACCTTCAGTGTACCACATTAAACAAGGTACCAGTGTCTAGATGGGTATAAGTTCCCCTCCCTTGTGTCTGGGTTGAGAACTACCCCTACACACTAAAAATGTAACATTCTCCTCAAACCAGTTTACTCTTTAGAACAACATGAGTACAACTTTTTACGTCAGACGGTGTTAAATGTCCTAAGAATACTCTCTACCACGAGTTGACTCTTTTTCTCGATCGTACGACGGATTATCCACAAGTCGTTACCCATAAAATGAATAACCACTGACATGAGTCAAATTCATTCAAACATGTCTAGAAGTTTAATATAAACTTCAATAAGTCTAAGGACTAATTCTTCAAACTCTCACAAAAACAGATACCAATAGTATCTCAAATTCAAGACGGGACCTCTAGTTAGTCAACGAAAGGTAGGATTCACTTACTTTAAAGTTTAAGCGGACCCTTCTTAAATACAATACATTAAACATTCCATAATATCTACTTTTTTCGACTTCAGGACTTCCATAATATCCACTTTTTTGACAATTTAACAAGTCTGATCGTGTACCATAGAACTTTATACGGCTTACACTAAAGACAAGATCCCAAAATTTATGAAATTCGTTCAAGTAGAGTGAAATGGTAAAAGAGATCTTGTCAGAGATCAAGATGGAAGTAATTTGTTATACTAAAGGACAAAAAGTAACTAACATATATTGTTAGATAAGAAGTACATTATAAAATTCTTTATAAGGAATTTACAAAATTGGGATGGAAAATTACTTTGGTGTGAGTTTTACATTACAGTTTTAATTTTATTTATTATTGGAACCAACATTGGAACAGAAAATACATATATAAAGAATTTTATCTATGGGTATACATTAATACTAAGGATGGTATTTTAGGTGGTCTTGTATAGTAATGTATAATCAAACACCAGAAATGGATATTTATTATAGTCGTGGTTTTAATTTACTACGATTCAATTAGTTGCATTTACTTGACTTGAACGTTCCGTTGGATTCATTTACACACCATTTGTCACTATGTAAGTCACAGTACTCCAGGTGTCGATGACCTTTTACAAAATAAAATTTGACCTTGAACGAATTAGAACGTATACATTTCATTTTCTATTTAAGAAAACTTCCTTATAGAATAAACTATCATTACATCTTATTGAAACTTTCACCGTACTTCAATCATTCATGTATTTCATAAAACTCAGTACCTTTTGAACGCTATTCTTACGTCTGTAAAAAATTTTGATACCTTTATACTATTTAATTTGAGAACCTCTTTCTTTAGTAGAAACTTTACTAACTATTACTTAACTGTCATAACAATACACTAAAATAAAGGTCTAGTCGACGGACGACAACTCAATGTCTTTCAGTACACCGAGAAAATACATATAGTTTAGGTCTAAACTTTCTAATCGTAAAATTGATAAACACAATCAAGTTAATAAGTACCATATTACAACGGATACTACCATGTAAATTTTTATCCTTGTGAAGTGTTATTTTAAATGAATGTCACTTGTAAATACTTACACAAATAATCCAAAGAGACCCTAGAGACCAAGTAAATTTTAGAATCATGTAAAATAGAAGTAATATTGTACAGGGTTCCTTTGAAAACCGACTTTCTAATCGTAATATTTTTCTCCCGAAATTAATCTTTTAAGATATGACACCCAGTCTAACGATTTAGGTCACCGTTAATAGACGAAGGACTCTATACATCAAGGGAAAGACTTTGTAATTTTAAATGAAATATTATGGAGTTTTTCAGTAAAGTTCTCCTTAAAACCTAGTAATTACCTTAATCTTTATTCTACACGGGTACCTAAAGAGATGAAGATAAAGTAGTAAATTAAAAGTACACTTGGTCCGTTAATTTCCGAAAAATTGATGAACCAGGAGTTTATCAAGTCATTGTTCATACGACCTTCGTGACATCATAATGGTACTTAAATGATTAACGAGTAACGGGTCAACTAGGATCTTCGATCTTACTTACACTTTCTTTTATAAATAATTCGAAAAATTTAAAAATGATAAAGACAACGAAGTGTAAGATACTAATATCATCAATAAATAACTTCCTCACTTCCATAAATCATTCCGGCAAGAACAACATAGTACATAACCAATGTTAAATTTGTACTTTTTAGTATCTCTTATATCTTTCAGTCACTCAATCCTTCAATAAATATTGTGAACATGTAGTAAAATTATCGAAAGTGTATATCTATTTTCATCATTTAGTTATTCTTTTTCGTTTTGTATAGTCATCCTTTTAAGTATTTCTAGTACTAGGTTCTTTACTGTTTTCTTTTTTTTTATTTGTATAGTCATATACTTTTCTGTCAGATGGATTGATTGTTACTTTCTGTACCAAAAATTTTTACACCTATAAAAATGGATGGTCTATCCGTCCACTCTTTCCACTATTACAGGTATTAAAAGGTGTCACATTCCCTTGTCCTTTAGAGTACTCAATACTTCCTAAATATTGTCTTATTTGACTACAACAGAAAGACCTCATATTGAAAAATTATTTATTACAAAATTTATACATTTTATACTCAGAACAAATGGAGATCTTTAAATAGATTCCCGCTTTTAGACTACTTACGTCACTACGTGCATTCTTTATGTCTACTGAATTACTTCCCAAATCCTCGTGTCGGGAAGGGTACAATTTTTTATTTACATATTAAACACCAACCTGGAAACATAGGTATCAAGAATGTATAGACGGAAAAGTGTAGGCACCTAAGTTGGTTGGTACCTAGTACATCGTCACATCATAAATTTAAACCTTTTTTATTTTTACACGTATATTAACTGGACACGTCAATTTTGAACACAACAAACTCCCAGTTGACATCAATTAGTGAAAAACTTCTTACTTTGAAATACCTAGATATGTTTAAAATCCTAACGAACAAGATAGAGACACTTTTAACGGTAACCTCAAAAATTATCCCTAACGAAACTTAGACAGCTACTGAAACCCATCGAACCTGTAAAATTGTCACAATTAAGAAGGTCAAGTGTTTTTACCATATAGAAAGGTAAAAAATTACAGAAGAATTTAAAGAAAGTAATTACAGAATGTCAAAAATCACATGTCCAGAAAATGGAAGAATCTATTTAATTAAGGATCCATGAAATAGTAAAAACTACGTTAACATTTACCTTAACAAACGAACTGAAAAGAAAGACGATCAAGTAAGACTCACATATCTTCCTTGTCTAAAATATATAACTAAAGTATAGGACGTTGAAATATCTTGTATACTCAAGATTGTTATAAAAACCACCACAGAAATCTCGAAAGATACATATTATAGTACATTACATGTTTATCACTGTCAGAATGATGAAGAAAAGTTAAACTTACGGAAAATAAAGGAGAAGATCGGATCAACAAGACCGATCCTGAAAATCACGAACAACTTATTGTCACCCATATCATCCGTAGGAATGGAAGAAGGACTGGAATCTGGGCTCTTACTAAAATCGACACCCGAACAGTATATACCGGAAATAATATCCCTTCTGGACTTATAGGTAGTCATACCCTAACCATTTCAAATACCATTTATATAAATTGTGTCATAATCCTTTGAAAATTTTAGGTATTACATCGTCATATAAATAACGGTACAACATTTATATCGGGACCAGATACTAATCCATTTTCTCTTTCGACGTTTATCAGTCACTTTATATAAATGTGTAACATATAAGATATGTAATATATATACATATACATACACGTACAAATATGTATATGTTGATATGTAAACAACAAATCAACGATTCAGTGTAGGCTGAGAAAAACTGCGGTACCTGACATCGAGTCGTCCGAGGAGAGAGGTGTCTTAAGGGGTCTTTCTCATGACCTCACCCAACGGTGAAGGAAAAGGTCCCGTAGAAGGACTGGGTCCCTAACTTGGGAGTAGAGAACACAGAACACGTAACCATCCGTCAGGGGTACCTGACATCGGGTGGTCCGAGGAGACAGGTACCCTAAGAGGTCCCTACCCAACGGTCCCCTAGAAGTGTTGGGGTCGTAGCTTGGGTCCAGACGGCGTAACATCCGTCCAAGAAATGGTAGACTCGGTGGTACCTTCGGGTTCTTATTACCTAACCCATCGGATAGGGAAGAGGTCCTCTAGAAGGGCTGGGTCCTTGACTTGGCCCCAGAGGACATAACGTCCACCTAAGAAATAATCGACTCGTTGGTCCCTTATCAATCTACTTATCAATGTAAGTAAGGAAGTCACTTGTCAATGACCCATTAACGATACATGACCCTTGGTGATTTCGACGAATAATCCTATTGGACTAAGATCAAACCTCTACCTGATTACATAGTACTATACAACCGGTCCCTGACGACAACTTTACAGAATCGTCGATGAACTACAAAAAATTTACATTAGAGATAATCAATAAAATCTAGTCTAATGGTTTAGTATCATGGACCTTTGTTGAAGTCAAGTCAAGTCAGTGAGTCAGCACAGCCTGAGACACTGGGGTACCTGACGTCGTACGGTCTGAAGGGACAGGGAGGAGTTGAGGGTCTTGAATAAGTTTGAACACAGATATTTCAGTCACTACGGTAGGTTGGTAGAGTAGGAGACAGTAGGGCAAGAGGAGGACCGAAGTCAGAAAGAGTCGTAGTCCCAGAAAAGGTTCATCAGTCAAGAAGTGTAGTCCACCGGTTTCATAACCTCAAAGTCGAAGTCGTAGTCAGGAAGGTCACTTATAAGTCCTGACTAAAGGAAATCCCAACCTGACCAACCTAGAAGAACGTCAGGTTCCCTGAGAGTTCTCAGAATAGGTTGTGGTGTCAAGTTTTCGTAGTAAAGAAGTCGTGAGTCGAAAGAAATATCAGGTTGAGAGTATAGGTATGTGTTGATGACCTTTTTGGTATCGAAACTGATCTGTCTGGAGACAACCGTTTCACTACAGAGACAAAAAATTATACGACAGATCCAACCAGTATCGAAAAGAAGGTTCCTCGTTCGTAAAGATTAAAGTACCGACGTCAGTGGTAGACGTCACTAAAACCTCAGGGGGTTTTACTTAAGATAGTGACAAAGGTAACAAAGGGGTAGATGAACGGTACTTCACTACCCTGACCTACGGTACTTGAATCCAAAGATTTACAACAAAATTCAGTCAAAAAAAGTGAGGAGAGAAAGTGAAAGTAGTTCTCCGAGAAATCAAGGGGAAGCGAAAACTAGCATTCCCACCACAGTAGACGTATAGACTCCAATAACTATAAAGAGGGTCGTTAGAACTAAGGTCGTACACGAAGTAGGTCAGACCGTAAAGTGTACTACATGAGACGTATATTAAAATTATTCGTCCAACTGTTATATGACAGAACTGCATGAGGAAAGGGATAAACCTTGGTCAGACAACAAAGTACAGGTCAACATTGACAACGAAGAACTGGACGTATGCATAAAGAGTCCTCCGTCCAGTCCACCAGGTCATAAGGGTAGAGAAATTCTTAAAAGGTGTCAAACAACACTAGGTGTATCAGTTTCCGAAACCGTATCAGTTATTTCGCCTTCATCAACAAAAAGACCTTGAGAGAACGAAAAAACTACTAGGTTGTCTACGACCGTTAAACTAGAGACCAAGGAAACGGAAAAGATTTAGGTCGCACTTGTAGACCTTCAAGTACCAAGTGTTTGACAACTTCGGACAGAACCTCTTAAAACTCGTAATGAAACGATCGCACACTCTACTCACGTTAACACACCATCATACTTGTAGAAACCATAACGTAAAGAAACCCTAACCTTACTTTTGACTGGAAAAGGTCAGGACACCGGTGACGACTCAAAAGGTTCAAACGACCGTATAACTCACGTCGTGGAGGTGTCGTAGTAGAAAATCCTAAACTTTATCGAGTTGACCTTAAAGTAGTGGAGGTGTTCGAAACAAGCACCACAACGAAGGATTTCGGGTGAACTGAAACGTAAGGTCCTATAGACCGAGATCCACTCACTAGTGTGGTAGTAACAATAGACCTAGTACTTCTAGTAAAAACCTATAAAGAAGACACACAAGAACGGTGGAGAAGCATTATAGAAGACGAAGGCAATCCAGGTCTGGTAAAGACAGGAAATAACACGGGTAGAAACGTACTTTACAAGGGAACCATAGAGATTTAAAGAACTTCTCTAGACATCAGAAAGGGTAAGATATCAAAAGGAGAAAAAGAAACGTAATTAGTGACTCCTCCCGAAAGAATAGAGATGAACGATAAGAAATCTTGAGAAAGAGTTTGTTATACATGTGACACCCAGTTGTTCTCGTTAGACAAGTAACACCAGTGAGTCACTGGGTCGGACTATGTTGTCGGTGGTAGTGTTTGTAAAGGTCAGTGACACCTTTCCCTTTCTCACAAGACTTTAAAGAAACCGATCGTTAATTCATAAACTTGTGCTTCACTATACACAATGGAGTCGAGTTTTGAGAAACCGATTATAGTCAATGTACTATAATGGGTGAATCTCTTGTGAACCTTCATATACGTATAATGTACAGAGTTTACATCTTTCGACCTTCGATCATACTTGTCACAAATACTGACGATGTTCTAGATACGTTACTAAAAGTGTTTGTAGTTTTCTTTGTTAATTTATCCATTATTTTTGTATCGGTATGGAAATTCTTTAACCAAATCACTACAATTAAGAAGTTTATATTTTGTAATTAAATACTTTGATTCTTATATCAGTAAATTACCGATTTTAAGTAACCTCGTGTAAGTACTGAAAATCGATCATGAATTGGAAGATTATCTTTATGGGTTTCAAAATTATTTTACAAAACCTCCAACTGCTCGAGAGACAACTTACTTCATAAATTCGTGTCTTGTCTAATACTCTGACCGAATTTTCGGTTAGTCAGTAACCTGTGTACCAAGTAATTGGAGAAGTACACGTCCTTGACATATCGACAAGTTCTACTAAAAACCGAAACACCATTCGGACTTTAGGTACCAGGATTAAATACTAAGAATAACTTGTCACCAATAATAAGTCTTTACTCACTGTTACCTGGTTCGTACCTCATGTATATATCGATGTAACAACGGGAATTCCTTAAATGTTTAACTCATTCATCTCTGACAAACCTCATCGACAGTAGGACCTCATTGAAACGAAATGTACGTCTTCTTTTATGTTTTCGGGGTGTACTAGACAAGGGATGTATCGGATGGAAAAAAGGATGGAGAGAGGAACATTGAGTCGAGGTCTACGAGACCGGAAGAGCGAAACGAAGAAGAAAAAATTAAACTCAAACCAACAAATTGTGACAACACAATCTAAGACGACTTGTCGTTTCAATTAGTCGGTGTATATATGTATATAGGGGAGAAACAGTGGTGTCTCGTAACTCCTCTCAAGGGACGCGATATGTCATCCAAGAGTAATCAACAGACCAAATATATGTCATCACATATATACAGTTAAAGTCAGAGTCAGAGTGTCAAGTAGGGTTCGGGAAGAGGGGTGAACCGTAGGTACAAACAAGAGACACAGACCCAGAGATAAGGACGGGACGTCTATCCAAATAGTCATGGTAAAAAGATCTGACGTATATATATATATATATATATACACAATTATATACTATAAACCAAAAGAGAAAGACTGAATGAAGTGAGACATACTGTCAAAGATCTAGGTAGGCGTAGAGATGTTTACTGTGGTAAAGAAAGGAAAAAATACCGACTCATTATAAGGTAACACATATAGACGGTGTAGAAGAAATAGGCAAGGAGACAACTACATGTAAATCCAGCGAAGGTACGAGACGGATAATATTTATCACGACGTTACTTATACCCCACGTACATAGAAAACATTACTACCAAAAGAGACCCATATACGGGTCTTCACCCTAACGACCCGGTATACCCTCAAGATGAAAATTAAAAAATTCCTTGGAGGTATAAATATAGGAATCACCAAAATAGTTAAATGTAAGGATGGTTGTCACACCCACCCAAGGGAAAAGAAGTGTAGGAGACGTCGTAAATAACAAACGTCTAAAAAACTATTACCGGTAAGACTGGTCTCACTCCATTATTGAGTAACATCAAAACTAAACGTAAAGAAATTACTAATCACAGTAACTTGTAGACAAGTACACGGAGATCGAAACGAAGATTACATGTCTGGTACGAAAGTTGAGTCACCAAAATATCTGTACAAAGGGAGAAGGGCCTTCCGAGAAACGGTTAATGAATGCACCGAACGAAGAATGGGAATAAGTCCGCAGTCACTCCTGAAACGGCTGATGGGACAAATTGTCTAGTAGTTTTAGTGAGGAAAGGAGAAAACTATGAAAAAAAAAAAGACCATCGTACATAATGATAGTTTTTTTACGATATATAAGTGAATATCCATTAAAGGGGGATTACTCATCTTTGAGGTTCTATCTTCTCTGTATTACGGATCCTATGGATCATCCAGGAGTTTTGTATAACTACGTTATTTACTTACTAACTCTCCTATCATATAATAAAAATACACTTGTTAGTAAGACAATATAAGGTATAAGATCCTGTCTTAACTCCCTTACCGTAATGACATCCCCTCGTCGAGAGGTCCACATCACACAATCACGGCGAGAGTACTAGGATTATAGTGATTTAATAAGGACGAAAGTCTGGATATAGGATATCAGACTTGGGACGTCACTGTCTCCAAACGTAGAAAAAGGAAAAAATGACACTTAATACTTAAGGTAGGCGGCATGAACTTGTCTTATAGATGTATATTTTCTTTTTCCTGTATCGTCCAATCTACTGTAAAGGTTGTTCAGTAACCAAAAGATTTCATTGTAGTTCCTAACCCCTCCCCTACTTTGATGACCAAGTACTCCATGTAGTGTTCGGACAACCTACCCCACGTTCTCAGAGATTAAATAGGTCGGTGGGACGTCCCCAGGGACCTTTCCATGAACCCGGACAAAACTATCTCATTTAAGTAGAATTTTTCCTGAAGAATCCCAATCTATTAACTACCCTTCTTTCTTTGATAAAATTCACCTTTTACTGAAAGTATTTGTTGTAATGATGTCGGTTCCCCCATTCGGACATAAGTTATCTACTTTCTTTACCTATCGAGACCCTAGAAACGATGGGATTCTTCGAAATAATGAAGTTATCATTATTCTTGTTCATCTCTCGTTTTAATGGTAAATAACTGACTCCCACCTTTTCTACATCTCTTCCTTAACCACTTTTCACTACATCTTACATTGATTCTTGATTCATTCGGGACTCCTCTTTGACATTCATCTAATTCATTTATTTCTTGAATCTTTACTGAGGGGAGTCAATACTCTCAAAACTTATCGGACAACAGTTGTTGCAGATGTCGATATACACATATATACACACACACACACACACACACACACACACACACGCACGCACACACACATACACTACCGTCCCTTACCCAATACTGGTATTACAAATCCAAGTTTTACTTTAAAGATTACGTAAAACTTTTACAGTGTAGTAACCGAACACACTTCATAATTGTTTTAAAAAGAATCGTTATATACTAGTGAACCCGAAGGGTCTACCGTGATCACCATTTCTTAAGTGGACGGTAACGTCCTCTGTACTCTCTGTGGTCAAACTAGGGACCCAGGATTTCTAGGGGACCTCCTCCTTTACTGTTGGGTGAGGTCATAAGACAAAAAAAAAAATTTGAAATAAATAAAATTAACCTCCTATTAATGAAATGTGATAATAGTACCAAAAACGGTATGTAGTCATACTTAGTCGGTATCCATACGTACACAGGGGAGACAGGACTTTGGGGAGGGTGGAGGGAGGGGTGAGGTAGGGAGGTCCAACAGTGTCTCGTGGTCGAAACCCACGGGACGCAGTATGTAGTTTGAACGTAACCAACAGATAAAATGTATACCATTACTTGTATAAAGTTACGACAAGAGAGTTTCGTTTCTTCTGTGTCTGTATTTCTTCTCTGAAAACCTGAGTCACCCTCTTCCTTTCCCATCTTACTAAACTCTATTATTGTGAAGTCATAAGAAAGAACCTCTTGGGGTACCTGTCTCCTCGGACCGTCCGATATCAGGGATCCCAACGTTTCTCAGTCTATACTGACTTCACTGAATCGTGTGTACGTATACTAGGGCAATTATATAAAATGAAATCATTAAGTTTTACATTATAGATTCAAATTCACTTTCCTCAGGGTAAGAATCAATGTCAGATCCTTTAGATACCACGAAAGAGTGGAAAAGTACTTTCCTGTAAAATTATCACGGGGTTTCATCTAATTCAGTAAATATCTGTTTTTCGGAAACGAAACCACTTTGAATAAGTTAAGTGACTGTCTTCCTGATAAACGCTCTCGTTAATAAAAAGTCAATTTCAAGTCTGGAAATTGTTTTGATTATAAAATTTATGGTTAAAGTCAAGATAATATTAAAGAATCACTATAAAAATTTACAATTTCATAGGGATTTTATTATCCTTTTTATTTGATATTCTTAACTTCTTTACTCGAGGAAAATTATAATACCTATCTTTTCAATCCACATATATTAAGGACCTTAAAGGTTTTATCTCGTAAAAGAAGACCTCGTCTTTTAAAACTAAAAGAATATGTTTAATTTTAGGTGAGTTTTTAGTCTTTCCATAAAAGGACACATTCTCCTCTTTAGATAAATCACACAATCGTACCGTCTTTCTAAAAAGATTATTTTCTTACTATCTATTCCAACTTCGATTTACATAACAAAAAAGGGTTTACCAATTAATCAAACACTAGATAGTATCGTTAATAAGTTCACTTTGTCCGTATAAATTACTTGTAATCCATATGGAATTAAAAGGGTTTCATGTCCTATTTTATCTTTTTCTTTTAGACACACTTTTATGTGTTTTCAGGACTGGTGACCCTAAGTAATACCGGTCCTTTACAAAATTTTTCGAAAGGGGTTAAGTCTATGAACTTTTTTTAAGTGGTCTGAGATGTCTCATACGAATCCATTCTGAAAATAAGTTTCCGTTCACTACACTACTCCCGTTCCCTCTTTCTCATGTCGTTTGTAGGTTTTAACTGCTCGGTACCTTCAGGTTCTCGGTAAGTCTCGACTTCGAACCTTGTTGGACTCACTCCTTTAGTCGAAACCGTCTCGAGTTTCTCTTCAAGAGTCCCCTCACGGAAATTTCGGACGGTACAGTTTAACCAATCCGGTCAACGGTTCCTAGTCATTTCTTTGACTGGGACCCCTAGTAGTGTGCTCAAACCCTGGAATTTTTCGTATGGAAGTTAGGGTGATGGGAATGAATTCGGTTGTCAGTTTTACGTATGGGTCTCCATTTCTGTCAAAAAGACCGTATCGATATTTCGGTAAGATAGAACTATATATAGCCCACGAAAAACTACAAGAATGATATCTCGTACACACAGTCCTACGTAGACCATAGTCTCACAACCCTAACGTTACGGTTCTCAGTAATTATGTTAGTCCAGTGGATGAATACTGACACAGTGACGACTCTCCTTCCTCCCGGACAGAATATAAAGTAGATGATAAAGTGATTGTACCTTATTAAATTTTAAGATACTTTAAATCGTTGAATTTAAAATACCAAAACATACTTAGTATACTTTATGATATCGATGGAAAAATCCTCATGTTTTTCCGTCTTCCTTTACTTGTAAGTACTAAATTGTTAGTAAACCCCCCCGTTAAAGTCTAGGTCAAACGGCACCCTTCTCCCACTTTCCTTTTACTATTTTTTAAAAAAAGTCCTTAAAATTTTAGAGTACAAGAATGAAACTGATAATATTGCAAATAAAAGAAGAATGACAGGAGAATTTAAATAGACTACTGTTTTCCTTGTTTTTTTATCATGAAAATAAAAGTACTTTCCGTAGTTGGGGTAGAAATCTTTAGACGTAACTGAAAGGTGAAAGAGAGTGACGGACGATAATTTTACGGAAGCACACAAACTTAATGTAAATTAAGGGTTCTTAGGAAAAGATATCTCAAATTCTGGTAAACTTCTACTTTAACGACGAAAATAAGTAAGTAAATTGTTCTCTCTTCTTTTCTCAATTCTGTTAAAAGTACGTGACACATACACAAAAATTGGAAAAAAAATTTTTTAACTGGTTATTATAAAAAATTTTTTTCAAATTTTTGTGTATGTGACACGTACCTTTATCAGAGTTAAGGTAAAAGAAAAAGAAAATGTACCTTGAGAAGAGTCACAATACACCGTCGGACCTACCCTCCCCTCAAATCCCCTCTTACTTATGTACATATACATACCGACTCAGGGAAACGACAATTGGACTTTGACAGTGTTTGTTAGCAATAAACAATTAGTCGATATGAGGTTATGTTTTATTTTTCAATTAACTCGATTTTAACTGTATATTAACACAAATTCAAGTTTTACGTGTTGTACAACCAAACTATGTAAATATATAACGTTATACTAATAGGGGTATCACAATCGATTTAGAGATAGTGTAGTGTATTAATAAAGAAGACACTACTATAGTTCTGGACTAGTAAAAGATTGACGTTCAAACACTGGAAACTGGTATTAGAAAGGTTAACGGAGTGAGTACATGACATAAAAAGACTTAGACTTAATACATAATACCTTAAAGTTCTTACTCAATCGGATTTTTTTTAGAGGACACATTATCCAGATTGGTGTGTCAAGGTACTTCGTATATTGACTTGTTTGCATTTTACAAAGTAACACTGTAATCTGATTAATGACTGGTTGGAGAGGATCGTATAGTCATAATTAGGGAGTCTGAGAAACAGTGACAGTATAGAAACATTCTGTATAAAAAAAATTTAAAAACATTGTAAGAAAAAAAGATCACAGGAATTCTCAATATATAAAGGAATCACACGATTTAAAAAGACACCACTAAAGTAAAGATCTTTAATGGAGTACCAGGAACTAAAATAGAAATCATAATTAAAATAAATTTTTTACAAAATATTATCTAACTAATCATATAGGTTTGAATTTTTTAAAAAATATAAAGGTTCCATCCATCACCTTAATTCTCTTCAATGGGTAAATGAATGATCTTAAGAAGTGTCCTTACTGTTTCATTTAATAAAAACACAACTGACCAGATTAAAAGAGAAAAAGTGTTTACTGTTTCACCTTTCGAGTCTAATAAAAAACCAGTACCCAATCCCTTTCTATGACATTGATGCCAAACTCTCTTCCTTCCTCTTTCCTTCCCCGTCTCTAATGTACAATTACAAACAAAAGTAACGTACCCCCTCTTGTAGAGAGGGGACTCAACTCGTACATCAGTATAACCAAATCCGTCCACGGGAAATTAAAGTACATTAATTTTACAGTATTTACGCACACGTACACGTGTATGTGTGTATGTGTGTGTTTGTATGTGAGATTAGTCAGACTGACTGAAACGGAAGAGTCAGATCAAGACGATGAATGACTAGGACATTTAGTCCTATGTAATAGTGTTAAAATGAGTAAAATTTTTCTCAGAATTCTTATCAAAAACGGAGTATTTTTATTGTTTCTTCAGTAACTCGATTATCCATATGTATACTAGTGTCTTATTAATACCATCTATAATGAAAAATAACATGTACCTTCCTGAAAATAGTATTCAAAAGTATTTTCGCCTAGAAAGAAAAGAGACATCAATAACCGTAGGTAATAAAAATTACCTCATAAAATTTAAAATTCTCTATCTTCGTTTATGGAGTACGAATATATTAAGAAAACAAAGCTAAAATTAATACTTCAATGACTTATTGCAAGTTTACTCTATATACCCTTCTTTCCATCAAATGACTAGTTAAGGAATCCATAAAAATTTTTGTATAAATAAATAAATAAATGCCGACGAGACACAGAAGTAACGACGTACACCCGAAACAGATCAACGTCAATCGCCCCGGATGAGAGATTAATTGAAGGGACCACCGAGTCTGCCATTTACGCGGACGGATGTTACACCCTCTGACCCCAAGCTAGGGACCCAACCCTTCTAGGGGACCTCTTCCTTTACCGTTAGGTGAGGTCATGAGAACGGACCTCTTAGGGTACCTACCTCTTCGGACCATCCGATGTCAGGTGCCGCAGTGTTTCTCAGCCTGTGCTGACTCGGTGAAGTGAAAGTGAGAGGTCAAGGTCAGACACCCGAAGAGTAACACCACCGAAGAGAACAACGCCTCGTGTCTGAGATTTCAAATGTCCGAAGTCGTCAACATCGAACACCCGATATTTCACACCCGAGTCATCAACACCGAATGAACGTACCCGAATCAACAGGACGACGTACATCTTAGAAGAACCTGGTCCCTAACTTGGGTATGGGGAATATAACCGTCCACCTAAGAATTGGTGACCTGGTGATCCCTTCAGGGTAATTCAGAAAATATAAATAAAAAGATTCCTAAACTACACGAATATTTTTAAACGTAACAACTTATTAGAGATAATCAAAGAAATTTACTCAATAATATGGAGGTTTACTATATGATGGTATCTTGGTGATTCTTTTTTTAATATTTTCTCATAAATTACCGTAACCCTTTACAAATGTTATACACACTTTTTACATCCACCCTATTGTAATACTGAGTAAAACTTTCTTATTTTAGGTAAACGTACAAGCATTTAATAAGATGTCACTAAGAATATCCTTCCAAAATTTAGAAACTTAAGGAGTGTAAAAGAACAAGAGAAGTTACTTAAAGACATAAAATTTATATGTACGTTTATATAAAATAAAAATTACGATTTTTTAGGAGAGCATACATAAAAGTTGAAAGTTATTTACTTTTCGTACTTTTATTTTCTTAATCACTGTATTTTAGAGTTTAGAGAAATTTTTTTAGAGTTAAGTTATTTGTTTTGACTTTTGTTATTTAACATAAAATTAGGGGACCACCGAGTCTACCATTACACAGACGGACGTTACGTCCTGTGGGTCCAAGCTAGGGACCCAACCCTTATATGGGACCTCTTCCTGTACCGTTGGGTAATTTCATAAAAACGGACCTTTTAGGGTAAATACCGTCCGATGTATGGTACCCCAACGTTTCTCAGTCTGTCCTGACTCACTGAAGTGAAAGTGAAGTCAGATATTTATGATCGTTTTACTATTTATCATGTGATAAATATATTATTTCAAGGTGTAAATCTTTATATTGGTCTACTATAACATCCGGTCAAGTACACACTAACACAACAATTTCTCTAAGACATTTCCTCAACCAATTGTAATGACTGATAACTTCTTATATCTTAAAATTGACTGGGGTCTTACCATCCAGTCACGTATGATAACTTCAATTTTCCTATATTGATAATTTCAGACATTTGGGATTCTCAAGTAATTTAGACTCAATTTCATAGATAATGGAGTAATCGTATTACAAGTTTTACAAAACATCCATGCATATCAGCCAACATCCCTATTTCCTAGGTGTCCTAGGTAGTAGATAATCTCCTGAAGTAACAGAGGTTTATCATTTCTTGGGGACGGTTTTTATTTTATACCACTATACGACTCCTGAACCCTTCGGTCCGTTTTAAAAGGAAGGATGCCAAGTAATCTATTAACAAAGTACAAAACAATAGGTATAGATTTTAGATCGTCTAACTCTTCGTACTTTTTCCTAAATACAAAGTTGATTTTAATACGTAAGTACCTTCCTTTCTTTGCCTACGGTACACTCAACTCGGTAAGGGTCTTATTCGTCACTTTCCTTAAGACAACTAAGTCGACTCCTTATATATTAGAAGAAGACATATTTTTATTAAGGAGTGTAAAACAGTGCGAGTATGTAGGGAAAATATACGATACACAGCAAAATAGGGAGTCACTTGAGCACTCTATCCTCTACCTTACATTAAGATGTTTAATTGTACAACTTATTAAATTGGTTTAGTGGTGTCAGTCTTTCTACCCTGTGTTGTGGTAAAAATTAAGGATCCGAAAATTGGTAACATAATCGGATTCTCGTAAGGGTTCACAACTAGAATCACAAGAATCTATTACAGAAATCACTAATTATTTTTATGTTTTTAACTATTACGAGCAATTTGTTACACCGAGTCGACCATTTCTTAGACGGACGTTATACCCTCTGGACGTAAGTTAGGGACCTAACCCTTCTAGGGGACCTCTTCCCTTTCCGAGGGGTAGGTCATAAGACCGGACCTCTTAGGGTACCTGACATATCAACTAACCCAGTGTTACTCAACCTGTGCTGACTCACTGAAAGTGAAAGTGCATGGTTCGTAATGAGAATTTGGGAGAGTATATAATTGGGTCATAAGTATTGTTTGGGTGCTTCTTCTAAAATAATAATATAAGTAGAACATGGACTCCTTTAACTATGTCTGATCAATTTCATAGACAAGTCAGTACGTCTATTTTTCACCAACTTGCTCCTAAACTTGTGAGTCACAGACTGAAGTATTAAATAGGACAATAGTGGATACGACACACATACACACACTCACAATCAACGAGTCAGTGCTGGGATACCTGACATCGGGGGGTCCGAGGAGACAGGCACCTTAAGAACTCTGTCCTTATGATCTTACCCAACGGTAAGTAAGGAGGTCCCCTAGAAGAGGTGGGTCCCTAGTTTGGGTCTACAGGACGTAACGTCCGTCTACGAAATGACACTGTGTTTTGTCTCGATATCAACCACTTGTTTCAAATGTAAAAAAACATACGTGTGTGTGTCTAAGAAACAGTAAATGATTTTCACTTACTTACATATGTGTTAAATCACCGTCTTTGACGTTTAGTCCGTTGGACTTTTATCTCTCCATTCTATTTCTGTTTGCTTCCCACTTCCGACCCATTGACCATTACCACTTCTTATTAACTACACTGTAGATAGTTGACAACTAAAGTCATTAGCAATAAAGAATCCTTCTCTAAGTCTAATATCCACGTCTCTAATTTCGTAGACGGACGTTACACTCTCTGGACCCAAACTAGGGACCCAGCCCTTCTGGGGGACCTCTTCCTTTATCGTTGGGTGAGGTCATGAGAACGGACCTCTTAGGGTACCTACCTCCTCGAACCACCCGATGTCAGGTACCCAGCGTCTCAGCCTGTGCTGACTCGCTGAAGTGAAAGTGAAAAGTGAAATCAAATCAACTCACTCTCTTTGTTTCTCTCTCTTTGTCTCCCCTCCATTTTCTCTGTCTCAGTTTCTCTTTCTCTTTCTCTCAACAAAATTTCTAAGATTAAATATCGGTCGAACATCTTTTTATACCACGTAATTTAAGGGTAAACCGTAGGACTAACATTATTCTATCATGTGGGAAAGATTTTTGAAGGTAAACTACTTATTCACTTGGTTAAGTTTAACAGAAGTAAAATAACTATTATCGTAGTCACCGTAATTACTATTACGAAAAACTCATTGTCGTTAATTGATCTAAACCACTTGACTCGTTAACTTATAACTTAAACTTTAGTCTTGTAAACCGTGACTTCTACGATACTCATGTATAATTTTACTGACAACTAATAAATTTCTAAATAATTCTACTACTTCTTGTAATTTCACATAATATAGGACACAATAAATCCTACGAGAGTCAAAGTTTGGATGAATTCGATGTATTTTTACATAACTGAGCCATTTATTATTCAAGTTCCAACGAGTTCCCAAATTATGTTTCAAAGTAGTGACCTCAGTCCCGACCCAGAGACAAAGAGAAGTTAAGATGGGAAGTGTCGAACAGTTTAACTATGTCTGACCGAAAGAAGTCGTTGAGAACCTTTGTGAACAAAGGACCAAGTGTCGGTCCTCAATTATCACATAGAAGGGGGTTTATTATCTGTTCTTCACACTTAAAGAGAGACTAACCTTGGAGGATCTAGTACAGGGACTGACGTGACTCGTATAGTGACAACGTTTCCCCTATTTTAATAGGTGTGACAAAACGTACTTAGGGTTTAAATGTATACCTAGACTCCCACTCGAGATAGGACAGGGTTAGAGGTCCGTATGACGATAGATACCCCTTCATCCTCTTTCCTATACCCCCTCCCCGTCACTCAGTGTCACAGATGGTCTCAGAAGGAAATGTTAAAGATAAATAAAACATAAACTGGCGTGACCCAGAAACAACGACGCACGTCCGAAAGAGACCAACGTCTCTCGTCCCCGATGAGAAGTAACGACACGTGACTGAAGAGTAACACCACCGCAGAGAACAACGCCTCGTGTCCAAGATCCGTGTACCCGAAGGCATTAACGTCACGCACCCGAGTCCTCAACACCGTGTGACCGAATCACGAAGTGCCGTACATCTTAGAAGGACCTCGTCCCTAGTTTGGGGACACGTCCGCCTAAGAATAGGTGACCCGGTGGTCCCTTCAGGGTCAGGAGGAAAAATTTGTCGGTCACAAATTCAACGTTACGTCAGAGGCATCGTGTATAAGTGAAAACCTTTACGGGTGTATTGTAGGAACTTTTCTCACACACATGTCATACAAGGTCGTTACTATAGGGTAAGGTGTAAACTCTTAAAACCCACTAGACGTCAGGGAAAGTGAGTCTGATACTACGTTCCGAAGTACCAGGTGACCCGTCCTACTGGGTCTCTCTACAACACCCCTCCCTCCACCCTCCCCCCAAGTACAAACCCTTACGTACATTCTTAATTTCTAAAATTTTAAATTTTTTTAATTTTTTTTTTTTTTTCAACTTCAAGTTATGGGGATTTATATTTACTTCTTGTGTCTTATAGAACTGTAAATTTTTTATTTACGTATTTGTTTATCTTACGTATTTTCACAAATATTATAGGACATGACAGGTTCAAGGACCTTTTAGAATAAAGACAAGTAATTTTTCGGAACGAATTATTAACAGAAGATCTAATACTCTGACTGTGACCCCTTTTACTGCAAAGTTGCCTCGTATGGTGAAATCAGAAGACGCACAAAAAACCCCAGGACCACAAATGGGTTGCACAAACCATGGGTCAGTCTGAACCCTAAAGAAACATTTTAGTCTAAATAAATGTTCAAAATCTGTAATTCATATAAAAGGAAAAATTTAGACACTGGATCATTACTTCCAGGAGACTAGATCAAGATCAGAAGTTTACACTCGGGAAAACAGGAGGACTTATACAGAGACACGAAACGTGTAGGGGACTGACTTCGTTAAACGGTGTCTTCAAAACATATCCTCCGGGGCGGGTTGAGGAGAAACTAACCCGCCGGAGAAGGACTATCCTCTCTAGTAGACGAAATAGTCTTTTCACGACATCCCTTCGGGATACGAACTAAAAAAATTTTTCATAAATACAGAATTTAATACGAGGAAGACGGAGAGTAATCTAAACCTTATTTTTATTTTTAACCGAATAGGTCACGATAGTCCGAGATTTAATAGTCGGAGAGTTCAGTAAATACAAGATTCGGTCTCCGTCGTTTCTAGAGAAATTTTTTTTTTTTTTTCGGTTAAAAAAAAGTCATAAAGTTTATCCACTGGAAATTGTACTCCAAAGGGGGGGTGGGGAACCATACTTTTCTGACCATCTACAGTTGAAGAAACAAAGAGAGAGTAGGGAATTATCACAACCATACGTTTTCATATACAGAGGTCTATTTTGTCCAGTAACAAATTAGTTACTAAAGAATTGGTACATTGTGGATAGTGGGACTATATCCACCAAGGAAGAGTGAGAACCAGGAACAGAGATTGTATTAAGTCAGACAACTCGTAAAATCCTAGACAATGAAAGTTGTGAAGTGAGAGACTGGGGTTAAAGGCATATAGAATCTTACAAAAGACAACGACATTACCGTTTAAGTACGTATTCCAAATACACAATTGGGGGAAGATACTTTTTAATGACGTCAAATCGTACCGATCACTGTATTCACTCAATTCCTTTCTATTACATAAAAGTCCGTCATCAGTAGAATAATTAAGTTTAAACGGGGGTGTGACCATATAGGATTTCATGTGTGTTTCGTATTATCCATGAAAAAAACCCATTTATCATGGATTCAATAACAATCCATCTTATACATATACACGTACAAGGAAGTATAATTACCCACTAAGAAAATTTCTACTATTAAGTACAATTTGAAAACAGTAAAGTAGAGAGGAATAGTGTATGTATAGATTTTGACCTTTGACAGAATGATTCAGATTAAACCATGAAATCGTCCACATAATTATCTTTCACAAAGAGAAATTCATAATTCCCTTGGTACGTTTACTTTTTATAACAATGTCAAAATTATAAAAAGGAGTCAACATGACTTTAAGTAATTTTTATTAACGTAACCATGTAAAATAGATAAATATATCAGGAACACAAAATTTGATATTTATTAGTGGATCTAAGAGTCATTCAATGAAAATCCATCATAAAAATCTTTATCTAAGCATCTTGTAAATCGGATAACGTTGTCACTTAATCTGATATACTTAAAATTAAAAATATAAACACAATTTATTTTACGTAAACGAAATGTATCTCGGTACAATCACGAAACAGAACGATTGTATTATGTTGAAGATTAACTGGAAGTGGGTTTTCTGTCTAAAATTACGTGTATGTATATATGTCTTTCGTAGACGTAACCTTTATTTTGTCGAAAAGAAAGTAAACTCTAAAGAACACTAATATGAAGTCCTCAATGACCGAAAACAGTATCTTTTAAGGTTTTCTTAACACCCTAAGACCACTCTTAAGTTGGGTTGAACAGTAATCGAGGTAATAAAACTAAAGAACCGAGATAGGAGGAAGTGAAGAAGTTAGTTCACCAAATAAAAAAAGGTCCTGTGAAAACAATGTTATCGTTCCACTGATGGTCTTAAAGGTTACCAAGAAA
The DNA here is from genome assembly GCA_006410555.1 of Capra ibex. NCBI lineage: Eukaryota > Metazoa > Chordata > Mammalia > Artiodactyla > Bovidae > Capra > Capra ibex. The sequence continues at coordinate 33,006,374 of SJYO01038709.1, forward strand.
AAAAATTACAGGTTCCCTTTTCCTGATGAAAATAAGAGTCATTAGTATGGTTTTCGGACCACTGAGAAAACCAATCTTACACAATCTTTTACAGAGACACTAACAATGTGACACCGGTCGTCTTTTGGTACACATACCCAAATATAAGATACGGGGACTCGGTTTGTGACACCGTTCCTTTTAAGTGAATTTGACCAGTCCCGAGTAAAGACTTAACCCCAACTCTAATTAGGGTTCGGTTGGTATCCCGACGATACGTTCCACTTCATCCAACTTATATAAACCCCTTAATAAAATATCATTATAAACCAACTCAAGTCACAAAAAGGGACCCAACTAGTACTTTTAGAAATTCCTTTATTCTCGATAGTACATCCTAACAAGATTACACACACATACAAACACGTATACGGAAATATATAAAAAAGTAACCAAGATCTTTACACAAAGTAAAAAGGAACCTTTTGAAAAGTAAAGGTGATTTAAAAAATAGAATTAATTTAATGTCAACCTATGAATTCTTCGACAGGGTGTGGTTAGTCAACACGAATTACGTCCAGTGTGATAATGACTGCACAGTTTATAAAGATCTCGTCATGAAATCTGAGACAGTGTCTCGATTTATATAAGTTGTAAATCGTTTGTAAATAACTCATGGACAATATTCGTTTCACGATACGATCCATGAGAACACATATACTTCTATTTATATACAGTATTTTGTTACTGTTTAACGGAAAGTCTTACACGAATAAAGGTTATAGTAGTGTAAAAAGAAAAGACAGTAAAAAGTAAAATAGTATCCTTCTGGAACTCCAAAAATAAAAAAAAATTCTTATTTCTGTTTTTATTACTACGTACTTGAGTGAACTCAATCAAAGTACGATGTGTGGAATATATTCTTGTATTTGTAAATACTTCACATTATGTACGTAAATGTATCAAATCTAACAATAATTTAAACGGTAAAAACATAAAAGAAGAGTCTCTAAAGACCGGAAGTTTTAAACCGGTCGAAGTTTAACGACCGGAAACTTAAATGTTTTTGTTTCTTCTCTTAAATTATTCGTCATTTTACTTCGATAAATAGACCTATCCAATGAAACATTTCACGTTCATATCTTCTGGGAGGATCCAGTTGGATTATAGACTAAAGGTTTAAAAGTTTCATTTAAAATAACTGAATGTGTAAACTCATCTTTTATTGGTTAATGGTTTATCGTAGATGTAAATGGGTGTTTAATACTACCATGACGACAGTTTATCAGTTTATATACAGATGTCTTTAATAATTCGTCAGAGATAAACAATTGTTATTACCGTAACATTGGGGGTATATCAAAGGATAAAATTTTCCCATATAAAGACATTGCACATAAATACATTGCAAATATATCCCATCTAAAACCTCTATTTATTCTTGGATCATTTGATACACACACATAGATACACAATTCCTGTATTTAAAATTTTACCTTCAACAATCAACCTTATCTTTTACTTCAAACAACTTTTCAAACTACAGACCATTAACTTTTTACAAATTCTTGATCTGTATTAAGGGACTTATCACCTCTCTATATGGTGAATAAGTCTTGTAAGTTATCCGTGGTTTCGGTTTAAAGTCTTCCTTGGTTCCCCTCTCTCCTTATTAAAACTCACTAAATAGGATTAATAATAACTGTGATCTTATAATTTGTGAAAATATGGATGGATGAACATCGACTCCGATGAAACGATTCAAAAATAAAAAGGGGTTATACACATGGAAGTTAGTGTGAGTACCTAGAAATGTTAAGAAACAAAACCGATTCAGTTCCTTTAGCTTTACTTAGGATACCTTACACGACATATATGTGAAATAGAGTGAGCGGATGTGTGTAAGAGGGACAAATGTCATTGTGTAAACAGAATCGTAATATTACGGAAACCGGAACTATCTTAGACAAGTTTAATTATCTCACAAGTCATGACGTTATTGTCTTATCTGACATCAAGACGCTAAAGATAAAAGATTAGTAAACTTCGTCTCTTTAGACTGACGTGATAATACCTAGAAGTCATGTTCTATTTCCATAGACAAAGTAACGTTTATTAAGACACATTGAAGAATTAGTCAACCAAATAGAATAAATAAAAGAACTTTAAGTTTCATCCGATTCCAAAAGTTTTACCAGTATATGTGTGATAATTGTCACAATAAGCGATCATACTAGTAAAACAATGGTAAGTCACCTATGAGTTATATACCGTCCTCATACACCGTCAACGAAACTTTTGTCACAGACATTACGAATGGTGGTTAGTTAGACGGGTGAAATCTCTAAGTCAATTTACTAAATGACTTTAGTGTTTCGATCGGTCACCGTCTTATTTTACCTTAGGTCCGTAGAACCTAAGTATTCGGATTTTAAAATTTTAATATGGAAAAACGTAAAAGTAATTTTAAATAAAAATTGAATATTATCAAGAATTTATAAAATGTATTATTACATCATACACTTCCAGTTTGTGACTATCGAGTTAGGCAGTTGATAAATAACTATTAGAGTCAACACAATTAATGAGTCATAATAAACTGAATGGGAGGTCCAGGACTACCTGAACTCCTCGGTCTGTGAGAAGGTAGACGAAACTCTGTGTCATCTTAATTCTTTACATTTTCTGTAAGTATCAAACCTTCGTACTTTGTAACGAAGTATTTAGAACTGAAACGTCTAACGACCTCCTCCACATTGACTCATTACTTGGGACTGTCCGTGTATCCTAAAAAGTATCCTCCCAAAAGGGTACGTTTCTAGTCAGAGGAAGTACCTTAGTGTACTTTTTCTGTATCTTCGTGTTTAGAAATCAGGTAAAACGTATACTGTACATTACATCTACCACCATCCCCTCCTCATCCTCTCCGTTGACCTTTCCTTTCAACTCCTGTTTAACACATCCTAGGAATATAATACGATTTCCCTTATATAAAATAACTCTTCCGGTAACCGTCCAAAACTTATACCTCGAGACACAAAGTTGGGTTCTTAAATTCCTCGATTGAGGTCTCTTGAACCTCGTAATCTTCCTACTTATCTTTCCCGGTACGAATTAACCTTCACAGTCACTGTGGAGATCCTCCTCCACGGATTGATATAAACCTTTAGTCGTAAATAAGAGTTCCATAGACAATTCTGGTCACTATGTCTGTATGTCTTATCCCTGATCCTACCTTTCTCTATTATCTCGTTAACTATTCTCACATACTCTAAAGTGTATGTGAAACTTTCTCTTTTTTATGTCATTTTCAACCTCCCCAAGTACCCATCTTATAAACTCCATTATACAAATTCGTCCGTTTCATTGTCATTGGACTCAACCACGTCTCTACCCTATTCCTCTCCTTATCAATCCACACTAATGTCTAGAAGGAGTATTCTCCTGATATTGCACCTACTAATTTTTTCTTTTGACTTCTATCACACGTACAAGTTACCACAGTTTACGACATTTCCTTACCTTTTCCTCCGTCTGACTCCTTTTCGTCAACCTAGACGACAAAATCTTCGTCTAAACATGTCAAACTCTTCCGGTAAAGGTATCTTCCCACCCTTCATTTTTTCTAACGTATCCAATTTCCAACTACTGTGGTGTAACCTTCGTCTTTTCATCTCATTATAGATAAACCTTCAAGTCACTACTTTCTTTCCTCCTCTACCTTATCATCTGACTTCTCGCTATCATAACCTGTCTATACAAAATCTAACAGTCTCTAAAATTCGTTTCCACAACTATATGAGATGTCATCATATGATACACTCTCCTTAGATATCATGTGATATTTATGATATGACAGACAATATACATAGTTATTATACCATATTTAGATGTTACCGAACTATAACACCTTTTTGTCCACGTATTTTTAACTGTACTTGTAAGTACTACGTAGAAGTTATTGTTCAAAAACAAGGTAATTATAAATTGATTACGTTAAGGTAAAAATCATTCGCTAATAATCATCATAACTAAGGACGAATTAGGAAACGTTATGGAATCTCAGAGTCACATAAAGGAGGGAAATAATTTTTCATTAGAAAGTACAAACTCAAAACAGTCTCTCGTTCTACTGTGTCTCAGATCTCGTATCTCGTACTGTATCGATCTTGTAAAATTGTACTAAACTAAAATATTTTGTGTTATGTCATCCCTAGTCCGTCACGAAACAAAATTTTGTAAGTGACGACCTTAAGTCAATAAATACGTTTTCGAACGACTAGTCATCCCGAGACAGGGGACTACGGTTCAACAATTCGTGAAAGATGTCGAATAACACTTATTACGGTCTCCCAGTCACCCTGGGAAATTTGGGTTGAGGTCTCTGTTCGGAAGACTTTGTGTACCAGAGGGCGTCAGTTCGTAACGTTGTTGAAAGGCTAGATCTTTTTACGGTCACTTGAAAGACTCATAACTATCGACTATCAAAAATGTGAGCATTTTGACTCCCTTTCCTTTTATAAGAAATGAGTGTCAGGTGTTTTAATTATGTGTATACCAGTATAGTCACATACGTAACACCTACAAATTACTAATTTATACTAAGTCTTAATTTCCTACCGTCATTGGTCTCGGGTTAAAAATCTGGTGTCAGTAAAGAGACTACTACAGTAGATCATAGGATAATAGTTTATGGTAGACGTCCAACTGACGGAGGGTTTACAAAGTGGGTCGAGTCTTGAAAGACGGGTCGAGGTTTCAACCTACGTGTTAAGTCATTGAGTGAGGATCAGTTAAGTTTAACTCGTACAAGTTTTGACTTAGTTGATTGGGGGTTTAGACTAAGTAGACGTTAGGAAGGATAGGGTCATCATCGTTGAGGTGTGAAAGTCAACGGGATCGATTTATGAAGCAGAGGGAGAAAGAGTGGGAAATATAATAACGAGTCTTTTAATACGGTCCAGTGGTACGGATTAGACATAGGTCTTAGACCGGTGAAGAGTGGTGGAGGTAACAGGGGTGTAGGATAGACCAGACCTAACAACTTTATAAGAAAAGTCGACCAGACGAATGAAACCGGGAATGGAATGGATGTAAGTGAAACAGAGGATCTCCCAGGAGAATTTTACTTTCAGTCCAGGGCAGTGTGACGACGACTTTTAGGAGGTTACCGATCAGTTTGTGATCCTCACTTTACATCGGGACGACACAAGACTCAGGCATCTGTCAGTGGAGGGAGAGGGGTGAAGTAGGGAAGAAACTGGAAGAGTAGGTGTTAAGAACGGTAGAGAGTAAGATGACTTTGGTAGGTTCTGAGGTACGGAAACGGAGATCCGTACACGGGGGATGTATCAGTGTTTGATGGAGAGTGTAGAAATTCAGGAAAAAAGAGTTTACCGTGAGTCACTATAAAAGAGACTTGAAGGTTTTAATTTAGGGCACAGGGGGAGAAAGGAACTGTCAAGAATAAGGGGAAAGAAGGCAATAAAGAGAGGTATTGTGAATGGTCGAAGTTTAAATGAATAAATTAAACAAATCGTACGGAGGGGATTATACCAATCAAGGTGTTTCTGTCCTAAAAATAGTTAAAACACATACTGACATAGTAACAACGGATCTTATCACGGACTGGGAATCATCAACGAGTCACTTATAGTCATAAACAACTTCTTAGTGATTTTGTACCATCTCAGTCTTAAAGTATACGAAAGTCTCGGGAAGAGATGTTTTACTTATTTCTACACTACATAACTTACATATATTAGACAAAACGATTAACAAGGAGATGGACCGTTTAGACATTAATATTGTTGAAATACTTTTTAGTACTCTAGTACCGTAGGTCAGGGTAGTGAAGTACAGTTTATCTACCCCTTTGACCTTTGTCACCGACTGAAATAAAAAGACCCGAGGTTTTAGTGACGGCTACCACTAATGTCGGTACTTTAATTTCCTGCGAATGAGGAACCTTCCTTTCAATACTGGTTGGATCTGTCGTATAATTTTTCGTCTCTGTAGTGAAACAGTTGTTTCCAGGTAGATCAGTTCCGATACCAAAAAGGTCACCAGTACATACCTACATTCTCAACCTGATATTTCTTTCGACTCGTGACTTCTTAACTACGAAAACTTGACACCACAACCTCTTCTGAGAACTCTCAGGGAACCTGACGTTCCTCTAGGTTAGTCAGATAGGATTTCCTCTAGTTAGGACCCACAAGTAACTTTCCTAACTACAACTTTGACTTTGAGGTTAGGAAACCGGTGGACTACGTTTCTCGACTGAGTAAACTTTTCTGGGACTACGAATCTTTCTAACTCCCGTCCTCATCTTCCCCTGTTGTTTCCTACTCTACCAACCTACCGTAGCGGTTGAGTTACCTGTACCCAAACCCACCTGAGACCCTCAACCACTACCTGTTCTTCCGGACCGCACGACGTCAAGTACCCCAGTGTTTCTCAGTCTGTACTGACTCGCTGACTTGACTTGATACTGTTTAGTATTTCGAAAGTTATAATAATCTCTTACCGAACTGTTTCTATTCAACTGACCAAGTAACACTTCAAGTCAGAGAGTCAGTACAGGCTGAGAAACACTGGGGTACTTAACGTCGTGCGGTCCGGAGGGACAGGTAGTGGTAGAGGGCCTCAAGTGAGTCTGAGTGTAGGTAGCTCAGGCACTACGGTAGGTCGGTAGAGTAGGAGCCAACAGGGGAAGAGGAGGACTGGGGTTAGGGAGGGTTGTAGTCTCAGAAAAGGTTACTCAGTTGAGAAGGGTACTCCACCGGTTTCATGACCTCAAAGTCGAAACCGTAGTCAGGAAGGTTTCTTTAGGGTCCCAACTAGAGGAAGTCTTGTCTGACCAACCTAGAGGAACGTCAGGTTCCCTGAGAGTTCTCAGAAGAGGTTGTGGTGTCAAGTTTTCGTAGTTAAGAAGCCGCGAGTCGGAAGAAGTGTCAGGTTGAGAGTGTAGGTATGTNTCAGCCGTTTCACTACAGAGACGAAAACTTATACGATAGATCCAACCAGTATTGAAAAGAAGGTTCCTCATTCACAGAAAATTAAAGTACCGACGTCAGTGGTACACGTCACTAAAACCTCGGGGGTTTTTATTTCAGACTGTGACAAAGGTGACAAAGGGGTAGATAAAGGGTACTTCACTACACTGGCCTACGGTACTAGAAACAAAAGACTTACAACTCGAAATTCGGTTGAAAAAGGGAGAGGAGAAAGTGAAAGTAGTTCTCCGAAAAATCGAGGAGAAGTGAAAGACGGTATTCCCACCACAGTAGACGTATAGACTCCAATAACTATAAAGAGGGCCGTTAGAACTAAGATCGAACACAAGGTACAAAGAAGGTCAGGTCGCAAAGAGTACTACATGAGACGTATATTCACTTTATTCGTGTCACTGTCATATGTCGGAACTGTATGAGGAAAAGGATAAACCTTGGTCAGACAAATTTTATAGAATGAATAATTTTTCGTTTTATTATTACTGACACCATAATGTTAAAGATACAAATTCCTATATAATGGATATTACTTATCTTTTATCCTCTCTAAATTAAAAGACTCATGGAATAAAGAAGGTTTTTGTTCATGTATACATACATACACATCAGATCTAATACTGACTTCGTAAACTAATATTAACAAAAATTTATTGTAGATATAAAAAACCCATTACAAAACTTTTTTTAAGGAAAAGGCTATCCGTTATTTTATCGTAAACCCGAACTAGACTATGAAGGACACTTTCTTTTTATGTAACTTAAAATTTAGATAACTAAGATGGGTACTTAAAGAAAAATTCGGTTAATATGTCTCACTTCATTCGGTCTTTCTTTTTGTGGTTATGTCATATGATTGTGTATATATACCTTAAATCTTTCTACCATTGCTATTGGGACATACACTCTGTCGTTTTCTCTGTGTCTATATATCTTGTCATAAAACCTGAAACACCCTCTCCCTCTCCCACCGTACTAAACCCTCTTACCGCAACTTTGTACATATTATAGTACATTCTTTGCTTAGCGGTCAGATCCAAGCTACGTCCTATGTCCTACGAATCTTGACCACGTGACCCTACTGGGTCTCCCTACCATACCCCTCCCTCCACCCTCCCCCCAAGTCCTAACCCCTGTGCACATGGTGGCACCGTCTAAGTACAACTACATACCGTTTTGGTTATGTCATAAATTTTTTTTTACATGGACTAACCACTGAACTTTAAATTTGGCAACAGAGTACTTGAACTACACTTAAACCAATACGTAAACATACGTAACAAGTACGACACAAAACCCACTATTCACAACGAAGGACTCTTTCAAGTCAAAGTAATTCCAGATATAATCATATCAGTCGCGAAAATACAAAGTAATTTGGGTGTAAAGTGACCAGGAATTTATCACTATCAACCCATTTTTTCAACTTCTCTCTTTTTTTTTTCAACTTCTCTTAGTCAGTATTCTCTAGCTCACACACTATTTATCTTTCCTTCAAGAAAATTAGAAAAGACATACAAAATAAGAATTACTAAATTCTTATAGTAATGTCTGTAGTGATAATTTTGGACACACACACACATACACACATATTATGTAAAATTTCTAAACAAAGGAGACACAGTAAGGGATAGAATTTATTACAAAAGACTTGATACGTAATCCAAGAAAATAAAATCGGACATAAACTATGTATCTGTAAATATAACTATCTCTTTTTAGTCATAAATAGGACACCTTTTTTACACACGAATATATAGACAGTATTTTGATAATCTAAGGTGTTCTTGGGTTCCGTTTGAGTAAATCGGTAGTTCACATTAACGCGAAATGGAGTTTACCAAAAGAAAGGGATCTCCTGTCAGTCCTAACGACCACCGTAGTTTACATGTCCAGTCGGATTTTGATTTGTTCCTTGAAAAGTCGAGACAGGTGGTCCGTGTGAGAAAAGAGGGGGTTCATTGATAACTCAGTATTTAGAAGGAGACCTTTTGACTAAAAGAGTAGAAGTGTGATTTTTTACGAGTTATATAGCCGTTACTCACAATGTATAACGAGTGACCGTTCACTATTGAGGTTTCCCCCGGACAATGTAGGTTTTTCGTTTCCCGAGACTCAGGACATCCTACGGTTTTGGAGGTCAGTCAAATCAGTTATAAAGTCCGTTATATCAACCTTTTTTGTAGTCAGTTCTGTGTAAAGGTAACATATGTAATTTATAGAAACACCTAGGTTAAAACCAATTGAAAAGTCCGTAAAGATTTACAAAAAGGACATATACGACGACTGTCCCTCGTTTAAAGTAATAAAACTTGAAGCCGTCGGAAAGGAAGAAATCGGAATTGAAAGAACAACTCCACGATTACTCGACACTTTTCCGGTTTACCTTCTCCTTATTCTCGAGGTCTATTAGGTATGAGACTATTTGATGAGGGAGCTATTAACCGTCAAATACCAAGAAGACCCTGTCACCGTCTTTATTCGTTACCACTGGTTCATATACCTCGTCGCGCACAATTATTGTAACATTTTCTCCAAATGTTCCGTTAGTCTTAATAAAATTTGTTTACAGTACACACATGGAAGTCCGGATCCGTGTTAAACTAATAGGTTTTTCGAAATATCCAGTTTAACTCGACGTAGGCTCCTAAAGATATAGTCTTCAAAGATTTGTGTAAACACTGATAGAGGGAAGATCGAAGTCACTTAAAGGAGAAGGACTAAATATCATAGGGGTCTTGTTTCTGTATGAACTGGAAGGAAAGACCGAGTAAACGTACAAAAATTAAGTAGAAGTGAAATTTCAAAAATTAACGACGATATAAAATTATGAGTCCAAAATTAAACACAACACCGCTATTAAGACAAAGGAAGGATCATATTATACTTTATTCCGGTTATATAATTTTTCATGGAGAGTTATCTTATTCATCACTAAAACATCTTTTAAAGGTCCCTAATATGTTTAGTTCTTCTACTATCGACTGTAATGAGTTCTCATAAAATTTTTTTACTTTTTAACAAAAATATCATAATTAATAGAGTCATACACTTGTTTCTTTCGTAAAAATGAGAAAAGAAAGGGAAGGATAAACGGTTTTACCTCGTTTGTTAAACTTTATACGGTTATCCGTAAAAAATCTAAAACTACATATAAGGTTCATACTAATATATAGTTGTTTTTTAGGGTCACTATAACAGTAATGTATAAAATATCATAGGTATTAAAATACACCACTAATTTTTAAACTCACATAGTCATTTAAAATCCCGTAAAGTGATTTATTCGGGTAACATTTATAAATTTTTAGAAATGTACTTGTTCAATAGACAACCTTTATGTCTTTAATATGTGGTTTCGGTTGGTATAAAATTTGTATACTTTAATAAGTATCTTCCCAGATCACCTCTCTGTCTGATCTACTTAGTATGTTAAGATAGTCACAAAGGACCCCATACACTTTCCGTACAGTAGTAATGTAAATGTATTTCATACCGTGTCATAATGTCAAACTAAAAATTTACGTTAAAATGGTTAGATCGACAGAAACCCTTTATAAAGAAGGAAAATTCAATAATTTTTATACACTCCATTGAATCAATATTAATGTCCGAAGATACTTTGTCTATGACTTTACAAAGGGTAGAGACAAGAAATAATTACCACTGGAACCCGTTCAAAGATTGGAGATATATAATCCATAGGAAGGACATTTTACATCTATTAGTCAGTCAAATTAGTGAGTCAGTACAGAATGAGAAACACTGGGGTACCTGACGTCGTACGGTCCGAAGGGACAGGTAGTGGTTGAGAGTCTCAAACGAGTTTGAGTAAAGGTAGTTCAGCCACTATGGTCGGTTGGTAGAGTAGGAAACAACAGGGGAAGTGGAGGACGGAAGTCACAAAGGGTCGTAGTCCCAGAAAAGATCACTCAGTCAAGAAACGTAGTCCACCGGTTCACAACCCCAAAGTCCAAGTCGTAGTCAGGAAGGTTACTTATAACTCCTGACTAAAGGAAATCCTACCTGACCAACCTAGAGGAACGTCAAGTTCCCTGAGAGTTCTCAATTGAGGTTATAGTGTTAAGTTTTCGTAGTTAAGAAACCACGAGTCGAAAGAAATATCAGGTTGAGAATGTAGGTATGTACTGATGACCTTTTTGGTATCTAAACTGATCTGTCTGGAAATACCGTTTCATTACGGAGACCAAACATTATACGATAGATCCAACCAGTATGGAAAAGAAGGTTCCTCGTTCACAGAAAATTAAAGTACCGACGTCAGTGACAGATGTCACTATAACCTCGGGGGTGGGGTTTTCAGAGATTGACAAAGGTGACAAAGGGGTAGATAGACGGTAATTCATTACCCTGACCTACGGTATTGAAGAAAAAAACTTACAACTCGAAATTCGGTTGAAAAAGTGAGAGGAGAAAGTGAAAGTAGTTCTCCGAGAAATCAAGAAGTGAAAGACGGTATTCCCACCACAGTAGACGTATAAACTCCAATAACTATAAAGAGGACCGTCAGAACTAAGGTCGAACACAAAGTAGGTCAGATACTAAAGAGTACTACATGAGACGTATATTCAATTTATTCGTCCCACTGTTATATGTCGGAACTGCATGAGGAAAGGTTTAAACCTTAGTCAGACAACAAGGTACAGACCAAGATTTACGACGAAGGACTGGACGTATGTCTAAAGAGTCCTCCGTTCAGTCCACCAGACCATAAGAATAGAGAACTTCTTAAAAGGTGGTAAACAACACTAGGTGTGTCAGTTTCCGAAACCGTATCAGTCATTTCGTCTTCTATAAAAAGACCTTGAGAGAACGAAAAAGATAAACATCCGTCATGATAGATGTCCCGAAGGGACCACCGAGTCTCCTATTTCGTAGACGGACGTTACGTCCTCTGGACCCAAGCTAGGGACCCAACCCTTATAGGGGACCTCTTCGTTTACCGTTAGGTGAGGTCATAAGAACGGACCTCTTAGGGTACCTCTCTCCTCGGACCACCCGATATCAGGTGTCCCAGCGTTTCTCAGCCTGTGTTGTCGTTGAAGTATGTGTGTTCGTAAGGAATACAACATTCAAATTTAATCTATCACATTACCCCACGAACGTCATGTGGAATGTTTATCATTTGTGAGTTACATAATATGAACATAAGACAAATATTTAAGATATTATCAAATCTCCCACTTTTTTCGTAATATATAATCTCGTATCACATCTTACCCCTCGTGGATTGGTGTTCTTAAAAAACATCACCCCCCACCCCCCGAGATTTTAGTGACGTCTACCACTAACGTCGGTACTTTAATTTTCTGCGAGTGAGGAACCTTCTTTCCAATACTGGTTGGATCTATCGTATAAGTTTTCGTCTCTGTAATGAAACGGTTGTTTCCAGACAGACCAGTTCCGATACCAAAAAGGTCACCAGTACATGCTTACACTCTCAACCTGACACTTCTTCCGACTCGTGACTTCTTAACTACGAAAACTTGACACCACAACCTCTTCTGACAACTCTCAGGGAACCTGACGTTCCTCTAGGTTGGTCAGGTAGGATTTCCTCTAGTCAGGACCCACAAGAAACCTTTCTTACTAAGATTTCGACTTTGAGGTCACGAAACCGGTGGAGTACGTCTCAACTAAGTAACCTTTTCTGAGACTACGACCCTCCCTAACCCCCGTCCTCCTCTTCCCCTACCGTCTCCTACTCTACCGACCTCCCGTAGTGGCTGAGTTCTCTACACTCAAACTCACTTGAGACCCTCAACCACTACCTGTCCCTCCGGAACGCACGACACTAAGTACCCCAATGTTTCTCAGCCTGTGCTGACTCGCTGACTTGACTTGGTGTTCTATTTTTTCTACTATGTGACCCCAAAGTCTTCTTGTATAATACTACAGAGAAGTATACGTATGAAACAAACTTTAATTCTTTAATCATTTAAAATGATTATACGTCCAAGAGTCTACTACAGTACATTGTATACCATGAAGTACAGGAGTCAGTCCTTAGAAATTAGTCTACCTTACGATAACCCGGAGTAAATAACCGTAGTGACCACAAGATATAGACAACGTAACGGATACTTACCAATCTACCTAAATGGTTAACATAATAAAATTCATCATTTGAACAACAACAAGTAAGCGATTCAGTATAGGTTGAGAAACGTTGGGGTACCTGACGTCGCACGATCCTAGGAGATAGGAGGCGATAGAGCGCCCAAACGAGTCTAAGTACAGGTAACTCAGTCACTACGATAGATTGGTAGAGTAGGAGAAAACAGGGGAAGAGGAGGACGAGAGTTAGGGAGGGTCGTAGTCCCAGAAAAGGTTACTCAGTCGAGAAGCGTAGTCCACCGGTTTCATAACCTCGAAGTCGAAGTCGTAGTCAGGAACGTTACTTATAAGTTCCAGTCTCCACGGGTCATCATTTTATGAATAAAAAGTTATTTTACCCTCACAGGGTCTTTTATAAATAAAGTGTCTTCACAAGATGTATGAAAAAAAGTTTCTTTTTTTTTCACAAGGTTTATACGACTTGTAAAGAAACAGTCGTTTACCGATACGTATGATACGATGAAGAGTCTCTAAAGGTTTTCGTCCTTTTTTGTGAACTAGAGAGGAAAGTTCCGTTTAAAGACATAATTAGCTACTAATTCTTTCCTTGATGTAATATATCCTTTAAACACGATACCTCTCACGTAAAGTTTTTCTTATAAACTGTTATCAGAGTACTAGTACAGTCAATATTTTAGAAATTGTAGATGTGTGTCTATGAACTTTTATTTGAAACAAATGAATTTTATATGTACTTTACAAAAACACTCCAAAACTTAGAGAATATTTATATTTGTACAAAAGTGAACTATAACGTTCTTTATGGCTAAATCTACTATATTCTAATTTAACAAAATCGATTTTTAAAACATTATAGATCATCTAACCCACTTTTTACTTATCCCCTCGATTCTACTTAGTGAGGAGTTTTAACGATACCTTGTTTCACTAAATTTTTCATCTTATATTTTGGGGTTCACAATAAAATTATTTCTACTTGTTAAATGTCTTAACTTCTCGTAATAACATTCCAAATCCTTTTCAGTACGTTCTCTACTCTAAACTCGACCTTGAATTTCCTTTTATACTAAATTCATAACACCCTTTCACCAAAACAAACAAATAAAATGATAAGATACAACCATTATCTCTTTATTTGTTCATCCTTCTACTCTGTACTTTTAACTACTAAACATCCTAGTACCTTTTTCGTTCTCTCAAGGTCTTTTTGTAGATAAAGACTAAATAACTGACACGGTTTCGGAAACTGACAAACCTAGTGTTATTTGACACCTTTTAAGAAGTTCTCTACCCTTATGGTCTGGTGGACTGGACGGAGAACTCTTTGAACATACGTCCAGTCCTTCGTTGTCAATCTCGACCTGTACCTTGTTGTCTGACCAAGGTTTATCCTTTTCCACATGTAGTTCCGACATATAACAGTCGGACGAATAAATTGAATATACGTCTCATGACGACAAGTTTCAGTCGTCATGAGAGGTGAGGGTCGTCACTACTAAGTTTGACGGAGGTCTATGACAGTCTACAGGGTCCTCCCGTCTTATCGAGGATCAACCACAGTGATCCTTACTTTTTTTTCTTCACTTGCACTTTAACACTTTCTACAGTAAACGGTCTGTCGAAAGTTGGTTTGACAACTTCTATTTTCTCGTACAGTAAAGTTATTATTATCTAAAGAAAAAAAAATCTGATACCGTGTGTATACGGAAAAAATTTTTTTAATAAACCGACGAAACCCAGAATCAACGTCATACGAACTAGAAAGTGACACCACGTATCGGAAGAGATCAATACCGTGAGCCCGAGATCTCGTGTACCCGAACAATCAACGTCATCCGTCCGAATCAACGAGGTTCCGTACACCCTAGAATCAAGGTGTTGGTCTCTACCTTGGGAACAGTGGACGTAACTTTCCGTCTAAGAATTGGCGACCTGGCGGTCCTTTCAGGGGTGTATGCAGAAAGACTGTATGTAAAAGATACAGTGTGAGTGAACCCCTAGACAAACCGTAAGGAGGAATACAAAAGGTGACGGAGTAAAATACTATATGCGCATATATGGGAATCTAGGAGAATGTCATAGAAGGGATTTAGACTGAAAACTCAGAAAGTAAGGTTCTACACTTTTCTTTACAATCGTGTAGTTCTCTGACTTTTGAACAGTTTTCCAAAGTGTGGAAAATAAAGACAGTTTATGTCACTCGGAAACATATGAGAAGAGTCAAGAGATTTGGAAGTCTAATTCTCGAAAGTACCACTCACTCTGGGAAGTCACATTTGGAACTTCGTCCGTGTTATAACAATCCTCGGTCACTATTTTATCTTCTTGATGGACAACGGGAGTCGACTGATTGGATGGATGTCCTCGTCCTGTCTCCGAAGCCCGGAAATAATGAACCGAACTCCGTCTCTCGTCCTAAACACCGACTGTTACTTTGGATAGGTCTCAGAAGGGTCCCGAATTATAGTAAACGTAAAAGGGATATTTACAGTGCGAGAGTTCCGGAATTTGTTTCCTAGAGAAAGAAAGGAACTTCTCTAGTCCCTCTGTTTGTCATATGATTCCGTCATCCACGAAAGTTATCCTCACTCCATACGACAAAGAAGAGAGACGAGACTACACCTTTCTACGTTATAGAAACCAGATTGACTGAATACTTTTTACGGGATTATAATTATATTTCATTCTACCTTTTAATAATGGACCATCCGTGATCCTCTAAGTGACAAAATAAGTTGTTTCTAAATCATACAAGATGAGAAACAGTCTGTGACGTCACTTGTTTTGTTTGTTTTGAGATATGGGTCCCTCCAATGTAAATTACGTGGTACTCTCAAAAAGACTTTCTATATGGTGTAGTCGGACGATCCTTGTTCCTGTCCCCTACTTTTCGTACGTTTAATGTATTTCTCTTTTGGGTTCTTTAAATTTATTATATATACGTTCCTCTACCGTATTAAGTTCATCGACCACATGGATTTTCTTCATCTTTATTGGTCATATAAATTCCTTCAATGGACAAACCGGTTTCATACAACTTAAACCAATGATAAAAAATGTTGGATCTTAAATTCATTTTCGTTTGAGGGGAAACAACTACAATGAAAGATGAAGACATAAGACACAACATGTTTTATTCTTGTTACTCCGTTACCGCCACTGAAATATTTTCAACCTACCCTTCCCACTACGACTTACAACGATTTTTGAGACATATAATAGACATTCGGAATGTGCGTGGTTCAATTATATTAGTATAGGTAAAAGTCCACACATGGGTCTCAGACTTTACTCTATTGAAACGGTTTGTGGGTGACGAATATTTAAGATCTCCGAGTCCTTAAACTTTCCAAATCGACTGAGATTTCACTCTAGTTTAATTTCAAAGGACTTCCGTCCGTGACCAAGATACGTGTCACTACGGAAACTCTGAGACTACGTGTGTCCTCACCCCCACCCCGGACCCTCCCGTCACTCTAAAATCTCCTCCGACCGAACCAGGAAGTCACCTCACCGTCTCGGTGGGTCATCCCGGTCAAACTCCCCCTCTCCAACCACCCTCTTCTCTATTAATTGACAATCTTTAAGAACTCAGACACTTGTATTCTCTAAAGTATATCCTTCGTTTAATAGTTCGTTTCCGTTGACGTACAATTCCCAAATTCAGTCAGACCGTGGACAAAAAACATGAAGTTTCGAACTAACCTTGCGGAGGTCTGAGTAAGTGAAAACACAACAGGTGTAGACGAAAACACGATGTCAGACGTCACTGTCTCGACTCGTCCACGTCCACCGGGCGTCGCCCGACGTTATGATCTCCATAAGTGATAGGCCGGGAACTGTCGGTTTCAAATTCCAAATTCGTAGGAACCTAATATATTATCTCATTCTAAGAGGAAACTTTATGCTTCACTCCTCCGATCCTACTCATGTCGACATCAGTCCAAACACATAAAACCACCTTAGATTAGACTATTGAACAACTTGTTTACTTATTTATCGATTCTTATGAGACTCTTTATTTCGTTCTTCAAAAGTTACCGAGGTACCTTTGCGTATTACCAGTTAAAGGAAGTATCGAGTGACAACTCGTAAGAGACATACAATATCATTTGAGATAACTGTCATCAGAAAACCCCTCTACAACGAATATTGACCTTGAAATATATTTAAAATATATTAAATAAATATATTTATGTATGTTTGAACCTTTTATTACTCGGGTAAAAGTTTATAAAACCATTCATTTTTTATTAAACGGATTTCGTTATACGAATACTTATGAAAAGTCGAGTCATAGTAGGTCACTCAGTATAAACAAAATCTATAAATATTTTCTGACTAATTTTATTCATTCTGAACCATATAAACGTAATAAGGATGAAATTTCATCCATTCTAGCTCAACTCCTTTTGTTGTAATCCTTAACTAAACCAGAAGAATCTATAAAACATTGACAGAATAAAATTTTGATGAAAATCTTTTAGGGACTAACAAACTTAAGGGTCGAATATACTTAAGGTTGGTTTATAACTGAAAATTTTAATAACTTTGTATGGTTTTTTATAGTGTCTCAAGTAGAAGGAAGAAACCTTAGACACCTAGAATATTATAAGGAGGTCGGGAAGTCTTACTGTTCTTCCTTGCATCCCTCAGACTAAACAGGAGTTCGTAGTAAACCACACTCGAGTTCAAAAGGAGTAGACCTTTTACCCGGGGAGATACCTACCAACATTCTCAATATACTAAATTACACACGTTTTTTTATTGATGTGACCTTTAGGAAGTACTTGATGGTTCAATTAAAACCTCTTTCAACAAAGTGTATCAACAAAAAACTATAAATAGGTTTTTGACTAACATTTGAAATAAAAAATTACTATAGAAGAAATAACCCATAAAACAAAACAAATAACCTATAAAACAAAGATAAATTTAGGAAACAATAAATAAAGATTTGAAGGAATCCGAATTCTCTGAAACGGTATCTTTTCCTTGAATATTTGTGTATTTAATAATTTTCTTTATAACCTTTCTTCATGTATGTACAAAAAAAAAAATTATAGAAAATAGTCCAACTCCTTCAAGAAATGATAAGACTCTGACAACACACAAAAACAGTACTTTCCCACAACCTTTAACAACTTGCAAAAAAGTTGTAGTTATCTTTACTAGTAGACCAAAAAGGGAGGAAATAAGACAGTAATACTACATAATGTAAAAAAAAATTACCTCAACTAAATGTTACACAATCAAAGTTGCACATGTTATATCACTCAGTCAATCTGTACGTATATATAAACAGGTTCTAAGAAAAGGGAATATACAATAATATTTCACAACTCATGTCAAGGGACATGACATGTCGACCAAGAACAACCAATAGACTAAATATATATCATCACACATACAATTGGAGTCTAAACTTTAGTACCTATATACGATGGTACTACGAGGACCAAAAATTTTGTACTATCAACCAGACAACAACAAGTCAGTGAATCGTCATAGACTGATAAACGCTGGGGTACCTGATCTCGGACGTCCGAAGAGACAGGAAGGGGTAGAGGGTCTCGAGTTTGAGTAAATGTAACTCAGTCACTACAGCAAGTTGGTAGAACAGGAGACAGCAGGGGAAGAGGAGGACGGAAGTCAGAAACGGACGTAGTGTCAGAGAAGGTTACTCAATCGACAAACGTAGTCCACCGGTTTCATAACCTCAAAGTCGAAGTCGTAGTCAGGAAGGATACTTATAAGTACTGAATAAGGAAATCCTACCTGACCGACCTAGAGGAACGACAGGTTCCCTGAGAGTTCTCAGAAGAGGTAGTGGTGTCAAATTTTCGTAGTTAAGAAGTCGCGAATCGGAAGAAATACCAGGTAGAGAGTGTAGGTATGCACTGATGATTTTTGTGGTATCGAAATTGATCTGTCTGGAAACAGTCGTTTCATTACAGAGACGAAAAATTATACGACAGACAACAATATCGAAAAGAAGGTTCCTCGTTCCCAGAAAATTAAAGTACCGACGTCAGTGGTAGACACCACCAAAACCTCGGGGGTTTTATTTCAGAGAGTGACAAAGATAACAGAGGGGTAGTCAAACGGTACTTCAGTACCCTGGACTACCGTACTAGAATCAAAAAACTTACAACTTGAAATTCGGTTGAACAAGTGAGAGGAGAAAGTGGAAGTAGTTCTCCGAAAAATCAAGGAGAAGTGAAAGACGGTATTCCCACCACAGTAGACGTATAGACTCTGACAACTAAAAAGAAGGTAGTTAGAACTAAGGTCGAACACAAAGTAGGTTGGACCGTAAAGTATACTACATGAGACACAAATTCAATTTATTCATCCCACTGTTAAATGTCGGACTATATGAACAAAGGGATAAAACTTGGTCAGGTAACAAGGGATGGGTTAAGATTGACAACGAAGAAGTGGACGTGTGTCCAAAGTGTCCTCCGTCCATTCCATTAGTCCATAAGGGTAGAGAAATTCCTAAAGGGTCAACCCTAGACATGTCAGTTTCCTCAATCACACCCGTTACTTCATCTTCATCTACAAAAAGACCTTAAGAGAACGACAAAGATACTAGGGTGCCTACAACCGTTAAACTAGAGACCACGGAGACGGAAAAGATTTAGGTCGAACTTGTACACCTTAAAGAACCAAGTGTATGATAACTTCGGATTGAACCCCTTAAAACTCGCAATTGAAACGAACGTACACTTTGTTCAACCAATTTTGTATAAAATATACTTTGTATTTAATCTTCTTGTTTGTGCAAAATTACTATTTACTAACTATTTATTTTTAGTCGATAGGTTTTGTTAAATTAAGTCGCTTATAAATAATCAATAAAAACACTCCAGAGAAGGTAATGTACACCTCCGTCCCAGAGACAAAAGCATCTTGTATTCCCGAACACAGCATACATTTCCGTGTATGACATAAGATATAAACTTCCAACGATTGTCACCTAGAATTTACAGAAGTGGTGTTTTTCTCTACACCATTCATACAATGTACTACCTCCTTAATCGATTTCGACGTCACGTTGTATCCGAAGGGACCACCGTGTCGTCATTTCTTAGGAGGACGGTTACGGCCTCTGTACCCAAACTAGGGACCCAATCGTTCTAGGGGACCTCTTCCTTTACCGTTGGGTAAGGTCATAAGAACGGACCCTTTATGGAACTTGTCTCCTCAGATCACCCGATGACAGGTATCCGAGTGTTTCTCATCCTGTACTCACTCGTACGTGTGTGCATCATATCATATCTTCACGTAGTTGAGTTGTGTAACATGTGGAATTTGAATGTCTTATAAGACATAGTTAATATAGAGGTAATTAACCTTTTTTCACTTTCCACTTACCTAACTTTTACTACTTCCTTTTACTTGATACCGGAAGTGACTCTCACACAAAAACTCCTCTACATAATAGTCTGTCTGTATCCTAAAATGATATCTTTTAAATAAAATCTTAGTGTATAATCGAGAATATTTATAGATACAAAAATACCATTTCAGAGTAGGGAATCTTTGAATTCCGTACCATCACATAATCTCCCCGACACCTAAAAATACCTCCATTGGTTCTGTGTTAAATCACTATCTAATAGATTCTTTATTCAAATAAAGAGAAAGTCTTGACAAATGAATTGACCGACCTACACCCACTGGGTCCGAAGTCTCCTCTTGGGACTAGTAAGTCCCTGGCTCCGGGAAAACGGAACAACGAGAAAGTAGGGGATCATTGGTAGACGTAGGGGTACTAGTTCCTATCGAGTCGGGGTGCAAACGTAGCACCACACGTCCTTCATCTTTTCCTGGTTTTCCGCTTATATAGACAAGAGGAGTCCAGAACTGATTGTTCAGTGTGTGTAGGATCGTGAGACCGGTTATAAACCACTGTACGGTGTGGATTAATCTCCTCTCCGACCCTTGGTACCAAATATAAGACCCATCGGTTTCTCAGGGGAGTTGACAGACACTGATATTTTTACTTGCACCTCTTATCTATGACATCCTGATCGTCAGAAACGTCACCGATCAAAAAAGATCCATGGTTTCACTTGTGAAATCTAAGGTCTAGGTAAAAATTTTATCCAAAAATTTACTCTAAAAAAATTACATTTATATGTGTACACAGATTGTGTGTACAGACATGTCAACTATATGACAAGAATTTGTCTTACAGATTCGTACTGTAACGTACAGACACTCTGTCGGACATTATCACTTGTTGTGGTTGAAACGACTGCAACTTTTAGTGTCTGTTCATCATCATTGACATCTCCCATATCTCAAGTTCCTCACCTACACCGTGGACGGAAGAACACCCTTTATGACTACAGTCGAAATGAAAAACGAGTCGAAGGAGGTAGAATACTTTCTCTCAGACGAAGTGGCGGACCCGACACAGTGTACGAACGGAAAGACGACAGAGGCAGAAGACATACTAAAACCACAGACACAGAACTTCCGTAGTAAAACTTGAAATGTAGACTAAAGACTAAGTGGCTGTATTACCCCAGGTCCACAAAAGAATCATCAAAACTTTGGTAACTGAGACTTAAACATCTCTACTTGTGTTCTTTTTTTCATTAAATTTAATTTTTCCGTTTCAACGAGTCGACTTGACACGAGACTTATTTTTATTGAAACCAGTTGAATAGTTGAGGAAAATCGAAAGAAATCTACCTGGGTAGAACCCTCCCCTGAAACCCCGTCTTACCTCCGTACATATACATACTGACTCAGGAAGAGACAAGTGGACTTTGATAGTGTCGTAACGGAAAATTAACCGATATGGGGTTATGTTTTATTAAAAATTTTATATTTGTTTACCTGTGTAGAATATCTGAAACCGTATACTATCGAACGTTATGTCAATGATATTATTAAACTTTAATATTAGGAAGGGTCCACTACTTCCTCTAAACCCAATCTTACCATCAAGTTATTTAAATAAATACTTAGATCTTATAGTGAAGTAGATTATTAAAATGAATAAAATAACTATATTAATTGTATATTGTAGTATAATCAAAGTCTACATGTCATATGTACACTAAATACAAATATAACGTTTTACTAATAGTGTGATTCACATCAATTGTAGGTAGTGGTGAGAATCGACATTCATGTAAAAATAAAGTCAAATTTATTCAATATGATCCTATAACCGAAGAATCCACCGTGATCACCATTCCTTGGGTGGACGGTTATGTCTCCGTATTTTCTACACCCAAACTAGGAACCCAACTCTTCTAGGGGACCTCCTCCCGTACCGTTGGGTGAGGTCATAAGAAAGGACCTCTTAGGGGTACCTATCTCCTCGGACCGCCCGATGTCAGATATCCTAACGTTTCTCAACCTGTGTTGACTCGCTGACTCGTCTGTCGTGTATCATCCTATAAAACGTTTTCGTGACAAAGTATCTAAGACAAAGAAGGATCATCTCTAAATAGTTTAACATGATTCCTACGTACAAAATCTCAGATTTTTAGGATCAAAATTTATGATCTAGTCGGTTAATGGTAACACTGGTTACAAAGACGAGGACAAAGGAGTAGGACGATAAAAGACAGTGGGACTGGACAACACCACTTTTTACTATCTTACGTGTAATTCACGAATCGTTTAACTGACTGTGATTCACGGGTTATTTATTACCGTCGACAACAATAACGATAATATCTACACCAACAACAACAACACTAAAAACAAAATTATAACGGTATGTCGTCGGGTATTAAAAAGGATTTAGGAGTAATCCCGAATTGAAACTTGACTTAAAGTCCCCGTTCGTTATAATTTTTAATGGATAAAGACCGTAGTAATCTCACTTACAGTACATGTCACAACGTACTACCTAATTAAGGAGTATTTAGTGAAGACATTAGTAAAAAGTATGAAACTTATTATGGGACCAAATGTACAATATAGAGTCTCCTTTGTGTCACCTTTACACCGTTCTTATAAAGGTCTATGATTAGGACCAAGGAGACTTGACAAGGAGATAATAAATCATTTTCTTGGTGAACCAATAGGGAGACATTAGGAAATCGAAAGTTTATTAGAAAGTGACTTCCTATTTTTCTAATATCTTATGTGGTTTGTTAAGTGGTAAGTACGTGATTGAACTCTGAGATATTTTTGCTTCATACTGTGTAAATTTCCTCGATTCACTATTGTAAAAGTTTACATGAACTTCGTAAATATGTAAGTTCTTGTTATTTTGACAAAAAATAGGTCCAATTTTGAGTATTGTGTAAAATTCCAACTTAAACCCCTTCAACGGTTTTATCTACTCAAAGTCGTCTTTATATTTTGGTGAGTCACTATCTAACACGGGAGACCTTCTCAGGGTCGATAAAAAGATTCTCGAAACACCAAACGACCTAACGACCAAAGTGATGGATATACAACGGTAAACTACTGAATAGAGTCAAACTTAACGGTTTTAGTACGAAGATTTTTATGTGTGTCGAGTAAGTTGACACAAAGGAGTATTTTTGGTAAACGACAAAGTTACTTGTAACCAGGGGTTTATGTCCGTAGTGTCTTGTAAAGAACCTTTGGTCTTATACGACTCGTAAAATATACGGAGTAGTGTATTTGACAAAATTCGTCAGGATGCCTCTATATCAAAATAAAAGAAACAAAATGTCTACCCCTTTGACTCTGTGTCTCTTCAATTCATTGAACAGGTTCCGGTCTATCTATCATTTCACCTAAAATTTTTTATAAATGCAGACCTCATCATAGTCCCGATAGTGAGAGGTAAAATAATACTGTTAAAGACAGTGACCTTTACTCAAAGGTCTGTAAACAGGACCTGTAGCGTCCTGATTATGTATATGGGTAAACAGAAAGGAGTAATGAAATGAAAAGGGGAGAGATGAGGAAGTGGAAATACGTAATCCTTGTAGAAGTTCCTTACATCAACTGTTATAGATCATTAAGAAGTACGTTTTCCCATCATTAATTCGGAGACCTCGAGTACCTATTACAACTTATTTAAAATCACAAGGATTAAAACTTTTGTTGATCTTAACAAAGTAGGTAAGTAACAATACGGAGAGTAGACTTAGTAAAAAACAGGTTACATGACGTCTCTTTGGATTTGATGACAATATTTCTACCTTTAATTTTATTCTAGTTTCGTATCCCTCTTTTTAATCAAGATCAACTACTATGACCGTGAAGGTAAGTACTGTACTAACCATAGAGAATGCATAGTGAGAAAAAAAAAAAAATTATTTTTTGTTTCTAGTTCGGAGGATTTTTCTTTTTAAGAAATAACATTATACATACTTAATCAGTGTCCGATTCCAGTTTATACATTCTGTTACTTATGTATAAAACTCTTTGATTTTGATTTTCGTGTTCGGAGAGACACACAGGAACAAACAAAGTTTGAAGACAAAATTTCTACTTATATTTCTACAAGAAGGTTCCCAAAATAACGTTTACACGTTTACACCTTAAGTCGTTTAAAGAAGAAAGTACCCTAAATGAACGTGACTTTAAGATCTTAGTAAAGGTCAAAACAAGGTACTCGATATTAAAAAAAATAGTACTACGTCTTGTACGTATATGTAAATTGTCTGTATGTATATAAACGTATGAACTTTGTCTTTTAGTGTTTTGTCAGATCAGGAATTATATTTAATGTGTCTGACCATAAAAATAAGAAAAATAAAAATTTATCTGATAAGGACTAGTAGAGGTGACTTTACTAATTTTTAGTGACTACCTAGTGCTGAATGTTTAAACATTTTGTCACCAGATCTGTTTATTTTTTAATAAATGTCGGATTGACTGTTAAAACTGGTATTAGTTCATATATACATCTTAACTAAATACCTATATTTATTATTCCATAAACACATTAAAGTGTGTCGAATAGACAAACTTAAATCGAAATTATACCGACAGAAACGTTTCAAAAACAAAATACTTATAGGAGTCTGTTTTGAAAATCTAAGTCTTAAATACTCACGATCTGTCGTACAGGAACTCATATTTCTAAACGGAAGATTTTAAAAGAGGTTTTTGAGTTCGGAGACATTCATAGTCATTTAGTATTTCACAAATGAAAAAATTAGATTTAACACGTTACCATTTTATATCACAACACAATGAACTCATTATCACAGTAAACGTTAAATAGTAAACGTCTTCTGATAAACTTGAGTCCTGACAATTATTAAAAATCTTGAAAATTTACCCTCGATCCAACTCCAAGGTCAAAGTCTTTCCAAAGTAAATTAACTATAAATGAGAATCTACAAAGGACCCATTAAAAAAAATTTATCCTTAAAAGACCGGGAACTTTACACTTGTCACTAAATTCTTCCATTGGAAACTCGTCCTATACAAAGGTTTACCAAGAATACACATCCTTTAGATTATTATTAATCTCGATAGTCGATGACATAACCCAAGAATGCGTCCAAGTCTGTAAGACGGCTTACGAAATATATACGAGGAAATTAAGAATATCGTTGGAATCCTTTCATTATATAATAACAAGAGTAAAATGTATCCTCCTTCGATTCCGATTACTACGTCGATTCATTGATGGTCCCACTGTTCTGGAGTCGAGGTTCAATTCTAGGTTTTTGACTAACTGAGATCTCAGGGACCCGAAATATTGGTGAAAGATGACAAGTATTATTTACGGGATAGAGAAGAGTGGATATTGGGTCCCTTCTGTGTGATAGGTCCTAAACTAACATGAAAGGGGGATGGATGTGGGTCCCGATGGCTAAACATATCACGTCACTTTTTATTTTAAACCTCGGGGAACAAGTTTTTTCGTCCTTCCTTTCACGACAAGTTTACTGGTTTTATATTTCGACAAAGGAAATAAGATACCAAAAGGAGAGTTGAACGGTAGCACAAAAAATAAACGATAAGTTGTAGTATGACTCATTTCTTTTAATTTTAAAATTTCATAATCACACAAAATGACGGGTAACAATATAACACGTTAACGTCAACATTTACGTTTATATTCTAGCAAATTGAATTTCGTCTTAGTGGTCGTAACGTGTTAAACATAAAGTCTCGAATATATACGTAGAGATAAAGTAAGAATTGCACTTTTGTAACACGCTGATTGAGTCGACACAAATAAAGTGAGGAACTATCCACCTGAAAGATGAATACGAGACACGGAAGTCGAATGACTTTTCATTCCTTCCTCAACTTTCCTTTCCTTAGTAGAACGGGATAGAAAGGGAAAGAAAGAGACAGTAGCCAACATCGTATTTACCAACCGATTGTGTCCTTTCTTTACTCATACTTTCCTATGTTAACCCAAGAACAAAAAAAAAAAAAAAAAAATTCGTAACGAAAGAAAGACGTGACCTTCTATCAAGACCAAGTTTGTCTTTGGTACTAAAGGACTCCGACGGTTACGGTAGGTAGTAAGTCAGTATCTGTGAACGTGAGTTACCCTCAGACGAGTCGAGGGTGTATAACACCCAGGTGGTCTTAAGATCCGAGTCTCCTGTGGTCTTTGTGATATACGTTTACCCCTTCTCTGTGTATTACACAGACACAGGAGACGAGTATACGTATAAAATAGTGAGGTAACTTGAATCTTTTGGGTTCAAGTTCCTATCTTAATAATTCTTAAAATTCCCCCGTTACAGTTCTTCGTCTATTTTGTTCGTTCCCTAGCAAACTCGTAACATTTTGGCGAGTCCAAAAGGTTGGTACTCCGATAAAGACAGACGTGTGTAAAGGGTCCGATAGAAAAACACTGAAAAAAAGAGGATGACTACTGAAAATAATAAATGTAATAAACCCCCATCTCCTTTCCTTATGTAGTACCTCCAACAACATTGGGGATTCTGGAAGTCTTGAACGGAACTGGAACCCCTCCCGGGTACGCTGAACGAGATACGACCGTGAATATAAGACAAACTCTAGGACTTCAACCTATTAAAACTGAATTGTCCGACTGTATAACGACAGTCAAGAGATCTTTGTCTATGCTTACGTAGGAAACTACTTCCCTAATGTGGTTTCTGACGGAGATACGAAAAAGTAGGATTTCCCAAATTAGCAAGTTCTTTAAATAGTATAATTTCAAAGTTTTAACCTCGTAAATAGTCTTCTCGTGTTAAGTCAACCAAGACCGTCGAGTCACCCTCTCTTCCGGGTCTTAACGACCCCTGACCTTTAAGTTCCGTCTGTACCGTCTCTTCTTGGTAGTCTTTTCACGTAAAAGAGATCCGTTGTAGTACTGGAGGGAGGGGGGTGTTCATCGAAGAACACCAAGATGTGACGGTAAACAAAGGAAACGTTTTAGGGTAAACAATCCCTGATCACTAACGAACGATAGATATCCCACAACTCTTCTAAGGAGAGGTTTATAAAAAGGTTACAAAAACGGGACTGACGAAATAAACGGATACAGGGAATGGAGTCGTCCTTTGGGAGAACTCACACCAGGAGGAGTCCTAAAGATTTCGGGTCGGTGGATGGTACGGATAAGAAGTGGATTTCTTTTTAAATACGTCTATGAGGATAAACAAGACTAAAAAATTATAACTATTAACGGAATTCCAATTTCGTCGTCCGTACATCCAATAGGGTTCTCGATAGAGGATAGTGAACCATCATGACCAAGGTATCGAGGACTTAGAGACGTTCGTGTGTCGGTCCAAATCTCCAGTGATAAGGTAAGACAGTTCATGACAGACGTGATATCCAGAGAACTCCAGAGGTAACGAACCGAACTCTACTACCTTCCATATCTGTACGTAACGAGAGGTCTCCTTAAGAAGAGTGGTCTAAAGAAGTCAGTCAGAGAAACGAAGGAGAATATATGGAATCTCGAACCATCATCTACTTCCTCCCACCCTGTCAAAACACCAGGGAAGAATCGTTAAGGAAGTATCCACCGGACCTAGAAACGAAATCTTAATACTTGTGAAACATTGGTCCCAAAAGTCGAAATCCTAGGGTCCTCTTTAATGTTGGCAACTCTTAGAGTCGACTGTAGGACGATTTATTTAAACTATCGTTTATGAAATATAAAACGAAACGGATTCTATTACTGCATAATAAATTTGGTACCGGAAGACCTTTTTTTCCGAATTAAGTATCTTCAGTAAGACGGTAATCTTCAAAGTCTACATACTTACTTCAAAAAAAAAAAATTAATATTGAAAGGGAGTGAATAAAAGAATAACTATTGAAAAGACCAGACTTCTAAAAGTCCTTATAAAGTAATCCCCTAGAACCCTTCTCTACAAAGGAAATGACAGTAATATTTTTAATGTATTTATATTATGGTTATTACATATATATCTCCTGAGTTTTACACTTAATTTTTCAAACGGATACCTACTTTTAGACACCGTAAATTGTAATTCTGTATTACATGGTTTAGTGAGGAATATCATTAGGTCTCTTGAAATTAGTTTATAATTAAACTTCACCTAAGGTTGACGGTAAACTCTTAGACACATACATAAACACTCCTACAATTTTACGTCCGAGTAATAACACATACAGACGACAGGTACAGAGACTATTACGTTCACCTGTAAAGATCGTAAAATTTATAAAGTAAGCCAAATAGTAAATTACATAACCTTGTCGGACGTTTCTATGATTAATATATTGTGGGTTAAACAAAATAACAAGTCGCAAACCTTCGAGGACTTCTGTTCAGTAAACCGTCAGGTAACCACCTCTGACTTCATTTGGACCTATCAATGGTCTGTCGAAATCTTCTTCATGAGAGTACCGAGGAAAGTCGGCTTCTGTGTAACGTTCGTGTTCCTCTCTAAAGATTACTACATCTTCTTCACTTTCTTGTTAAAGTATGAGTGCTCCATTTTCGTTTTGTAGTTAATTACTTTATCCCGTCTACTGTATTACTATTAAGGCAGACAAAAGGAGTCAATGACATATACATAAGACTATTAAATCACAAATAAAACTCTACCTTCGTTCTATTTACAAGTATGTAAACCGAAAGGTCATCCGCCGAAACCTTCAAAAGGAAACCTCTTATTGTAAAACTTCCACGACTCTGAACTAAAACGGTCTCCGAGGATATCCTTATACTTTCCGGTCGAGGAAACAGAACCCAGTTCCAGTTACGACTCTATCTTGAATGTGAGGTCTTGGATCCCCTATAATCCGACGTGATGGGGGAGTCAGCCTCTGAAGAGGACCCTACTGTGTCAATGAACCGGAGGAGGGGAGGGGAAAGGACAAAGGACGACGAAGACGAGGGAACGTCTAGAGGGGTCCCTAGAAAAAGAACTATTTAGTGATTGTATATTCAGGACTAGAGTCCGAGACGAAGACGTCTTCCACTGGATTCGATGATTATAGGTAATTAAGTATAATATTTGTCATAACCTAAATGAAAATGACCCTTATTTTAAATTGACCCGATGTTTAAATTTTAACGGTTTTTTTTTTTTTCTCTAAGTTTTGGTATTACGAAAGGTATTATACAATTGAGAATAGTGGAAGAAAGAAACAGTCCCTATGTACTACCTAAACTGTAGGGTAGTCCCTGCCCAACCGTTACAAGAGGTTAACCCCTCAGTCGACTAACCCAGTCCCTTTAATAGTCTTCTACTTCTTTGACTTCACGTTCTTGTTTACTTAGAAGATTTAAGTTCTACCCTTACGGAGTCCCATCGATCGTACCTTTTTGTTTCGTTCATTCAGACAAAAATTAAAGATATTCATCGTTCAAAACCTCAGACTTATCACAGAACTACGTCAGGGAACGGATTCAATCCTAAGAGTCAAAAAAGGTTTTCACGTGTTGAGAAGAAGTCCCCGTAAAACCAATCCAAAAGTACAGGTAATGTAACACCAAAAGTGAAAACATTAACTTCACCTCGATAACCTCTCTTCCTGGTGATAGATATCTTGACATGAAATTTCCAGTGACTTAAACAACAGTATCAATTATAAAAGGTTCGAAAGGGGATTTTAATGTTACACTTATATCTTCCGTACCTTCAAACGTGTCCTTTAGTACGTGTATTTTAGTGTATAATCCATGTCGACTGTCCTTTGAAGAGAAGACTTCCTTTTCGAGAACTTTATAAATTATCAAAAAGTATACAAATACCTTTAGGAGAACTTTTTTCAAAGAGCAGACATAGACCTTTAGGAAGAAGTTCATGAACGTACACTTAATAGAATTTTATATATAACTGAATTATTTTTTTACAACTCTGTAAAAACTTTTACCGTATAAAGAATATTTCCATTGTTTACTTAGAGTAGTAAAATCTACACAACGAAACTAAATAAAACAATCCACACACATAAGTACATCACGAATAACTCTGTTCTACTAAATAAAAATTTACTTTTCTTTACTTCACGGTTGACACCTAAACTTATGTAATTCGATTTCTTTAACAGGTTCACAGAATTCAAATGAATCGATAATAAATACTTCTAATTTAGGAAATTTTCTCCTGGTTTCTTTGAGTAACCCATACGACCCTCCTAACAATAAGATCATGATTTAATAGCACACTATTATCCCTCCCCTTTTCGTGTAAAAATTCGAGTACTTAAAACTTGTTTATTTATTTCGTATATATTCTATCTCAAAAGTGTTTATAACCATAAGTGTTGGTCCTCTATGACCAGATATGTATAACTGTAAAAGAGGTCGACACTAGTAAACCTCCTAACGTTGTTTAAGATCTCCACTCCGAAGGGACTATCAAGTCAACCATTTCTTAAGTGGACGTTACGTCCTCTGGGGTCAAGTTAAGGACACAGTCCTTCTAGGTGACCTCTTCCCTATCCGATGGGTGAGATCATAAGAACCCGAAAGGAACATCGAGTCGACCATCTCTTAGACGGACGTTACGCCCTCTGGACCCAGGTTAGGGACCCAACACTTCTAGGGGACCTCTTTCCTTTCCGATGGGTGAGGTCCTACGACCGGACCTCAGTGTCTCTCAGCCTGTACTACCTCGCTGAAAGTGAAAGTGAATTCGGTGGGTAAAAAGTAGTATCTAGTATTCTATCTCTCGGAGGATAGACACCAGTACACGGTCGTAAGAAGTCCAGTACTGAAACCAAACATGGGTAAACACGTTGAATTTGTCTCATTGGAATCCATTTTAAACGTTCAGAAATTTTAGGATCAAGGACAAAATTACGTATAGGGTATCACCGTGGTGACAGAAAAGGAAGAACGAAAGACAAAAGGGTAGAAGAAGACCTCCGATTTATGTAAGAACAAGGAGTAAGAGAAAAAAGTTATCCCGATTGTTATACCCTAATTAATAAGTATGTTTGTTAATTAATTAACGTAGAAGTTTTGACTGACCTCTTTTCCACCTAAGTTGGATATTAATTTTGGGGTTCAAAAGTTAGACGATAATATGGTAAATTTTTAACAAATTAATTTTTTTATGGAACAATTTCTCCATATGGTAATCTACTACTTACTGTCGTGTGTGTGTATGTACCTACTCTGGTACATGTGTGTGTGCATACACACATTAAACGAGTATGGGTAGGGTGACCTTATACTCTTTGGATTTTACCGTTACAGTGATTCGATTCTCACAGTCTGAAATAAAACCCCCCCCGAGGTTTTAGTGACGTCTACCACTAATGTCGGTACTTTAATTTTCTACGAATGAGGAACCTTCCTTTCAATACTCGTTGGATCTATCGTATAAGCTTTCGTCTCTGTAATGAAACGGTTGGTTCCAGGCAGATCAGTTCCGATACCAAAAAGGTCATCAGTACATGCCTACACTCTCAACCTGACACTTCTTTCGACTCGTGGTTTCTTGACTACGAAAACTCGACACCACAACCTCTTCTGAGAACTCTCAGGGAACCTGACGTTCCTCTAGGTTAGTCAGGTAAGACTTCCTCTAGTCGGGACCCACAAGAAACCTTCCTTACTACGATTTCGACTTTGAGGTCATGAAACCGGTGGAGTACGCTTCTCAACTGAGTAACCTTTTCTGAGACTACGACCCTCCCTGTCCCCCGTTCTCCTCTTCCCCTGCTGTCTCTTACTCTACCGACCTACCGTAGTGACTGAGCTACTTGCACTCAAACTCACTTGAGGCCTTAAACCACTACCTGTCCCTCCGGACCGCACGACACTAAGTCCCCAGCGTTTCTCAACCTGTGCTGACTCACTGATTTGACTTGACTTCTAACTGTAGTTTTTATCAAACAGGAATTCCTTCAAAATTCCTCAAACCAACCATAAATTCGAAAATTTTACTAATTGTTCTTCCATTCCCGTCGGAGAATCGACCGTGCCGAAACGATTTTGTATCAAAAATTTTACTCTGTAATTACACATTTACGAACATCGTATAGTTCATCAGACCTGTTAAACAACTCCTTGTGTATGTGTTTCATAATAAATTCTCTTCGTTTAAGCCTTTAGAGAACATTCAAACATTTATTGTCAGACTGTATGGTGAAAGTGATTGAAACACCGAAAAGTACTTATTTTAAGACTTCCGCTAATCGGTAATACGTCTGATAGGACCTGGACGTAAAACTGTCTATAAAAATCTCCTTTGTTTTTCGACTAATAGTTTTATCCTACAACAGTTATAAATTTTTTTATCAAAATCAAAGATAAATTAGGAAATCATGTAACGATGGACAAGTCAAATATGAAAGTACCGGTACAACTACTAATCGAAGTTAAACCTCGTAATGGACAATAAAGGTAAGTATACTAATGAATCCTCATCCTTTCGTATCATCTGACTATTATTAGTTTTTACCTAATAAGGCGTGGAAAGTCAAACAAGGAGGTTTCTTTCTTTCCCATA
Organism: Capra ibex; assembly: GCA_006410555.1. Taxonomy (NCBI): domain Eukaryota; kingdom Metazoa; phylum Chordata; class Mammalia; order Artiodactyla; family Bovidae; genus Capra; species Capra ibex. Next base: position 33,039,312 of record SJYO01038709.1, read on the forward strand.
CCTATCTATATCAGTTTTAGGTAAAAAGGACGGATTCGTATCTAAATCCCTCTCTATTACTATTAATTCCATATTATCCATCTACTCTATATTGGTTTCGGTCGATATTAAGATTTCAACAAAAGAATAAGTCAGTCAAGTTAAGTCAAGTCAGTGAGTAAGTATAGGTTGAGAAACACTGGGGTACCTGACGTCGTGTGCTCCGAAGTGACCAGTAATGGTTACGGGCCTCAAACGAGTTTACGTACAGGTAGCTCAACCACTACGGTTGTTCGGTAGAGTAGGAGACAACAGGGGAAGAGGAGGACGGAAGTTAGAAAGGGTCGTAGTCCCAGAAAAGTTTACTCAGTCAAGAAGTGTAGTCCACCGATTTTATAACCTCAAAGTCGAAGTCGTAGTCAGGAAGGTTACTTATAAGTCCTGACTAAAGGAAATCCTATCTGACCAACCTAGAGGAACGACAGGTTCCCTGAGTTCTCAGAAGGGGTTGTGGTGTCAAGTTTTCGTAGTTAAGAAACCGTGAGTCGAAAGAAATATCAGGTTGAGAGTGTAGGTATGTATTGACGACCTTTTTGGCATCGAAACTGATCTACTTGGAAACAACCGTTTCATTACAGAGACGAAAAATTTTGTGACAGATCCAACCACTATCGAAAAGAAGGTTCCTCATTCGCAGAAAATTAAAGTACCGACGTCAGTGGTAGATTTCACTAAAACCTCAGGTTCTGTTATTTCAGAACAGTGACAAAAGTAACAAAGGGGTAGATAAACGGTACTTCACTACCCTGGTCTACGGTACTAGACCAGAATAACGTTTTCATTTTTATTTATTTATTTATTTATTTTACCGACCCTTACGTCTATTAGACTATTGATTTTAGATACTTATAAATATGAACAGTTACAAATCAAAGTAGATTCTCGTACAGATACATGTTATTAGTTTAATGTAAAATATATATAAGTAACCCCATATAATGATATATATAGTCCAAAGGGTCCACAGCGAGTACCATTTCTTAAGTGGACGGTCACATCCTCTCTGTTCTCTGAACCCAAGTTAGGGACTCAGTCTCCCAAACTAGGGACCCACTCCTTCTAGGAGACCTCATCCTTTACCGTCGGGTGAGGTCATAAGAACGGACTTTTTAAGGTACCCATCTCCTCGGACCACCCGATTGATATGAAGTACCCCAACGTAAGTGAGTCAGTGCAAGTTGACTCACTGATGTATACATTGTCCATACATACATACATCCATAGACATAGATGTAGATACATACATAGACATAGACGTAGATAGATATATACGTGCTTACAATTATTATTATAATTATTTACAATTACCTCACGGAGTTTTATGGTAGACGTAAAGTTCCGTGATCTATATGTCATTACTTATGTTTTCCGTTCCAAGGTCTTCGAGATGTCACAGAGTGTAGGTCATTTTTTCTTTGTTTCTGTGTGTGTTCTTTTTATAGTCTATCCTTATACGAAAAACTTCTCCAATTTTCAATCACACTATCTCGGACTCCCCGGAGAAAACGGACACACTGGGTCCTTACAACACAGATCGTACCACAGTAAATTAAAGTTTAAACTTACTGTTCCTCCTCAGTGGTAAACGTCTAGTCCTCCTTCATATGAAGTCTGTCTCCCTTTTCGAGTACGACGACGACGACGACGATTCGAGTACGTCCCCGGGATTTTATCCCTGTGAGACCGAACAATCTCTTTGGTTGTCCGTAAACACCGACCTCTCAACGTCCTCCCTTCTAATCTATCGACTCCATGCTTTACCCCAACTTTAGATAGCTATCCATCCCCAGAACAGTACATACCGTCACAGTCCCATTTTAGTTCCTGAAATTGTAGATGGTATTTGCACTGTTTTTCAGTAGTCTTCCAAAATTCATCCCCTTTTTGTCCATTTCTTTTATGACCATTACGGTGACCTTCTTCTGTCCTGGTAACACTATGGTCATAGTCTATTCTCTATTATAACTGTCACAGAGAATGATAATGAAAGGACTATAATGGGTCCATTTTCCACGATCATAGAATACAGTCCCCCACCAACATTAGTATGTACACAAATGAGATACTAGAATGGGGTCAGTGATTACATATTTGGTAAACACTACACAAATAAAAGGGAAAATGGAAAGATTGTCAGTTCTAAGGAGGAGGGGTGGGGTCCTTTATCTGTGAGAACGGAGTATGTATGTCTACGATGGAAATATGTTCCAACATAGATCCCTTACATAGGATATTCGGTAATTGTTAAAGGCTTGGTTTACTCTTCAAAATTTTTGTGTCTCCATTGCTTTACGAGAGTAAAGGGTGAATACGAGTTAGATGAGTTTAAAAGGATTCCCTATTCCAGAGGGAAAAAGGTTGAGGACAAAAACACTTGGTCCACTGTATGAAGGGGGACACCATGAGTCAATGACTAACGACTGTGTGGAGATTTTCTATGACCGGTTTTATCCCACATTTTTCATCTAACACCTGTACTTTAATAATACCTCATATTTCTTACTAGTAGTAATGTTTACTGATCGGCACCTAATTAATAAAATCGGTATGACACATTGATACGGATACACTTTCACAATCAGAGAGTCGACACAGGTTGAGACGTGGGAGTACCTCATATCGGGTAGTCCGAGGAGACAGGTACCTTAAAGGGTCCGTTCCTATGACCTCATCCATCGTAAAGGGAAGAGGTCCCCTAAAAGGGATGGGTCCCTAACTTGGGTCCAGAGGACGTGACGTCCGTCTAAGAATTGGTAGACTCGGTGGTCCCTTATATAAAAAAAAAAAGTGAAAAGGGGGAGGTCGAACAAGATTAACGGAACGAGTAAAAAGGGGTTTCCTGAACGAACACCTACAAAAGAGACCCCCTTTCCCTGGTACTCGTCCCACTAATTTTAATATAAACTTTAATATTAAACTAATAACTTTGTAAATTTTTATAAGGAACGTTTCCTTATATTCATTTTTTGTATTTGTATATCCACGAAGAAGACAAGAGGGACAAAATAAGACAAGAGTAAACTAAGAAGGGAATTATTAAAGAAAAGAGAGGTTAAGACTATAGAAACACTTGTACTTAAGTATTATTCTATTACTTCGTTTTCGATTATATTATTTCTTGAAAAGTTTCTATGAAGATCGGTGGTGATGAAACCGTGTTTGTACGATGATAACCAGTCAATAGTTAGAAATCGTCACTAATACTCTAACTTTACTTTTTTGATTCAAGGTAACTAACGTATTAATTTTATTAATTCTGTTCTGTCATAGACAACCGTACGAGCTCAACCTTGGATGTCTGCTCATCCGTTTTACTAAAAATAAAACAAAGTAAAAATACGACGTCTTATGAGAAACCCACCACCCTCCACTCCCTCTCTCTTCTTTTTCTGTTTTGAAGGGTGACACCTTCCTGTTCTTCTGATAACCGTATCCCTGTTGTCTTCTAAAAGAAGAGATACTTATTTGATTAATTAAACTAACTTTTTACGTTGGACGTCTCTCGTTTTCTCTAAATGACTGTAAAGATGTTCCTGAGTATTTCTATTCGTGTCGTTCAAGGTAGTCGAAGAGACTATTGACACCAATCCTGTACGTCCCCCTTTGATTTTGGAAACACTACAACTCCCTTCTTTTTACTTCCGTTCAGTCATTCCTCCGGTTCACTTCAATACAAGACCAAATATAGTCGTCCTCCTCTCTATACTTATCATAGACCCACTTTTATATTTGGTATTGTACCCTTTATTAACACTTATCGGCAGTTGGGAAACTGACCTCTCTTTTTATACAGATTGTTGAGACCGAGTACAAAAAATAAAAGGAGAATTTAAAGATAAGGTTGGACCTTCACTCTATTGCATACACTCTCACTTATCTCATTTTCTCCACTCGTTCATCGTCCCAACAAAAGAGGGTTCACTTCACTGATTGTGTACCGGTACACTCATAGACTTACTTACCTAGTTACTTACTTTCACAAAGAATTCATCGAGACAATTTACTTAAGTGACGTCACTTGAAAAATCGTCTCATATTAGAATCAGAGAATGAACGGTAATATATTGTGACAAAGTACTTAAGTAAAAAAAGATTAGTATAATTTTAATCTTGAGGAACGTCTACTTCCATCAAATTCTTGGTGATCGTTGTTGTAGTGGATTAAATTTTACGTCTGAGAGTCCGGAGTGTGACGTACTAATCTTAGATGTTAAATTACTCTAGAGTCCACTAAGGATTCGGGGGTTAAAAAGAAAGTTGACTCCACCCGGTTTACATAATTGATGAAAGAGTCTTTGAGGGTTTTACCACGACCACTACAGAGTAAGTCATGAGTCTACGACGGTAGGAGAGAGTACCCAGTAACTATTTTATCGTTCTAAGAACACTTTCTTATATGTTATCTGTTACACTCTCATAACTGTTAAGTAACCACCGGATTAATTTTCAATAATCGTATATCATTAAACTAGTCCAAATTTAGTCATACTACCAGGTACTGTTGGAAAAACATTTGTTACGAGTCAATTTTACACCTGTGTTGAACAAGGTTATTATATTTCATACACTGAGAGTATCAAATTTAATACTCATCCTTTCGGTTTAGAGACCTTAAGTATCTTTACTCTCAGTTCGTATTGTAAAAAAACCTTGTCACGAAAAAGTGCCTCTATTTATTACCATTAATCTTTAATTCGAATTAATAAGTAAGTAGACAGATTGATTGTTAAGAATAGAGGATGCAGGGGACGTGACAATATCTATGACCCCTTCATAGTCACCCGTTTTGTTTGATTTAGAAACAGAACAACTCGTACGGAAGAAGTACTCTCCTCTGTCAACTTTTTATACATTTTATACATATAGTAACCTCTTCCTTTACCGTTGTGTGAGGTTATCAGAACGGACCTTTTAGGGTACTTGTCTCCTCGGATCACCCGATGTCAGGTCCTTCAGTGTTTCTCAGCCTGTACTGAACCATTGATTCTTTGTTGTTGTACATACGGTATCGTGTACCGAAATTTACTACCTTTTCTTTTTTTTTTTTTTTGTCCCCTATCGAAATCTCTTACTGGGTAACTTAATGACACGTATAAACCAGTCAATACCTTCCGGAGGGAGAATTCCATTATAAATTCCCCTCCGGACTAGTGTCCCTCCCTTGTCGGTGCCACTACCGATACCGTTTCCTTTCACTTACATTTCTAAGTCACACGACCCATTTTACTATGGTAAGAGTAAATACCGATTTTTTTACTACGATTAATTTAGTCACTTGACAGAATTGTGCTCTTGTAAATTACCTTCAACTACAAAATATAATATTAGAATTAAGACTACAAAGACTAATCTTTTCATAGATGTAAAAACATGATATAGAAGAATATAGACTATTAACTATGGTACATACGTAAGTTCGTTATAAATAGTACACAGATCACACACGGTCTATAATATCTCACTGTTTTAAAAACTTCAACTCTCACCCGAAGATAACAGCACGTTTACTAATACTAGAGTCTTACAGTGGTATGGAGTAAAAGTGATCTCTATTAAATTTGTCTAAAGATTAGTAACATAAACTCAGGAGAAACCAAACACTACTGTAGACCCTCAAAGTAGTGAGTGAAACATTCATAACTTAGTCCTTCTAATTTAACTCACAGAGATATTACATAAACGGTGTTCTTAGAAAACGTAGGTCGGTACGTCGAAGAAATAATACAATAACAATGACAAAACTTACATTTACACGTTTTACGTTTACTTACACAAACGTAAAAATTGAAATTAAAACGAGACATATCAACTTCTTACAGTTATTAATTTGACAACAACTCGAAATACCTACCTCCCTATTGTATCTAGTCATAAAACTTTTGACACATAAATACAAAGTGTCTTAGGAAAATTTGTGTCATGATAAAAAGTTGAAGTAAGACACCCTTCTATTTATGATTATGTGCAAACTAAAACTCCGTCACATCTACGAAAGTAAAGACAACTTTCCGTTTGAAACGTCCGCTCAAGAAAGATTTTATAAAGGACACTCCGACAACTTAATTCTGACACGAGAGGTTCTGGCCCAACGTCCCACATTATCTTCCCATTGTCACTCTTAATCACCCTCGAAACCCTTTTACATATACTGGACCAGAGACACGAAAGAGGGGAGTGGATTCTATAGTCACGTGGACAACCACCTTCACGACTACGACATCTCTTCTCTCACTCGTAAGTAAAACCACCCTTTTTTTTTCTTTGTGAAGTATCCTAAGACAATCTGAAAATAGACGATAAGTAAGAGGTTACCTTTAAGGATGATAAGGTCACGGATTCTAAATCTCTGTCTTTTGGTGACTTGTCACAGTCTAAAACGTTCACCCGGAAAATTCTACGGTAACCCTGAACCTCCTCTCTCCTACCTGAAAAAACTCCGTTCCTCCACGTCCCGTCGTCCTCCCTAATTGGTGGACGTCTTTACGACCACTATCTGAACTTTACATCCCGTGACCGGCTCTAACCACCACCACTATATCACTGTCATCTCCCCATTCCATCTCCACTGCCACGACTACTTTCAGAATACGCAAACCCCAGAGGTAAAATAACCTACGCATCAAAACTCGAATTACAAAGTGTCCCGTAAGTCATTCGAAACTCTTTACAAGATTTGACAATCTTAACTTTTTGTACCTACACGAAGTATATCGGGTAAGTAATGACGGTATACTGTTTTTCCGAAATACACAGACATGTACACAATGACTTTGAAAAGAAATTTAAATGGTTATAACGTAAAGATAAAATTTCGTTACAAACGAGAAAACCGGTCCCCAAATAGTCCAAAAGACTAAGTATGTAAATTACTTTGTAATGTGTACAAATTTTACAGACCAGTAAGTAAAAGGGAACAGTGGAATAGAAACTGGTTTTAACCCAGAGTTTCACATAACACCAAACATAGTAATTACCTTTGGAGTACGATTCCCTAAACTGAGAGGAATAAATTCACTCTTTTTTCTCATTTTACTAGACAATTACTGTTTTTAACTCTTTTAGGATGATTGGCTGGAAAATAAAAAGACAAAAAGGAAGAACTATTAGTGACTGTATTTCCTTTACTCCTTATCTAAATTTTCAATAGAGATTTTTACTTCATTGTAATCATTTCCGTCATACAGAACACGGCACACGAGTCAACACAGGTTGAGAAACGTTGGGGTATCTGACATCGGGTGGTCCGAGGAGAAAGGCACCCTAAGAGGTCCGTTCTTATGACCTCACCCGACGGTAAAGGAGGAAGTACCCTAGAAGGACTATTCCTTCGTTTGAGTGCAGACAACGAAGAGGACGTAACCGTTCACCTAAGAATGATGATCACGGTGGACCCGTCGTACTACCACTTCGTCTGGGGTCCCGGTGTTACGGGTTAAGGGTGGGGGGGGGTGGGGGGTAACGAACGGAAAACTGAGTCCATTAGTACACTTCTTAACTGAGTAACCTTTTCTGAGACTACGACCCTCCCTAACCCCCGTCCTCCTCTTCCCCTGCTGTCTCTTACTCTACCGACCTACCGTAGTGAATGAGCTACCTGTACTCAGACCCACTTGAGACCCTCAACCACTACCTGTCCCTCCGGACCTCACTACGCTAAGTACCCCAGCGTTTCACAGTCTGTGTTGACTCGCTGACTTGACTTGACTTGACTTTGGAAACAAATGGGTAGACATTTAACCCCGATTACCATAAAGGACATAGTAATCCTAACTACCATTACGGAGATAACAGACCGTTTGGATCTGTTGTATAATTTTTCGTTTCTATTAGTGAAACGGCCGTTTCTAGATATATCAGTTTCGATTCCAAAAAGGTCATCACTACATGTCTACACTCTCAACCTTGTATTCCTTCCGACTCGTGGCTTCTTAATTACGAAAACTTGACACCACAACGTCTTCTGTGAACTCTCAGGGAACCCGACGTTCCTCTAGTTTGGTCAGTCAAGATTTCCTTTAGTTGGGACTTATAAGTAACCTGCCTGACTAAGACTTCGAGGTTATGAAATCGGTGGACTACCCATGTCTACTGAGTAAGCTTTTCTGGGATTACGACCCTTTCCAACTTCTGTCCTCCTCTTTCCCTGATGTTTCCTACTCTACCAACCTACTGTAGTAGCTGAGTTACCTGTACTCAAACTCGTTCGAGGCCCTTTACCACTTCCTGTCCCTTCGGACTGTACGATATGATGTACCCTAGTGTTTCTCTGTCTGTGCTGACTCGTTGACTTGTTGTCGTTCTCGTCCAGATCTTATCTTTGACGAAGGGACCATCGAGTCGACTATTTCTTAGACGGACGTTACGTCCTCTGGGACCAAGCTAAGGACCCAGTACTTCTAGGGAACCTCTTCCCTATCCGATGGGTGAGTTCATAAGAATCCGAAGGACTACCGAGTCGACCATTCTTTAGGCGACCAGTACTCCCTCTGGACTCAAACTAGGGACCCGACCCTTTTAGGGGACCTCTTTCCTTTCCGATGGGTCAGGTCATAAGACCGGACCTCTTAAGGTACCTGACATATTAGGTACCCCAGTGTTTCTCGTTGAAAGTGAAAGTGACTTACAGTACTGACTCGTTGAAAGTGAAAGATGACCCGTGATGACTAATCCCTTATTTACGAAGGGGGTTCAGGTCGTCTCAGAGACACTTCGTTTAGGACAAACGCAACTAGAGAAAAGACAAGTACTTCCAGAGAGGACGTCACATACACTCCACCCGCTGTCTGGAGGTATATGTTAATAAACTTTTACTATAAGGAATTCCACGAAAAATGACGGGGATTGTTTATTGGTCTGAGTTTCACCAAACGTCGTAACGAAAGACTTCACACTAGGTACGTGATCATGGTAACCGTAGGGGACCTGTAAACGATCTTTACTTCTTAGAGTCGGGGGAGGAGTCTGGGTGACTCAATTTTAGGTACTCCTGTATCATTTTACAATTTTAAATTTTAAACCCTTCGTGACCAATTTCGGTAATAGATAGTAGAATATAATGTTATTAAGAGGTCAACCTCACTGAGGTTTGGTGAGTCAGACACTGAGTCAACACAGGAGTCTCAGCGCTCGAGAAAGGTACATAACCGAAGTGATCAGACGTAGACAGGAGTCCATGAAAATGTCACCCTCCGACCGACGTCGTCAAGCAGGACAGTATAGGACTGTACGAAGACAGAGATCTGAAACAGTCCCGACAGAGGACAGACCTCGATAAAATAAGGTCAAGTCGACGGAGGAGAGAGCTCACGGTCAGTACATAAATACGAGGTAAGAGGGAAACTAAAATACAGGGAAAGATTTATTGGTGAACTTTTGGTATTTTACTTTGGTTCTTTTTACGTTTGAGAAAGGAACGGACACCCACCATCTAAAAACAAAATACTTAAACTATTTAAAGGGATTAAATAAACGTAGAACTTTTACAATCAACCTTTACACCTGAAAGAGTAAAATTATCACAAAAGTCAATTTGTCTTACTTTCATAGTAAAAATGTCTTATTTTTGGAGTTTGTGGTCGTTGAAGTATACTGGGTTGGATCATATTGTAAAATAGTTATTTCTTCCTTTACTAAGTTCCAATTCTCGTGTCTGGACCCAGTGTCGAATCGTAAATATATGACTACACGTACAGTGACTCTATGTGACTCGTTCAAGAAATTGGAAAGGTTCAAAGTCACAGGAGTCTTAACTTTATTGTCATAATTGATGAAGTAATTCACTATTACTCCTGGTTTACATTAGAAATTCACAAAAAGTTTGTCTTCAATTTATACGAGGTGAAAGTGTTAAAGACGATAAAGACGTGAACAGAAATAGTAATATATAAGTTATGAAAAGGAATTTTATCATTTTAAAATGTATTAAAATCAACTAAAAAGTAGGATTCGCTATACTAGAGAATATACGTAATTTTAGTATATATATGTGTGATATATATTTATACATACACATATATGTGTGTATTCGAACCACACACATATGTGTGTGTGTGTTTCTGTAGGGGGTTCTCCTACCTTACTACGACAACAAAGTTCACTGGTATGAAACTCTTGGTAACCAGATCTCTCCTTTTCGTCCCTAAAGAAACCGATCCTATGTCACTACACTAACATGGTCAGTAATATTATAACTTGGTGTGTCCGACGTGCGACTCACAGGGGTATGTGGTAAAAGGTGGGTCGGTACGGTCGGGGAGGAGGTTCTCGGAAGTCGAGGTATAAAAATGTAAGGTGGATATTTTCTACGTTATGGACTCTTTCGTGAAAAACCATGTAGGTAAGAATCACCAATCAGAGACTTAAATCCAAGTATTCCACTTTAGTGACAATTTGTTTTTTCCAGTGAACTCGAAGTCTGAAGTGTAAAAGTCCGTCTCGAGTTCTTTAAAGGGTCTTGAGTACCCAATCACATCCCATACTGTGACATATTGAGAGGGTGTGGAATATAGTAGTTTGACATAACCGGAAGGACTAGGAGATTACGGAATCCTTTAAACGTGTCTACTAAGGAAGATAAATCTTTCACAAATGGGGTAGGAGAAGTGATGGTGGAGAATGAATTCTGAAATATCAATAAGTTTCTAATCACGAAGTCTTTTCAGAAAGGAATGTAGTATTTGAGTTAAGTCAATGAAAGTAAAGTATCGTACCAGAGTTAATGTTAATTAATTACCGGAGTCCTCGATATATAATAGACACTGGGGATACTGACATTCCCAGAAACAGCGAAGTGGCAAACATCATAGATTCATGAGTCATTAAGGTGTAAATTATTCATATACTGAGTCAAGAAATTCAGAGTTGAGAGTCCGAGACACAACACATTACTGTAGTAAACATTTCTCGGGTCCAGTTGCACCTCGGTAAAAATACAGGGGAGACTTATATATGTTTATATTGATCTTACTAAAGGAGTATGATAATATTAACAACTGTATCTATAAAGGAATTTTCAGAGATTCGATGAACTTATACTCCTACAAAAGAAAACAGACAGAGATCTTTTCTGAGACTACGACCCTCCCTAACCCCCGTCCTCCTCTCCCCCTGTTATCTCCTACTCTACCGACCTACCGTAGTGACTGAACTACCTGCACTCAGACTCACTTGAGGCCCTCTACCACTACCTGTCCCTCCGGACCGCACGACGCTAAGTACCCCAACGTTTCTCAACCTGTGTTGACTCGCTGACTTTACTTGACTTGTTTGTCCTCAAAGATCTTATAAACAACCTACTTTGTAGAGAGGTTTTCAATTTTTTTTTAAATTTTACTTTAAGGAATAATTGTGATTGTGTACATACAAACTGAACTTTGTAAAGAAGTTGATATTTATTACTATACCGTACAAAAAGAAATCAAAGACTTTACACTCTAAAAATCGAGTTACATTCCTGTTTGGTCCGTCCTTTTTGTCGTTTGTGTTCCTTACTATAACGTCGGTTAAGAGTACTTTAGAACAATAGTTCAGTCAAGAGTTCCCTAATTGACTTGGTTATTTCATTTTCTAAATATATGGAACGTTACGGTCCTACCACCAGTAACAGATTCTTTGAATTTGATCGTTGAAACTCAAAAACGAAGGTGAATTTACCTACGAAATACAACAAAGGGTATTTTTCTTTTACAGATGAAAAAGACAAACTACTTGCTTTCGAGTAAGAGTATCTGAAGACTAATGTTACACGGAGTCCCCTGGGCACAGAGATTTTCCAATTTCGACATTACTATTTACCATATTGGTCAGGTAAGATTTCCTCTAGTCGGGACCCACAAGAAACCTTCCTTACTACGATTTCGACTTTGAGATCATGAAACCGGTGGAGTACTCTTCTCAACTGAGTAACCTTCTCTGAGACTACGACCCTCCCTGACCCCCGTCCTCCTCTTCCCCTGCTGTCTCCTACTCTACCGACCTACCGTAGTGACTGAGCTACCTGTACTCAGACTCACTTGAGGCCCTCAACCACTACCTGTTCCTCCGGACCGCACGACACTAAGTACCCCAGTGTTTCTCAGTCTGTGCTGACTCGCTGACTTGACTTGACTTTACTAAAATTTGTGAGAGTCAATACACACATAAAATAAACAAATTTATACAACTAATTACCTTTAAAGACCATTTTAAAAATATTAATTCTTATTATTTATTAACTTTAATACAGAAGGAATAACTGTAAAATTTTAGTCATGCGTCATATGAGACCAAGAGTTTTTACGAAATTTGTACGGAAACATTTCTTATAAATGGAATTTTAAATATGATTGTGAAGAGAAAACAGAGAGTTGTAAAACAACTTAATTATCTACTTTATTGGATTTAAAATGAAAAGTAGGAATGATACTTCAACACACCAACTATTCGTTCTACAGTAGAGTACAGACACTACGGCTATAAGTGTGACTCTTCTAAATTCTAGAATCAAGATTCCGCATATCGGTCCGACACTTGATTTTGGTTCACAAACCTGAAATTTAGGTAACGGGCCGGGTGATTACATATGTAGGAACTGTTTTTCTTTTTTTTTAAGAAAGTGAATAGATAAACACGTATTGTTTACTGAGGTTTTAACGTCGAATCATGTTTTAAATATTAATGTAGTACTAAGACATCCAGGTCTTATACCAGTCCCGAGTAGATCCAACAACAAGACTCTAACACCATATCGACCCCAGTGAGTAACCCGAAGTAAGTAGTCCTTCGTATTAAAAATGCTAACGGAAAATAGGAGGTCTCAATGAGAGTCCTACCAGAGATTAGTAAACCATCAGTCGAACCCGAAGGAATGTCGTGACGTCGACCTAGGGTTCTCTGTCTTATGTTTGCCATGAGTAAGGGAATGTCGGATGCGAATCTTGGACATATTACAGTGAAGACGGTATAACACAACCAGTCTTGTTTAGTGTTCCGGCCAGGTATAAGTACTCGTACCTTGTAACTGAGGTAGAGAATTATGATACTGTCTCTTAAACATCGGTACAAAATAATGGTGTGCATATAATTTTGTTACCTGTATTTTCGTTTGTTAACGGTCCCATGTAATGATCGAGTTAATGGTCTCTACCAAGAGTGAAATAAATAGTACAAGTGTAAATCAATCGACACACTTTGCAAGATTTTTAACCTTACACACCTGACAGTATACGACTTGTTTCTTATGGAAGTCTCCACTAACCAATACCCAAAATAAGTGGAAGAAACAATTACAGGTTGTTTACGGTTTGGTACAATTGCGTGTAAATTTACAGTTATCAAAATGGATCACTATCCAAATTATTATCATTTCAACAAAGCTGTCTTCGTTATTAATCCATAGAAAGTTTAAAAGTCAAATGTATTTCAAGAGTACCTAGAGGTCTTAGTCGTTGACTTTCTCAATTTAAGGACCAATTGTTTTTGTCTTCTCTCTTGTTCCTTTTACCTTTTTCTCGGGGAACCTGGACTAGAACTCCTGAATTTTGCGGTTCATGTCGTTGTATTCCAATCATATAAACTACGATAAACGAAAGTAGACCTTTTGTTTGACACATATACACATAATGCATGTATGTGTACGTACCAAACGTCTATTCTTTCTTGATTTCGAAGTTTACTCTTTTCCAAATTTTATTAAGAACGGATTATAAAAACGTCACAAATGAAAAAACTTATGTTTTATCGATCCGAAAAGTATGAACTTTTTTTTTTAGTTTATATAAGGACCTTCTCTTGTTACGCCGATACACTAAATAATTTTAAAACCAAAGGACCTTCTCTCAAAGACATTCCTAATGGACTTTTCGTTTAAATGCAATATTCCGTTCTAAAAAAATTTGCACAAAAATGGAAGCTAAGTATTCCAGACGAATGTCGTCCGGTTCGAATTACTTTTTACCTGTAGACATTGTAATGAAAGGATAGTTTATATCGTAAATTATTAAAATTATAAAGGTAGAATAAAACATGTAAATGCCAATACGAAGGACCAATGGACGTTCATAAATAACAAAGACACTAATCTTAAAGATGTCTTTAAAAGAAAAGTCGTAGGAAAAAAAATTAACTCCACATTAACTGTATAAGTAAAGTCCCTTCATCATATTACTAAGTTATAAACATTTATGACGGTTTACTAGACACGTTATTCAGATGTCAATTGTAGGTAGTGGTATATTTCAAGTTTTAGGAAACACACACACACACACACACACACACACACACACTCACTTCTCTCGAAAATTCTAAATGTAAGAACCATGGAAAATTTATACATGGGTTTATAATAACTAATATCTACAATATCTAATGTAGGGACACTGAACGAATAAAATATTGACCTTCAAACATGGAGAACTCGGGTAAGTGGGTAAAGTGGACCACGGGTTCGGGGGGAGGGGAGACCGTTGGTGGTAAGACAACAGTCATTCAAAACGAAACAAACAAACATTACTGAAAATCTAATATGTACATTCACTTTAGTATGTTATAAACAGAAACGGACTGAACAAAATAATGGTATTAAGGGAGTTCTAGTAGGTTTAACAGTGTTTACCGGTTCTAAAATAATAAGAAAACAGAAAAACACCTTATATATGTTGTATATATTATGGTGTGTAAGAAATACGAAAGTAGGTAGCTACTACTTAATCCTTTGTTGAGGAACACAACAAAGGTATCGAACCGATAACATTTATTACGACGTTACTTGTACTCCCATGTATATAGAAAAGTTCCATCATAAAAACAAAAGAAACCTATTTATAGGTCTTCACCTTAACGACCTAGTACACATTCAAAATAAAAATTAGTAAAAATTCTTATAGGTACGACAAAAAGTGTCACCGACACTATCAAATGTAAGGGTGGTTGTTCACGTAATCCTAAGGAAAAAGGGATGTAACAGGGGTTGTAAACAATAAAGAACAGAAAAACTATTATCACCAAAACTGAACGTCAAGGAATCACTACAACTCGTAGAAAAGTACACGGAAAACCGGAAAACATACAAAAGAACCTTTTTCTTTTGGAGACTGGAAAAAAAAAAATTAGTCTATATATAGAAAAACGACAACTCTGCATACTCAAGAAATATATAAAACCTATAATTAGGTGATAGTCTATATACGAAACGTTCACAAAAAAAAAGGGGTAAACTATTAATGGAAGAGTAAAACAGGTACCAAAGGAAACGACACGTCTTCGAAAAATCAAACTATACAAGGGTGATCAATAAAAACGAAAACAAACAAAACTGAAACCCCAGTCTAGGTTTTTTTAACGGTTCTGACTACAGTTCCTCAAATGGTGAATACTAAAGAGGTTCCTCAAAATACCGAAGTCTATAATGTAAGTTCAGAAATTAAGTAAAACTCAACTAAAAACACATTTGATTTTCTATCGTGAGATTAAAGTAATAAAACGTACAAGGACAGATCAAAAGGACCATGGTAAAAAAACTTCTCTGACAGGAAAGGGGGAACATAGAATACCTTCGGAAACGACACTTGATTAACTGGTAAAAACGAACTCAAATAAAGAGATAAGATAAGGTAACTAGATATACAGACAAAAAATACAGTTGTGACATGACAAAACTAATGACATTAAAACATTATACTTAACTTTAGTCCGTAGAACTACAGAGGTCGAAATAAGAAAAAAGGATTTCTAAAGAAACCAATAAACTCCAGAAAACACCAAGGTATGTTTTAAATCCTAACGAACAAAATAAAGATACTTTTTACAACCTTAAAACTATCCCTAACGTAACTTATAGAACTAACAAAATCCACATACCTGTAAAATTGTCATAAGAAGGTTAGTCACTCTTACCTTATATAAAAGTTAATAAACACAGAAGTCAAAAAAAAGTAGTCACGGAATGTCAAAAGTCGTATGTCCAGAAAATGAAATAACCAATTTGAACTACGATCCGCTTAATTTCAATTTAAAGAACGATCCGTAAAATAAGAAAACTACGTCAACATTTAACCTAAAATTTTTATAAAAAGAAAAACTATAAAAATCAGTAACATATCCTTATTTTGTCCAAAAACATATAACTAAAACATGGGACGTCGAAATCACTTAAATAAATGAGATTCAAAAAAGCACCTCAGAAATTCTAAAATATATATATATATATATTAATTTAGTAAACGTAACACTTTTACGAATTAAGATTATTGGTAATATTTTGATCGATCGAGACCTAAAATAACATCCTTGTCTCAGAACGAGTCAGGTAGTCTTGTGTATACACGCACTGTGTGTGTCTATGTCTTCTTGGAAGTACTGACCAGGTTCTGATTCCATCGGTGTAAAACGTTTATTTTTACGTTCTTCGGATCGGATCAATTTGGATCAATTTAAACTTGAAGTGTAGTTGTCACTCCAAAAAAAAAACAAACAAACAAACAAACAAAAAAATCATTTTCACACAGGGTTTAACTTTAAATCTAAAATGACACGTAGGACCTAAAATAGACTGTCGAGATAAGTCCTCAGACACGAAGAATCTAAATACCGAAACTTTCCTTTATAGACGACAGAATTGAGTCTGGAAGATTTAGACATAGAGTGGGTTGAAGTACAATATATATATCAAAAATGTCTCAATCGAAGTGTCAAGGAAGTACGTCTACTTCCTCTGGAAAGAAAGTTTCAGGATCTTAAGAAAGAATAAAGTACTCGAAGTCAAAGACACTGTTTACCTCGACCAAAAACTAGAACGACGTCGGTTTTGGTAGGAAACCGGTGTTGTCGAATTCCAATTCGTTAAACCCCTCTCAATCTCGATGCCTCTTCCGTCACCGTGGGGTGAGGTCATGAGAACGGACCTTTTAGGGTACCTACCTCTTCGGACCACCCGACGTCAGGTACCCCAGCGACTCTCAGCCTGTGCTGACTCGCTGAAGTGAAAGTGAAAAGTGAAAGTACGTAACCTCTTCCTTTACCGTTGGGTGAGGTCACAAGAACGGACCTCTTAGGGTCCCTGCCCCCTCGGACCACCCGACGGCAGATACCCCAGTGTATCTCAGCCTGTGCTGACTTCGCTGAATCGTCGTCGTCGTCCTCGTCTCGATACCATTAGGACCAATGACACGGTGACCCCTTTTTATTTCGTAGTTGATATAAGATTAAAAGTGTACATTTAACACTGATTTTCTCCAAGGGAAACAGTGTATTTAAAATAAACGTGTAGACTATTTCAATCTCGGTAACGATCTGGAACTGGACCTGGTGAAAACGACACACACAGTACACAAGGAGACTATCTGGGATATGGGTAAACGAAGGGGAACCGGATGTGACCTTCAACACACGTCTGCCTGAGATATATGTGGTCACTGAAGGAGAGTCAGACTCCCGTAAACGACCGGTATCCTCTTAGAGTCGGTCAAGTTTGTACCCGTTTTTCATCAATCATGACGGTCTCGACGGTGATTGGTTCCTCCCTACCCTCTACTATCTATTTATAAGAACTTAGGGACGGGGTACAGTCCTACTAAGGTTTCGTAGAGAGTTAAAGGTCTCAAGGAGTCTCCAAAGGGTCGTTCTGACCCGGGATCTTCAGGTGTACCAGTCGACAGAGTGTCAGGACGAGAAAGTATTACAGAGGACTCTACCGAAGAGTTTATTTGGTAAACATGGGGTTATGAACCGAATCCCAGACAAATCCTTCCTTGGGTTCGATTCTGTTGGAAGAGTGGACTCTTTAGACTCCCAATAGGGTCGAATGGTAGTTGATGTGCACATTAAAATTCTTTGACAACTTAGAGAGTCCAAGAGGTATAGAAGTGCGACCTGTACTTTCACAACTCGGGTAACTAAAAATCACAAGGAAGGTCAGAACCAAAGTTTCAAAGGTAATCGAAACCTTACAGTACGTAAAGGTCGTTCCCGTTTTGATACCCGTCACTGGGACTTATAGTCTCCCTTCTTACAGTCGGGACCTACGGGCCTCAGATTTCTCCTTCGGTCCTTCGGTCCTTCGTCCGGGTGTTCTCTCTTCACCGTCTCTTACCATCCCGTCGGTACTCACACGTACTGACTCCTGTCGATACACGTTTCCAGAGTGGACCTTTGGTCCTTGTCTCGGGAGTACCTCCAATCCTACAGGTCCCAGAAACATAAGACGGTTGATGGATTCTCCAAAATGTGAAAGGAGACCTCCTATTTATCACTTACCTTACCTTTATACAGATTATAACAGTATTTTAAACTTATCTAACAGGTAATGAACTTTTACCCGGTAAAGACTACTCATACTTTGACGAAACTTCCCTTATTAAACTTTGTTTTTCCTTTGTTGTATTAACATACGTTCGACTAAATATTAGTAAATATAGATCCTAAATAAGTATATTCACGTATTCCTTTTGGTCTTCCCTAACCAAATGACCGTGTCTTTCACTCCAATCGAAGATGGAAATTAACAAATTTGGGTGAAGTGTTATATAATTAAAAATATTTTAATTCCGTTCCTTTTTTACATAATGTATCACTTCTCTTTCACACTGTCAACTATTAAGAGAGAACAATGAACTTCATTAATGTCACTCTTCTGTTTTTAAACTGTTTTAGTTTATTAAATATTTCATCTGATTAAACAAATTTAATCTTTGTATATAAAAAATCTGTATATGTGATTTTCTTCATTTAATGAACACAATCAGAAAGGTACGCAGGATTTTGTCTTCTCTCCTATTTACAAGAACGAATCCATTGACTTAAGTTTGATTTCGGAATAAATTTATTAGAGACTAAATGAAACGTCGAAAAGAAGGGTTCCTAACAATCACTTACTTTTATTCCTTTAAAGAGGAAGACTGTTACTTTACGTAGTGATTGGAACCTCATCAGTCTTTCATCGGGGTGGGACGATGTAGTCGTACGAAGAGTGGATTATCTGGTAAATCAACAAAATCGAAGTATAGATATTTGTAATATAGGTAGGTAAAATAAAAATTCTCTATTAATTTCTATTGTTTTAATTTCCTCTCTGTGTCCAAAACAAGGACCCTTACCCAAATGTAAGAGTGTAGTCTCCCGACACCACACGTGACACGACAAGAGAATGAGGGAGAACGCGAGAGAGAGCGAGAGCGAGAGAGAGAGAGTGAACCTCCCGTTTAGAACGTTCGTGTGGTACGTATAATGTCTATACGAAGAGATACAAGACACTGTCGTAGGAAACGATAGAAGTAAAGTTGTCGTAAAATAATGCTCCGTCCGATCTTTAAGTTGGTGACACTTTACAGTACCTTTATTCAGTGAAAATGACTTCGACGGTTAATCCGTTCCATTTCGCTAGCTAGGATATAACCACCAATGATAATTTAGACCAGTTTGATAATAGAGACTCATCGACCCTTTTCAGGTTAAACGGCGTTTTAAACTTTCTCTGGTCATTAAGAAGTAGAGACAACGAGACCCCTTTCTTAAATCTCCAACTGAAATCTAGGTTCAGTGGGTTTTCACTAAGAGAAACCTCACTTGTTTAACTTAGAGAGTTAAAAGAACACTGCCCTGTACAGTCTTTATTAAGACCAACCAATAAAGACAGAATCTTTCTAAAATAATCACTACAACTATTCCTTAGTTTCCTAAAGGGAACTTCCTGACTGTTGTAATAACTCCTGTTATCTTCAGACGACACCCGAACTTTAAAGTAATTACCTTTCTACAAACAATAAAACCTCTCATAAAATTAGTTTTTCTTGTATTAACTGAGTTCTTAGAACAGAGTATCGAGTCAGTGTGACTCTACTCTAAATTTCGAATCAAATGATAGATTCAAAGATTAAGAAAACTCTCCAAATCTAAAAACATTAATCAATGTGACTGAATCATTGTCGTAGTTGTTTCAGGAATGAAATGTTCAACAATCTGACATGTCCATAGTCACACTGTACATGGACTATAATACTGAAATCATTTACAAGAAACAATTCATGACTAATTATGTTTAATTTACAAGAGAATCTTCGTGTCAGTGGATAGGAAAGGAATTTCGAATCAATTAGTGTTTGTAAACCTAACGGTTCTGACACTTTATAGAGAAGGTCACTGGAAATTTTACTAGACCTATCAGTACATTACCCTTCCAAATCTACATTAGGACGGTTTCCTAAACTGTAAAGTAAAGTAAGGTAACGTAAAATTAGGTATAGTGACTTGTCCGTAAATAATTTTGTTTTATCGACAACACTTTTTATGTCTCTGGATGACACGTACCTTAGAAGGAGCTCTTCGAGTGTACGATCACATAGTCTATTACTGTGTCTTTTGTTCACCGACAATATACAATATATTCCGTATTATACCGGTTACCGAACTTTTTCAATTTTTTATCACTAAACCCGTTTCCTTTACTCCACCCCGTAATATTCCATACCATGAACAAAACCAGTGCACAACGTGACACGAGTGACGACCTCCTGGTGGTGGACTAGTACCTCCCAGAAATTGAGTTCCGTCCGTAAACCTCGATACGATATCCGTCATCCCTAGGTAATGACTACTATTTAATTTGACTCCTGTCACCCCTAAATCCTTTCACATAGAAGGTAAAATCCTTCTATGTAGAACATTCTATTTAATCTAGTGTCGACTTGTCCTTAGGTCCTATACAATCCTTCTATGACGTCTTTCATATATCTCGGACTGTCTTTCGTTACAGTTACCTTTAATAAAACCTTTAGTTGTCGTCTTGGTTTCTCCGATCTTAATCCCTTAATAGTCAAATTTTATTGTCTAAGACTCTGACCCGTTAACCCTCTGGGTTCGACCTAAAAATTTTTTTAGTTGTCATGATTCTTTCTTTATGTTATTAACCCTCCTCCTGTTCGCTAAGACTTTTTCGTATGCTTACGTTATCTTAGTTTATCATATCTTAGTTTGTCACGAAAATCACTAATCATTTGAGAGAAGGTAGAAATCGTTCCAATCTTCATGTACAATAACCAATGACGATACATCAAAAATAAAGGTTAGTAAATGGGGGTGTTCACGAACCACTTACAGACTATCGATACCGTCATTTCCATTTATTATATAGTTATTAATCTCCCTTCTTTTGATGAGACGATATCGGTCTATCGGTCTCTCTGAAGACACAAAAAGGTTAAGATCGGTTCATAAATCGTACACTTAACGTATTGACTACGAGTCATTTACAAAAAAACTTCGTTTACGAAAGTAATGAACACTGATCAAGATACTATGCGTCTCCGAAGTAGTGACCGTCTCTGTACTTTGAATTTTAAATTTATTCGTTATTAATACTCGTCCTCGTTCTTTCGTGAGTATATCCACTTCTTGCGTAGAAATTTCGTCGAATGCACCCCTATAATAGAGTCACGGGAGAGTGATTGAGAAAAAAATTAAAAAAATAAGGAAGAGATAAAGTAAGAGACAAGTTTATAGAATCACCGATATTTGAACTATAGAAAAATATTTACAGTGTTTTCTATGATGGTCGTCCGTATGAACACATACAAGTATCTTTAGTTCGAACACTCGGAACCAATACGTCTTTTCGTTTTGGTAAGTTGTGTTAGTTTAAGAGTCGACCGATGGATGGTATCTACCGGTCAAGTACTTTTTCTACACGTGTCACCTGATCGGTTTCTTTGATATCTCAGGTATTAGGAGGTTGAACACACACACATATCTTAAGACCAGAACACTCAATCCAACTTGAAGTATATCTAACATTCCAGAGCCAAAACGGGAATACAAAAGTCAGAATCGGAGATAGTGCACAACTAACGGGGAAATTCGATCCGAATTTTTGAATTGGGAAGAAGGTTCTAAGAAATCTTTCGAGCCTCTTCTGGACTTTTAATACAACAGGACAAAGAAAGTAGTCAAAGGTATACCTGTAATGGACTGGAAGTTCCCCGTCACTTATCCTTGGTATCCTCTTTTTGTACATAGGAGATCCACCCTCTAGGGTACTAGTATAGTTTTCTGTCGTAATACTTTTTGTCTAACGTCCTCTCTTATAGATTCATCCTTACTAATTGTTCTCTTTTCATTCCCCTTTTTCGTCATATATTTCTTTGAT
Organism: Capra ibex; assembly: GCA_006410555.1. Lineage (NCBI taxonomy): Eukaryota > Metazoa > Chordata > Mammalia > Artiodactyla > Bovidae > Capra > Capra ibex. The sequence continues at coordinate 33,061,462 of SJYO01038709.1, forward strand.
TCGGTATATTTATTTTCATTGAACGTGGAGACTGATGACGAATTTTGAAATATAATTTTTATTAAAAACACTAATCGTAAACAGTAAGCGTATAGTGACAATTCCGTTAGGATTTCTTGTAGTTCTTTTTGTTTACGTTTTTCCATTTTACCAATAGACTCCTTCGGAATGTTTATCGATACTTTTCTTCATTTTCCGTTTCCTCTTTTCCTTTCTATATGGGTAAACTTATGTCTCAAGGTTTCTTATCGTTCCTCTCTATTCTTTCGGAAGGAGGTACTAGTTGTGTTTCTTTACCTCCTTTTGGTCATCTTACCCTTTCTGATCTCTAGAGAAGTTCTTATAATCTCTATTGGTTCCCTTGAAAAGTACGTTTGTACCCGAGATATTTCCTGTCTTTACCATACCTGGATTGTCTTCTATAATTCTTCTCGACCGTTCTTATGTGTCTTCTTGATATATTTTTTCTAGAAGTACTGGTTCTATTTGTGTCACCACACTAGGGAGTGGATCTCGGTCTGTATTACCTTACGCTTCAGTTCACCCGGAATCCTTTGTAGTGATGCTTTTTTCGATAACCTCCACTACCTTAAAGTCCACTCGATAAAGTTTAGGATTTTCTACTACGACACTTTCACGACATGAGTTATACGGTCGTTTAAACCTTTTGAGTCGTCACCGATGTACTGACCTTTTCCAGTTAAAAGTAAGATTAGGGTTTCTTTCCGTTACGGTTTCTTACAAGTTAGATGACATGTTAACGGGAGTAGAGTGTGTGATCGTTTCATTACGAGTTTTAAGAGGTTCGGTCCAAAGTTGTCAAGCACTTGGTACTTCAAGGTCTATAAGTTCGACCTAAATCTTTTCCGTCTCCTTGGTCTCTAGTTTAATGGTTGTAGACGACCTAGTAGTTCTTTCGTTGTCTCAAGGGGGTTTTTTACAGATAAAGACGAAATAACTGATATGGTTTCGGAAACTGACACACCTAGTGTTGTTTGACACCTTTTTAGAAGTTTTCTACTCTTATAGTCTGGTGGACTGGACGGAGGACTCTTTGGACACACGTCCAGTTCTTCGTTGTCAATCTTGACCTGTACTTTGTTGTGTGACCAAGGTTTATTCCTTTCCTCATGTAGTTCCGACATATAACAGTGGGACGAATAAATCGAATATACGTCTCATGTAGTACTCTTTACGACCCGTCCTTCTTCGTGTTCGACCTTCGTTCTAACGGCCCTCTTTATAGTTATTGGAGTCTATACGTCTACTGTGGTAGGATTACCGTCTTTTACTTCTTAATTTCTCGGAGAACTACTTTCACTTTCTCCTCTCACCTTTTCAACCGAATTTTGAGTTGTAAGTCTTTTCATTCTAGTACCGTAGACCAGGGTAGTGAAGTACCGTTTATCTACCTCTTTGTCCCTTTTGTCTGTCTGAAATGTAAAACCCGAGGTTTTAGTGACGTCTACCACTGACGTGGGTACTTTAATTTTCTAAGAACGAGGAACTTTCTTTTCATTACTGGTTGTATCTGTCGATTAATTTTTCGTCTATGTAATGAAACGGTTGTTTCCAGGTAGATCAGTTTCGATACCAAAAAGGTCATCAGTACATACCTACACTCTAAACCTGACGTTTCTTTCGACTCGTGACTTCTTAACTACGAAAACTTGACACCATAACCTCTTCTGAGAACTCTCAGGGAACCTGACGTTCCTATAGGTTGGTCAGGTAGGATTTCCTTTAGTCAGGACTTATAAGTGACCTTCCTGACTACGACTTCGACTTTGAGGTTATAAAACCGGTGGACTACACTTCTTGATTGATGAACCTTTTCTGGGACTACGACCCTTTCTAACTTCCACCCTCCTCTTCCCCTGTTAACTCCTACTCTGCCAACCTACCGTAGTGGTCAAGTCACCTCTACTCAGACTCGCACCTCTACTTAGACTCGTTTGAGGCCACAACAACTACCTGTCCCTCCGGACCACACGACGTCATGTACCTTAGTGTTTCTCAGTCTGTGCTGACTCGTCGACTTGATTTGACTTTCCTTTAGTTGGGACTTATAAGTAACTTTCCTGGTTACGGTTTCGACTTTGAGGTTATGAAACCAATGGACTATTCTTCTCTGAATAACTTTTTCTTGTGATAGGACCCTTTCTAACTCGAATCCTCATCTACCCTTCCTGTCTCCTACTCTACTAACCTCCCGCAGTGGCTGAATTACCTGTACTCAAAAACCGTTTAACTCTCTGCCACTTCCCGTCCCGCACGACCGCACGACGTCAGGTACACCAAGTGTTTGTCCACCTGTACTACATCACTGACTTTTGTTGTACTCGTAAAGAAGGTTTGTCATTTTCGTACATCCTCCTGGATTGATAACACACACATAAATTTCGTTCAAAACACAATCATTAGAAAGTTTACATTATCCAACTTAAGTTCATAGTGATCTCTCTATTTTGGACTTTGAGTCGACTCATGTGTGTGTGAGAATGTGTGTCCTCGAAAATTCAAAGATAAATACACGGAATACTACACCTTAATATACTTTGTATATAGATACAGAATACGAATAAAGTAGTTATAATTATAGAGAATACACTCTCCCCAAAATAGTGTCTAAGACTTCAGTATAAGAGATCCAAGTTTTGTATCAAGACACTCGAGTTACTGAAACATTTCAAAGAATTGATACAACACGGAGTCAAAGAGGTTCATACTTCAATCCTACTACTACTACTACTACACTTATGGATAGAATATGACAACTATTTTATTAAATGATTTATCGACGTATTGGGACTATGGGTCTTAATATATCTAATAGAATCCACAAACATAATATATTCTGTACTGAAAATGGGTTTACTTTAACTAATCATACCATTATTAACAGAATACTACATTTCTTCACTACTCAATAAATCTTTCCCGTCGTAGTGTGAAATACCAGATGTCTCATGACATGTCTACTATGAGTGAAAATTAAAAAAATTACATCAACTCTTCTGTATATTAAAGGATATTTATGATATTTGTTCGTTGCCTAGGGTTCCTATTGGAGTGTATACTCTATTACGGTAATTAAGTTAAATTAAAATTTTTCATGTCAGGTATGGGTACAAAAATAAAATTTTTTAGTTCACAAAGGTCGATTATCCAATGAGTCTTTGATAACTCGTGACTCAGTCAATGTACCGAGTTTTACAATGTCGGGACAAAATTTCATATAGTCACGTAGATGATTTTACATTGATAGCTTCTGAGGAAGTAGAATGTCTATGGTGAAATAAATAAAAAATTATGGAATAAAGAGGTTATTACGAATAAGCAATCTACAAAGACGGGAGACGTCTCCCATTTTGTTCTTCCTTTCGTTTTTTGAGATAAGGAGTGAATTAACTCAACCAGAGACGATTTTTCCCGAAAGGAACACCGAGTCGACCATTTCCTAAACGGGCGTCACACCTTCTGGACCCAAATTAGGGAACGAACCCTTCTAGGGGACCTCTTCCCTTTCCGATGGGTGAGGTCATAAGAACGGACCTCTTAAAGTACCTTACATCTGAGGTACCCCAACGTCTCTGTCAATGCCGACTCCCTGAAAGTGAAAAAAGTCAGTTAATACAACGGAAAAACGTAAAGAAAGAGAAACCCCACTGAAACCAAGTGACGAAGAACGTTTTACAATACTTGGAAACAGAAACCAAGAAGTCCGTGAGAATGATAAGTGGTCCTTCTCCTTTTTTTCACTTTCTAACGTACGTACGTACGATTCAACGAAGTCAATATAGGTTGAGAAAACGTTGGGCTACCTGACATCGGACGGTCCGAGGAGACAGGTACCGTAAAAGGTCCGTTCTCATGACCTCATCCAACGGTAAAGGAAGAGGTTAGATTACTTTATCCGTGTAAATAATAGGGTCAAAACTTTTAATCTTTCGACTACAAACCACACCAACCTTTGAAAGTCTTCCAGTGTATCGACCAATCGTTATGGACGTCCTGAGTTTGGATCCTTAAGACTGCAATCTAGGGTGTGGAAATTGGTATGTGTATTAAAAACAGTGAGACATAAGAAAAAGTGTATATAAGACTTTCTATGTACCCGTATAATTACCAGTCGAGACAAAAATGTTGTTAAAAAGTGTAAATAACTCGGAGGAAGAACTTTAACCATTCGTAACCAACGAAAAATTTTTTTTAGTAACTTTATAAGAGATCACGGGACGGGGAATGAGAACATCGAATCCTCAACCTTTTTTATATTTGTAAATAAAGATTATTTTTCCATTGTTTATTTAAGACAATATTTCTGATTACATTAATATTTTATTACCAATTTATTCATCGATAGATTTATTTTCGAGATCTTCTAGGACCACTCCTTTGAATAAATTTTATAAATCGTTTAACTATTTTTTTTAACGTATGACATTTATCTAGGAGTACTCCCTGATCTGTCGTGTCACCGGTCAGTCCGAATGATTTCAGTTATAACCTAACTTTTATTTTACCGGTTAGTAAAGACTCAGTAAAGTAAGTCCCTTATCTATCTTATCCCTTACGTCTCGGATCGGGTCACATCTCTACTAGCTTTCTTCCTATATTCTTATCGGTGTTCTATTTTCCACTACTCTTACTATATGACGGATGGGTGGTCAAAAGACCAAACGGACCCTACAAAAATAAACTTTTATTTTAGTTAAATACAGGTCTAATAACATAATTGATTAACAAGTATTCATAGATCCCTAAAAAAAAAAAACAAGGATTGGACCGAAAAGATTCTAACATGAAAGGGTTTACAATGTGAATAGGGGACAAGAATCTTTGATAAGACCAAAGAATTATAAAAACGTGTCAAACATGACTTATATCGGAAAGTAAAACACATGTAAATCAACCTATTCGATTTTTGATACTTAATGAATTATCAAATAATTCGTATAAAGATTATTATAATTAGATTTCACTATACACTCCTCCGTCATCTACCGGCATCTTAGCCACGTCTTGGTTACTGGACACAGTAAAGATCCATACAAACACACATACATCCTGAACGTTCACAACCGTCAAAGGATAATTTCATTTTCTTTGTTATTTTATTTGATACGGGTATCCGTTGGTCACAAGAGACAAAGTACAACAAATCGTATATGACAATGGTTCCCTTCATGACATATGAGAGGACACATTGAATGTTCTCTGGGTCGGAACACAAAGAAAAGATAATGAGATGGAAAGACAATTAACAACGAGAAGTGAAGATTGACAGTCTATATTATTAATGGAAAGGAATTTATAAAGGTACTGAAATAAAGGGTTTATAATAAAGTGTACATACGATTCTTTCCTGTTTTACCGGATTCAGACTCCATTTGAAACTTCACTGAGAAGTCACTAACGAGATTGGTGCAAAACTTCTGGTTGAACTGTACCCAAGCACGTTCTTAAGTCATGGTGACTTTGTAAACTTCCTTTATCTTCTTTTCAGTATGAATTCAGTATTTTACACTTATACATGATTCCCTTGTTGTTTAAAACAGTCTAAAAAATCTATATATTATTAAATATTCTTTACCTTAATAAATGTCTCCATATTGTGTTAGATTCAACCGGTTTATATTCGTAAAAATTACAATTTAAAGTGACAACCGGAAAAGAGAACAGTATTGCTTTTTTTTAAGAATCAACTGTAATCTTTTGTTTGTAACGACTGTAAACATAGTTCATTACCATATCTTTAAATTAATCCTGGTACTGTCTAAAAAATTTTAGACTATTCACATTGTTTACGTAGTGAAGTTATTTTTAAGACCGTTCTTTATGTATTATTTTGTGGATCATACATAGACACACATATTTATTAAATATAATAAAATTATTCCTTTTTGTCCGAAATTGTTAGTGTATAATGTGGTAAAATTAGACTACTGTAATAGAAGACTATCCGTTTTTCGAATGATATAAAGAGACCCCTATGTAGACATGAACTTTATTAAACCGAGTATATAGTCCAAATTAATCACTCAGTTAACATTTATAGGTAACACATTTAGGACGATACTCTTTAACTTTAGGTATACTTCATTTATAAATTAATTTTTAATTAACATTTGATCGAAATTTTTGAAATTATATAAAATTGTTAATTAACGGAACTCTTAGGTACAAAAGGGTTTCTCCCTTCGTCCCTCGATATGAAATATGGTTACTAATTCCGGGAATAAGTACCTTTCTTCCCAACCATCTTTTAAAATTGAAAATTTGGGTGATAAAAGACATACCGTCAAAATGAAGAAGATTCTCTGTTGAAGTCAAAATTTTTACTTCAGACCTGTAACCTATAAACTATCAGAAAACGTCTATTTCCTTAATCGATTATGATATTATAAGTAATTATAAATAAAAACCTCAATTCAAGATCGTTTTATCTCTTATACTTTACAAAGTCATCAAAAGAGAACGTCGACAACTCATACAAGTCTTTCCAGTCAAATTCGAAAAGACAAAATTAGGGGCTAATCCTCATTTATATATATATTAAACTTATTCAGTATTTTCTCTTTTTCTCTATGACCTTCACTGAATTTATATCATATACAATTAAATGACGTCACGATACGTGACAAGTTCTAAAGTAGGTGACACCTCTTGGAAAAGGTATAAGGAAATAAAAGGAGATGAGTGAAACTCAAGTCCATCAAGAGTATAAACTAAAAACTTCGATAATTGAGTGTTGATCGAATCACCATGAGACACAATCGTGAAGTCGTTTTCGTATTGTACATTTGGAAACTAGTTAAACCGTTTTTATATTAAAGACTAACATCTTCGTTATCTATTCGTTTTATTTTATCTTTAGATTCATGACCTCCCTTTTTTTTTTTGATCACATAAACTAGTGTATACAAAATATTTCTGCGTTGGACTCAAAGTTTTATTCATAAAGTACTTAGTTCGTTACTGAAAGAGTCAAAGGAAACGATTTTTTTTTTTTTTTCTTTTGGTATTTTTCCATTTTTTACACTCGTTATAAAGGATTAACAGAAATTATATACATTAACTTATATGGGAGTACGAACTCACTATCCTTTTTTTTTTCTGAACCGGTTTAATTTCTTTGGTCAAATACTATATGACCGGTGGTTTTATAATAAAATCAATAATAAAAATTTTAAGGACCGACTGTGTAAACTTTACAAGGGTCAGGACCGAATATATTGAGTTTTTTGTGTCTGATTTGTACCGAAAGTTCCCGTTGAGACTTACAATTACAAAGGTAAAAGCCGGAGTGCCGTCTTTCTCAAAATAATTGGTCACATTCGAGACCTAACAGTTTCCGCACTATCCGTCATGTCTGAGGTGTGTGTTTTATCTACGTATCAGTAAAATAAGATTTAACGAAGTGAACTTTTACATGGTACTTTTAGACCTCTCTCCTTCATTTTCATTCACTAAAATATCACGAGATTTTCAACTCTGAACTTTTTATTTTCAGGATCCTATTTTTACGAGGTCGTAAGCACAAACACTACATAGACTAGGAGAATCCAAGGGAATGTGGACGGTATGTCAAACTTATTGATTCTCGTTCAGGGTATCAAAGGTCCGTCGGAACAGACATCCCTGACGTCCAAAAGATCTTTGATTGTCCGAAACACCCGAAGAGACCACCGAGTCTACCATCTCTTAGACGGACGTTACGCCCCCTGGGCACAAACTAGGGACCCAGTCCTTCTAGGGGATCTCCTCCCGCACCGTTGGGTACGATCGTAAGAACGGACCTCTTAGGGTACCTGTCTCCTCGGACCACTCGATGTCAGGTACCCCAGCGTCTCAGTCTGTACTGAGTTCACTGAATCGTGCACACGTACGTGTTGTCCGAAACAGAGTTTGGATGGAGAAGAAAGAATATTATATATTATTGTATAAGATTCTTCGTCTCATCTACTAATCCTTAAAATGTATGAGTAAATCAGTAAAGGTCCATTATTAATCACATCGTACTATTCTAGAACCACCTTGACCTCGAGGGTCCGGTCCACAGAACCTAGATCTTGCCGGAGGAGACAAATCAGGAGAAGATAAATGGTAGATAAATAAGGAGAGACGGAAGGGGACAAATAGAAGTATTCTTTAGATATGTGAATCTAAAAAATTTCTAACCTTATGACAAACCCCAATATATACGAACTATCACATTAATATTAATGTGTAATTTTTTTATCTTAGAATGGGTAATCTAACATCAGAAATGTGTCAGTTCTTCCCGGTTTGAGTAGACACGTATAACGGGAGTGGGGACGTGCACCACGACAAGTAAGTTATTTTTTAGTGACTAGAAATCAACATACCTCACATCACTCTTCCTGTCTCTCACGGAGGCAAGATTACCTGGAATATAAGGTCATGCATTTGTTGTGTACTGATTATGTCTTCTTTTTAGACTTACACTTTTACGCTCCAATACTTTCAATATACTGAGTCCCTTGAGTTTGGTCCCGAGAGATTGTTGGATCTCCCCACCCTACCCCACCCTCCACCCTCCCTCCGAGTTCTGCCTCCCCTGTATACATAGGGTTACCGACTAAGTACAACTACAAACCGTGTTTGGTTGTGTTGTGACATTTCGGTAATAGGAAGTTAATTTATTTTAAAAATTTACTTTGTCTATTTTAATTTGACATACTAAACTCAATTATTTTTCAACATCTTTACCATTGAGTCTTCGTTTAAACCCCTCGTAGAAGTACTTTTCGGAAAGACTCGTCCACTGCGAATTTGACTCAGGACTTACTATTCTTCCTCTCTAATAAATTTCTATACCTTCTTCTCTTTAACCCCCATTTCGTTTGTCAAACTGTGTGACACTTTCTCTCTCTTCTATTCATACTGACTTTGTATCACAGTCTCCCACTCTTATCATACATCAATGAAATCTCTCCTTCCTTCCATGATCTAGTATATTCCTAAAGACCAATGTATTAAACCTAAAGGGAAGAATCACAGTACCCTGGTGTGACCAAAAATAGGTCCCCTTACGGTAGGCTAAAAATCGACTCACCTCCTCTTCCTTGGTCGTTTCTTTGTTTTTTTCGTCAAGAATCACTCTACGTTCCTATTAGTCCATTCCCACCACGATGTTGAGTTCTTCTCTCTTCCAGGTTATACCTCACCAATTAATCCAACCATTAACCTTACAGTTAATTTTACCATAGTGTTTTACCAATAATCTAAACCCTTGGACCTCCAACTACCGTTGGAAATATTCTCTACAAAATTACCCTATTACTCATTTCCCTTATTATCCCATTCCCTTACCTTTCTCATTGACATCTTTTGTGATACAAAATCACTTCTCCTTGTGTATTGTTCCGTTTTCGTTATCCCCAAAACCCCCCAGTTCTCAAACAAAACAAAACCAACAATTACCTCTTGACGTGTCCTCTGTGACTTCTGCGAGCTTCGTCGGTCCATAAAATCCTCTTGTCAGGAACTTTTCCACTGTCCTTCACCCTATTTCCTGTCGTGTAGAATCATACGGAAATAGTCGTCTACGAAAGAGAGAGAAACGAAAGTGTAGGTCAACTGTTTTACACGTTTTGAACGACTCGTGGTATCGTCTTTTAAACGAACTTTACCAAGATCAGATTATTTTTAACGTAATCAGTTTCGTCTTTACCGTCTTTACTTAGTGTGAGTAAACCCTTCTTTACAAAGAACCGTATGTCTCGTCCTCTGAAAATTAAAGGAAATTTGTAAAATAGAAAGTCCACGAAGTTCTTCTGGATCTTGTCCTTGTTCAGTCTCAGTTAAGAGAGTGCGTGTACCACCACCAACAACTACTTAGATCACCACTAGTACGTTGACGACGAAACCTTCTTGTTGAATTCCAGTCTAATAAAAGAAATTATATCATTTATACATTAAGTTTCATTAATTAACGTTAAGTCTTTTATAAATTTTATAAATTTTGTCTTAAACATATACCGTTTATAACTCGTACGTTACATAAATAAATTTGACTAAGTTTAATACAGAGTAGACACCCTGTAAACACGTATTAAGGAAAAGTGATAAGTGACAAACAAGTATCGTCGAAGAACCGGAAACCCCTTTATGTATTGACGTCTAGACAAAAAATTAATATCAACTTATGGTATATACTCTATTGACCATCACCTTATAATAAATACAAGAGAAGTTCGGACGTTAGACTCCTGTTTCCAATTTTTTTTCTTGTGTTTTTCCTAGTGTAAGTTAGTTTATTTTTCAGATTGTGGAAGTAATACAAATAAGGACCTTCGGAAGTCAAAATTCAGAGTAACTCCTACATCGTCTTAAAAATTTAGTACCTTCAAGGCAACCTCGTCTGGGAATCGGATAGTCAGAGAGTAAGGTAGACTGACTATCATTAACACAGGAACCTTGTTAACTTTTACTATTTCAACATAACATAAAAAATTTTAAAGTTGTTACACATATACGTATACGGTTTGGTAGTTGTAATTCCTTTTTATGTCGTCAAACAGCAAGTCTAACATTTTGTATGTAAGTGTATAAATATGTTGGTGTCTAATATAACCTCCGTAAGTAACATGGGTGGTTTACGGACGGAAAGAAACACTACCAATCCCCGGTTATTAGACTGTGCAGAGTCCTAGGTTAGTCACACCCAAATTTATCGAAATATTCCGGTTCTAACAAGATTTGGATCAAAAGAATGGATTGGATATTGTGCTAAAGAATTTCGGAATAGAGACAAAAGAAGAGAAAAACACGCTTAACATAAAAAAAAAATAGGGTCACTTTACAGTAAAGGATTCCAATGACGAAATCTGAAGTTCGAGGTTGCAATAGAGTGAGAGGTAGTAATTTACTCTTTCTGTTTCGACAACTTGACGATGTTAACTCGTAAATTATATATGATCACTAAGTACAATTAACGAAGACAAAGTTACTTTAATGCTCCTAATGTCTAGATTTTTCCAAATACTGTGAGTTATTATATTCCAGAGTAACGTATACACTAGTCTAAACAAAATGTGTGTTTGTGTGTATATACTGAACGATTTCTGGACTGTCCGACGACGACATGGGTAGAATTCTTTAAGGTATCAAGACTATGTTCTTGCAACACTGCTAAATGTTTATCCATTTTTAGATTATAAGTCACAAAGAACTGTAAAAGTCTTTTCAACTTTCTTCCGGACCTCCGTCTCCAATCTACCCACTGACCAATTTTTTTTTTGTTTTGTCTTTGAAAAGATTCAGTATCTCATAAAGGTCACTTTTATTGTTGACTTTTTGTAAGTCAAACCGTAGTGGTCTGGATCATGTTGATCGAAATCTTATATTAATAAGGTTCCACTACGGACACCCTGATCCGGTGGAACTTTTTGTCAGGTCTCGTGAGTGTCTACCACTGACCCAATCTCGAATCCATTATTTAATTCTCACCACCGGGATTCCAAAAGATATAAATAATAGGATGAATGAGAGTAAAAAATTTGGTATGAAAGACGGAAATTAAGAAACTGGGTCTTTGAAGACGATTCTATCGACACGTGCATAACCGACAAGGACTAAGTGTGTTTGAGTCAAGTATAAACAGACACTAACGGAGGGGGAATTAATCATAACTTTTATCGGAGGGTTAGAGGAGAAAGGGGGAATTGGGTCAAAGGGGAACACTATGGAGTAAAGGACATGACAGTGGACCAAAATCTATTAGAACTGATCACAGATTTTCTCGTCTCAATTCCCTGAAGTCACCGCTCCTCAGATGACGAAATCGGAGAGAAGATAAGGTTGTCAAAGGAGTCAGAGTCTCCTTAGGTAGGTACAAATTTAACGTACGGAATAAATTGGTAACCAAACTTAACGGGACTTTATAACCCGAGAGAAAACTGAAACTTTAAAACCATTAAGAAAAAATCCAGGGAATACTCACTATGTTAGAATAGAATGGATCGAATTAAAAATATTCCTTTCTCTTCTCCCACTCTTCTACTATCTTTTCCTCCTCCTCTCTTCCTTATTATTTCTCATTTTTCTATTTTATGTAATCTCCTCAGCGAACTTGTGGTCGTGTTTACGGGAGACACACACACTGTCCTTCAGATACATATGAACTCTCTGACTTGAGGGTACGAAGTATGACCCGGGACTCCTTAAGACAATCTTCATTATCATTCTTAAAATCCTTTTTCTTTGTCCATATACCTGAGTCATGACACCCGCCCCCTTGACCGTCCTTTGGTTCTTCTTAGGAATTCTCGAGAACAACTTCATTCCAGACCAGTAGGGTGTGGAAGAAAGAGGGGAGTCTGGAGGGTATAGTGGTGTTACGGAATTGGGTAAAGAGAGGTTAAACATCTTCATAGTCTCGGAGTTTTACCTATGGGTCACAGAAATCCTTTCTCTATGTCTACCCCCTTCTGAGCCTTTCCTTCAGAAACTACATTAAGTCATTGTCTCTCTCTCTCTACACGAAGGGTAGAACTGAATCTTAAGATTTTTATGAGGAGTACCTTATAGAAATGTACATAACTGAATCTAGACACTTGAGACAATCTTCAATCTAAAAAGAGATTGAAATTTTCTGAAAATCTTCAGAAGAAAAATTTTCCAAACTTCTTTTTGTTTCAATCCAGTCTTGTATACGAATCCCTAAGACTTTCTACCGTACTGAATACTTCCTATTATGAGACTTTTCATGTCAGAGAACATTTAATTAAACTAAGACAGAGAGTCTCCAAGTCGAACAGGGAGTCGTTACAGTGGTGTCCAGTCTTTGAACAGGAATCGAAATCTCCAAAGACACTATAGTCATCTAAACATTCGTCACTACTGTCAATTGATTAAAAGGACTCTTTATCGAACCGATTTTTGATGCCATTCATTAAATACACCGTAGAAGTCAGTACCTTCTATAATGGTATGGAGAAAGAAAAAGAAAAAAACTACTAATGAAAATTACATAAATGATATAGTCTCCCTAATACGACCATTGTCTCCATTTTACCACTCGTTTTTTTCTCTTAAACAAGACGGAAGGACCCAGTCTTTACCCATTAAACGCTCGTACGATGGAAGGAACCTTGGAAATTTGCTCCCATCGGTAATGAATCCGAGGGTAATACTTAAGTTTACGACTAAGGAACAGTGGGAACTAGAGGTGTCATCCGGACCACCGACGAGAGAACCATGAACGTTAGATTGTCTCCTTTATTTATGATTAATGTACTAAATGTTTTTACTCGTTTATAAATTGTTACTTGTATTGAATAAAGGTACTCCCTTTCCTTTTTCCAAAACACTGTTGTCCAATCAGACTGAATTCGACTTCGAACTTTCGTACTTTACTAAGGGATCATTTCACTGCAAATACTAGATTTTCTGTGTAACCTACCTTGACAGACTTCATATCCATATTCCCCTAGCCATCTACACGTATACCAAAGGTCTTTCCTCTTTGTCATATAGTTCACTCGTACCGTGAGATTTTTCACTTTCACAATCAGTGAGTCAGTACAGGTTGAGAAACACTGGGAACCTGACATCGGGCGGTCCGAGGAGACAGGTACCCTAAAAGGTCTGTTCTCTTGACCCCACCCAACGGTAAAGAAAGAGATCCCGAGCTTTGGTCCAGAGGGTGTAACGTCAGTCTGAGAAATGGTAGACTCGATACTCCCTCCGGCACCGTGAGAGTTCCTTAACTTTTTCTCGGTCAAACCAACGTCATTACTTCAAGTTTTCTGACCTCGATCGTTTCCGAACCATCCATCTGTCCCCGAAATAGATTCTCGACCTGAATTTACACACTACGATTTGAGGTGATAGTAAGTAAGTCAGTTGTTTGTACATAGCTCGTTGTCGGAAAACGGTTCTACCGCTGACCCTGATGGTAATACCCTTACCCACCCCGTGTGTCAGTACCATGGACGGGAGGACCTGGATGTGATTAATTTACGTTAATTCACATTTTAAAACCAGTACTACTCAAGTCACACTGTCTATATATGGAATGATCTACTGAAAATAGAACGAGGTCTTCCATTTCCTTCCGGATGGATTCACCGTCTTTCACTCGAGACTTCTAATTATCTTTAACTAATCCGTTGTCATCTCTCGTCCTTCCATAAAGTCTATCTTCATGATATAAATAAGTCAATAAGTTTGTCTATACATAACTCATGGATGATCCACGGTCGGTTTTCAGATTCGAAACTCCAATTTATACCTGTTTTGTATTTAGTAAAGAGAGACTTCGAATGCAAGGTCGTTCGTAATCTTATGGATTCGTTCGAAATATGATACTTTTTCCACGACTTTTGATATTCCCTTTTATCTGACCTCTTCCTTCGTCAAAACGTACCTCCTCCAGTTCTTCCACCGTAAACTCGTTTTTGATTTTGTTTTATTCCCTCCACAAAGCCTCCACGTATCCAGGATACCATAAAAGCGTAAACTTTCGACTTTTTTCTGATATTTATCTCGTATTTTCTTCGGATAACAAGATCCCTCTATCGACAAAGATCACTTTTTTCTTAGTCTTTGGACCACTCCGGTCATCGAAAATGTCTTCTACGAGATTACTTTCTTAAAAGGACTATTTTGTATCTTGATAATTTTAGAGTAAAAATCTGTACAAGAATATATGTTCAAATTGTGAACTCACAGTTCGATTTGTATAATTTACACAGATTCCGGTGTCTGGACACTCCTAAAGACCGTATATTTTTCACATGTAATAAAACGATTTACTGGAGTTAGAATTTCGATAACAGATTTTAAAACCTCTTAATTTCCATACAGTTTTCTTACCTATGTAAGTTCATCGAAGAAAACTTCTTCTTATTGGACCTTTCATGTCAAAATCTCGTCTAATAATTATATTCCGATACGTGTGTACATATCAAAGAACGGGTAGATCACTTGAATTTTTTTAAATAACACATTTTCTTATTAAAAGTTTCAAATCTTTCGAGAGATTCTTGATCCTATGTGAGTAACTTTAGTTCTGTACTTTTGCTTGAACTATAGTTTACTGTAACTTGTTAAACACGTTTATAATACACCATAATAGTTCTGTGTCAGAAACCACCGATATAGTTCAACCAACTGGGTCATCTTACCTTATTTATCTTTTACAAAACTAAAGGAACTTCATAAAACGTTTCAATACTCTACAGATACCTATGTCACTCGGAAGGATAAAGATACACCCAACCACCACTTACAGACACAAAATTATATAAGGAAGGACAATAGACTAAGTACACCCTCTATTAACACGACTTTTACTGACCTGGGGAAATAAGTTAGGAGTCTCAGTCTTTTAACCCCCTGTTCGTAGGTAAACTACCATATCAACCCTTCATGTGGGTTGAAGTGGGGGTACACTCACCAATGACCTACTCAAGGAGAGAGTTTACTGAAATCTTCAAAATATCGTTACAGGACACTTCAATCTTACAGTGTATGTTCATAGTATATGAACAGAAAGTACAAAAATTAGTCTTATCCGTATAAATGACTAACTTTCAAATGACGAATCAATTCAAAAGCTATTCTTTCTAGAGTCAGGGGTAGATATGTACACTCTCGTACATACGTGTGTGTATATTTACATTCATAATATAGTGATATATGTATCAATATGTTTACGTTCATGTACGAACACATATGTAAATGTAAAATAGGTATATATACCTACACACACACACACACACAGACACACACATACCTTCCTGCCCTTTTTCTCTCTGGTTGACTGGAGACTATGTTTAAATTCTAATTTAGCTTCGTGCTACTGTATTTAAGAATCATTTAATTACACCAGAACCTATGTCGTATTACAGATCTAATATTCCTGATTATTAATACAAGACACGACCAAGTCTATGTGAAAATTATAGAATTGACTTAAAAAGTCCCTCTTACTGTTGGATATTTCTTTCAAGCATCTCGGTCCTCAATAAATTAAAATTCTTTTTGGATTCGTCTCTATTCCATGAACACTCGTTAAAATAGAATAATTTTTTCCTTCTGTAAAAGAGACAAAATGAAGTCTTCCAACACGATAGTTTTCATCCGTGTTCAACTATTCGGACATACAGAAGATGGGTCTGGAGAAAGGACTCGCGTTAAAAAGAGAGGGTAAAAGACGACCTATATACGGGACACTTCAAGTTTTACCTGGAGTTTATGTCGTTCCACTTTGAATTGACTAACACAGGATGAACGGAGATTTAAACGAAGAAAATGACTGAGGGGGTCAAAACAATAACGTGGTGGTCAGTGGAACTGTGGATATGGTCTCTCGACCTCCGTATAGAGAAAGGTAAGAGAACACTCGGGACAGTACATTAGTCAGTTTTGTAACGACGTGACAGTGAGTATAAGTCACGAAGTAGAACCAAGGACAATGATAAAGGGCTCTATCCCGGGTATGGACGTTGGGGACCTTTGGGAACGGACTTAAGAATAGAACGAAGTTAGGTTAGAAGTGTAATTTCAATCATGTGTTAAAGTTCTCGGATGTATTATCTGAAAGAGGAGACGATTTAGGATTCATTGAATGACAAGAGGTCTCTGAGAATAGTGAATCCGGATGTCACTGATTGATGGGGGGGGAGGGGGCTGGACAGAAAGTTGTGAATGGAGGATAATATGGGGAGTATAGGGAGTTGGATGTCAGGGAAGGAGGTCCGACAAAGACTAGGAGACATATAGTGGAGACATGTTCGATGAGGATCGTGAGTCTTATGAGTACAAGTAGTACAGACGAACCTTTTCAGGATGGAGTGCATCGTCTGACTCAAGTCTAAAAGTAAACACTTCCACCATAAAAATATATCACTACTAGTGAGGGAAAAACCACGGCAGATATATGATGTTAACACGGAGACAACAAACCTTCCTTTTATCAGCTGATTTTTCGTTGAGAAGTCTTTTTGATTTAATTTTACAGGGGAACAGACAGTACCGAACCTTGACCAACTTTCAACGAGTCAGTACAGACTGATAAACGTTGGGGTACCTTAAGAGGTCCGGCCTTATGACCTCACCCATCGGATAGGGAAGAGGTCGTCTAAAAAGGTTGGGTCCTTGACTTGACCCTAGAGGACGCAACGTCCGTCTAAGAAATGGTTGACTCGATACCTTGACCTTATTAATCACACCCCTTTTTTTCGATACTTTACAATTTAGGATGTCTTAATTCGATATCTCCAATAAATACTTCTTCTTATGTATTCTTTTATTAAAACTATAGAGAGAGACCAGAGATTAAAACATAAACGGTTTATTTTTCGTACAAATTTTATTTTTATTTACACCGTCTTTATGAAAGTGACTCGTTTCATAGTTGTTGACAACGGGTACTTCGTCATTAATATTAATAATCGTGCAGACACACGAGTAATAAAGGATTCTTAACATATATATACATACATTACGATAGAGACAAAGTGTCTACTCTTTCGGATACACATTACTCCGATTTAGGTTCAAGTACATCAAACGTTCACCGTCTTGACTCTAACGAATCCGAAACAGGACTAGAGAGTTAAAGTAGTCTCTTTTAGTACAACACTGGAAATCTTCTAATAATATATATCCCCATATATACGTTCATACAATCTTACTATTATAAGAAGTACTTATAATTCACAATTAAGAGTATATGAGATTTTTCTTAAGACCGGGACAACCAGAGACTTTTTTTAGAAAATATGATACCGTGTTAAAAAAATAACCTCATGAGACTTTTCATGTATTTAGTATTAATTTCGAACTTCTGAAATGTACCCAGTGTATGGGTATCAAAGTGTGGGTCTATTTTTCTAAAATACAACAGTTGTAAGTTTTACGAACAGTTCTGGAACGTATCAGTATTTAACCAGGGTGGAGATAGGACTAAACCTCTTCCGTTACTGGGGGTGAGAGCATGAGAACGGACCTTTTAGGGTACCTGCCTCCTCGGACCACCCGACGTCAGGTACCCCAACGCTTCTCAGTCTGCACTGACTCGCTGAAGTGAAAGTGACAAGTGAAAGTACGTAACCTCTTCCTTTACCGTTGGGTGAGGTCACAAGAACGGACCTCTTAGGGTCCCTGCCGCCTCGGACCACCCGACGGCAAATACCCCAGCGTGTCTCAACCTGTACTGATTTCGCTGAATCGTTGTCGTCGTCGTCGATAGGACTAAATATTATGGAGTCTATTTAAAACGACATACAAAGTGAATTACATTTACCTTAACGTATTATCTATCTATCCAACTATGTACTGAAAAAGGTGAGTTGTAACAAACACTCTAAGTAAGTACAACGAATATAATTATTGTGATCAAGTAATTAAAAAGAAAAATACTTATATGGTGTCAAATTAATATATTAGATGACAATTCTTTTACACCCAACAAACTTCACATCCTGGTACTGTTTATTAAGACGATACTTTTATTAATATGTATAGAAAACCACTTATAAACATACGAAAATATAACCTATAAGTCGGTCCTAACCCTAACGACCTAGTAATTTATATACATATAAATCGAAATATCCATAATGATCTCAAAAGATTTTAACCAAATATGTCAAAAAAGAGAAGTTATCAGTTTCTATGTTTAACGAGATGTAGAAGAAATGATGAACTATGACAGTTTAAAAATTAAACTGGGAAAGACTATCAACATATTACTGTACAGAACAAAATTAAACGTACATGACTACTGAGTACTTCAACTCATGTTAAAGTCAAATAAAATCAACCAATAAACTTTCTGGAGTAAAAACTTTACAGACAAAAAGATGACTCAAAAAAATATAAAGAGAATCACTGAATACCAATAAAAGTTTTATATATAAGACCTACTATTTGGAAACAAACAATGGATATAATGTTCAAAAAAAAAAAGGGGGTGATTTATGGAATAGAAAAATAAGGAATTACTTATGATGAAATTATTTGTCTTCAAAATTTTAGTAATATGGGGTGAAGTCATAAAAGACAATACCAATCACATAAAAACAGAACTCAAATTTTTATCGTAAAGGATGAGATTCTGGATCTTCTATAAAAGAACCTCCCGACATATCCATGAAATAACGAACTGGAAAGTACAATGTAAGGTAGAGTATAAAGACCACACTATTTCCTTACTTACAGGTAAAAAAAGGATAAATCTAGGTCGACTGTCTCGTACTAAATAGCGTTTGTTACAAGTCGTCGCAGTGGAAATTAATTTTCGGATATGTACACACCGAGTGAAATACCTGAGATGAAGACACACATGTAAACGGATATGAATACAGTCACACTGTAACAGAATTAATGATATCGAAAGATTATAAAAACTATGACCATCATAGTATTTTATTTTTAACATGGTCTACTAATTTGTCCGTTCTTTTGTTTAATAAGTTCTAATAACGTAACTACCCAGTTTCTGATAACGTTATCCCCTCTCTCTGACTTGAGACCAGGTGACTTGGTTTCCACCCTCTTAAGAATTCACGACCCTACTCGATCACATTTTTCTAATCTCGTGTAATTTTCCAACCTACCAGTTACACTAATTCGGTAAAACATAAACGATTAACAGGGAATAGTTTCAATCCGAGGATGGGAGGGTGTCTCAGACCTTCTGTACCCGGGATAGAAAGAACTATTAATGTAAAGTTTCCCTACCGATTGTCCAGGAACTCTTTCTATAAGAACCCAACATCCGATAAATGTAGAATTTGACCGTCTAATTTTTTTAAATGTTGAAGTAAGATTTCACGAGACTCTTCTCTATAACCCCGGATATCAGATTTCAAATTACTTCGATGTCTCTTGTGACTCAGATCGAACCGGTCCCATTCGGGAAGTATAAACATAAACAAAAGAAGAAAAATTTCTAACACAACTGATAAAAATAATTAAACGAAAGGTATAGTTAAAATCCTAGTCGAATAGTGGTGAAGGAGTTTTTACAAAACCAAAATTAACCTAAAGTGACTTATATATCTAATTAAACACCATTTACGGAAATAATTTATTTTATAAAATTAAATACTTACTTTATAAGAAAGTAAATAGATCCAGAAATAAAAGAGATTTATTACAAAATACCAAGAGTTCTATCACCCAGAATCTGAAAGATACACTAAAGAACGATCCAAAAAGTATCAAGACCAGAACAACGTTTATCAATAGAAAATTCAAAAATTGAAAAATAAAGGACAACGACTATAACTCTTCATGTGAAAATAAAAACAAGGAACCGGAGTATAGGTCTTTACTATGAATCAAATGAAGAATTCACCTCATCAAAGAGACATCACAGTGAGTGTACATACATGGGTCCACCAAACCCCAATTACCGTCAAAATAAAGAGAGAAAGGTTAGTAAGTAGAATAATTAAAGAAAACTTTAAAAAAAAAAAACGACGTATGAGATCATGTTACTCTAATAACAACAACAAAGAGTAAAATCGAGAGTCTCCACTTTCTTTCACTTTCACTTCAGCGAGTCAGAACAGGCTGAGAAACGCTGGGGTACTTGACATCGGATGGTCCGAGACGGTAGGTTCTCTAGAAGGTCCCTTTTCAGGACCTCACCCAAAGGTAAAGGAAGAGGTCCCCTAGAAGGGTTGGGTCCCTAGTTTGGGTCCACAGGCCGTAACATCTGTCTGCGAAAAGGCAGACTCGGTGGTCCCTTCGAGTTTCTAAGGTAATAAATACGAAGTTATAATTAGGAAATTTCCTAATTTTACACTCTTCAGTCGACTTTGACATCAAGTCAATTTCACCTCTACGGCCCTTAGCTTGGGCCTTGGAGTATGTACGTTTCGTACGCGAGATGGTAACTCGATNGAGAGAGGGACTGAAGTGGGGGGCGACTGCGATACGGCGCCGCTCAAAAAAAAAAAAAGGGGGGAGTCTCCACTCCGAAAATCATTTAGTGACAGTTCATACTATAAAGGACATCCGAACAACAAGTGCGGAAAAAGAGGATCACAAGATTTTCCAAAACAATAATGACCTACAATTAAATTAGTTTGAATAAAAAGTCCTATTGGACTCTGTTTGTACAATCCAAAGAGGAAACAAGGTAATTATACATTTTAATTAACAAAAAAATTTACAATTTTATCGGAACGTATATACTCTCTTTGGTTTGTACCTCGGATACATATTGGGAAAATTACAAAACGATCTAATAATAATAATAAAAAAACGATTGTAAACTGAATCTCAAAAGGGTAACACAGGTACTTCCTCATAACAAGAGGAAAGAACACTATGCGAGTGATCTCAATTCATGGACTGATACCTCTTCCTTTACCGTTAGGTGAGGTCATAAGAACGGACCTCTTAGGGTCCTTGTCTCCTCGGACACCCGACGGCAGGTACCCCAGGGTGTCGCAGTCTGCGCTAACTTCGCTGAATCGTCGTCGTCGCACCTCCGAACCCTTGAATGTCAAATGCGGACCTTAAAAGAAGTACCCCCTTCCAAATTTACTCTTAAGTCATATAAATTACCTCAATTCGGAAAGATAAAAACTAAATACAAAAATTTTTATCAAATGGAGATAAAAGGTCTAAAAGGGAAAAAACAGTCAAGTTCAAAACAGAAAGATTCTTACACAGATAACGTAGATTTTAATGTTTATATAAGTCAGGTGTACCTTAAATTATTATATAAATAGTAACTTTAAATCCTTCATACTATACTTCGATACTTAAAGATCGGAAAGATCACTTTTGTTCACTAAACTACTCGGACCCAGACAGAAGGACTTATAATTGGAGTCGTCCTTAACTTATCTAGACGGGTGAAATGGTATTCGAGAGGTAAATCGACGTCAGTAGCGAGAAGTAAGGGAATGTGGATCTAATAAAATATGTAAAATAAAATACATCGAGAACCTTGTACACTAAAGAATATCCACCTTATTTAAGGTACCGTTCTCAATCTTACCTTGTATCTCCCTAAAGGTCAGTGAATAGACATTTATTCCGTGTATTACTTTTTACGAGGACCAAATTTTTACGTTTTCTTCTCTAAACATTGAGAACATGTTTTGATTCAAAATAATCTGACATCCATTTTGTGTCTTTGGATCATTTCAATTGTAGTACGACTTTACAAAGTCACATAAGAGATAATTTTTCAGATAACACGACATCTAAATAGTGTGGACCTTTGTTTTCGACTAAATAAAAAGGTAGTTGATTCAAGATTCAGGAATGGCAACTGTCCGTAGAGATATTAAGTAGTATCAGAAGTCTCGTCAAAGTATAAACAACTGGATTGGGGTCATAACTGGTCCGATCCTCTCATCCTCCGTCTATGATAATAATATAGGTAAAGTGATCATCCTGTCGATTTGGTACCACTCTAATTCTCAAACGATTACCTATACTGGTTCCCCCTGTCGTTAACTTCAGTCTATTCTTAAGTCCAACAGACATGAAAACTGGATCACTGTATATCGTTCAATCAATCTAAGTCTCTAAGACGATTTACGGATTACAGGTAAAATTCATAATTTCTGAATCTTAAACTCCATCTCTTATGTCCCTTAAAGTACATTGAGAGTGAGGACACACAGAAATGTTTTTAAGTGGTGTTTATCGGAACAACAATGAAATTTATTGACCATCTGTCTATAATTATAAATTACTTCTTCTTTCTCTTTTTTCCCAGTAATTCTGTGACGAACCCTCTTTTTGGTACATAACTGTTATTGGCACCACCATAAGTCGAAACTCTGTAAATATATGATACACTTTACGTACATAAAGATGTGGTCTGTAATTCGTGCCCTCATTTGCCTCCCCCTCCCGTCGGAAGTCCTGCCAGTCTCTGAGCCTCCATTTTTGGTTATTTCTTGCCATTTTGGAGTTCGATGGTTCCCTACGGACCTTTACACTACCTACGACCTCCCTTGTGACAACACGACCTTACGAGGAATCCTGAGGACAAGAAATAAAAGACCACAGGGTTAACTTATCTGACCGCCTCGACCTCTCACGCCTCAAATAATTCGACGGTGTCTTGTAATTTACTATCGGACGTTTGTTATTGTCGTCGTTGTTGTTGTTGTCCCGGAAGGGTCTAAATAAGTAATCGTGAAATCTTTGAGTCTTTTTATTTATTTTATACCTTAACTAACGGTATCATGTCTTCTTGTACGAAGAAGTTCAATTTTTTTAGAGGGATGCGGAAATCGTACTAGTGGTTCCGTCTTAAAGTAATTGCTTAGTCTGTCAGTATAAATGGAAAAGTTTTATTCAGGAACGTTTCTTGTGGACAAGAACTAGATCTTCACAGTCGTAAAAACTAAAAATTTTTTGCAAAATTTGTCTATGCCTCGATTTTATAGTTTTTACAAAAAATTTAGTTTAACATTGTCGTCCGACGTTTAGGAACAGTCCATCCAATCTACTTTACAAATCAATTTGGAGTAGTTTGAGGACCATTTTAATTTATACTTTTCTGAGTTTTTTCTAAGTCGTATCAGGACCATAGGGACATGCAAGGTGACACAAGAAATCGTGTTTAGTGTTCCACATATAAAAAATACAACTTACGAGATAGTTCACTCACCGTAGCACTTTCTCGTACCCGGACATCGGTCTACTTAACTTCCAGTTTAGGATATATGAGTTAGGAAACTGGAAAGACGGGAATCTATTCAATGAATTGGACAGACTCACAGTCAAAGGAGTAGATATTTGATGTGGTAATTTTCACTGTCCTCAAGGAACTCAAACCAATCCTCAATAATGTCCTAGGAAATTTGTCTTCATTCTTACTATAAAAGTCTCTTTGGAGGTTATTCACAAAGGATTATGTAGTTTTATTCAAAAAAGTGGGACTTGACATACAATCTGTCACTTCGAAATTCTGTACGGTAAAATATTATATACGAAGTCAATTGTCAAAGAAAATTTTTCTACATTTTAACTCTTCTCTTAGTATCTGAACGGATTTGTCATCAGTCATTATGAGACCGGTAAAGATTGGAGTATTACCCACGAAAGCAAGTAAACTATAACAAAGGTAAAGTGGTAGTCATTCTACATTCTACCTCAACGATTAACAAAAATTGACATATCCACAAATGTTTAATTCTTTGTTTTGAGTTCTTTATTTATTTAATAAAAAGTCTTCCGAGTAATGTACAGTTTAAGTAAATCGTCTCCTCATATAGGGTCCCAAACTTTGATCCTATTTTCCTCTACTCAACGAACGACGGAGGGAGAGAATATTTAGAGTCAACGACGACGTAACACACCAGGTACCGTGCATTAACAAAGAAGGAATCACCTGTATGAGAACGCCTGTGAAATAGAGAATTACGGTTAGAACGACCCGTGTCAAATCGAAAGTGAAAGAATGTGACAGAAGTTATTTAAGTTCCCAGTTCCATGAATTCAAAATGGAGAGTCTGAACAGTTTAAAGAACATGAACGAAAATAGGTTTACAAGAAAACTATCGGTAAAAAGTGAAAACGAAACTTTTCGGTTGAGTTGGTTTGTTTCCTTAAGTCTACTCTTTACAGGAACCGTACATATTGTTATACACTACACTTAATTTACCCTCCCTTTTTAGGAGGGGTAACACCTAGACTCGGATCTCCTATTACCTCGACACTAAATCGGGTGCTTTTACACAATCTCATTCACTTGACTGGAAAACGACAAGAATGACGACTCTGTTTTACTCCTGTATTTATGTTTAATTAAAGAAGAATAGTGAAACACTCTGTAATATTAAGTAAAGAGTAAATACACGGATTACAAATGGATCGAATGTTTGTTTACGTAATAAGGATTTTCGAGTCCCCTAAGTATATGAATTTGCCGTTGAGTTTCTGACTAAAAAAAAAAGAATTCTCTCTAAAGATTGGGATTATATCATTAATTTTTTTTTAATCGAAGGACAGTTAAGGTAAACTAGGTTAGAGAACGTGAACAGATTGTTACTTCAACGTGGGTAAGTCCGTCACTATCCTTGGTCGTAGAGACTCACGAATATTTTCGACCGACTATTAGGTTTTTAACAAATCGAGGTAGGAAACATTAAGTTCAATCCCGGTCGTAAAGATTCGTTATTTATCTATTTAGGTATTTAAGTTCGTGATACTTGCAAAAGAATATAGACACTTATACCATAACGTTTTTAGAGAGACACCCTCTTTATAGTTATTGGAATTTATACGTCTACTGTGGTAGGAATACCGTATTTCGTCTCTTCTTGATTTCTCAGAGAACTACTTACACTTTCTCCTCTCACTTTTTCTACCAAATTTTAAGTTGCAAATCTTTTGATTCTAGTACCGTAGATCAGGGTAGTGAAGTACCGTTCATCTACCCCTTTGTCACCTTTGTCACTGTCTGAAGTAAAAAAAAACCGAGGTTTTAGTTACGTCTACCACTGACGTCGGTACTTTAATTTTCTGTGAACGAGGAACTTACTGTTCGATACTGGTTGGATCTCTCGTATAATTTTTCGTCTGTAATGAAACGGTTGTTTACAGGGTAGATCAGTTTCGATACCAAAAGGGTCATCAGTACATACCTACACTCTCAACCTGATATTTCTTTGGATTCATGGTTTCTTAACCACGAAAACTTGACATCACAACCTCTTCGGAGAACTATCAGGAAACCTGACGTTCCTCTGGGTTGGTCAGGTAGGATTTCCTTCAATTAGGACTTATAAGTAACTTTCCTGACTACGACTTCGACTTCGAAGTTATCAAACCGGTGGACTACACTTCTTGACTGAACAAACTTTTCTGGGACTACGACCCTTTCTAACTTCCGCCCTCCTCTTCCCCTGTCATCTGCTACTCTACCAACCTACCGTAGTGGCTGAGCTACCTGTACGCAAACTCATTCGAGGACCTCAACCACTACCTGTCCCTCCGGACTGCACGACGTCAGGTACTCCAGTGTTTTCAGTCTGTGTTGACTCACTGACTTGACTAGACTTGACTTGGACACTCGTGTACATAGTACATGGTACTAAAGATTAAGTGAATTGATTAGTGACTCTAGTCATTTTTGTGACACGGACGAAACATTGTCTTCACTGAACCTAAGTCAAGTAACTCCGACAAGACGCTCATTATAATTCGTCATCTTACGCAACGACTTCCTACACATACGAGAGTACAATCTTAAAAAAATTTTTTCTTATATGACGTCAAGATTTGTAGATGAACATTTCGACATTATTCATGAAAAAACCTTACTCATTTTATCAAGTAGGAACCACCAAGAATCTTCCGAAGTATCGTTGTGACGTTAGTTCGTTTTACATTTATTGGTGGTTGTGAATATATTGAGTCAAGTTTAATTTTGACAAAAAGTTATGTATTAGAACAAATTATGAACTTCGTCAATTCAACAACCATACTAATAAAAGAAACTCTCTGTATACTAAATCGGTATTTAAACAACTTTTTCAGTGAACTAAAATAACTCATCCCCTTCTATTTCTTAACGAGGATCATAATGTTCTTTAATACCTAAATTTTATAAAGGTATCAAACTTTCTCTCAGTCACCATTCCTTAGACGGACGGCTACGTCCTTTGTACGCACACTAGGGACCCGCCCGGTCCTTCTAGGCGACCTCTTCCTTTATCGTTGGGTGAGGTGATAGAACGGACCCTTTAGGGTACCTGTATCCTCGGTTCACCCGATGTTACGTATCCTAACGTTGTCTTAGACTACACTAAATCGTTGATTTGTTGTTGTGTGCAACCATTAGGTTCGTCAACTAACTGAATTCTGAACTTAGGTTCACAAAACTGAGATCTATTAAAATATGAGAGTTATATTGTGTATTTTAGTGTTTTACTATCGTACAAACATAAACTCTTCAACAGGGTTACGCAATAATTTTAAGACGAGATAAACTTGTTCAATTTAAGTAAAATGTGATCATTGACTTTACACAAGAGATTTTACGGGACTGAGATTACACACGAAGAAATGAACATTGTTAAAATTAAAACACTCTGTAAAACGTCACGGTACCTTAGTCGGAGAGAATTTAGACAGGATACATCAAACAATCTATACGGTACTGTTTTACGGTCTCTAGCCTAAAGGATTTGTTGTCTTTACACAAAAGAGTGTCTAGACCTCAGATCTTCAGGTTCCATAACCGTCCAAACTAAGGAAGACTCCGGAGAGAGGAGCGGAACGTTTGCTGTCGGAAGAACGATACAGGTGGGTTACCGGAGAGGAGACACGGGTATGTAGGGATCACAGAAAGATTTCTGTGATAAAATAAAGGAGAAAAATATTCCTGTGATCAGTCTGACTTGATCTCAGGTGTGATTGTATGAGTAAAATTAAATTTTCGGGGTAAATTTCCGGGACGGACAGTTCCAGGATAGAAGATTATGTCAGTGTAAGACCCCATCTCCAGCCATCCCGAAATTGAATACTTAAAATCCGTTTGTGTCAAGTCAGGCATTGTAGAAATAAGACAAGTAAAAACCGTGTATCACATACAAGTTTTTATACAATAAATTTATTTAATTACTAACCACTTACTTACTTAGTCTCGAATATGAATTGATATTTAATTTATAACTGATTTATAAATTGGAGTCACCTTAATATTTTCAATAGATAATACTAATAAACTTATGTTTCCTTTGAAAATTACTATTAGAAAAATAGAAAAAAATTGACTTCATATCAACTACATATTATTATATTATATCCACATGTTGTATCACTAAGTGTTAAAAATTTCTAATATGAGGTAAACATCAATGATATTCTATGACCAATATAAGGAACACAACATGTTATATAGGAAAATCGAATAAAATCTGGATTATCAAACAACGATGGGGATATAACGGGAAGGGGAGAGGGATGACCATTGGGGATTAAATAAGAGACATAGACACTTAAACGAAGAAAAACCAATATAAATGATCAAAAGAAAAAAAAAAAATTCTCAGGTGTATATTCACTATAGTATGCATAAACAGAAAGAGAAAGACCGAATAAAGTAAATTGTATTACGGAAGGTTCGGGTAGATACAACAACGTTTACCGTTTTAAAGTAATAGATAAGCAGACAACTATCTTTATTATAAGAATTTTATCAACAAAATTGATCCAACACAACTGATCCAACTGACATATTTTTTTATAAATGATAACAAAAAATTATTACTTTTTTAGATATCATATTTCACATAGTGTCATACAAAAC
This sequence comes from Capra ibex, assembly GCA_006410555.1. Classification (NCBI taxonomy): domain Eukaryota; kingdom Metazoa; phylum Chordata; class Mammalia; order Artiodactyla; family Bovidae; genus Capra; species Capra ibex. The sequence continues at coordinate 33,089,741 of SJYO01038709.1, forward strand.
GTTAAAGACATTTAAATTAGAAATCGTTAAATCATATCTCCAGAAATACACTTAAACAAAATATGTTACAGGATGATTTTAGTTATTTAATATTTTCGAGATAGATACTCTAACGTTTGGATTCTATGATGAAACGATCTGAGATCGAAACATACAGACCATCGTGACCTCTCTTCTATCATATAGATAAATCTGCAGAATCAATTAAAAGAAAGTAAATACTTCCACCACGATGTCAAACTAAAAGAGAAAATCGGGAACTGTGGGTAGAGGTGACCCCAACCACGGGACATTATTTACAGGGTGCTAAACTGGAAAATATATACGTAGCATTTTAGTCCGTCTACCACATCAAATACCGATTGCCCGTTCTTAAAGAGGTAAACTTCGACCAAAAAAAAAAAGGTGTTGATTAGGTAATGGTCTATACGATGTACGGTAAAATAGACTACGTAGGAATGTTTCATTGCTCCTTCAAATGATTTTATTGAAGATTATACAAAAACTCTTTTTTTAGGGTTTCAAATTAACATTATTAATTTGTCGATTGTAACTTATGTAACTCAATACAATCGCGCAAAGGACCCATAGAACGTAGTGACAAAGTCACAATTCCGAAGACAGTATTTGATTACATTAAGTTTTCACCAGCTCATCTCTTACTTTGTTATTTTTTACGTTTTAGTGAATACAATACGAGCTTTCATTATTGTAAAAATAAACTATAAAGACTTCTTTTTGACTTTTGAGTGGACACTGACTCGACGTAGACTCAAGTACTAGTAAAATTATAACATCTTTTTGTAAATAACGAATGAAGAATGGGGACACATACTCTGAAGGAAAAGATTTTCCACCATCTAATTTATGTTATTTTTTTCTCATCCAGAGACTCAATAAATCCTTATCTACCCAAAACGGTACTACGATTAATGTATATATAATAAACTTAGTATACAGTTTCAAAAGATCAACCTGGTTAGGTTTACACATCATAGTTCATTACATCTTTAATACTAGTTCAAATAGAATCTATGACTCATATAAACATTTTTTACTCATTGTTTGTAAAAAAGATCAAGAATGAGATATGTTTTATTCTGTATGGCATAAAACTCTAAGAAGATCGAGATCTCCAGATTATAGATACCCATTTATTAAAGTAATAAATATTCCTTCAGTTTTTTCAACTTTAAAATCTGACTTCACGTAGGAGTATCACAACTTTATTTATGTAAAGAATTTTGTCATGTTTATAGTATTGTGTGAAAAAGTGGATTTTTTATAATCACGAATAAAATATAATGTATGATTTTATCGTACACGTATATCTATAACAAGAACAACAAATCAGTGATTCAACACAGGTCGAGGAAACACTGGGGTACCTGACATCGGGTGGTTCGAGGAGCCTGGTACCCTCAAGGGTCCGTTCTTGTGACCTCACCCAACGGTAAAGGAAGAGGTCCCCTAGAAGGGGTAGGTCCCTGACTTAGACGTAGAGGACGTAATCGTCCACCTAAGAAATGGTGACTCGGTGATCATAATCACTGTCCGATTTCTGTCCCGTTGAGAATGAGTCTTTTGATAATGAGATGACTCAAAAGAGTTATCTTGTCAAATCTCTTTATCACTGAAATGTATAAACATTATTATTAGGTCAATTGAAATTTTTAAGTGTACACCTATACTACAATTCAGTCATGATTATAAGAAGATGTTAGTTCTATAATCCGTTAAGATTAATATATTCTAACGAAGTCTACTCTCAGAAAACTGTAGGATAAAAAATCGGTCTGATAATAAGAAAACTGTATATAGAAGTCTGGATTCTTTCTATATGTAAAAGGTATAATAGTTACTGTTTAGGATAAAGTAAGATGTAAATATAAAAAGGACAAATATAAACGACACATCTATAAAGTTTATCACCACACTATAGACGGAATATGAAGAACATTCATAGAGATGAAAAGATATATTCCACGTTCTCACTTCATTAGATTACTGTTTACTTTCCGTACACGAATATATTAATCTTCGTCTTCGACTTTCCACGAGAAATGTTAAGGATCATATGTATTCTATGAGTTTCAATCTATGAAAATTTTTAGTAAGTATGGTAAAAAATTATTTTAAGTCAATTGTCCATTCGTAAACGACTACAACACCACCCAAAAGAGAAGGGGTCCATGACCCTCTAGCCACCCGTTTGTAGACATCCACCTGACTTCTAGCGACCCAAGAAAATGTCCTACAAGAAGAGTTTACCGTTGCAAAATGACTTCTCGTCCACTCAACGTACCCCCTATCACATAGTCACTTTCTCTTCCTCTCTACAATTTACCCATGTATTTTTATATACTACATGAAATTATTAATAAGAAGAAAGAGAAAACTTTAATAAAATAAAGAAAGTCACGGAAAAATCATGTACCGAAAGTCTATTTCTTCTACGTCACTTGTTCTAAGGGTGTTGACCGAAATTCCTAGTTTCACTTTACAATAGTTCAGAAGTTTTTGACCGGCATACATAAGAAATCGATAACTATAATAATTTTTTTTTTATTCATCAGAGATGATTGTAGGAATAAACCAGAAAGATTACAAATTTAGAATTTGTATTATAAGTAAAAAGAAAGAATATAGTCAGAGAAATGAATATAACAATGAACAGAATTAATTTTATCCTTTTCTACTAACGCCCTTTCTAACTTCCGTCTTCATCTTCCCTCGTTATCCCCTACGGCACCAACCTACCGTAGTAACTGAGTTACCGGTACTTAAACTCGTTTGAGGTCCTCTATCTCTTTCTGTCCCTTCGGACCATACGACGTCAGGTACCCCAACGTTTCTCAGTCTGTGTTGACTTGTTGTTGTTTATCATAACGAGAGGAGTGTATCATCTTTCTCTTTGAGATTACAGAGACGGAAAAGAATGTTCCAGTACTTAGGGTAGTATCCCCGAAGTGACAGTAGTCAAGTCAAGTTAGCAAGTCAGTACAGGCTGAGAAACACTGGGGTACTTGACGTCGTACGGTCCGGAGGGACAGGTAGTGGTTGAGGGTCTCAGATGGGTTTGGGTACAGGTAACACAGTCACTACGGTAGGTTGGTAGAGTAGGAGGTAGCAGGGGAAGAGGACGAAGGGAGTTAGAAAGGATCGTAGTCCCAGAAAAGTTTACTCAGTCGAGAAGTGTACAGTATTTAATAAGTGACAGTATTTGAGTAGATTTGGATTAATGGAGGGCTACCGGGTTACAGAATTATGGTACTATAACCTCCCATATCTTAAATA
>SJYO01038709.1:33093280-33328895 GCA_006410555.1 Capra ibex
AAACAAAAGTTCTAAAACCTAGTTAAAATGATGACAGAGAATATGTGTAGATCTACACATATTCTCTGTCATATATATAAAACCCCTGTGTTAGTAAATCTAGTATAGTAATGTGGGGACCTGAGAGTTTTACACACAGAAAGAGTGTACGCTTTATATAAATAGGGTAGACTTGTCTGGGTTTTATTGAATATATCAGGGTTATAGTTGAGAAGTCGTATATAACATTTCAAGTTTCAGAGTAGTAAATTTAGTTTATTCTGAGTTCCAGACTCCGACTCGAGAGGTTGATACTTGGACACTTTGGTCTGATCAATATACAAAGGTTTTATCACCACACTGTCCATATCCTATCCATAAAGGTAAGCTTTTCCCCTTTTATCGTTCCCTCCTTCCCCTCTGTCCGGTGTGCATTCAGATTTTGTCTCGTTCTTGGTAAGACATGCAAGGATTACGAACTCTTGTAAGGAGAAACCTGACTAAGAGACGTGAGGTCCCGACGGTTTCACCGTGGTAGTGGGGGTCTTAAGGTGTTATACCGGAACGGAGAAGTCGTAGTGTCACGTGACGGGTGGGTGTACCGAGAGACGACGTCAGGGTGAGTGTCCTGAGGGACAGCACCGACGAGGACTCCGTGATCCACCACCGTAGCACGTACGGACAGGGGGGTTTGGACTCTCCACCGGGGTGGGAAACTTTGGGTCCTCCTTGACCGAGACGGTAAACCCGGATGCCATCCCCACCGCCGGGACTACAGAAACATAGTGGATATAGTAAGAAGAGAAAAGAACTACCCTTCTTACGTACACAAGTGTCGGAAGGAAGTTAGGTAGGTCAAAAAAAACAAAGGTAATCAGGGTCGACCGTCAAAGATGATCATATAATGTCATAGGTACCGAAGTATCAGTACATAGGTATTACATATGTAGACATGGGGCCGAAGACTAGTCTCTCGACTAATCCAGAGATCAAGTGTAGGTGTGATTATAGGAGTAGTTTATCATCTAGTTGGTGTGGGTAATCACAAGTGTAGATTTGTAGGAAAGAGTAAAAAAAAAAGGTTACACCTATATCTGACTCTTAAAAGGTTTAGGCATTCAAGGTCAAGTAAAAACAATTTGTCAAGGAAGAAGTTGACTAAAAAGAGAAGAACGTAAAAATGGAATTCGTAAGTCTACTTTGGTACTACAAGGAAAGTGTGAAACGAATTTATAAAGGGTTTCTGTAGTCTAAAGAATCGATTTATAGGGTAAAGTAGTACGTGTTCAAGATGGAAGATGTTTTATGATCTTGTAATTGTGTTGAGTCAGTTCAAGTAACGGTGAAATATTGTTCCTAACAGAAGAGAGGGAACCGGTTATACAAGGAATGAAACAGACTCTGGGGTTGTCTTACCGGAAATGGTAGGTATAAATGTGGTTGTACGATAAGTACTAATAAATACATAAGAGATTTTTCTACCTTTGAAAGAAAGGTCGAGAGGAAAAAAGAGGGACTCAGGAGTGGTCTCAACGGGAAGTACCGTTAGAACTGAAAGAGCTCGTACATGGAGTTTTGAGAAAGTGGGAGATGGGTACTGGGTCAAGTTTCGACAAAGACGTAAAAATCCATAAACAATGTTCTCTGTGGTCAAGAACAAAGGTTAAGGATAGAATCAGACGAACACGACGACATTATTTTACGGTGTCTAACTACTGAAATTGTCATCTATAAATAAAGAATATCAAGATCTTTATCCCGTCTTGTTATAGTTCCACGACCTTCTAAACCAACAACCACTCCCGGAGAAGGACCACTCTGTCTCCTTCGAGACCATAGGGAAGAAAAAACATACTCCCGTGATTAGTGTCCTCTGTATTTTCCGAGTCCTAGTTAGGGACCCAACCCTTCTAGGGAACCTTCTCTCGGACTGTTGGGTGAGACCGTAAGGACGGACTTCTTAGGGTACCTGTATCTTCGGACCACCTGGTGTCAGATCGCAGTGTTTCTCAGTCTGTGTTGATTTCGCTGAATCTTGTGTTCTTCTTAGGATGGTACCCCCGGGATGACAGTACTGGAGTAGATTGGTAGTAATGGAGGGGTTTCGAGGTGGAGGATTATACTATTGTAACCTTCCAATCCGGAAGTTTTATACTTAAAACCTTCCTGTATTTATAACTAAAATATTATACATCCATTTCAAACTTGAAACACAAAACTTTGTCCTAACATGAGAAACTTTTTCATATTGTATGGACCTTATTCTAATATCATTTTTAAATTTTATATCGTGACTTTTCATGGACACTTACAAGACATTTTAATATTTATCATATCAAGATCTTATTTGAATTCAAAGTATTTAGATTATACAGATTTTATTTGAATTAATCTAAGAGACTCTTTATGTTCTCATCGTGTTCTTTATTAATAGGAGTGTATCTTCCCCGAATATAGTACAAAACCTTTTATTCTTTTTGTAATTTCGTTTGTTTTACCGTAACTAATATCGTGGGTATATAAAAAAAATTTTTAAATTAACCTTCGATTAATGAAATGTTATAACACCAAAAACGGTATGTAAGTGTACTTAGTCGGTACCCACCTGTACACAAGGGGTAGGACTTGGGGGGAGGGTGGAGTGAGGGGTAGGGTAGGGAGTCCCAGTAGTGCCAAGTGGTCGGGACTCGTGGGACAGAGTACGTAGTTTGGACTTGACCGTTAGATAAAGTGTATACCATTATATGTACAAAGTTACGATAAGAGAGTTCAGTAGGGTGGGAGCGGAAGAGGATGTCTCAGGTTTTCAGACAAGAAATGTAGACACAGAGAGCGACAAAGTGTATATCCCAGTAACAATGGTAGAAAGATTTAATATATATATACAAAATTATATGACATAACCACAAAAAGAAAAACTGAATGAAACGAAACATATTATCCGAGGTCAAAGTAGGTGGAATAATCTTGACTAAGTTTACGTAATAAAAATTATCGACTCATTATAAGGTAACACATATACATGGTGTCGAAAGAATAGGTAAACAGACGACTACCTGTAGATCCAACGAAGGTACAGGACCGACAATGTTTATGACGACACTACTTGTAACCCCATGTGTACAGAGAAAGTTAAGACCAAAGGAACCACATATACGGGTCGTTACCCTAAAGACCCAGAATACCGTCAAGATAAAGGTTAAAAAATTCCTTAGAGGTGTGACAAGAGGTATCACCGACATGATCAAACGTAAGGGTGGCTGTTACATTCTCCCAAGGGAAAAAAGACGTGGGAGAGGTCGTAAAGAACAAACATCTGAAAACCTATCGTCGATAAGACTGTCCACACTCTACCATGGAGTAACACCAAAACTAAACGTAAAGAGACTATTACTCACTACGACTCATAGAAAAGTACACAAACAATCGGTAAACATACAGAAGAAACCTCTTTACAGATAAATCAAGAAACCGGGTAAAAAACTAACCCAGTGAATAAAAAGACCTTAACTCGTCGTCCTCAACGAACGTATAAAAACTCTAATTAAGAAACAGTAAACGAAGTAAACGATAATAAAAGAGGGTAGGACTTCCGACAGAAAAGTGGAACGAATATCAACGGAAGTAACACGTTTTCGAAAATTCAAATTAATCCAGGGTAAACAAATAAAAACGAAAATAAAGGTAATGAGACCCTCCACCCAGTATCTCCTAGGACGACACTAAGTACAGTCTCTCACAAAACGGATATAAAAGGAGATCCTCAAAGTATTAAAGACCAGAATGTAAATCTAGAAATTTGGTAAAATTTGAATAAAAACACATACTATAATCTTTCACAAGATCAAAGGAAGAAAATGTCCACCAATTGCTCAAAGGAGTCGTGGTGAACAATTTCTCTAACAGAAAAGAGGTAACATATAAGAACGGAGGAAACAGTTTCTATTCCACAGGTATCCACGTACCTAAATAGAGACCCGAAAGATAAAACAAGGTAACTAGATATACAGACAGAAACACGGTCATGGTATGACAGAACTACTGACACCGAAACATCATCTCGGACTTCAGTCCGTTCAACTAAGGAGGTCAAAGTAAGAAGAAAGAATCCTGACGAAACCGATAAGCTCCAAAAAACATAAAGGTATGTTTAACACTTTAACAAACAAGATCGAGACACTTTTTATGGTAACTATCGAACTATCCCTAACGTGACTTAGATATCTAACGAAACCCATCATATGAGTAAAAGTGATATAACTAAAAAGACTAGGTACTTGTACCATATAAAGAGGCAGATACTCACAGGAGAAACTAAAGAAAGTGGTCATAAAATATCAAAAGATATTTATCCAGAAAACAAAGAAATCCATCTATATAAGGACTCATAAAATAAGAAAAGCAACGTTACCACTTACCTTAACAAAGGAATTAAAGAGAAAGACAAAAGAGTAACAATCACATATCCTTACGTTCCCTAAAGACACACAACCAAAATATAGGACTTTAAAATGATATAAGTAGCTAATCAAGATCATTAAAAGACCTCCTCAGAAATCCCAAAAGATACATCTCCTAGTACAGTAGACGTTTGTCACTCTCAAAATGAAGAAGAAAAGGTTAAACCTAAGGAAAATAAAGAAAAAGACGAGACTAACGACACCGGTTTTGAAGGTTTTGATACAACTTATCATCATCACTCTCACCCGTGGGAACAGACAAGGAATGAAATCCCCTTTACGAAAGTTAAAAAGTGGAAACCTCTATTACACAGGACAACCAAATAGTATATATCGAAAATAATACAACTCTATACAAGGAAGACACGGACGAAAGACCTCCGAAAAATAGTATTTACCTACAAATTAAAACAGTGTCCGAAAGAGACGTAAATAACTCTATTAGTATACCAAATATAGAAAGTTAAACAATTACACCACATGGTGTAACTGACTAAACGCTTATCACTTCTTAGGAACAAAATACCCTATTTCGGGTGTACCAGTAATACATACTAGAAAAATTATACAACAACCTAAGACAAACGATCTTAACACAATTCTTTAAACGTGATACAAGTGGCCACTATAACCGGACATCAAAAAAATACACCGTAGAAACAGACCAAAACAATAATCCCACTACAACCGGAGTATCCTACTCAGACCGTCAAATGGAAGGAGATGTTAAAAGACCTTCTCAAACTCATCCTATCCACAATCGAGACGAGAGTTAAAAACCATCTTAAGTCGACACTTCGGTAGACTAGGACCCGAAGACAAACGACCTTCTAAAGACTAATGTCAAAACTAAAGAAACGAACACTACACAGAGAATTCTAAAAGACAAAAAAGGACCAACTCAAAACCTTTCAATATGAAAAGATTCTTAAACAGGTAAAAAAGGTTCAACAGGTAAAATAACCGTATATCAACGACTATCATCAGAGAATACTAGGAAACATAAAGACACAACAGACAACATTAAAGAGGTAAAAGTAAAGATTAAAACAACTAAATAAAGAAGAGGGAAACAAAGAACTACTCAGGCCGATTACCAAACAGATCAAATAAATAGAAGAGGTTCTTGGTCAAAAATCGAAACAACTAAAACCGATATCAGAGGAAACAAAGAAAACGTAAATTAAGACGGGATTAAAAATACTAAAGAAAGGAAGATGATTGGGACCCCACGAAGTAAAGAAGAAAAAGATCAACGAAATCCACATCTCAATCCAATAAATAAACTAAAAAAAAAGACAAAGAACTTCATCCGAAGATAACAATACTTGGAAGGGGAAGTCAAGTCAAGTCAAGTCAGTGAGTCAGTACACACTGAGAAACGCTGGGGTACTTAGTGACGTGTGGTCCGAAGGGACAGGTAGTGGTTGAGGGCCTCAAGTGGGTCTGAGTACAGGTAACTCAGTCACTACGGTAGGTCGGTAGAGTAGGAGACAGCAGGGGAAGAGAAGGACGGGGGTTAGGGAGGGTCGTAGTCTCAGAAAAGGTTACTCAGTTGAGAAACGTACTCCACCGGTTTCATGACCTCAAAGTCGAAATCGTAGTAAGGAAGGTTTCTTTAGGGTCCCGACTAGAGGAAGTCTTACCTGACCAACCTAGAGGAACGTCAGGTTCCCTGAGAGTTCTCAGAAGAGGTTGTGGTGTCAAGTCTTCGTAGTTAAGAAGTCACGAGTCGGAAGAAGTGTCAGGTTGAGAGTGTAGGTATGTACTGGTGTCCTTTTTTGTATCGGAATTGATCTACCTAGAATCAGCCCCCTTAGGGTATCTAAAACCCAACAACACAAAAGTAAAAGTAAGTAAAGAAACGTATAAATCAAAGAAAACACTAAACAACCGATAAGTCTTCACACAACAAATCGAAGGTATACAAACATAAAAATTATCAAGAAAGGGACATCAACTGTAGATTAGAATGGCGTAACACTAGTCTTTTCTACGAACTCTACTAAAGTTAAAAAAACTTAAATGGTTCAGATCTAAATACCGGGTCCTACAATAGATAGAACCTCTTCCAAGACACATGTGAACTCTTTTTCCACTTTAAGTAACAAAATCTATATCTATAGTTAATCCAGATTGACCAGGTAACATAGTAAATTTCAAACATAAAGGAACGATTAAAAGACAAATCAAGTAGATAGGTATTCACACTCATCCCATGATTGTAGAGAGTGATAATAACACAGTGACAATTACAGGAGAAAGTATAAACAACCGTAAACGGAATGTATAACGACACGAGGATAAACTCACGTATATATAAATATTAACAATACAGAAGAAGAACCTAACTATGAAACTAGTAATACATCACAGGAAGAAACAGAGAAAAGTACCGGAAATAAAGTTTCAGATAAAATAGACTATACTTATAACGATAAGGACGAAAGAAAACCAGAGGTAAACGTACTTTATAGAAAAAGGTCGGGAAGTGAAAGTCAAACACACACAGGGATCCAAACACCACCCAGAGAACATCTGTCGTATATATCCCCAGAACAAAAACATAGGTAAGTCGGTCAGAAACAGAAAACCAACGTCGTAAGTCGGATAAATGTAAATTCCATTAATAACTCTTCATACTAGGGTAACGGTAAATGAAACAACAAAACCCAAACGCAAATATGTGGAAAAGACATAAAGGACAGATCTCACTAGGAAATCGTAAACGACTTCTCGACCAAACCACCATAACTTAAGAGACTCCAAAACGAACAGACATTTCGAAAACTAAAGAGGAAGTATAAACTTACTCTAGGAACGACCCATGTCGTTAGACCCAACATCCAAAAAGAGAAAGTATTGAGATTCAAACACGACGGTAAGGGAATACCGAACTTCTCAAAGATAACTTTCTAGTCTACAATAGGAATACCCTTAGGGAAACACTAAAAAAACAACAAAAAGGGAACGACGAAAATTATAAACAAGAAACACAAACTAGAAGTAATAAAACTAATTATACACAGAACCCCACAAACGGAACCCAAATAGGATAAACCCTGAGACACCCAAAGAACCTGAACCCACCGATAAAGGAAGGGGTATAATCCCTTCAAAAGTTGATAATAGAGGAGTTCATAAAAGAATACCGGAAAGAAAAACAGAAGAAGAAGACCCTGAGGACACTAAACTTACAACCCCGTAAATTATAACAGGGTCTCCAGAGACTCCAACAGGAGTAAATTAATAAAAAAGGAGAGACGAATTAAATAAAGGTGGTAAGATAGAAGGTGGAGTGAATAGGATAGAAAACGAAGTCAATAAGATGACAGCCAAGGGAGTTCTCACGAAAACTAGAATCAATAACGTAATAAGTAATAACTAACTGAGAAAAAATAAAGAAGATCCAGGAACAATTTAAAAGAAAGTAGAAGAGTTAGGAACAGAGATCTGATAAATAGACATTGAGGTAAAACAAAAGTTCTAAAACCTAGTTAAAATGATAGTAAAAAGACTTAAGAAAAAGTACATCTGAGGGATAGAGGAGGAGAAAACAAACCAAACCACCCGAAAATAGTACAAGGAAATGGACGACTTATACAGAGACGGAAAAGTAGAACAAATCCAACGACACAAACCCTACCGGAAAGAAATACGACCTTCAAACACCAAGGAGAAATAACACCTCCAAGGAGGGACACCCACCCCAACCTGTTCACCGAAAAGTTCCGAAGGACCAATCCCTTAGAACGGAGTCACAAGACCACCCACCTCGACCTAGAGAAGAAAGACCTCACGTCTCTTCACGGGTCATCACTTAAAACACCACAGATACCCAAACCACACTGAAAACCGACGGACATAAAGACACGAGTGTATTGCGTCCGATACAAGGACGCAACAACCTCTTAATCGAACCATACAGAATGAGACTTTCAACAACCGAGAACCCACCTCGAACCAAAGTCACATCCACACCTCCGAAAACCTACTCGAGAACAACTAATTACAAGGGACCTCAGTCTTCAAAACACCACAAGAGTTCAAACCCTAAATTCGGAAGATGGAGACCGAAAGTCAGAATAAGAATGTCATCGGAGTTCTGAAGAGGTAGGAATGTCGTGGTGACTATTTTGTAGATCCAATTACCTCTCTTCTAAGAGGTGTCACTCCCTGCGGGTCTTTCTAAGTGTCTCAATGTACCTCTTCTGTTCTCCCTCCTCCCTCTATCTCCACTGGTCCTCCTCTTCTCCTCCTTAGTTTTCTCCACTCTCGTCAAATCGGTCATTAGTTAAGGGATGAATGAAAGGTGTCAGACCTTGTGAGTCTCTCCAAGTACCTCAAGGTATCTCTTCTCTTCTCTTCTCTTCTCCCTCCTTCCTCTATCACCACTGGTCCTCCTCTCCTCCCCCTCATTTTTCCTCTCTCTGGTTAGATCGGTCACTAGTCAAGGGATTTACAAGAGGTGTCGGACCTTGTGGGTTTCTCTAAGTGTCTTAATTCATCTCTTCTCTTCCCCCTCCCTCCTCTATCTCCACTGGACCACCTCTTTTTCCTCTCAGTTTTCCCCTCTCTCGTTAGTTCGGTCATTAGTGTGAGGATTCATTTTTACCCATAACTTCTAACCTAAGAATTTCCATGTTTTAACTATTGTTTATGTTTTTTCGTTTCTAATTTTTAGATCTCATCTCAAATCTGAGAGTTTTTATGTTATAATTTTCGTGTTTTGTTTTAATGTTTACAATATTTTTTATACTTTAAACGAAATTTTTATCCCAGAAAGAAAATGTTCCATTATCATCCAAAATTTTTCCTTTTAATTTCCTCATTATTTCTTGAAATTTTTAAAAAATTTTTATCTTTTACTATTATCATTTTATATAGATTCTTAAAGAGACCTCAACAACTCCCGTCACACCCCAGTCATGTCAAAGTCTATCAAGGAACAAGGTCGAATATGAAGAAGAGTCCCAGATATCCAGGGAAGGTCACATCAGTCACGATTGATGTCACAAAATCAGACAACGTGGACAGTGAAGGTTTCACTAAGGGAGAAGAAATAGAACCGAGAGAGACAAACGTTCAGAGAAAACACAGATTGAAGACGGGACTGTGTTCCCCCACTTTCACCAGTAAATAAATCCGAGTGAACAAGTCAACACGACGTCCCTCCCTCCTAGTGACGTTTGTTTATAGTGACCGTACACCCCCCTCACGAGCGTCCCAGACCCGGTGTGACCCAAACGGGGATGAGTGCCACACACACGAAAAGGTCAGATGTGACGAGTCCGAGGTCCAATGAGACGTCTCATTGACAGATTTCGACCGTGACCCAACACCAGTGAAGGGTCCACATTCGGTGAGTCCAAGAGCCCATGAGATGTTTCAGTGCCTGAGTCGACCCGGACGCAAAACACGGGAAGGGTCAAGGCTCGTCGAGTCCGTTGCTCCACGAACCACTCGTGTACGAGGGGTCCACCCCGTCACTAATATCGTGGGTATACAAAACTCCCTAATTGCTTGAAACCGTTATTCCCCTGTAGTCCCAAGTAACTCTGTAAAGTCAAACTCAACTTGACATACCTTAAAAATTTTTTTAGATGTTTCAAAGAGAAGTTGACACTTAAAATAATAAAAGGTCATTCCCTCTCCGGTTAAGTTATAAATAATTCTCGAAATAAAAAGTTCATTTCATAACGTATTAATCCTAAAGAAAAGATAAAAACTAGTTAAGATGATTTACGATTACACTACAATTGACACTATGTTTTGTTACCAGATAACATTTATTACAAAGTATTGAAATGGATTTAATGAGATAAAGACAGACATAACTATATATAATATGTAGTATTATTAATTTATTAAATAAACTTGATTTGAATTTGTTTATAGGAGTCAATTTAAACATGGTATAATGGTTTATAAATAAACATAGTATGTAAAAACTGAGGTATCACTGATTAAAAGATATTCGAAAATTAAATTTTATCTAAGTGTATACATAATGAACAATAATGTTTGATCGAAGAGTAACTATATTTACTTAGGAGTCTCTTACACGAAAAACTCACTATAGTGATGACTTCTGTCTAAAGTCTTTTCATTAGACAGACAGTTTGTCACGTTTTTATAGTCACTATGTAAACATTAAAACAAGACTTTGATTACCCCTCGGTAACCCTCGACTTATTGTTAGCATAAACGTAAAGGTCTCGTGAGAAACCATCATTCTGAAAAATATCATTCCTCCGGTTAATTTTGACTTGATTCATCGTGAGGTCATGAGAACGGACCTTTTAGGGTACCTGCCTCCTCGGACCATCCGACGTCAGGTACCCCAGCGCTTCTCAGCCTGTCCTGATTCTCTGAAGTGAAAGGGAAAAGTGAAAGTACGTAACCTCTTCCGTTACCACTGGGTGAGGTCTTAAGAACGGACCTCTTAGGGTCCCTACCCCCTCGGACCACCCGACGGCAGATACCCCAGAGTGTCTCAGCCGGTGTTGAGTTCGCTGAATCGTCGTCGTCGTCGTCGTTCATCGTGACCCGTACTTTTGTTCCTCTGTCTGTTCCAATAAAGTCTTCTCCTTTAACTCCGGGTCTTCTTTTGTGTACCGTACGTATTTCAGTATCTAATCATCGTCTCAATTTCACTTGTGGTTCTATAGGTCTGAGTCCAGGTTCTGAAAATTCGACAAAGTCTTAAGTAGTGTAAGCTAAGAAACTGTCTTTTTATTGACGTCAACTTTTAAAAACAAAACTTATTAGTACACGGAGTTACAACTGTAAAAATATATTTTTCTGTAACGATCGAGGTCCCGGTACTTTTACGAGAGAATCACTTCAGAGTTATTAAAAGGTTATACTAATTTTAAGTTTAATACAGTGAAATGAACACTTGTTTCACTTTTATACAAAACATACAGAATGGCAAACTATCAAATTCGGTTAATTGTTTTGGACTGTCGACCAGATCTTAAACTCCATTTTAAGGGGACGACTGAGTCCGTCACTCATTCTTAAATTACAAGTAATTTTATACAGTGTTAGACTCTGGGTTTTGTCCATGGTAGACAGTGGTCAAGGATGATGTATGGATCCATATCTATGTCACACGATTTAGAGAGAAAATAAATGTTAGTTTCATTAAACAAAACTTTATAATGGTGATTATTGGGTGCCCTAAAAGAGGATGAAAAGTACACTCCACTCTCTTCTCCTCAGTTCATAAACTAAAGGAGGACTAAGCAAAAAATTAGGTTTAGTACACCCGGAATAATAACAAGATAGTAGGTTTAACTCAAAAATAAACCGTATTTCTTATTTTTCGTTTCCTTTCTTCTTTGACTCCACTTAAGATTCTGACCTTCTTAGTTCATCCGAGAGCAACCTTCCGGGTTTAATTGTTCTTTGTCCGAAGACACCTTTTCATGATAACGACACCGTAAACGGTCGTTTCCTGTTGAGACCCTTTCAACTACTAGGTTCTCTCACACCACACGACACCCGAATCCAGTGATAGTTCACAGACATTCTATTCTACCGTCCCTGTCTCATGCATACCCTCGAACCGTTTAGGGACACTTGTCACGACAAAGTGGTCCTGAACGATTAAACTGGAGTCGAAGCCACTAGTGGGAGTTTCTTCAGGAGGTCTATCGTAGTCACCAAGAGTACCGCACCAGGGATCTGATCGTCGTAACGGGTCCTTGAGGAATCTTTCCGTTTAGGAATCATGGGTAGGGTCCGGATGACTAAGTATTTGAGACCTTCGTATCCCGGCTCGTCAGAAGGTCAAGTGTTCGGAAGGACCACTAAGAATACGAGGGAATTCTACTCTTTGGGTGTGTCACCTAGTTAGATATTGTTGTCTACTAATCTTTCTTAATCTAATGAGACAGAACAACAACAAATCAACGAAGTCAACACAGACTGAGAAGCGCTGAGGTACCTGATATCGGGCGGTCCGAGAAGACCGGCACCTTAAGAGGTCTGTTCTTATACCCTCACCCAACGGTAAAGGAAGAGGTCCCCTAGAAGGGCTAGGTCACTAACTTGGGTACAGAGGACGTAACCGTCCGTCTAAGAAATGGTGACTCGGTGGTCTTATGGAGAATGTATATCTTTTGATGAGTATTTTATCCATGTCCTAAGTCAAAACGGTCAAATACTCTTTAATAGAACCGTAACTAGAGACTTCATAGGTAGACTACTCTTATTCAACTACTGAAACACCCGAAAAACGTTCGTATGTAAGAGAAAAGTGAAGTTTAGTAGATTGGAACTGGTATATCTCGTACAAATAGAACAGAAGAACTCGTCGAATAGATAATGAACGGGTAAAGATGACGACAGGTTAGACTAAATAACGGACAAGAAAGGACAAATGGAACCTCCAAACAGGTCCATGGAGCGAAGATACTTTTATTTAATATAAAGAAGAAAGTTTACGGATCGACTAGAGACGGAACATGTGTAAAAGATCTCGAAGAAAAACGGAAGACTTAAAAGATCTTGAAATCAAGAGACCGTGACTTTCTAGATATTAGTTAAGAATCCTACGTCTTTATACAGGAAAATTATGTGATTTTAACTCATTGTTGATTTAACATCAATAAATTATATGTGTTTTAGGTTCGAATCTTATTAAAGACAGATTCCTATCTACCCTCTTCCATTAAGTAATGATACTACGTAACATAGACCGTGGTGGTACCTAAAGGACAAAAAAAGAACAATCAATACCACACTCTCATGAAGTCCTTGAACTACTCTACTTCTTTCTGACCCTCTGTCTAACCAAGTCTCGGTTGTCTCCTTTGTGTGACTCCGTTTTGATGATAGGACGATAGTGGTAAACTGTTTGATCTAGATCTTAAATGGTCTATCTTCGGAACCGATCATGTCACAAAAACAGTATGTCTAAACCCATTTTTATAATGACTAAACTATTAACGTGTTAAATATTATTACGACAAAAATGAAATGGACTCAATAATAGGGATTAATATAAGAAATTACCCTTTAAAGGGGAAATAAAAACATTACAAGTGATTCACGAAGAAGAAACCAACTAACAATTGTGTCCTCCGAGGTACAGCAAACGGTGATTTAGAGAAACACATAGGTTGATGAAAATATCTAGTAGATTCTTTTGGAGAAATCCATTGTCCTCTGATGAGTATTTAAAGGCTACCTTTAAAAAAGGAGCAGAAGTTTAAGTCTAACATATAAAAACAGATAACGTAAGAAAGTCCGAATCCTTTTTATCACTTTTCTGTTGATAACTCCTCTTTGATTTTTACGTAAAGTTTTGAACGAAAATAAGGGATTTTTACCGAGTGTCATTCTGACGTTATATTTCTTGTGGTCCACTTTGTTTAAGACTCTTTTCCTACTTGATTAACTTCCTCTGTGGTCTCGGCAGACGTCAGGTCTCGATAGTTACGTCCACCGTACGGTTTTACTCGATGTATTTCACAGGAAACGTCCCGCACCCGTATATAACTAAAGAGAGACAGTTACTATGAAGTCAAGTCCTCGTTAACCACGTAGACAAAGTACGAGCAAATAAACGGTATACGTTACAATCAACAAGAATTTATTTAAACGTAAATAAAACCTTTCTATCCAGAGTGTCGAATCAAATACAAGTAATGTGAACGACTACGGTTACTCTCTTCTACCATTTTGCAGGTATTTTATTAAGAGAGGAAAGAAAGAAGAATCAGACAAAATTGTTTAATTTAGTCCCAGATCGTAACCCCTCTACCTTTACCCCAAAGGGTTTCGGATCCCACTGGAATTACCCATTTTACTTTCTTATTCGACAGGACTAGATGATTAAAGTGTGTTCGGTGAAACAAATAAGCAAAAGATAGTTGGTTTCTCGTACACATTGGAAGGTAAGGAGGATCCTTGAAACCTTTATACTTACTATATTTTTATGAAGTATTTTGTGTATTCGTAAATCATTTATTCGTATCATTAAGGTTTCCTAAACACGGTATGAGTTAATGAAATAAGATAATGAATTACCCGAAATTTTAATCGAAATCTTCTATTAACGAGTTTATCGACTTACAATTAACTTATTGTCTACGATTTTTTACATTTTCAGTCATTTGACGTATTGTTCCAAAAACATAGACTTATTACTTTTCATACATGTTTAGTATCTTTATTTTTATAACGTTTAAATAAGTTTCTTAGTGTCGTAAAGTCTAACCTTTCCGGGGAATCGATACGAGTAGAAGAGTTAAGTGGTACAAGAGAAGTCATGAGGACCGTACACCATAAAGTAAAGTTAAGATAGTCTTTAATTCTCCTTTAAGTGATTGTAGGTTCTCGGGATGGAAAGTGAAATCTTGTGGAGGTTTATAATTTTTCATTAAAGGTATACAGTTAGAGACAAAAAGGAAAACTTGGTTGTGATGAAAAAAAAAGGGACTGTCAAGAAGTTCTTACAAGTCCATCGAGTATTTACGGAGACTGAGGAATAAATAAGATTTTATTTATTTTCACAAATAAGACGTAGACTGAAAATAAAGAGAGATTCGAAGAACCCTTGTAATAAACCTAATATTAAAAGATGAATATAAAAATACTTGAGAACAAGAAAACGTCCGTCTTAATATTAGAAAAGCACAGATATGTTTACCCTTTTACGTACGTTTTCGTCTAACTTGATGTCACAAAACATTTTACATTGGTTCCGAATCAGACACAAGAAGGAAAAAAATTGTCCAAAATTTTTGACTAGATCTTTTCTTTTTCGTTTGGTACCTGTTTGAGACGAGTGAGTTGGTTCTAGAGGAAAGTTGTGACTTTTTATGTAACCAACGGGTTTTCTACCTTCGTACCAACCTGTTGAAACGGGTCGCGACCCTACTAAATCAGGTTTTTGAACTTTTCTCAAGTCGTGTCCAATCACTATTAGTCAAGTCAAGTCAGTGAGTCAGTACAGGGTGAGAAACGCTGGGGTACTTAGTGTCGTGTGGTCCGGAGGGACAGGTAGTGGTTGAGGGTCTCAAGTGAGTCTGAGTGCAGGTCACTCAGTCACTACTGTAGGTCGGTAGAGTAGGAGACAGCAGGGGAAAAGGAGGACGGGGGTTAGGGAGGGTCGTAGTCTCAGAAAAGGTCACTCAGTTGAGAACCGTACTCCACCGGTTTCATAACCTCAAAGTCGAAATCGTAGTAAGGAAGGTTTCTTGTGGGTCCCGTCTAGAGGAAATCTTACCTGACCAACCTAGGGAAATAATTGGATGTCATTTAATATGAACTCTAAAAACTTTAGACGTTACTCTCACACTATGACATTGGGATGTCTCCTACAGTGACCTAATCAGGAACGATTCATAAGTTAATTTATTATTTCTACCAAGAGAACCAGCGGAAACTGTGACCTCTTACACCCTCTCCACCTCCTTACTCACGACCACCCGACTTGAGCAATAACGAAATATCCTCCCACTACCAAGTCAGTGATACAACACAGACCGAGAAGACATCGGGTGGTCCGAGAAGGTAGGTACCCTAAAGGGTCCGTTCTTATGACCTCACTCAACGGTAAAGGAAGAGGTCGGAATCTGCTATTAGGAAAGGTTAAGTTACCCTTACTCCTACTCATTGAATCTGTCAGTCTGTTGTACCATCCTTTGACACAGTAGTGTCAGATTGAGGTTTAGTATCTAGGGACTTTATTACTCCCGGTAATTAACTGGAGACGTAAAATGTGTACTCTTTTAATTCAAATCCCTCCTTTTCACTTGACAGGTTCCTTTCAGTTACCGTACTCGTCCTGACCCCAGGTGCTAGAAACTAAAGTGGTTTCTATAGAAAGTCAATCACGTTCACTCCAATATTAGTCACCTAAAAGACGGTATCTGACAACTGAGGATTTTAGTACGTTGGATCAATATGATTGTGTATATCCGACATATAATCCTTTTGTAGATACAATATGAACATCACAGTACACCAAAAAACAATTCTTAACACTTGCAAAACCATTCCATTATATAAAAAAATTACCTCATAAAAAATTTGAACTTTGAGAATAATAGACTATACCAACTACCACCCTAGTACCCTTCAGTAAGTTTTTAATTGTAGTACAAGTTATCACAAATTATGTAAGACGGTAAAACAAAACACAATATGTCCGATTGAAAATGATTAACCAGGGTCAAGTATGGAGTCACGTGACACGTGTATGGGAACAACTTTGGTATAAGTTATCGAAATCCGAATATAGATGACAGAACACTCTGTCACGTCCCTTAAAACAAAAAACTCTGAACCGTAGACTAATCGCCGTAAATCCTTTACAAACAACTTTCTACTTTTTTACTTTAAACTTTGTAACGAGGATTTTATATATTAAATTTACTAGTCGGTTGTATGTATTAAAATTTAGTGTCAAGGTAGAAAAGTTTAGTTTAAGTATAAATTTTAAATATCCTTTAGGTTACCTGTCTCCTCGGACCATCCGAGGACAGGTACCCCAACGTTTCTCAGCCTGAACTGTCACTGAAGTGAAAGTGAAAAGTGAAAGTACGCAACTTCTTCCTTTACCGTTGGGTGAGGTCACAAGAACGGACCTCTTAGGGTCCCTGCCACCTCGGACCACTCGACGGCAGATACCCCAGCGTGTCTCAGACTGTGCTGACTTCCCGCTGAATCATCGTCGTCGCCTATATGATCACTAGAATGGTGGTCTAGTGCTAAGAAGAATAATATACATTAGACCGGAACCGATGCAACGTACTGGTAACTGTAAATACATTGTTCATACAGTATGTAATCTTTCACAATTGAAAAATTTGGTCGTCACTATAGTAAGGTTATATACGGGTAGTCGAGGTATCCAATAACCACGACATTTTACTAGTCAATGGTATAATTCTTTCTGACCGTAATCAACTTTTCCTTTCTATAAAACTTTACACAGAGAAATTTCCCTATATAAGTACCTGCACATTGACAATTGTAGTCCAACGTGAGACCAAGTAAACGTGATAACCGTCACCAAAAGGTTTGAACTCAGACGGACTATCAATGGACCCTTTGACTGAGTTTACGTATCAGGATCTAAGGCACGAGTCTTTTAGAGTAAGTGATCCGAACATTAGATGTACGTCGGAAACTATTTCAGACGGTTTGTATAAAAAACTTTTGTAACTTAACCATTCTGTTACTGTATACACGGTCAGGGATGTAAGACCACAAGGAGTCATGACGGACTTTACCCTTCTTCTCTCTGGAAAGACCGTCACATTATAAATTTATATGAGTAAGGTATCTTACTATGACCACGTAGAGTAGTTTTAGAATGACCAAATTAATAAATTCAACCAATTAATTTTTTTTTGAATCTTCGGACTAAAAAATTACCGAATTTTCAATACTCTGAAACTGGAACTCGTTGAATTAGAGGATAAAAACTTAAAAAGTTTTAGACACTATTTTATCATGATCGAAACTAAACAAATTAAGAGATATTTAACTGAAGGTTGTATATTATATTTAGACAAGGTGAACGAGGGACCCTAAACTACTCTTATTTTACTTCGGTATCTGTACTTTCGTAAAACTCCCTTGTTTATTTCTAAGAGAACTATACGTTCCGTATGACAAATCACTCAGACCTACCGAACAATATCAAGTGACACTAAAAAAATTCTACAAAAATACATCTGGTAAAACCTTCAGACATGACTTACAGTGTTATAACGAAGACGACACATACAGGATGAAAAAACAGGTACTCCGTACACCCTAGAATCAAGAGGTTGGTCCCTCGTTTGGGAGGGGGGACGTAACCTTCCGATTCAGGATTGGTGACGTGATGGTACTTTTAGGGTTCAGATGATACTAAAAAAATTTGTCAAAGAAAAATTTGGCAAAATGTGAGGATATGGTCTGGTCTTCGTTTATTTGTTGTAATATAATCGTTAAACGAAGGAGTCAGCGATTTGAACTCGGAAAGAATTCGAGTACAGAGTCAAAAGTGAGAAGTCAAAAAGGGGTTTTACATGGTAGTATCTGGGTAGGTTTAGTAACGATCCCCGAACCCTGAGAATTGTCCTATTCTTCCTTCGATGGGTCCCTTTATCCTTAATTTTCCTCTATCTGACTCTGTTCTTTATTATAGAGTATTGATTTTTGTTTTTAACTAAAAAGAATGAGTAGTCTAACTTAAACTAGTTTTACCGTATTCTTAAGGTTCTTGCAACTCTCATACCAAAACTGAAATTTCTTGTCTTGAGTGAACATACGTATGTAAGGTCGTACAAACAGTCTCTTTTTATCAGGGTAATTACTGTGTCATACGAGTCAGAAAATTTTTAAGAAAATTTACTAACAACATTTCTTACTCGTGTCAAGACCATTATCATTTTAGGTCATCCTATATCCGTAACACTGACTCTACTGTTCCGTAGACAAATACGAGTATATTTCTCGTAGCACACGGACTTTAAAACTGACGATAAGTCCAGTTCCGAAACTCCCTAAAACTGGAATACTTTGTCATCGCACCGTTCTCTAGTTTTGAACTTTTCCTTTTTTTTTTTTTTTTCGTTGATACTCCCGAAGAGAGAACGTAAAGTTTTAGTCAAAACACAACTTATTGTGGACTTGTGTTCGATTTCTACGACTTCAACTATTCTTCCACCGGATTCTTTTATCTTTATGAAAAACAAAGGTTTTCAACTTTTCTTATTATTGGGAACGGTACACCAAGGAATTTTACTCTTTTCTCTTGTTTACTTTATATGGGACCTAACTGAATAAATTTATGAATTTACTGGGATACACAGGAGATATAAAAACATTTACACGAACGAACAACTGTAAAAGAGTCGACGAAAAAAAAGGGATTTATAGCACGGGGACTACTTGTATAAATATAAAACTAACATTGATCCCCTATTCTATTAATCTAAAAGTAATATCAATTATAAAATTGGAATTTATATTAAAGTTACTAAACTTTATAATAAAAGGGGGTAACTTGACTTTAGTATCATATGATACCTTTCTCCTATAATAAGTAAACGAGATATTAAATAATACCATTAATTACAATCTGAACCGTCATCCATAAATCTACATTCTTCCATAGATAGATCTATTCAGGGTTTCAGACATCAGAACACTAAAAATTTATCTCTTTTAATAGAAGAAACGGTCTTCATCCGTTGTAAGATACTGAGTATATTCAAGTATCTACAATAAGGGTAAAGTAGTTATAAAACGAGATAAAGATTACTCGTAAAAACGCTACAAGACTTGATATTCGTGTTTTTAGATTTTTATTTTAATTATATGAGTCTTAAGAGGAGGAGAACTTGTACTCGTAAGTACAATACGAAACATTCAGACAAAGACAGGAGTGTGTAGGGGTTTATCTCTTTCACCAATAATACATACTTATACAGACAAGATGTAATAAATATAGGACATCTCTCAAAAGTTTGAGGACGGTCTGTACACTCATTACATTTTGTACCAACTTCTATTATTCGATCATAAAAAATATTATGGTCTTTACGTTTATCTACGTTTTCGTAATTCTACTTTTAAAGACATAAACGGAAAGAAAAGACTCAGGTACGAATAAAAAATCTCTAGGGACCAAAATGAGAGATATTTTATAAAATGTACGTGTAAGACTGATATGGACAAGAGTTTCGTAATAAAACATCTGGAGAACTATGTATTTTACATCAATGCTAACCAAACGGACAGTAGGAAAACGGTTACTAAAATTAATTTTTATGAGATTCCGGAAAGTTAACTGTTGGGAAAAGTCACCAAGGACTTTCGAGAGGTTCAGATTAGTCAGACGACGGTTAATTTTTTGTTAAAATTACCGAAATATTTTGGATCTTAATTTCATTTAAAAGGAGTGAAGAAAATCCAAAAAATAGAATGAATTAAGTACCAGATTGGTAGAACTTAAAATCTCGTAGAAAACCAATTAACGAATCCAATTTCCAAACTAATCTTTTAAAGGTTCAATGTTGAGTTTATTGAAACCTTTTATCGACATAAGAAAACGAGGGAAGTCGATTTCATCTCCAAACTGTTACCCGGAACATATAAAGTCACGTTAACCAAAATACAACATTTAAGTAAATAGGTGATGTTGTATTTTACAACATCCGTGACGTTTAAATTCTCTGATCTCAACTTAATTGACAACCTTGACGAGTAAAGAATGAATATTTTACTTTTTTAACCGGATGCTTCTAGAGACATCACGGGAAGGTCAAAATTTACAAATACTACGTAAAGAGAAACGAACTTTAAAATATATTTTGAGACCTCATTAATCGTTTCTCTAAGGTTCATAGAGATGATATATTTAGAGTCCTCAGTCGACCTTCTACTATTATTTTTATTTTAAAAGAAGGATAAGTTTCTTCCGACTTAAGACTTTATCAATGAGTAGTACTTATACATTAATTTTATGGTACTTCTATTTTATGAGTCGGAGATATACTATTTAGACAACAGACGACTGTTATTTATTGTGTAGTTCTTTATATGTTCCCAAAAAAAAAAGAAAAAAGACATACGAATTATTAGACGTAGGGATCAATTTCTTCCACAGGGTAACGAAATACAGACTACCACATGTCTTCTTCCAGTTCACCTAGTCTTTTTCATTTAGAGTAACGAACAACTTAAAAACGTTTTACATCAATTAAGTGTGTCAACGAGTTCAAGACACAAATTATGTATAGTACTTCGGTTGTCTATAGAGAAGAAAGATCGTTAAACATACTTTCTCTTAAACTTCACTCCCTGTTTTATGTATCTTAATTTACCGTGGGGTGAGGTCTTGAGAACGGATCTCTCAAGATACCTGCCTCCTCGGACCACCCGACGTCAGGTACCCCAGTGATTCTCAACCTGAGCTAACTCGTTGAAGGGAAAGTGAAAAGTGAAAGTACGTAACCTCTTCCTTTACCGTTGGGTGAGGTCACAAGAACGGACCTCTTAGGGTCCCTGTCCCCTCGGACCACCCGACGACAGATACCCCAGCGTGTCTCAACCTGTGCTGACTTCACTGAATCGTCGTCGTCTCAAAATGTCTTATTTGGAATTAATAATCTATTACAAAAGAATTTACCCTCTTGCTGAAGAAAATACTATAGAGAAGTCATAACTGAGAATAGCACGGGTTCTAAGATTACAGTCATAGAAGTTCTTCGATATGACGGAATTATAGTCATAGTTTCATCCTTTCATCGACAATTGATGTTAAATCAATGGTTCGGTGAGAGTACTTGAACTCGTGAGGAAGCACGATGTGGATCGGAACCATTAAGGAGACGTGAACAAGTACTCTATCTCGTAAAATATCAGAAAACTAATTATTGGGTCGAAGGAAACACTCGTGGACTTGAAAATGGGGTCAAAGGAGTACTTCAAGTTGGATATTTAGGAAAGACACGAATCTTGACCTTAGGAATGTAGTGGTCCATCCATACGGAACACGATGGTACGGACATCTCTAGTAAAATTCGGACCGATGGTTAATAGTCGATTTCGACAACGACACTAATATGTTATACAAAATGTGACATCTTGACGTCAGAGGGGTATGGGTCATTTCCAATCAGTAGTGAGATTTCAACCCATGTATATTTGTTGTGTTGGTCTTTGAAGTTAGGTACGAACAGATGGACGAACATGGTAAAAAAATTTTAGTCTATAAAAAAGTAAACTAACCAAAACGTGTCTAAAATAATAATAATAATATCAAATAGTCCTTGATTTCCCGAAATTCTAACAGTATACGGTAACACATATGGAAGACAGAAGAAGATTGAAACATATATATACACACACATGTGTTTGTTGTATAGGTTAATGTGGAGAATTTCAGTGGTAAGTCTGTAAACTTGTCCACACCGTCGTTCACTAGTGTCGATGATTCTAAACCTAATTCCTTGTTAACCTGATCCCAAATATCAAGGCGACACGACGAATGTTCAACTTAGACAGACTTTAAAAATGAAGATTAGATATTTTACCTTTATTGGAATCATGAACAAGAATCCCGGAACACTCCATCCTGTCGATGGTGATAATTCGGAAGTGACGAATTCATTTGTGGATCGAATTACGGACTTTGTACGTCTCTCGAGACATTGAACATCGAAAATAATGTTCATAAAATTATGATTATTTTTACTATTATTTACTCCATTGACTAAAAAACATGTAACTTAGAGAAAATCATTCAAAAACTTTTTACAAATTTATCATAGAGTGTTACGGTCATCTTCAGACATTGGAGCTTCTTGAATGTTTCAGTTCTGATAAATTTATTAATTTACCTGTTAATTTTCCACGTTAATTCTTATGTTCGGTTTGACTTTCTTACTATTGTCGTGTTTCAATTAAATTTTACATTCTTGTCCACCATTCATGTTGATCAAGGGGTATTCTTCGACCGGTATCACTACCTTTTATTTATAAAGGAAAGTAATGTACGAGAAAATATAATAACTTTATACGAACTTACATGTATATCAAGGAAAAGTGTTACACGTAAAAATTTGTTTACCTTCTCTTTTACAATTCTTTCTAAAAGTAACAAACTTTTATCATACCTAAAAGGTCTGGATGAGTTTAATATGTTGGAATAACGTTTTTCTATGTGTGGGATCTTACTAGTTCTATGACCCGTACACGAGAAGATTAAAAAGAGTCCTACCCTTTTTACATTTTAAACCTTTAATTGTATATAGAGAAGTACTCATTCCCAGTCATATCTTTATAAGGGCTTAAAAGAGACTTGAAAAGTCACCAATAATGATTACACATAGGTCTCTCAT
Organism: Capra ibex; assembly: GCA_006410555.1. NCBI lineage: Eukaryota > Metazoa > Chordata > Mammalia > Artiodactyla > Bovidae > Capra > Capra ibex. The sequence continues at coordinate 33,116,580 of SJYO01038709.1, forward strand.
GAATGACCCAAGTTTATAATGTATCAACTTAAGAACGTTGGTCCTACCCGATACACAAACCGCTCCAAGTCACGTCTTACTTATATGTCCCCAAGAAAGGGTTTTAACAATTCTTACAGTTCTCTCACTGCCGTCTCGTACCTTGGTTCACACTTTAGGAAAACTCACTCCCCTGGACCCACTGATGTACTCAACATGTGGGTACTACGTCCAGAACAAATGTTATGAGAACACTCTTTATATAAGGATAAGTATAAAATGTATACTTATTCTTTTGTTTAGTTACGAGACTTTCATATTAGTCGGACGGAGTTTACAATGTCCTACACTTGACACTTAGACCACAAACTTTTAACACCTCGGACTGAATTCCTGGAGGTGAAATTAGTAACATTTTCCTTGATCGAAGGTTTGGATTTCTGTTTATTAAGATTTGATTAAGAAAAGGTAAAAATCATCGATCAATTGACTATAAAGTTCCCCTATCATAAATTTTTGTTTGCAGAAACCAAAAGTACTCCTAAACGAACGTTGATAAAACGTATGGACATAAAAAGTATACCTTGAGTGGAATAAAGTATCAATAACCACACCAACAGTGGAAGTGATGATATGACACTCTATAGATTTTTATCTCTAAGGTAACATAAGTAAAGGACCTACAGGAAATATATGAATACATAGACTATACTATGACTATATTTGTAACACTAAGTCGACGACTTATTGAAGACGTTAAAATCTAACGAAATTACCTTATAATACAGGTTTCGGTCTTTTAGATACAAAACCTCGTGGTCAGTCTAATTTAGATCAAGATCGTTCACAGACCATAATATCTCGAACATTTATTCTAAATAGTCTCAGTACCAATAGTTCGGAGTCTGGAAATTCTAACAGTCCATCTTTGTTATAAATGGAATGAGACACCAAGTCCCAAGTTCTATCTAAAATAAAATAATAACATAACGATAAGTAACTGAAAAATCCGACGTGGGTTGGTCCCTAGCTTGGGCACGGAGGACATCGTCTTCGTGTCTCACGATTGTTGACCTGGAGTCCCCTTAAGGGTTTCTTTTACTTCAGTTTTATTACGTCCGAAGGTGATCCACATTTTCTAGAAACGGCTACCCTTTTAAACGACGGTATGAGTCCTTCCTGAACAGACGAAGACCTTCATCACTTAGGACATTATTTCTCCTCCAATATGAGCCACTGGAGGTATTAGGGAAGGACGGATATAAAAATTACTAAGATTGTCTATTAATTCACAAGTGTCAGTTATCGATTTCGGTACCCCTTTAAATCATGGATTGTAACAAACAATAAGACCACATCCAAAACTTTCATTAATACTCAGACAATATATAGTACTTAAAATAGGATATAAACATCCCAGTCACGTGTCTACAAAAGAATATAGTAGTAGTGATTTCTTTATTCACTACGTCATGTCACTATTAATATTATATCTTGTTAATGTGTTCAGACGATAATAAACTACTTTTTAATAACAAAAAAAAGAAAGAATATTCGAAACGACACAAGAATTTGCAGAAAAGTATTATATACTACAACGACAATAAGAAATGGGAGGTACCCGTGAAGTTACTTAAAGTATTATTCATAGTTACTCTCCTATAATATTGTAAAATCTTTGATTAAAGTGTCGGTTTATGAGTTGTGTGTAGAAAGCATTGTAACCTATATTGATGTTTTTTTTTTTTTTCAAAACATAAAAACCTTAGAGACGTGAAACCACAGACGTGTATATTTCCATCTTTAAAGGGTAGTCTTGTTATAAAAGAAGTTCGGTAGTAACATATAGTTTTGTTATACGGGTATCAATTTTTTATAATGAAACTTTTTTAATTTAGGAGAAATTTAGGTTGAATTTTTGAGACACAAGTCCTGAAGGAACCACCAGGTCTCCAATCCTGAGACACCAAAGTGACGTCCCCCGTCCCAAGTTAGCGATCAGGTCCTCGACTCTCGGAAGCTCAGTGTACCGAACCGGTCTTTTGAAGGGGTTTGGTACGGGGGAGGGAGGGGGAGGGGGGTTTTAAAACATAAGAAAAACCAGTTTCCATTTCACTTAAACTAGTACGTTAACAGTAAAGTACAACTCAAGTCAATCCGAACTCCAAGATAAAGTTCGTAAAATTTTTTTGGTACGATGAGAGACGAAAGTAAAACTCTATTGAGCAGTCACCTGATATATTAATAGTAAACTTCGAGTCACTAACTAAGATTTATTACATAGATACCTCTAGAATCTCTTCTATTTTAGACACGAACTGTGTACATCTTTGTACTATAGAGAATTACAGAAAAAAAAAATTTAGATAAATCTGATAGTTTTACCATCAGGGATTCCGGAACCGAACGTGTTTCCCATCGTGAAGATTTCACGTAAACAGTTTTCGTAAAAACGTATTCTATAGTACTTTTTTTCTAAAGTAATGGTGTACGGTTAAGGATACACCTTCGATTTTATTCTAATACTCCGAAAGGACTAACGGAGGGTAACTCCCTTAACCAGTAGTACACATTCCGTCCCTCCAAGGAGGTTTGGAACAGGAATAGAGAACTGTTTAAGTCCTTTTAGTCAGTTTGATTAGAACCGGGGTTGGTTTACGAACAGTTCATGGACACTCACCTCGGTATCGTCAAGTATCGTCTGGACAAAACCAGAGGAACCTATATCTAGAAGTCTTTTTAAAACTAATGATCTTCACATTACTAATTATAGTGTTCTTTATTGAAAAACGAGGAGTATTGACTCCTGACATTCCGTCGTAACCACCAATTCCGTCCTCTCACAGAGTGACAAACACTAAATAGTCAGACCATTACTGACACATCACTTCCCTACTGGAGAGTACTACCGAGTGTTTTGTATAATAAGCTTTCTCAAAACTGGATATAGAAATTTTTTTGTTGTTGTTGTTGTTGTTTTTGAAAAATTCCAGACTTGTGTTTCATACTAAGATTTGACTCTTGTGAGCTTACGATTAAAACCTATGAGTTTACAAAATTGAGTTAGTGATTAAATTTAGTTCTCGTCATACGAAAAATCGTAAACTTCTTGTAAGTCGAATTTACATAAAGATCTGACTAGTGTTGAACTATAATTGGTAAATGATATTAAATTTCTGTCTAGTGAACGAACTAATTTTTCAGTAAACAATGTGTCAAGTTTCTTAAAACACAGTTTTAAATGTCTGATATTTATTAGTATATATACTTTTGGTTTCTACGTAAGTTACTTGACAAATTATTTGTACATCTCACTCGGTCCTCACTTTAACCAGGGCCTTATGAAATCGTTTTAAATACAATCGTAGCACTTGTGAAATTTGTCGTACAGATTAATTTACAGTCTTACTGTGGGATTTAAAAGGAGGAAACGGGGGAAATAAAGGGTATCGACCTGGTTATTTAACTTCTCCGTGATTCAAATGAGGACCAAAACTCTAATGAACGGAAATACTAAAGTCAGTTGTATTGAACTCAGTCTATTTTGTTAAACTAAACCCAAGTTATACCACGATAAAACTAGACTTCCAGTTAAATGGTTGTTCGTCCTTGTCAAAGAGTAATAAAAGAAAGGGGCGAGGCTCGTCAGAAATGACTTCAGAAAGTTCGTTACACACTGGAGACAAAGTTATGAAGAACGTCTAAAGTGTCCGACAGTGGTGGTGAGTCGGTAGTGATTGTGTCTGTTGACATTACCTTTGCCATTGATACCACTGGTGCTCCCTCGTTTAGGACCATTTTGTACGGGTTCTCCTTGAGGGGGGTGGTGGAGGGGTTTTCTTCTCCGTCTAATAACACCTAAGCCTTTAATTCTTTTCCACTCTTCGAGAACGAGTACCGAAATAGGAGTTCGTTCCCATTAACAATTCTTCCTGTTGAGTAAATGTCGATAAAACTACCGTCACAAAAATGAATCAAAAGGGTCTTCCGAGACCACAGATATTACAGTCAATTCAATCACCCCTTTTAATACTTCATTCAACATTTTAAAGAAGTTCGTTAGGGACCGGGTGGTCTTTGACTTACGAATTACCTTTACACTCAAAAAAAAGACCTAACTTTCTCCTTTGACGTTCACTACTTGACGGTACCTATGTCAAATAGGACTTTCAAAGGAAAAAAAAGGATTAGTTCTCGGACGAATAAGTCACGATGAAAACGTAATTTACGGAAAAGGTTCATTACCTTTCCTGTAAAAGTACTCCTTCTTGATGTGGATATTATCTGCGCTAGGTAAGACAATCAAATGCTCTTGTATTACAGAGTTAGACGCGCAGGATTTAGTCCTCATTAATGTCTTGTCTAAAGGACAAGAAACTATAAATATTTCAGAATAGAACTTCCACAATCTTAAGAATTGACTAGAAAAACACCTATAAGAGTTGATCTGTAACATCTATTCATTCCATAATACATTTAACCATCTATATAATTTTACCCTTATTTTACAGTATTTACGTTTTCGATCGTACTTTTAGTCTTTTTACCATGTTAAAGGAAAAGTACGGTTAATAATATTAAGATTCTAATTCTTTCTTGTAATTTTAGACGGAATGTAAAGATTCGTCGTAATATAACCCCCTACGTACCTTGTGAACTGTAATCTTAAACACATATGTTCCCATCCCTTTGTACTCTTATTGTACATGCATTTTTATCACAGTCTACAAAATCCGTTTCCTTCTTTGTGGACCTCTTCAAAATTCCATGTAGTAAACCCTGAAAGAAAAAAAAAAAAGTAAACCCTGAAAGTTACAACACTAAATCAGCGATTTAACACAGGCTGAGAAAACGCTGGAGTACTTGACATCGGGTGGTCCGATGACACAGGTACTATAAAGACTTCGTTCTTAAGACCTCACCCAACGGTAAAAGGAAGAGGTCCCAGGGGTTGGGTCCTTAGTTTGGGGACAGAGGACGTAACCGTCCGTCTAAGTAATGGTGACTCGGTGGTCCATTCGGGACCTTGAAAGTCATGAAGGGACAATTAGGCACTGAATATTGGATGAAAGTATTAAGGTGTCATGTGTCTTCCCGAAAAGAGGGACCGACCTCGACGAACCGACTCACTTAAGAGAACAGGTCTCGAGTTGTTTAATTTTGGATGTCCGAGTCAGGTCGGGTGACGGCCAAAAACATACCGGGTACTCGATTCTTGACAAAAATGTAAAAATTTACCAACTTTTATTGGTTTTCTTAAAGTACTGTACACTGTTAAAAGCCTTTAAGTTTCCAGTCACAGGTGTTCATTCCAAAATAACTTCGTTGCAACCTGAGTAGGAGGATACATAGTAGGAACCAACAAAAGTGTAGTGTTTCCGTCCCAACCCATCAACAGCGTCTCTCATATACTGGATGTTTAGGGGTTTATAAATGTTAGACGGGGAAATATCCTTTTAAAATGAGTCGGAACAAGGATAGTCTACCAAGAGCCTAGAAATTTATAACCGTAAGATACACCCTACTGTTGAAGGTTCTTAAGACGAGTACTATCACCAACTTTAAAATTGTAAGTAACTACCTCTTTCTTATACTGTCGTTTTTATTTAGTCATTTCGAGAATTACTTAAACGGAAAATAATTAGAATTATCGTACCGATAATTAAACTACGGAACAAGTTATATACAGATGTCTGTTACGGACCATCCGTGTACCTAAATACCTAGGAAACTTGTTGGATTGTCGAAAGGTTGTTTATAGATTCGTCTCGTTATACCTTTGGATCAATTGAATGGGAGGATTACATAGGTACTGGGAGGATTATACCTATAATTGTCTCGTCCAACTAAGGACAAATAGAGATAGAAGTTTTGGTAGAAGAACCAAGGACATAAACCAATCCTTTTTACACAAGACTCGTGTAAAAACAAAAGTTCTCTCACACTGATTCACCACTTTACAAAACAGAGGATTTAAGACAAACATAGTATACGAGAGTCGGTAAAAAAAAATTTCAAGAAACTTGCTGAACAGGTTAATCCTTGGATTTCCTATATAATAAATTTATTTTTGACTGTGAATAACTCCTAAAATAATACATGAGTCGTGATCTAATTTACGAAATAAACGTATCGAGTAAATAAGAAGGGTGACTGGGATGGTTTATCGGTATGGGTGGTTTATCAATACCGATAATGAGGATAATGTGTGTCGAAGTCTCACGGACACAGTCCCAAAGTCGACTTCCTTGGACTGTTGTCTCGGACCTGACACGTCAATTTACGAAGAAACCATCTACTTACTGGTTCCACTAGAATCCAGAGACAAACGGACTTAGTAGTGTTTAATATTGAAAACAAGGTCGTATTAATAAATTTCGTGGTTGAAAGTGAGAGTCTACACAGGACTAAACCTGTCATCGCATTGTCTCTGTGAGACACATTCTCAGTTCTAACTGGGAAAATCTGACTTGTTTCTCTCGTTTACTCGTCTGTAAATCCGTGTTAATTTAACTCATTCACTATTGACAAATATCCTACCCTTAACCAACTTTATAACATTCTCAAGGTCTCTACAGTGCGTTTGTACTGACTTTTGTAGTACCACCGATCGTAAAGAAAGAAAAGGGTCCACTCTTGATGATCACAAATTGACGTTTCTCACATCACAACTGTTGGATAACTTACGACTAAATTTTTTTTTTTTTTTCTAGAGAAAAAAGTCGATGAGACTGTGTGATGACAAGATGGGCATGATAAGAAATGGACTGAACAAAAGAAGGAAAAGAAGGAAAATGGATTAAGAATACCATCATAGAGTATTCAAGTTTAGAAAAACGAGAAGACTGAAGAAATAGACTTAATGAGGGAGAGCTACTAAGTTCAGACTGAGAGTTACTTACTGAGGGTTTAAAGTATCGAAGTATAGACTAAGAAAGGGAGTCTAAAATGAAAGATAGAAATTTAGATGCTAGACCTATGAAGATGATGACGAGATCCGTCACGAAGTCAAAAATAGTTAAGGTTTGTAAACAACGGAGGTTAATGGGTGTGGATCAATGAGTCTGACCTCTTCCGCTACCGTGGGGTGAGGTCATGAGAACGGACCTTTTAGGATACCTACCTCCTCGGACCATCCGACGTCAGGTACCCCAGCGTTTCTCAGACTGTGCTGACTCTCTGAAGTGAAAGTGAAAAATGGAAGTACGTAACCTCTTCCTTTACCGTTGGGTGAGGTCACAAGAACGGACCTCTTAGGGTCCCTACCCCCTCGGACCACCCGACGGAAGAGACCCCAGCGTGTCTCAGCCTGTGTTGACTTCACTGAATCGTCGTCGTCGTTAATGAGTCTGTAACGTGTGCACAAAATCAATAACATTGAGTAACGGACGTATGGATTTCTTCATCCTTTATAACCTTTTTAGTACCTGAAACCTTAGTCCTAATGAGTCCAAACTTTAGACGGACAAAATTAATGATCGAATACTAAGGTCGTTTAATAGATTATAGACACGGAGTCTAAGTTATAGGAGTGAAATAATTTGTGACCGACACTCCTAATTCATTCTTCGTAAATTATGTCAACGGACATTCCATCATTCTTAAGTTGTTCACGGTATCGATCACCAGAACGAACGAATACAATTACGACACCTCCATCTCCGTCACCACCTTTACTACCACCATTAACTCCATCACTACTATCACTTCTACTACCAACCATCTCTTCCATCTCTACCACCAGTACATGATAACCCCTTTATTTAAGACATTATTCGTAGGAGACTTCGAATGGTTTACATTGTCTTTTAATTGAAAAGTAGAAGAAGAAGTTTTGTCTTAAATGACAGACTGAAGAGGTAAAGACAAGAAATGAAAAAAGGAATTATTCACAGTAGTAAAATCGGTAAAAGGTCAGTAAGACAGTTACGGTACGAAATTCGGTATATGGAGGAACACCGGTTAAACGGGGAGGGGAAAGACTAATTAGACGGAAGTTAATTACAGGGATTTCATAACGAAAATACGACTGGGAGAACCGAACTCTAGGGATACTGAGGTCAACAGAGGTGTTATTTTGTGTTTAGGGAAGGATACCATATTTTACAAAGAGGGTGGTTAAAATGTATACACACGAGTCAGTATAGACTGAGAAACACTAGGGTACCTGACGTCGGGCGGTCGGAGTAGACAGGCACCCTAAAGGGTCCGGTTTTATGACCTCACTCAACGACACGGGAGGAGGTCCCCTAGGAGGGTTGGGTCCCTAGCTTGGGTGCAGAGGACGTAACATCCACCTCGGTAGTCCCTTCTGGTCAAAATTCACATCGAAGGGGACTTAGAAAGGAGAAGTAGGTCATACAATATAAGTAAAAAACGATATACGGAGTCACAGCGGGTGTATTTCAAAAAAGTAGTGGTTAGTATGGTTTTATTAGAACAATAGACTAAAAATTTGTAAAATGAATCTAAAGTATGTATCATGGTATATACGTTATTTTTAGTGCTTATAAACAACTTTCTCATTATCTCAATGTTAATTAACACTATTGATTTTAGAATAAAAAGTTATCGTAAATTTATTAAGGAAGATGAAGAAGTACCTAAAAAAAATTGTTGTTTGTTTACTTGTAGGACTATTAGAAATTATAATATTAAAGTGGGTAATCCTGTAGTAATAAATGAACGTCACTAAAACCTCGGGGGTTTTTATTTCAGACTGTGACAAAGGTGACAAAGGGGTAGATAAACGGTACTTCACTACCCTGGACTACGGTACTAGAAACAAAAGACTTACTCGAAATTCGGTTGAAAAAGTGAGAGGAGAAAGTGAAAGTAGTTCTCCGAAAAATCAAGGAGAAGTGAAAGACGGTATTCCCACCACAGTAGACGTATAGACTCCAATAACTCTAAAGAGGGCCATTAGAACTAAGGTCGAACACGAAGAAGGTCGGGTCGTAAAGAGTACTACATGAGACGTATATTTACTTTATTCGTCCCACTGTTATATGTCGGAACTGCATGAGGAAAAGGATAAACCTGGGTCAGACAACAAGGTACAGGTCAAGATTGACAACGAAGGACTGGACGCATATCCAAAGAGTTCTCCGTCCAGTCCCCGAGACCATAAGGGTAGAGAAAGTCTTAAAAGGTGTCAACTGACACCCACTAACGTCGGTACTTTAATTTTCTACGAATGAGGAACCTTCTTTTCAATACTGGTTGGATCTATCGTATAACTTTTCGTCTCTGTAATGAAACGGTTGTCTCCAGGTAGATCAGTTCCGATACCAAAAAGGTCACCAGTACATACCTACACTTTCAACCTGACACTTCTTCCGACTCACGGCTTCTTAACTACGAAAACTTGACACCACAACCTCTTCTGAGAACTCTCAGGGAACCTGACGTTCCTCTAGGTTGGTCAGGTAAGACTTCCTCTAGTCGGGACCCCAAAGAAACCTCCCTTACTACGATTTCGACTTTGAGGTCATGAAACCGGTGGAGTACGCTTCTCAACTGAGTAACCTTTTCTGACTACGACCCTCCCTAACCCCCGTCCTCCTCTTCCCCTGCTGTCTCCTACTCTACCGACCTACCGTAGTGACTGAGCGACCTGTACTCAGACTCACTTGAGACCCTCAATCACTATCTATCCCTCCGGACCGTACGACATTAAGTACCCCAGCGTTTCTCAGTCTGTGCTGACTCGCTGACTTGACTTGACTTGACTAATCCCTTAAATTTTAAGTCGAAACATGATATGACGACGACGACGACGATTCAGTGAAGTCAGCACAGGCTGAGACACCCTGGGGTATCTGCCGTCGGGTGGTCCGAGACGAGAGGGACCCTAAGAGATCCGTTCTTGTGACCTCACCCAACGGTAAAGGAAGAGGTTACGTACTTTCACTTTTCACTTTCACTTCATCGAGTCAGCACAGGCTGAGAATCGCTGGGGTACCTGACGTCGGGTGGTCCGAGGAGACGGGTACCCTAAAAGGTCCGCTCTCATGACCTCACCCCACAGTAGCGGAAGAGGCAACATGATGTGATGGGAAAGAATTAATACATTCCACGTAAATCAACTTAGGAATTATTACTATGTCAAAAATGTAAACGATATAAATGACGTATTTAAAAGGAGGAATGTGACTCTATATATTTTCACGAATTACTAGAACCCAGTGTTCCATTAATAAAATTTTATTTAATAGAGACATCAAGTCACTATAATAAAATGTATATCCATTAATAGTCTCACACCTTGGGTGAGATTCAATCTTGATTTAGATAATATGTCAATTAACCCTAAGTAACTCCTCTAAGTAGGGATTAGTACATTGTCAATAAAATTCTTTGAAAAGTGTTTTCGAAAGTAAATGTAAAAACATAGTCGTTCTACTTTTGTTACCATAAAACTTAACAAAAAATTTATTTACGTTAGAGTTATTTCTATTACAAATTCAATATCACAATTATCTTCACAGAGACTGGAGTTTCCTTCACATCTCTCTAAATCTTCATTGTTAAGTGACTCAGAGATAGAAGACGATACATTCGTCTCTCAGAACAAACGAGAGAGAACGATACAGGGTATACGAATGATTTACCACCTTCTTTCACAGATCTATTGATACATAAACGCATTAATAACATAAAAGATAAAAAGTCGAACACAAAAAATAAAAAAATATTTACAGATGACGGACTTATTACAATGAAATACAGTGTAGGAACCTTCCTTCAATTTACACAATCTACTCTAGAGAGAAAAACGTTAAAAAAAACTCTTATTACGGATGCGTTAAAAAATTTATAAATGAAATTGAAATTAAGGGTTTGATATTACACCTTCAACTTTTGGTTTTGTAAAATTGAATAAGTCTCTTAGATTAATCTACTAATTACACAGATTCGCGAGTAAAAAAAATAAAAGATATACTATTCAACAAGGATTTTATGAACTTTACAAGTAGACTATTATTATAAAAAAAAGGGTTACCGTGACGGGTATTTTTGTTTTGGAACGAGGAAAATAGATTCCTTTGATGTGAGATCTGAACAAAGACCAATGTCCAATTAACTCCAAGTCTTTCCAATTTATTGAACGAAAGTCACCGTTTGATTTCCGATCGATAACTCAGAGGATTAAAGACAGGGTCACAATGTAAACTTTACGGGATGAAGAAAAATACATAATCTCAGTTTACTGGAACCAGTATTTGAGTTTAAAGTCAAGTCTTTGATGAAAACCACTTATTATCTTTGGAATGTCCGGTAGAAGTCTATAAGGTTTTTCTATTGGCAGGTAAATTCCGAGAATTTCGATTAAACAGTATATTTAGTTCTTATAGTCATTTACACATAACTTCTTATATTCTTACTATTAAGATCTCCGTACGATTCACCGGTCTCTTGTCTAGTTCGTCACTATGATTATGACGCCATGTACTGTGTCGTACGAACCCCCAAACGATCTTCACGTCTAAACCCCCAACAAGGGGTTCGAACGACTTAGTCTTCGAGACGAACACCCGGGTCCTTAGAAAATGTTCGAGAGATCGAGTAAGAACTATTTGGAACTTCAAACTCTTGGGAACGGGTTCTCGTCACCAAGAGTATGAAATCGTACGTAGTCAGTAACTCTTCCGAACAGTTTATCGTCTAATGACCAGGGTCGTCTCAAAGACTAAGTCATCCAGACCCCGTCACGGACTCTTAGTATTATAGAGTGTTCAAGGGTCCACTACGAATCCGACGATCAAGTACCGGGTGTAATTTAGTCACATGATCTCATAGTAGAATCAAAGTAGGATTAAGAACGAAGAGAGAAGAGGTTTCATCGGGGTAGAACACTGTGGAGATTACGAAGTACAACTTTACTAGAAAGATATACGAACAAAGTGGGGGAGTCGAGTCCCGAAGGACTCTGGTCCCAGGTATAGAATGAGGGTTTCACAATGCCCCGGAAGCTTAAACTCCTACGGGTTATGTACAAAACTTAACTTTACATGATATGACTCTTGACTAAAAGATCAGTATCGTCAGCATACTTTTTCATGAGAAGATCTTCCGTTCCGTTTTTTCTTGCGGTTGGTTCTCCTTCCATCTCGATCGAAGGGTCTTGGTATCGTACGTCAAACAAGGGACTCACTTCTTTTACCATCAGTGTATATAAGTAGATTTTCGTCACCGTACCAATTTACGTTTCTTTTCAACAAAGATTAGTCTTGCATACTTGATGGTGATAAAGGCAAGACTCAGAAAGAAAGGGGGAGAGTATGACATGTAGTTCACGACTTTGACGTGAGTTGTTCGAATGGTCTCTAGAGGAATTAACTGTCGAGGTTTCCAGCGAGAAGTCAAATAGGCAGAACTGGAGACACGACACGAACTGTCACCACTAATCTAGGAAGAACTTCAAAACACGAGAGAGTCAAAGACTCTATAACAAGGGAGGACCAAAAAAAAGAGGAGGATTGTGAAGCTGATACAGAAGGGTAAGAGTAGAAGGAGAGGGAAAGTACAACTAGAGGTTTTCTGAATATAAAACCGTAACAAAAGAAAAGTACCGTGAGACAACAGGTCCCATTACGGTAAATAGTAAAACGAAAATAATCGGTAGAAATGGACTATAAAAGGTTTAATTATAGAGATGGCATTGAAGGTAAAACTACGAGTATGGACATCGTAGGTGTATAAAAAACCCGTAAACGTGGACCTAGAGAATGTCTTTAGTGTTTACTCCAAGATGTCAAATCTGACGGGTAGAAATCTCTCATAGTAAGTGTAGTATCAATAGTATCAAAGATGTTTGTCGGAAGATCTGAACACGTCACGTGTCGGACACATCGGTAAGTGTCGTCAAGACTAGAAAGGTGAAAGGATTTAGGGAAATCCATACGGAGAACTTAAGAGAAATCAAATAGAGAAAGACATGTAGGTCCGACGGAAAGGGGATCAAATCAGAGACTATGAAAAGACGTACTTTAAAAATTGACTAAAAAGACAGAGTGGGCAGAATAGGTATGAGAAGTGTCATAGGACTCCCTATAGAATTTTACGCCAAAATTAATCTAGTAAGGAGACGGGCACCAAGAACTTTATGTATCGTGTCTTTAAGGAAAGACTAGAAACTGATGGACTGAGAAGTCGAAGTGAGGGAAGAGAAGATGGGTAAAAAAAATTATACCGTCACGATGAGTTTCATCAGACGATTGGTAAATAATGGTCATATGTTACTCTATTTCTCGACCTTGGTCTTATATATAGTTACGTGACGACGGAAACAGTCCTTTCAAAACGTTAATTTTTCCTTAGTTTACTTTAGTACACGAAGTACTGAATCAACTAAAGACGAGACTACTGAAAAGAACGTGTCTGATGATTGTCTGTCAAGTGTCTGTCCGGTGTGTGACGTAAAGTTTACCGCGACGGAGGACGAGTCGAAATTTCTTGGTGGGAGACTAGAGACTTACGAGTTATAAGCGAGTTTGAAGACGAAGAGACATGACAAAAGAGACAACTTCTAGGAAAACGGAATACAAGGGAAAAGGTCGAGGGTATAAGGAAAAGGGATTGATTGATGGAAGAGAGAGACCCTTGGATTGGATCTGTAAAGATTCGGAACTGTTAGGAAGGTAAGTTCGTGAACGTCTTGAAGTAACATTAGTAGAACAAAAACGTATACACAGAGATCATTTGAGGAACTCCCGTCCTCTGTAAATAAACGTTGAGATCTTGATTTCGTGAGTTATATCTTCAAGTGTGTAACATGTATAACTCATTATAAGGACCGTATAGTTTACCCATAAACACTCAGAACAGTCCTTTTGTTTTTGGAGAGATCCACAAAGTCTCTTTCTTTTGTATTGGGTTCCTGAACCTCTTCCTCCACTACTTCTCGATCCTTCGTTGTACACTTTGATAGTCTCTGATTTGATCCCTTTTCCGTCGAACCTACATTTCTTTCCCTATTTGATTTCTCTTAAATTCTTAGTATGGACTTCTCTAAATCCCTCCACCGTCTATAACACTGGCGACACTTACCGACGTGTCCAAGACGTGACGTGTTCATTAGAGATGACACCGAAGTCAAAGGAGACCTAACAGGGAAGGAAGTATTTAGATTTGAGAACAGACCGGTAGGACTGTGACGATCAGGGACAACCTTCCAGGGTTGAACCCCTGAGACGACGGTAGGGGGTCACCACAAGGAGGTAGGAGGTCATAAGAAAGTCCCGGAGATTAGTGTTCGTTCTCCTGTTCGTTACTGTCTTTTACAGACTATGTCTCTCCTGTTCTTTTTGTACTCCCGACCTAGGCTTTCTCGGTTACCCTACCCCGACACTGACGTGTCTCTATCTGAGATCGGAACGTAGAAGGTGAGTAGTTTCTACACTGATTTCGTTCAGTGAATGAGAGTGAGTCTTAGACAAAGAAGTGGAGACTTTATCTTAAATATACTGAAAGGAACAACCGGAGGTGTGACACCTTTAAAATAATGTACACAGAGACAACTACTAATAGATCCGTTTTTCTTTGTAAGAGAGGGGTCCTCTTTCAACTCAAGGGTTAATAATTAAATATTGTCTATAGAAGGGTAATGGTGTAAACACAATATTCTCTTTTATAAAAAAAGATTGTAGTAGGTTCTTATAAGAATAAGTATACAGAAGGGATCAGTCTTTGGATATAGATACTTAGTTGTGAGTCGTTTATTTTACATACCGAGAGTACCTGACTTAATAAGTACAGAATTTCGGGATTGGGGTTAAACTACTACAATGAACCTTTACCCAATAAACCCCCCTAATCTAAATCGTCTCAAAAACTCCCACCCCGGAATTACTACTCTAATCACAGTAAGATTCTTCTCCGTAGTTTTTCGGAGAAGAGAGAACAGAAATGATACACTCCCATGTCACTATTCCGTCACTACATGTCCGGTTCTTCTCTCTAGAGTGGTTTTTTACTTGTATGACTGTGAAACTAGAACTTAAAGACGGAAGGTCTTAATACTCTTTTATTTAAACACAATAAATTCGGTAAGTAGATATCGTGAATCAATACAGTCGGACTCGACTGAAACTCAAAATTGATTTCAAGTATCTCTACGAGTGATTTTCTTCATGTACCCAAAGGGACCACCGAGTCTACCATTTCTTAGGCGGACGTTACGTCCTCTGGGCACAGGTTAGAGACCCAGTCTGTCTAGGAGACCTCTTCTCTTACCGTTGGGTGAGGTCATAAGAACGGACCTCTTAGGGAACCTGTCTCCTCGGACCACCCGATGTCAGGTACACCAGTGTTTCTCAGTCTGTACTGACTCACTGATTGTGTGTGTATCTCTACGAATGATTTTCTCCATCTACTTAACTTTGTTGAGTACTACGATTCCTTCACTGTCACCCCGTCACTCATGTATGGTCTAAATTCACCGAAAGACGTAACATGAGCTCAAAGATTTGGAATTGACCTTCAATAAATTTGAAATTTTTGGGTGTTCTATTTTCATACAACTTCAGGAAATTTGAGTCGTTCGAAACTGTAACTCTCATAAATTTCAAATTGAACGGAGGGTGTTCCAGGTTCCATGGTCAGTTATATACCTCTCCAGGAAACTTGTGAGAACACGGTTAAGTCCTCTTAGGTCTATGCGTTTAAGTTAAGGACCCAACCCTCCTAGGGGATCTCCTCCTTTACCGTTTGGGTAAGGTCATAAGAACGGACTGTTTAAGGTACCTGTCTCCTCGGACCGTCAGATATCAAGTATCCCAAAGTCAGTCTACGCTGACTCGCTGGCTCGTGTCGTGTTGCGTCGGGTCGTGTCGTGTGTCATCAGTCATACTCAGGTATCACAAAGTTCTTAGATCATCACTGCCGTGGTAATCAAAAGAACGATTAAAAGTATTAGTAAGTTGTCATAGATTACCTAGTGATACTACACGTTTCCTCAGATCAACGACACTGGTTTCTGGTATAAATCAGGAAAGGAGTCCTTCGATCGTAAGAGCACCATATTTGATACGGTACTTCTTCATGGTTATTTTACAATCTTTTCGGTATTCAGTTTCCAGTATTTCTTTTTTCCTAGTGAAGGTCAGAACATACTGTCAATTCGTATCTTTCAAGTACCTCTGTCATCGTAGACTCATATGTCAATTTCCTATCCCCGTATAACCTGAGTTCTACTCCCTTTTTCCGTTACGTCTAAGTCCGACAGGATGTTCAGAAATATATTTACCGTGACTATTTCCCAAAACCCACAAAGACAAACGAACCTCGTCTTTATACACCATACTTTCTCTCTTAATTCCCTACTCCAATTTTCCATCCAACTCAAGTAACACCCTTTTTTATATATATATGAGTTACGGTCTGATTCCTTGAAATTAAACCAGTATCTCTCGGCTACGTATAAAAACTTTCTTTCACTTCGTTATACCGATGACACTTGGTGTGAGAAAACCGGGAGGGAGACACAACCCTCTCTATCTGGTACAATTGAAATATCTCGTCCTTCCACCAGTCGTTTAACAAGAAATTTCTTGGTCTATTAGGGATAAAATCCGACCACGTGGTATAATAAAGAAAACGTTCTCGAGGTAAGACGACGTCAACCCTCTTTCGTTAAGATTTGTTATACAGTTACCACTTGTACTGACACAAGGTTATTTTGAAATAAGTGTTTTTACTCGCCGTTCGGTCTAAACAGGGGACTTGGTAACAAACGGATAAGGACGGTTTTTCCCACTTTATCTAATCTAATAAAACGACAACCACTAAAAATACATAAAATTACATAAACGGTAAATGAGAAACGACATCGAAAGAAACGTCGAAAGTAAGACCACCAATGTTCTTACTCAAAATGAAATAGTCAGGAATCGTCTTGTGATTCTGCCTATCTGGGTGAGAGTTTACTCTTTCATTCTCCACCGGGTCCCCGACCGAATTTGGGTCGTCCTTTCTCAGTACCTTCCGTCATTAGTGTCGTCGATTGTACATACCAAAGACGGTATATAGTTCATGAGAAGATTTATAAAAAGTGTATAATTGTGTAAATTGGTAATTTTCTCGTAATATTGTATCAAAAAAATAACAACTAGGAGAAACGACTACCCTTCTTACTCCGTGTATTTTCATTTCACTGAACAAGTTCCAGTGTTCGAAACGTCTTTCGTTAAGTCAGTCCTAAACTTTGGTCTGTAGATCTTGTCCTACGACGTAAGAAATAATTTAATAAAAAAAACGACTCTATATCAAATAAACGTCACAACATGATCAAAGTTTGTATACCGTGTCACTAAGTTAATATGTATATATACACACACACACATAAAAAAAAACGTAAGAGAAGGTAATATACAAGAATGTCTTATAGTGCATCTCAAGGGACACGATATATCATCCAGGAATAACCAATAAATATATACTTTCACTTTCACTTTAGCGAGTCACTACAGGCTGAGAAACGCTGGGGTACCTGACATCGGATGGTCAGAGGAGTGAGATACCTTAAAAGGTCCGTTCTTATGGCCTCACCCAACGGTAAAGGAAGAGGCTGGGTCCCCAACTTGGACCCAGAGGGAGTAGCGTCCGTCTACGAAATGGCAGACTCGGTGGTCCCTTCGGGTAAAATATATATCATCACATATATAAAATTAGGATTTGAGGATTAAATTAGGGAGGGGAAACCATTGGTACGTAAACAAAAGATACAGACACTCAAATAAAGACAAAATATGTATTTAAGTAAACATAGTAAACAAGTCTAAGATGTATATTCACTGTAAAGTATACTATAAACACAAAGAGACAGACCGAATGAAGTGAATCATACTATTAGAGATCCAGATAGGTACAACGATGTTTACCGTAATAAAGTAAGAAAAATACCGATTATAAGGTAATATAAATATATGGTGTAGTACAAATAGGTAAGTAGACGACTACCCGTAACTCCAACGCGGGTACAGAACCGATAACATTTATCACGACGACACTTGTAACCTCATGTGTGTAGAAAAGCTTAGTACAAAAAGAGACCTATATACGGGTCTTCACTCTAAAGACCTAGTATATCATCAAATTAAAAAGTAAAAAATTCCTTGGAGGTATGACAAAAGGTATCACAGACGTGGTTAAATGTAAGGGTGTTTGTTACCCTTAACAAAAGGGCAACAACCCTTTTTCCTCCCGAGGAAAAAGAGGTGTGGGAGAAGTGTCCTACGACGTAAGAACTCGAGATTACTGTCTTCATTTTCCATTAAAGTAGTTTAATAAATCGACTTCTATTTTAGAACTGACTCTGACAAATGAGTAAATAACTCCGGAAAGACACCTCTATTACGTCAATGAGATCTAATACCGAGAAGATGGCAGATTCAGAGTATCTGAGATCCCCTTGTGACGTCGTGAACCGATAGAGAAATTTATGTCTCTAGAAATAGTCACATTTTTCTAAAAAGAAAGTTTTAATTCACAGAAAAGTGGTAGTCCCGAAGCTACCCTCGGGGTATATTAACTTGACAAAAAGGTTCACGTCCTAAAGGTCACGATTGGTAGCTCAATTGGGACAACAACCAGCATTGGAAACAGTAGAGACGAATTCGTCAAGATTGTAGTCTTTTGTGTAGTCGTCTAACCTTTACACCCCCAAAATCCTTTAATTCCTTCTGACACTTCATTTTTATTTGACCCTTTTCATTGATTAAGTATTACGGTACTCCCATACTTAATATGTTGATTTATAGTATCAAATCCAATTACTGTTACAAGTTTTAATTATAGTATCATATAATTAATATATAATTATATTATTTCTGAAGTCGGTTTAAGACCGTATAAGTTTTTATAAATCGGATCATCATTGATGGTCTGACATGATATATCGTTGTTTGTTCTTCGAGTACAACTGAAAAGGAATTATAAAATTTTCTATCAACGGGAAAATAAACCTTGTTTCCTTATATTCATATCACATCACCTTTAACGACCTAAACCTATATAGACCAAAACTTAGAATTGAGGTATAAAGGGACACAACTTTCTTTTTCCCCCAAAGACTTCGAGAGATAAGAACTATATCGATACCTTTACTTCTAATATTATTTATCGGATGTACTAATGGTACCCTTTGTTTAATTAAAAAAAAAAGAAAGACTTTCGTATACTGTACTTGTTCTACAAATTTTACGATGGAAAAGGAACCTTAAACTAACTTACAATTTAATTGTAAAATTTTTGAATTACAACTACCACGTCTTTACATTAATATCCGTCTAAATATCTGGTGTTCACAGATGGACAAATAATTGTAAGTTTTTTCATCCATTTTAATTACTTGATCCTTTTTTTTTTTTTTGGAGGACTCAATATTTCAGGTCTTTTACGATGATATAAGAAACCTAATTCGTAAAGAGGGGTCAAACTTCTGTAAGAGAGTTCCCTTAGAGACACAATGTTGAAGTTTTATGAAAACACATACACAATTTTATCGACTTCCGTAAAATTAAAACGTAGACACCCACGGAAGGAGTGTACAAGAAAAATATAGTAAAATAGACATAGAAACCTGTAAAATACAAAGAGACATTCTCTTGAGGGTACTTTTTAGGTAAACAGTGGTACAATAGTAATACATCTATTCTTTTATTTTCTCTTCGGTTTAACTCCAGGTCTGTTCGACACCTTCCCTTACACGTGGGAGATCACGAGTGTTAATAAAGAGTGTTCCCGTATATGACGAAACAAAGTAGTAAATTTATTTGTAATTTAAACTAAAATTTTATTTGTCGAGTCTCAAAAATTGAACTCGTATAATGTAACATACTAGTTTCTACATGGAAATACTGTTCTAAAGTAGAGAGTGAATTTTCTTATAAACATAATTGGACACAATTCCACTAAAAGAACGTGTCTTTACACAAAGTTTCCCTGAAAGTTAAATGACTTTTAATTTTAATCCGAGGTCCGTAGACACCGAATCGGTGTAAAATAAAGGTCAGGAGACCCGGTACGTAATAAAAACAGGGACACAAAAGTATCGGAGACCGAAATATGGATTAAGAAGATTGGATCGTCCAAGACGGTATGATCTTAAACCCCTTAAGGGAATCAAAAAGTTCACACAAAGAGACTTTCAATATAATTGTCTTCTACATTTTCACTGAAGAAAAGTTGATATAATGTAAAACCTTCATTTATAATCGTTACATAAACATATAATAACTCTAAATAATGTTTAAGTCGATTCTTCTAACAGAGGTTCAGTAAAATTAGATCGTGTACAATTTTATAAAATCAACAAAATGTAAAACGTCTCTTCATTATAAAAGTATCCTCAAAATATGGTAAGTCGTGTTAATTGATAGGATCTCAAAGCCGATAATTAAAGTTACAGTCTATTACGTACCTCTCAAAAGACCGTGAACATCGAATTTTTATAATTTAGTGTTCCAAACATAAGTTCCGGTATATAAAATTTTTCGTCATAAAATATGTGTAATTTGTACATTAAACTAAACGGTATTGACTGCTACCTCTTTTGTGTGTCGAAAACACAAAACCTGGTCTTAGGTCTAAAAACTTCGTGTGCAATTTGTCCGTATAGAATCCTGTTCCATTTGATGTGTCTTTAACTAAAAAATCATTAGAAAATTTCTACGTAAAGTCGCGTTAGACCTTAGTAATTTAAAATGACATGGCTTTGTATAATAAAATACTCATTACGCGAATCTGAATGTGTATATTTTGATCTTTATATAAATTCGAACATTTATTCTAGTACATTTGTATTCATTTTGTCTAATAAACTATCCTGACAATTATATCGTTCAAATATTATTGATTCTTGTCACAAGAGAAGGCAATAATTATAAAACAAAGTCCACGACATATTTGACGACTTCTCGAATACCCAAAAATAAAATGTACTCTTAGTATTGTAGGAATCTACAAAATATTGAACTAAGGATCTACTCGTCCGATTACATAACCTTGTAGTTTGGACGTTACATTCGTTTTGACTGGGGTCGAAACATAGAGTCCAGTTTAGCGAGATTAATCACTCTATTTATCTGTGTGTAAATTCTCATTAAAAATTTTCAGAAACTATCAAAGATAAAATTCTGGTCAAACTACCTTCAAAACATTAAACACTTTAAATTTCCTTCTTCATTTCCTTTTAGTCTCTTCAATTCCATAAACGTGGTCCTTCGTCGTATTTCCATTTATTCTACTCACTGTGGACCGAAAGTCAAGTCACTAAAAAGATACCGTGATATAAATGAAATGTAAACTTCGTGTGTGTCTGTATATATATGTATGTGTATGAGTATATATAAGTGTATGTAATCTTTTTTAAATTTCATCAGTACACCGGGAGAAGTCGGGGGAGGCGGTTCCTTTTCTTCGGCTGTAATATGTTTGTGTACGTGTATAGATGTAAACATATATGTTCGATAGAACTAAATCCCCGTAGCTGACTGAACAAAAGAGGACTAATTTATCCTAAAGGGGGAAATTATTATAATGTATTGAGATCTTCACGTTATTAGTGGTATATGAGTCGTATAGAATTTTAGGATATTTATGAAATATAAAATCGGTATTGTTCCAAATATAACTAAATAAAATAAATAAATAAATAAATAAATAAATAAATAAATAAAAAAATTAAAATTTTAGAAATTAAGAATGTACGCAAGGGTTTGTACTTGGGGGGAGGATGGAGGGAGGGGTATTGTAGAGAGACCCAGTAGGGGTACGTGGTCGGGGTTCCTACGACATAGGACGCAGTCTGAATCTGACCGCTAAGTTAAGAATGTACTATCATATGTACTATCTTACGGTAAGAGGGTTTAGTAGGGTGGGAGAGGGAGAGGGAGACTCAGGTTTTCAGGTAATATGTGTCGACACAGAAAAAAGGACAGAACGTATGTCCCAGCAGTAACACTAGAAAGATTTAAGGTATATATACACAATCATATGACATAACCACAAAAAGAAAGACCGAATGAAGTGAGACATATTAGCCGAGGTCAAAGTAGGTAGAGTAGTCTTGACTAAGTTTACTTAAGAAAAATTGCCGACTCATTATGAGGTAACACATATACATGGTGTCGAAAGAATAGGTAAGTAGACGACTACCTGTAGATCCAACAAAGGTACAGGACCGATAATATTTGTCACGACGCTACTTGTAACCCCATGTACACAGAGAAAGTTAAGACCAAAGGAGCCACACATACGGGTCTTCACCCTAACGACCCAGTATTCCATCAAGATAAACGTTAAAAAATTCCTTAGAGGTGTGACAAGAGGTATCACCGACATGATCAAACGTAAGGGTGGTTGTCACATCCTCCCAAGGGAAAAGAGGTGTGGGAGAGGTCGTAAATAACGAACGTCTAAAAACCTAGCATCGGCAAGACTGACCACACTTCACCATGGAGTAACACCAAAACTAAACGTAAAGAGACTATTACTCACTACAACTCGTAGAAAAGTACACAAACAATCGGTAGGCATACAATCGAAGAAACCTCTTTACAGATAAATCAAGAAACCGGGTAAAAAACTAACCCAGTAAATAAAAAAACCTTAACTCTAAAAATTTTATGAAAAAATTGTACAAAGTAAACTATAAAATGTTTTAGAGAGATCGAGTTTGAATTAAACATACGATAAATAAGTCAAAAATTTTCGTTCATTGTACACCTGTGTATGCCCTCCCTCCCTGCTCAAAAGGGTCTTTCTTCCAACTTCCCCTTTTTCTTCCCCGTCTAACTAGTTCTTTTGGAAGGGTCTTCAACATATAGAACCTGGTTCAGAACTTTCTACTCATCCTCAAGTAGTCTACCAGTCCGTAAATTTTTTATCGGTATATGATTATACCTTGACACCACGACCTCTTCTGAAAACTCTTAAGGAACCTGACTTTCTTCTAGTTTGGTCAGTTAGTATTTCCTTTAGTCAGGACTTATAAATAACCTTTCTGACTACGACTTCGACTTCGAGGTTATGAAACTGGTGGACTACCCTTCTCGGTTGAGTAACCCTTACTGGGACTACGACCTTTTCTAACTTCTGTCCTCCTCTTCCCCTACTGTCTCCCACTCTACCAACCTACCGTAGTGGCTGAGTTACCTGTACTCAAACTCGTTCGAGACCCTCAACCACTACCTGTCCCTCCGTACCGCACGACGTCAGGTACCCCAGGGTTTCTCAGCCTGTGCTGACTCACTGACTTGACTTATACTTTCATTTTACACAAGAATACAAGATTTTTAGACCTTCTTCTTTCTACTAATAATTTTGTATTTTATTCGTTTTAAATTTTCAGAACGTAGTGGAGGTCCGACTAAATAAGGTGTAACAACATAGTCATTCGTTCTCAGTATTAAAATAAAGGTACTTGTACTTTTGAACACAAGATCGATTAATTGTACATGTAATTTAAAAACTAGATAATTCAGTGGACCAGATTCGGATGTCGGAATCCTAGGACGTTCTCAATTACATAAAGTGTTTGCAATTATGAGTTGAAAGTCCGACGATTTCCACTTCGAACATGTAGAAATACTTTACGTTTCTACAAATTTCTACATTTTCCCGATAAGTATTGGATCGAGTGATTAGTTTAATCAAATTCAGACCCTTGAACTTCCTCAAGAGGAAAGTGTCAAATGCGTAAACCCTTACTACTCAAGGTTCACCATATGACTTTCGCTGACTTAATTTCAAATACATTTACACAGTAGAATCAATTTATGAAATATACCGTCA
The DNA here is from genome assembly GCA_006410555.1 of Capra ibex. Lineage (NCBI taxonomy): Eukaryota > Metazoa > Chordata > Mammalia > Artiodactyla > Bovidae > Capra > Capra ibex. Next base: position 33,140,355 of record SJYO01038709.1, read on the forward strand.
GTGATATAATTGTCTTGTATCAGTCGTGGACAATTCTCCGAGAAGACTGTATTAATCGACTCAATAGTACCTCGCGTTAAATGTATGTTACTATATGACAACTGTTAAGTTTTGACGATTGAAAAATCTAAAAAAAACAGGTGTGACGTCCTAGAATCAAGGGACTGGTCCCTAGTCTGGGTTCGGGGTACGTAACCCTCGTACGTCAGAATTGGTGGTCTCGTAGTCCCTTCAGGGATTTTAACTATTAGTACTGATTTTTGTTTCTACTCTAAAATCCTGTATAAACTTTTTATATCGTGTTTTATAAGTAGTTGTGAATCTCCTTCTTTTAGTAAAACATTTATCTTCAGTATTAAAAGAATTCTCTTAAAATTCAATCTATTTCAATCTGACCTAAATTCCCTGTCTCAGACATTATTGTATATCTTTATGTAATTCATGTCTCACTTCACAATACTCTCATTCTACTCACTCAGTATTCCTTAAAATTACTACCCGACTAAGGTTACCGCATCTCCAGGTGATGTTCGTTGAATCAGATACAGTCAAGTAATAGCTATAAAACACTCTCAAAATTTTCACTTTTTTTTTCTTAGTCATCTTTACTCACTAAAATACTTCCTTCTTTTTATGTCCGTGTCTTAGGTTCTAAAGTATACATAACTTTTATTGAGAAGTAACAATAAGAACTCCTAAAACTTTGCCATGGACTCAATGTAGACATACTACAGAAGTCAACCACTAATTTATCGGTCGGAGGCCATCGTGTTTCGTACTATCTTTTATGGTCGCCGTTTTACGACCCCTCTTACCGTAGGTAAAATCTTTGTACATACGTAAATGGAGTCCCCTCAGACAATTAAACGGTATGTAGAGTCGTTCCTATACACTTTTTATAAGTTGCGGTCACTTTTACACTTTTGATCCCCCGTTTCGTATCTTTCACTACTTCGTTATCGACGGTTTAACTATTCCTTATTTTATTTACACGTTAACAATGAACCTGCGGTCCCAGACTCATCCTCGGTTCTTCCTCTGGAACAAGTAAAACGATTTTCGTTACCTTTACAGTGACTCTGATTCGTAACTTACACCCGGTAACCGTGAGTCATTCTCACGTGTCCTTCGGAAAACTTTTGAGACGGTGACGAAAGGGAAGGTAGGAGTGACGACCATATGTCTCTACACCTACGGATGACCGTTTTATAATCTCCTTTTTGTGCCTGATCGTAGACTGTAAATTCAGGGTCTTGAGATTTCCCTACCATAATTTACGAGCTACAACTTTATATCCAACTGACACATAATGTAACTCTATCTTTTTCAAAATCATTCCTTTGGTATCAACTTCTTTGTTCGAGTTCACCTTCGTTGTCTTTTTTTATTACATTTGTCTTATAACCTTCTCACTATCGAGTCTCAAATTTTGTATATTCTTAAACCAAATCCAAGGTGGACAACGGGTCCTTACTTCTACAGTGTCACTAGTTTCTTTTCTCTTTTTCTTTCAGATTGTCCACTCTTATCATGCCTGAGTATCTATGAAATAAGGTGAGGAAAAGTCTTTCTTTCACGTTGTATAACTATGAATACGTAAACTTGTCTATAAAAAAAGGGGATCCATTTCGTAAACTGAGTGGTTAAGGGATCTTTTTTTTTAACTTCAGGGAAGTTTAATTTAGACATTTAGTTCTCTCATATTAGTGAGAGATTTTCTAGGAATACAGTTCCCGTTCAAGTTCATAGAAAACGTTAGATCAAAGTTTAGATATTTTGGTCGGTTTGTTTTTGTACCTTACTCCTTTCCGGAGAGCTACTTTAAAGAGTAGAACAACGGACTTAACTAGACTCAATAATCTTGATGTACGGTTGACCACGGGACCGGAGGGAATTTGAGATGTATCAGACTCGTCGTTCGTCTGCCAATGGTACCACAACTGAGGTGTTTCCGAAGGAACACATCTCTTTTGGTTAAATGACCCGTTTCGGAGACTCATCTGTGACTAAATTAGAACTAAGTCACTTTTCCACAAAGAACTAATAGGATTTGTTTGCAGTGTCATACTCGACTTGGGGGTAGACTACAGATTTCGTAAACAACAGTTTACCTACGAAGCGATGTAGTTTGAGGAATTATTACACCTGATGACGTAAAAGTTGAGATAATAGACACCTTAAATTGAGATACAGACCGTATATCATTCATGAATCATATATAAAACACCGTCTTCGCTTCCCCCTTAACCCAAAACTTTCCTTTGTATGTGTTAAAGGACAAAAAGTCTTTCTGTCTACAGATTTTCATATCCTAAAACCCCTTTTAATAAATGAAAGTTTGACTCATTTATAGGAGACGGAAAAAGGAAACGTCAACTAACCTCTACCACCATGCCCTCTTAATATTGTGTACACGTTTGTTCTGGTGACATTTCCGGATCCTTTTTGAAAAAGGTTATATCCGGAATCATTTAGAGTGGGTCGACACTACGGTCGAATCGTAGAACTCAGTTCGAAATCAAAGTACCTAAACATCCGTCTACACTCGGTGGAAATGATCTCTATGAGACTTAGTCTTCCCACACTCTGGTCTATTTGGTTCTTATTTCCCTTTTCAACTGTAACTTACCACCTATAAGTGTAGAGTGGAAATACTCAATCGTAAAAACTACACATTAAATCAGTCTGATCACATTTCCTCTTCCCTGTTTAAAGTGGTTTCACCCGTTTCACCTAATATAGTTCTTCAGTTCAAAGGTTTTATAAATATCTTTCAAAGGTCACCTTTCCACCTATTTTCAGTTACTTCCCAAAGTGAAGTAACCTCCTCCCTGTCTGACTTCATGCAGAGGAACCAAGGGATGCTTTGAACTTCGCTCAAAACAAAGATTTCATCAACTTATTTCTTGTTTGATTTCATGTCCCAATTCTCTAGACTTTAAAACGAGAAATACGATTCTTTTTATCTTTTAGAAACGTACCAATTTACTTACTTTCAATGTATTAATCCATACAAAATCTTTACTATGAAAGTGGACCACGTACCTTGTCTACCCTCTTAGAGTCTTTCTAACGGATCTTGGTCAACTCTCCGGTAACGTCATCAAAAACAGTGTAAATTGCCATTGTAGTTACTCCTACGGTTGACTCCTCTAGGACTCTTCGTCTGTTTAAGTCTTCTTTATCTTATACACTACCTAATCTGAAACGATTTATACCCTCCCTTCCCTCTTCTCCTATAGTTTCCACTATCTACCACTACGGTAAGTGTCCAGACTCCCTGTGACTCTTCCATGGCCAAACCCTCTCTTTAAGTTTGTAATTCAGAACTACAACTTTCTCAAGAATACCGTACGTTCACCTCAGTCTCTCAATCTCCTACTAATACATCGATACCTCGAGTCTTCTTTACGAACTTAATCTCTATCGACACAGTCTCAGTATACAATAGCGACAAATCAACGAGTCAGTACAGGTTGAGCAAACGCTGGGGTACCTGACCATCGGACGGTCCGAGGAGACTGGACTGTCCTTTGACCTGTTGAGAACGTTTTGTAAACGGGAAATCTTCTATTCTCTTACCGTTCTCTCCTTAAACCTCCAGTTGTCTCATAACTAAAAATGATTTCCTTAGTTTATTTTATACAAATTTAAAGGTATACTTTTTAATTGAACTCTCTCTCCCTAACTTAAATGTCATCTATCTAATTTTTTTTTTGTTGTTGTTGACTATGTGAGTCTATGACTCTTCTTTACTCTTACTTCATGGTTTACGTCCATTTCCCCAACCGAAATTGAGTAATAACTGACCCTCTAAAAACGTCTTTCATTACGGACACCGACCACTAAAAATAAAACCGACCGGTTTTTGATTAAGACAATAAAGTGATTATGAAACACACAACAATGTAAGTTATCAATGTGGACTGTGTAGACATTTCAGAAGACTAAAAACACTTTACAATAAAAGTTAGGTGAAAAGAGGTCTTCCTTTTGTCGTAAGAGGTCGTGACACTCAAAGTAAAAGTGAAAGACATAGTCTTAGTTAGTGATCGTTAAAAAAAAACAACCAGATTATAAGTGTAACAGACTTAGTCTTGACATAAGACTTCTTGACAGTAGAAGACTCTGTGATCATATATACAGTGAACCTCTTAGTCGTTTATAGACGTATTTTAAGCGACTTTTTAATAAAAAGTGGATTTTAAAACACTACGTAGTAAAAACTTTTAAAATGTAAATATTATATGTGTTCAACCTTGTTTTTGGACTGCCTCGTTTTACACTTATTATTGTTGTTAGTATTCAACATATTACTTGGGAACTAGTTAAAATTAGACATTCTTAAAGTGTTCCACTATAATTAACATAGTGAGAGATTTTTACATAGTTGTACAGAGGTCAGTCATTGTAAACCCATTGTTTCCGCATAATGATACAGAAGGTAGTTATTACAAATTGATTTTCTTCTCTTTGAGTGAGTAACCTTCCCTTACTCTTCCCGTACCCGTCCATTCTAACTGATAAACCCGTATCCTTCATCTTCACCTTATTTAAGATTAGACTATTAACACGAAAAGAGGTAGTTCATCCTTAGTTACGGTAGACAACTATCTACCTCTTTCTTCTGTCTAGTCTCGAAACTCTCGAAACCCTTTTCAAATTTTATCAAGGACACCTCTCAGTCTCGAGTTCCACTTTTTTAATTTGTACCGTCCTACGCCCCAAGTAAACTCCAACAACTAGTAACGGAATCATACCGAAGGTGTTCTCACCTAGACCTCTGCTTTCTAAAACTACGTCCATTAATTAAATCCTTCATTAGGGTCCTTCGTTTCATTCCTTCACTCTATTACTTTTCCGTCGGTTGTATCCTACTATGTACTCGTCTAATAATTACCGTTGACGTAAGGTCGACCCTTGGAAAACTCTATGACCCACATTATAGGAAGTCCCACCAAGGTGACTTCCCGTTCCCTCGATACAATAAATAGATGGTTGATAGGGACTGAGAGGGTATTGATTCGATAATTATAGGGTCATGAGGGCCGGACGGAATATATGACCGTTTCACTTACGGGTGTCCGTCTCTGTGTGTTTACAAATATGACCCGATTTCCTTTTTTTACAGGAAGGATTCTGTAAGAATACCCTTTGTACGTGACCTAAAGGTCCCACTGATTTAATGGTTTCAACTTTCGATAATTAAAATATTTAATTAATTGTAGTTACTCTTTCTAAAAACCATCGTACTTCTTCCTGAGAAAAATTTAGTTGTAACGTTTGTGTCTTTATCCTCTGGATTATCAATTTGAAGACGTTTTTAGTTTACATCCTCTCTATCGGTGGTACATACTATTTTACTTTGTGGTTATGTTACATACTAAGTATAGGTTTACTTTATTTCCTAACTGTAAGTCACTACACTCTAAATCTTATTTTTCTATAGACGTAAGACTAGAGACCAAAAAAAAAAAAAGGATAAAGATCAACCCATCGGAACCATTTATTCTTTGAGTCATTTATGAATAATGATACTTAGTCCGTGAGAAACTTCACTTCCTATATTACCACTTGTTCTACTTAATTCAAAGAAGGGATACCATGATTGTTAGACTCTAGTTAATTAATTAAAGAGACTCGGAGGTAGAGGAGTATGTCGTTTCTCTACCTAGTATGAAATAAATCGTGTCCGAACATTCTTTCGTTTCCTCCGGTACGAAAACCTTTACAAAACACAAGACACTTTGAAAAATAGTCAAATTAAAATTTTGTTATCGGACGTTGGTTTTGTTTTGTTTTTTTAAGAAGTGTCCAAACAAACTAAATTTCCGGTATAGATACTTTCATAAGTATTTCTTTCTTCTATGAACAGATAAGAAAGGACTAATATCATTTGTAGGGAGTATACTAAAACAATCCTTAGTTTAAAATTCCTTTCATTCTATGAGTGTTTGGTTCCTTATAGTAGTTTCATTGATCCTCATCCCATCCGACTGGTAGTCTATAGAAGATAACGTCCCTAGGCGTTGGACGGACTGGTTTACAGACTACTAGACTCCACCTCGACTACATTGTTATTATCTTTATTTCTTGCGTTATATACATTACGTTAACTCAGTAGGTCTTCGGTAGAGGTGGGGGTGGGGGTCAGGGACCTTTTCTTGACACAAGGTACTTTGGTCAGGGACCTTGGTTTTTACAGCCCCGGTGATAAGATCTTCTAAATTTGTCGACTAAAGTTGACCATCTCCCAACATAACCTCTCTTTTTTTTTTTTTTTGATATCGTACCACTTATATCATGTAATGAACCGCAGAATTTTAGAGTGCAAACATAAAAACCATATGAGGTGTACAAAGTACACTTTTAACTTATTCAAATAAAAAGACCTATGAAAACAGATAAAACAAAATATTAGCTAACCTAATCTACGAGAGATTTAAGGGAACTAGTATCTAAGAAATGTCTACCACTATTTTATATATCTAAGAAAGAGTTCTTTTTGTGTGTACCTAAGTCTTAACACGGACTTTAAAGTTCACTAAGGATCTGTAAGAGGTGGGAACGTTGAGTAGACACTGAGGGACTTTTAGAGACGAAATTGACCTAGACTTAGTGGATTAGTCTTAATTATCAAATAAAGGTAATCGAGGTATCTAGAGACGTTTTTTTTTACTCACAAACTCTTATTGTCACATCTACTAGTGTATAGAGAACGTCGTATTTATTGGGTGGAGTTTTACATTACCGAACTTTGTTGTCAATAAATAGTGTAGAGTGTTAGGACGTTGCACCCGTCAAGACATCGAGATTCACTTCAGTCGACTTCGTGAGTGAATCTACATAAGTCGACCACAAACTCAACCCAGTCTTCCAGTTTCCTCCGAAATAAGTGAACGGACCGTGAGGACGAGTCAGCACAGGTTGAGACGTGCTGGAGTACCTGACATCGAACGGCCCAAGGAGACAGGTACCCCGAAAAAAGTCCGTTCTTAAGACTTCAACCAACGGTAAAGACATGGTGAACGAAATAGGACAGGAGAGAGACGGACCGTTCTCACTCGAAGGAAGTTCGTGAATTCCTAGGAACTTTAAGAATATTTTACGTACGGAAGAGTCTTACATACAAGGTACTTCTGTTCTAGGTTCCACGTTCGTGATTAGTTCGGACACGAACGTAATGTGTATGGTTATCGAGTAAACAGTATCTGTCAGTGCACTGGTTTACGTCGGAGTCATAGCGACACATCTTCTGTACTTCCCACACTCATAAGATCCATGCCAAGTTACCCCCGATGGTTGTCCTTAGAAGCAAACAACACTTATACAAGGGTTCTTTACTAAATAGAACCTTTTATGACTAAAAAGTTAGTTACGTCTGTAAGTTCGTTCCCGACTTCTCATCGAATATCCTCTATCACATGTCCAGCAAAGATGTAACTCTACTTATTCTAATGGACACACTAGTCACCTCTTCCGTTACCGTGGGGTGAGGTCATGAGAACGGACCTTTTAGGGTACCCGCCTCCTCGGACCACCCGACGTCAGGTACCCCAGCGATTCTCAGCCTGTGCCGACTCGCTGAAGTTAAAGTGAAAAGTGAAAGTACGTAACCTCTTCCTTTACCGTGGGGTGAGGTCGCAAGAACGGACCTCTTAGGATTCCTACCCCCTCGGACCACCCGACGGCAGATACCTCAGCGTGTCTCAGCCTGTGTGACTTCACTGAATCGTCATCGTCACTAGTATTCTGGTCTAGTTTCTTCTGAGGTTTAAAACTCGGTTGGACTGATCCCTTTATCATCACTATAATTGTAATTATCCCCGTAGTCCGTCTTCAAAGTCTAACACTCTCTTACCATTTACACCTATCTAACGGAAAAAAAAGGGTATGTCTTCTTTCTCTATTAGTTCTTTATTACTAGGAATAAGAAGGGACAGAATCCAACCTACAGCTATATTGACTTGAAGTGTCAACCTAATGAGCAAGTCTTCGGCACAACGTCTCAGGACTTAAACGTCAGATAGCCTTCCTTCCGTTGAAGAGTCTGGAATTTCTTTTTCAGTTACATCCAATACGTAATTAAAAATACATAAAAAGATTAAAAACGACGAACATTTGGGACACGAGACTTGAGATACTAAAAGAATCTCAACTTTTCTAATTACACCATACGATATGACGAAAATTTATATAGAAATTTTATACAAAATGTATAGTTCATCTTAGTTTCAAATCGGATCTCTTCAGAAAGGACTAAGACACCACTGACGGGTGTTTATGAAAAGTAATTGGAAGAAATTGAAAATATAATAATTCGAGATTTAATCGTTAAAACATCGTATTTCAGTATAACTAAAGGGAAGTACGTAACAAGAAAGTATACTTCCGACCCTAAAATCATCCGAACGTCTTACCTTACCTTTTCTTTTCTGGACTAGAAATGTTTATGATATCTGAGAGAAACACAAGAGTGATAGTAGTTTTACAATATGAAACATCAGTAATTATTAATAGTATTTAGTATTGTATCAACATAAAAGACCTATAAATACATAATATAACGGTATTGATTTTCTATGGGTTGGAAGAAGTTATAAATAAATATTCTCTAGTAAACGACAAAAATAAGGGATGACTCCGTAATATCAAAATAGGAAATGTTACGTCAAAAATAATTAAATTATCGACATAATTAGAAGTCCCTGTAATAGTTCCGAAACTATAAAGCTGAAACTGTATACTTGTAGGTAAAACCATCCATTAAACGTTATCAAACACTCCCTTAAAGATTGTCCTTCTCATTTATAAAAGTTACCCTTCCGATTTCTTCGTCCATAGGACTTACAATTTATTAAAATCAATATCCTCCTAGAGTATACACCTAATTGCGACGAAATAGAAAGTTAGTAAACTAAAGTACTTAATGTTTTAGCAATCTCAAAATGTTTATGTTGTGATTATATCTATGTTCCATTATGAACGACACCCCAACCTTGAAAACCTCTTGTTTTTTATACAGAAAATCCTCTTTTATTAGGAAAAAATTCCGATGAAATCTCCCTTTTTATTAAAGTAGTTGTAAAGACTCTCGACTGAAATATTTACCCTTTCAATAAAATTTAAGGAACAACCGAAACTATATAAGACAATAGTCGAATTATTACCTGATAAATATTTGTCAAAGTTCTTTTCCCTTAATACTAATATAACAATTATTAAATCAAAATTTTAATTTTACCTCCTATTATACACATCATCTTTTATCGTTTTACAGAATAAACTTACATGAATGAACTTCCATATAAGAAACATATCAAAAAACTCCCCTAAGATGTTCATCTTTTAATGAATCTCTTCTACGTGAGATACAAAACCTCAAGTACACTGTATAACTGGGTGACTTTCATACTTAGTGGAACCTATCTGTACAATAATCGATTAATTTTAAAAATAGATAGACTCGTTAGATGAATAGATATACGGTAGGAAAAAATAAAATTTAAAATTAAAAATGAAATAAAATGAAATGTTATGATATAACCAAAACGGTATGTAACTGTACTTAGGCGGTGTCCACATGTACTCAAGGGTTAGGACTTGGGGAGAGGGTGGAGGGTGGGGTATAGTAGAGAGACCTAGTAAGGGTACGTGGTCGGGGTTCGTACGACATAGGACGTAGCCTGTATCTGACCGCTAAGCAAAGAATGTACTATCATATGTACAAAGTTACGGTAAGAGGGTTTAGTAGGGTGGGAGAGGGAGAGGGTGTCTCAGGTTTTCAGACAAGATGTGTAGACACAGAGAAAGCGAAAGAGTGTATGTCCCAATAGTAATGGTAGAAAGATTTAAGGTATATATACACAATCATATGACATAACCACAAAAAGAAAGACCGAATGAAGTGAGACATATTAGCCGAGGTCAAAGTAGGTGGAGTAAACGGTAGGATAAAGACATAGAATTTTATTGACTAGTTTGTTCTTCTAACTCGAGATTGTAAAATTCTGACATTTAAGTTTTCAAAGGACAATAGTATACCAACGGATCTTCGTTAAATGTAATTATCACAGTCGTTACTCTCTGACTTTCACGATTTTATATATATATGTTATAACATACTCACCAAAAGACTACGGACCACTCAGTGGAAATAGTTGAAGAGGAGAGTATAAGACTTTATTGTTGTAGTAAGAATTAACGGATGATTTTATTCTGTACCTTACTAAATGGATCTGTAAAGGAAGTCCGATTTATATTACATATCCATAATTTTTTGGGAACTCTCTTTATGTTTCGTTACTACTACCTATACGTAAAAAACGTACGTAATTAAAAGAACGAAGAAGTGGACAGGTAAATACATCCAATAATACTTGTGTACCCTCCGGGTAGAATACTTGAACTCACCATAATTAAGTAAAAATCCGTAGGTAATTTTTACCGATTTATAGTGAGGGAGAAATAAGTAGAAAGTGAACTTCACTATTTACTTACTGCGTCAGTTCGTGAAAGTGGGTCAATCGTATAGGATCCTGTCGTAGGGAAGTTAAAATATATAAAAATTTAGTCTGTCTTTACAAGGAAGAGATAATTGGTACACAAAATAGGTATATTAATTGTATTATGTGAATAAATTCTCAACTCAAGATCCCTGAAAAGATGACTGTCACACCTGGGACCTGTTGGTCATAACCGTAGTGGACACTCGAATCTTGACATCCTAACAAAAGTCCGAACTATTTAGTCAAACGTAAATCTTTTCTGGGTGTCCACCAAAGATACAGACATTTCCAAATTCTAGTCACGTGGGAGACTCTGAACTGATCTGAGGATCTACAAGGAAGTGAGTACGACAATTACAACGGTGTCAAGTCTGAAAGGTCGACTAAAATGTCCAAAGTCAAGTCAAGTCAAGTCAAGTCAACGAGTCAACACAGGTCGAGAAACACTGGGGTACTTAGCGTCGTGCAGTCCGGAGGGACAGGTAGTCGTTGAGAGTCTCAAGTGAGTTTGAGTACAGGTAACTCAACCACTACGGTAGGTCGGTAGAGTAGGAGACAGCAGGGGAAGAGGAGGACGGGGGTTAGGGAGGGTCGTAGTCCCAGAAAAGGTTACTCAAATGTCCATATCTCGATAAGTTGAAGAACTTGACTCGTGTACCATTACATTCAATCCTTAATGTCGTCTTGTTGGAGAGAAAAAAACAACAAAACAAAATAAATAAATAAAAACCGGCACGACACAGAAGTAACGACCCGTCCGAAAAAAGATCAACACCGCTCACCCCCGAGGAGAGATCAACGCGAGACACGCGAAGAGTAACACCGACGAAGAGAACGACGTTTCGTACCCGAGATCCGTACACCCCGAAGTCAACAGTACCAAGGGACCGAGACGTCGTACCTGAGTTATCGACACCCCGTACCCGAACCAACCAACGACACGGCGTACACCCTAGAAGGGTCTGGTCCCTAGCTTGGGTACAGAGGACGTAACCGTCCTCCTAAGAGATGGTGACTCGGTGGTCTCTTCGGGTTTTGTTGGAGAAGAATTGTATTCCACTAAAATATGAAGAGGTTACAAGAGGACTTTCGGAAGGAGGATCGACAAGTCCAGTTATCCGGAACCCGAGAAGGACCTTCGATCTGAATAGTCCAGTTAAAAGGTGGTTCAAGACAACCTTTAGAAGTTCGGTTAATTAAACAAAGGTAATAGAGACAATAAACACAAACGGTGATTCTTATATCCTTGGAGATAAGTGGAAAGGAAAGCATATAGGAGTAGTGACACGAGAAGACATGAGAAAAGGAGACAGAGTGAAGGAGAAGACACACGAAAGAGTGGAGTAAGTGAAATGTGAGTCTTTGGGAAGAAGATTTTGTTTGAAAGACAGGGTATCTGGGTAAGACAAGTATGTGTCTTTTCTGAAAATGGGAACCTAGTGGTGTTTCTGATTACTGAGTGAGGGGGTGAGGAAACGCTAACGATCAGATGAGTGAAGAGTCCCAGTCCAGGTTTCTATGGTGAGAGTACATTTTGAGAGAGAAGGGAACACAAAGTACAGTTCAACGGTAGACAGTAAGTAGTCAAATAAGATAACAAAAGAGTAACACTTGGACTACGGTTTCGGAAGTTAGAGGAGGTGGGTTTAACACGGAATTAGGAATTTTTAGAGTCAAGTAAACCCGACAGAACGACAGAGGTTTTCGACGATAAAGAGAGTAGAGGAGTTAAGTGGATGGGTGAACTTAATTATTATGGAATCTGTGAAGTAATGAGGTAAAGATTTGACGGTGTGAAATTCTCTGAGTAGTCATGAAGAAGGATTCGAAAGGTATGAAAGGATCATTTAAAGAGTTGAAGAGAGGTATTAATGAAGTTTAAAATTACCCAGAGAATTTGAAAAGGGGTGGTAAATGTCATCCACTTAAAGGGAGAATAAAATCAATTTTATCATAGAGAATATAAAGTACATAAACACAAGTACCAGAGAAAGAAAAGGAGACGGAGTCACTTTCTCTGACGAAACTGAAGAATCCTGATTAGGGTCCCGTGCCCACAACAAGTTATAGAGGTGACACAGGAGTCCTAAGACAAAAGTAAATTGGGGTGGACGTAAAAGAGTTAGAGAGGGACAAAAGACTACTATTTCTTAGTCGGAAATTTGTCCGACGAAAAGGTAGAAACTCTTTTAGAAGGAGAGGATATTTGTATATGCACGAAGGGGGGGACGGGGGACGGGAATTGAAGAGATATCCTGATCTGAGGTAATTGGAGAATCAGGAAGTACTTTCATAAAGGAGAAAACCTAAGGTCCTATGATAAGCGATAAATGGAAAAAAATACAAAAACGGGTAAACAAAGTAAAACAAAAAGGAAATTGTGACTTTAGGAGGTGTTAAGAAGGAAACAAAAAGAGAGATCTAATAGGAGTAATGAAGGGTGAGTTTATCGTAGACAAAAGAGTACTAGGGGTTCACACCCAGAAATCGAATACAGAAAGCGGATTTCGGGTCAGGTCACATAAAGTAACGGATTATCCGTGTAAATCAACTCATAGGTGGACTTTTGAATTTGAAGTTAGAGGGGTTGGGACAAAATAAGAAAGAAAAATGACAAGGAAAAGGTCGTCGTAGTGGGTCTATGGACTTTCGATTGACCCAGTAGATCTAAAAAAAAAAGGATAGGAAGTATTCAGATGGGAAACTGTTCAAGTTAATTAGAGTAAGGGAATTGTTGAGAATTTTGACAGGTCAGGAGAGTTAAGGGAAGTGGTCTTGGGACTAATTTCGATTGCAGTATCGAGTGAAGTCAAATTCTACTGTCAGGGATCGACGGAAGTCGGTGATTACAACACAAGGAAATCTCCAAAAGTGGAGTGAAGACGGTTTCGCTTGAATAATTTTGTATCGATCATAGTAAAAACGGAAAAAAATATAAGTAAACTCTTTCTCCTCTCGTCGGTGACTCTGGACCCTCGATCGAACCGTGATGGCAATCCGGAACCTCTACGACCTCTGACATCATCACGACCGTCGATCAGACAGTACAAGAGTACAATTCATACTGCTTGACGAGTGTCACGATTACGGTCTGTTCCGGTGAGGTACTAGTACTACCTAGTCTTGTATTTACACTGGTAATACATTAGTACAGAGTTATGTCATTTTTGGTGCCTGTGACAGGTTTGGTCTCCAGGGGTTTGAGACCCTAGATTACGGATTACTAGATTCCACCTGGACTACATTATTATTATCTTTATTTCACGTGTTATTTACATTACGTGAACTTAGTAAGGTTTTGGTAGGGGGAGGGACCAGGTTCCTTTTTAACAGAAGGTACTTTAACCAGGGGCCACAGATTTTTCTGGTGACCATACTTGGTCACCAGGTATGGTGGGTTTTACTGGGTTTATAGGAAGGAGAAGTGATTATACCGTCTAGTATAGGAAATGATTAGTACCGAAATCGGAAAGATGTAAGAAGGACGTTGGATTTATTCTTTTAAATTCTATGGGTTAGTATCTTAGTACCTAAAGAGACCATCGAGTCGACCACTTACTAGGTACACGTTACGTCCTCTACGACCAAATTAATGACCCAACCCTTCTAGGGGACCTCTTCTCTTTCCGATGGGAGAGGTCATAAGAACCCGAAGGGACCACCACGTCGACCATCCTTAGGTGGTCGTTACACCCTTGGACCCAAACTAGCGACCCGACCCTTCTAGGGGACCTCGTCCCGTACCGTTGGGTGAGATCATAAGAACGGACCTCTTAGGGGTACCCATCTCCTCGTACCCCCGATGTCAGGTACCCCAGCGTTTCTCAGTCTGTACTGACTCACTAATTTGTGTCGTTAGTGTCTTAGTGGAAGTGAAGGAATGTCATAGATTATTTCCGTTTCGAAACGAAGGAACTGGTAGACGTAGTGAAATGTGTTCGGGTTCGGGAGATTTGATAAACATTGTAGGAGAATCGCTGTATAGGGTTATCAAGGGATAATATACGGTACTGAAGAACGTTGTTTATTTACTTGAAACAATTAGATGTCCTCACAAAGACCATCGGAAACAGACTTTCGGTAACTGATTCAGTCAGAAGTACAACGGAAATACTCCCGATGCTACTGGATTAAGGAAAAATGAATAGGTCTCACTAAAGACTGATAACAATGTAAATAATATCACAACCAAAGACCTTTGATCCCTGACTTTGAATGAGACAAACTGAAAAAAAAAGGGGGACAAACAAAACTAAACCGAATCAAACCAAAACCATAGTGTCACACATTAGATCACGGACTATAAATTAGATTAATTACAAAGTGATACACTCATTCACTATAAAAAAAAAAGTCAAAACGTCTGTGTAAAATTCAGTCCGAGACGATGGTTATACTTCCTATATTGTAGAAGGCTTATTTGTAAACTCACTTATTTAATGAAAAAAGACAGTTTCCCATTTTGAAGTAATATCTTAGAATTCACTTTTCTTTTAATTAACGAAGATATCAGTCTCATCCTGAGTCCCCTTACACCTTGACTGAAAGTATAATTAATCTCTTCTACAGTACTTTCCTCGGCAGAAAATTTCTCTACGACCATTCCTCCTCCTCTTCTCCAACATTCACAAAATTTAATCGAATAACTTCTTGATCATTTGAAGAGAAAAGACATATGAAACGAATCTTGAATACGACTAATACAAAGTAAAAAAGAAATACTATGTTGATTTAACGGAAAAACTAGTTAATAGAATAAAAAACTTAATATTAAATGTAGGTGATAATATAATCAAAGTACACAGGTTGTGTCACTAAACTTAACAGAAAATAAAACGTGAGCTTACATATATGAAATCTTAAGTATTAAAGGAGTACTCGACATTCTTAAAAGCACTCGTGTAATATATAAACTTTTACTTGTTATGTAATGAGTATCTTACCAGGTGACTACGAAAAAGAATGAACTTAAAACACATGATCTATGAAATCTAAGACTCATCATCGAAGATTTGAATCTTAGTGTATGTCTCATATATGACTGATTGCATAATAAGAAACTCTCTTTAATAAAGTGTTGACACAAGATAATATTTTTCTTTTTTTTATAACACATATATATAGTGAGTGTATACGTATCCGAATGTGTATACTATCTGTCTATAATTCCTTGTGTGTACGTCCTTTGGATCTACTCAGAGATGTCCTTCTTTCTAATCTTTTTCGAGTATACAGTTCCCGTCTGTACTAAAGTACTTATTCCACTAAAATTTATCCAACAAATCAATAGTTATGAATTACAATGTCCTTCGTGACATGGACCGTTCTTCTTATAACCTCGGAAAGTATAAGACATATCATCACTCCCGATTTTCGATTGATATCTATAAACCTGATTGTAACTTCTACTTTACATACATTCTTTTAGTAGGAATTGTAAGTCTACTACGAGAACCGGAATTTTGTTCCCCTTTCAAATATGTGTGTGTATGTGTAATTTCTCTACGACCATTCTTCCTCCTGTTCTCCAACGTTCATAAAAATTAGTCGAATAACTTCTTGATGATTTGAAGAGAAAAGACATATGATGTACAGGAGGAAAAATGGTCGTAGAGAGATTACAAAAATAAATCAGTGATTCGACATAGGTTGAGAACATTGCGGTACCTGACATCGGGAGGTCCGAGGAGACAGGTACTCTAAAGGGTTCGTTCTTACGACCTCACTCAACGGTAAAGAAGAGGTCCCCTAGAAGGACTGGGTCCTTTGTTTGGGTCCAGAGGACGTACCGTCCGTCTGAGAAATGGATGACTCGGTGGTCCCTTCGGGTATATAAATACACATTTTTATATATATATACACACACACACACACACACACACACATTCTCCCTCCCTCTTTCTCCCTTTCTCTGACTGACTAACTAAGTAAATCTTGGTACCTTCTCCTTCTTTCTTACTTCTACGACTTTATAAACTCTTTTAGACTCTTTTTTCATTAGAGGTTTTAAAAACTCTGGTGATTTTACAATGTGAATAAGAGGTCACCCATTGTTTTGTAAGGGTGTACGGTCGTATCGGTTTCAAAAACGTGTCAGACTTTTAAGTCCTTATTGAATTAATCTCATGAACTTTTATACTATGAGAGATGAACGGTTTACCTTAATGATGACTCAGGTTTCTTAGGACTAATCATAGTATCAGTTCTTTGTAAGGAAACAGAAAACAAGTAATAGTTAAGAGGTAAAATGTCAGAGGTCATTCTTAAATCCTAGCACTAGGAATACTCTAACCACAGAGACAACGGAACGATAAATTAAAGTAAAGATAATTTAAGTCGTAACAGATCAGAGTATTAAAATACAGTGAAAAAGGACCTCAGGTCCTATAGAATCGCTTCTACGGTTTTACAAAAGACTTAAAACAAACCATCCGACAACAGTCCTCAAATATGAGCCGAGAAAAAAAATTATACAATAAAAGAAGTAATATAACGTTCTAAGATAACAAAACTGAACCACTTGAATGTATCATGAGAAACAAAAGACACACTCGGTAACAAATAAGGACAATAGTCTTGAAGTATTGTAAAGACAACCTCTCTCTTAACGCGTGTTGAGAGTTAGATTGGATTTCAAAGGTCCTCTGAAATTTGACTTAGGTCGAAATGAAAAGTCTCAAACATCGGGGATTTAGGGACCCTACCAACAAACTGATGACATACATATCGATGGTCCTAAACAATAGATACATGTGGAAGAATCTCAAAAACTTGACTCCCATCCACCATCTCTGGTATCGTAACATATACCTCCGCAATACGATGCTATCTGGAGTGAAAAAATACGTAGATGGCATAAGGTCCGGGACAACATCCGTGACCTCTATCGTGTTTCTTCCCTTACGTATTCCTATGTACTAGATGTCAACTATACGGACACCCCTTCTACCTTTAATTCGTCTCATTATATCCTACAATGACTATTTACGGTTTCTACTTTTACTTCATCCTCCTCTCGATTCTTCATACACACACACATCTATCTCACCGTCAACTTTCGGAGTGACCCTTCCATGGTAAATTATTTCTAAATTCCCATCACTTCTTACCTGTGTATCGGCTCTAACCTCGTAAATTCCGTCTCTCTTCCCATTTACATGTCTGCCTCCTCCATTCTCTCACGGATCTCCTACTCTCTCATTGTTTGTGATACAGACCCCGACTTTATAGTTCCACAACTCATTGTCTTCTCCAGTCTCTCCCATCCGTCTACTTCTTACTCACTGTACAAATCCGAAACTCGAAAACGAGACACACTCTTCCCTTGAAGATCTCTCACCCGACCGAAGGAGACAGTAGAGACAACTCTTACATAGTGATCCCCCGTTTCCACCCTCATCTTTATGGTAAATCATCCAATAAGACTTTGTAGGTCTGAGCACTCTCTACTACCCCCAGAAAACTGATCACGTCATCATCACTCATGTCAACGTTGTAGTGAAAGACCTACACAAAACTCCACTCAGTCATCCTAAAAGACTACCTAACGGACACCCCAAACTCTATTTCTCAGTTCTCCCTACCTTTCAGTAACCTGACTTACTTACATTTATATCTACTCAGACTCTTGTACGATTTACATCTCCAGACCCTCTACTCCTTGGTCGTACCGTCTGAATCATTTCCGTCAGAAACTTCACCCTCCTCCACACACGAGTATCAGATCCTTCGGTGTAGTCATAAGGGTTCTTCTCCTGACGAGACTTGGTTTAATAGGACTATTCATTCAACTCCTGACTTTTCGTTGGTCACTGTGAAAGACTCACAGTTCGTCGTCTTTCGTCACCCCTGTCGGAAGCTCGGTTGACTCTTGTCTTACTGAAGTTTGAAAACTAATGGAAGTAAGGACAGAGAAACGATGGGATTTAAAAAAGTAAAATAAAAATCAGTTGGCAGATATCGACACATACTTTACTTTCAACGACCTGAGAAGTGATTGCAGAAGTATGAAGAGTTCCGTGTAAACACGGTCACAAAGAGAAATAAAAGGTTATAAGGAGAAATTTCACTATATTGAATAGTCTTGAGTCCATAGTACATTTGTACCTGTTTATACTTCTCCGAGAATTTGCCGAAGAATTTGGACATAGAGATACGGAGTGAGTCAAACGTACCTTATATGTAGCGGATACCTCATCCGCCCGACATGTGGCAACGGTCAGTCGAATATCTGACAGTCACATGTATAGTTCACTGGTCCGTAAGGAAGACTATGGAACCACGGGCACGACGTAATTATAAAACTTATGGTAGAGACTACTGTAGGTTTGATAGTCCAATAGAAATGACACTCAACCTTAGTGTAGACAAGTTTAGACAAACTAAGTAGAAGTAACTTTATCGGCATCTTCGTCGTCTCATACAAACTTTCTCTGGAATTGACAGTAATCTAGTAGTCCCCAGATTTCGAAAGATGAAGACACTAGAAAAACAACAACAACAGCCAAACAAAAACCGGTACGGTCCGTCGAACACCCTAGAATCAAGGAACTGGTCCTTAGTTTAGACACGGGGGCGTTACCTTCGTGGCACAGGATTGGTAACGTGGTGGTTCCTTAAGGGAAATGGAGACACTAGAACCTACTAACTATTAGAATAACCGCGAGTCAAAATAGAACACATTTTATCCTCTTTTAGTACGACTAAGACAGACTATCTTAATGATACTTTGTGTATGTTTTATTACGTGTATGTGTCATTAAACCATGTGTCCCAATCCGTGAGGTAAAAAAGAGTACCAATACAGTCACAAAAGTTTAGAAAGTGTCTAAAGAGACACAGAGCGAAAGGAGGAGACAGTTTTACCCTCTCATTATCATGGATGAGGTCTCTAATAAGAAAACAACACCACTACTACGACAAATAACAAGGTATTTAATCTTGTTAACCTTATTACACCGATTGGTTTGTTCCAAATAAATTCGAGTTTATAACGGGGGTTCTATAAGTTAAGCAACAGAGAGACAATCTTAATGATTAACTAATAAGGTAATCTACGAATCTGATTTCTCTAATACTAGTACTGTAAATCTTCCGGTAATTATTAAATAAAAGTAATATATTTCCGTTGTACCATAAGACTAAGATGAGAAATATATTAAAGTATATAATTTTTTTGAGTTACATCTATTTTATCTCCGGTGAGACTATCTTTTACCATTAAGATTTTGACAACTTCAACTTCTTGTGTCAAACAAGAATAACAGGAACAACAGTAAAACAATATCATACTCATAAATAAAAGAGACAAAAAACTGGACTACATCAATTTTAAACTCTCTGGAGTTTAGGACGACATCGAGAACTATCACCCTCATAAACTTACAGTATATAAATGATCCTTATACGAATAAAAAGAGAGAATAAAAAGAGACTCAGGAAACGTTTCTGGTAAATAGAAAATTATCTCTTATTTAAATTTCATAATCCTTTGTATACCGTTAATCTGCACTTCCTGTCTCTTAAATCTTCTGTTTTCAACTCTTAATTCTTTTACACTTAAAATCTCGAAACAGATCCAAGAATAGAAATTGTCACATAACACCGAGGAAATAAAAGTATCTGAAAAGTCAAGTTCATCGTTCGATCTTGGAAATTACCAACACGTGTACGAAAACATTTGTTAAGTCATTACAGAAACACTTTGACTGAAAGTTCTATTGGGTCTTCAAAGTGGACGATTAACCATACCCTAGGACCCTTGTATATTTAGGGGTTCGTGGTGTCAGACACATGAATCTTTAAAAGTTCATCTTAGGTTCTATGATTTTACAAAGATATTGGAAACCTCAAAACCATGGTTAATGTATTTTGACACAAGAGTAAACGACGGGAACTACAGTATTAAATTTCACAAATAAAAGGTCGATCCGATATTTATGAAAATATTTTTCCTGACTGTAAAATATCATAAAATAAAGTGAAAAGATTTAAAACTAATCAAAATAAATAAATAAATAAATAAAACACAAAACACCAGTTAATCTGTTCCAAAAAAAAACATAAATAAAAAAAATAAAAATAAAAAAAAATTTAAAATTTCAGAAATTAAGAATGTACGCAAGGGTTTGTACTTGGGGAGAGGGTGGAGGGAGGGGTGTTGTAGAGAGACCCAGTAGGGGTACGTGGTCGGGGTTCGTACGACGTGGGATGCAGTCTGTACCTGACCGCTAAGTTAAGAATGTACTGTCATATGTACAATCTTAAGGGTAAGAGGGTTTAGTAGGGTGGGAGAGGGAGACATACAATGAAAAAAGGACTAACCTACATAAGATAAGAGATAGTCGAGAAAATCTTAAAACGAGAGAAACTGGAACTTAGGTTATTAGGATCAAGTACCTTGAGAAAAATTTTATTTAAATTTCTTGAGATAAGTGAACACTGATGAAGGAATTTAACCTCTTAGAAAATTTTATAAATTTTTATATACCTATTAAAATACTCGTAAGGGTCGTAAACTATACGAACCTCTTAACAGGTTAAATTTACTAATGAACGAATAGACTTTCATAAAAATCACAACGGTATAACAAACATAGATATGAATACAGACGTATAGATCTAGACACACAGACAGAAATTGAGAAACGAAAGTCTCCCTTCTGTGATCTAGAAGTGAGACGTTAATGTCAACTGTGTAACATCGAAAATTTTAAATTCAGTTGTATCTAATTTAATTTTCAGTTATATGGGTCAACATGAACGGTACAAAGTCCGTGAGTTATTTGTTTGTGTACACCGATCACCCTACGTCTATCTTTGAGACAGGTAAGAACGACTTTCAAGATAACTTGTTACGAGGAGTCTCACACGTACATAGATAATATACGAAGGGTGGACATGAGGTCATAATTTTAGACCTTATAAACAAATTTACGGATATTTAGATTTTAGAAATGTTTTGTCAGACTACATATTTTCGGACGACGGTGTTTGAGTTCACTTTAAAAACATATTCCACTGATAATTTTAGTATCTTCATAATAAGACTAATATACAAATTATATAATATCGAACAAAAAAGACGTCTATCAAAGTCCTGTATATTGTAACAATATCGATATCGAAAAATTACTGATATCATTATATCAAGATGACGTACTATCGAATCTTAACTACAGAGACATCTCTGTAATAAACGATTCGAGTTGTCATAGTTTATGATGTAAAGCAATTCATTGACACAAAGACAACAAATTTTCAATTGAAACCAATCGTCTTTACTCGTTTCCCTAAATCCTTCGAAACACTTTGAGTTAAAGAAAAAGGAACTTTACCCTCATGAAACTGTTAATATCTTTTTAATCACACGTCAGAATATAAATCTATTTATACCCAAAAAGGGGTGATTTACAAAATACGATCATATGAAAAAGGGTAACACATACGAATAACATAAAAGACAAAATAAAAATTATTTCTTATATATGACTACAATAATCCTTGTTAAAGTCACCACATGAAAATTTTCCATTTAAGGTGAAATTACTAGATTGTCAAATAACAAAGTACCAAACAATACTAAACTGAAACCAAGGAAAACACCCCCGTCAGAATTGAATATTACGGAGTCTTTGATAATCCATTTTTTACAACTGTCATCTGTAGAATAAAAATAAAAAAATTCTTTGTTGAGTCATACTTTTACAACACGAAGTAACGGTAAAACTACGTAGATAACGGTTCTTGAAATCTTTTTATAGAAATCTAAGAGTACTATTTGACTGTCTCACTTTATAGAATTCCGAACTTTCCCGTTCATCTTCAATATTAATGACACATCAAAGTGTTAGGAACGTGACTTATGAGTGGAAACGATAGTACGACGTCCGGTATCTCGCTCTTTTTCGGCTCTTCAAGTCTTTTGACGTTCTACGGTCGTCTAGTCGAGTCCGGGACCACCTTGTCTACCACTTACCATTAATGTGCCTCAACTAAATCTATTAGAAGAATCCCTAAACTATTTGTGTATCCAAGTATAAATAGTCGACTTAATATAGTCTGTTCGTGAAGGACTTACTTTTAAATTTCACTCAAACACCCGAAGGATAATAACAAAGAATTACGTTTCTTTTAATAAACTCCTTTAAGTTGAAACTCAGGTTACTTTCTTTTACTCTACACCATCTTATAAAATAATCAGACAACGGCTCTTTAGTTAAAATCACGTTTCAGACGAATGCAAACAGGTGTACTAA
This sequence comes from Capra ibex, assembly GCA_006410555.1. Classification (NCBI taxonomy): domain Eukaryota; kingdom Metazoa; phylum Chordata; class Mammalia; order Artiodactyla; family Bovidae; genus Capra; species Capra ibex. Next base: position 33,163,120 of record SJYO01038709.1, read on the forward strand.
ATTCTTTTGTTCTAAACGTCTTTATTTACCTTTACATTCGTTAGTATACCATATACATTTCACTAATATTAGTCTAAATTTTATTAAAACCTCATATAAAAAGGGTATGGATAAACGATTATTATATAAACTGTAAAAGACATAACAAAAGTAAAAAATTAAATAAACTTTTTTTTTTTTTTCCAGAGGAGTCCCCTGGAAAAATAAAATTGAAGTTAATAAAACTCACTCCATTTTCATGTTTCCATTGTTTTGTTTAAAATTTACTTAATTTTAATTAAAAACGATTGTGAACCATGGGGTTTTCGACAGACTCGTTTTACGATAACTACAGCTAATATTTGTTTCAAGAAAGGTCAACAGTAACAATATGATGGTATAAGTAAAGATCCGTATTCATCAAATACTTTTAGTCACACACATACACGAATCAACGAGTAAGTACAGACTGAGAAACGCTGAGGTACCTGACATCGGACGGTCCGAGGGGCAGGGATATTACGATAAAGGTTTGTTCCAATAAAAAAATTCTTATACAAATATTCTTATATCTTTGCTTTACATTGTTTACAAAAACAATCCGTACAGTCGAGAAAGGTCATGGACGGACGTAAGACTCCGTATTTAAGACACAAACTTAATAAAAACGAAATTAACGGTACAACCGTAATTTTTTAAGTTACTAGAAAGATCCTTTAGTTAAGTAAAAGAGGAAGATTACCCGGGGCACTGATATAAACCAATTTTTATTTTCGTTCGTTTATACTGTCGACTGCCAACCCAATTGTTCAAGTTCTTATATATCTTCTACGTTTTATACTTTTTATATCAACAAATCTATATACAAACGACCCGTCAAATTGACTACTCAAACTGTTGTCGTATAAGTATAATGTATTTTAATATACTAAATTTTTATAGGAATATGACGATATATTAAAGGGGGACCATTGACGTAATAGTGAAAAAGTAAAAATATTTGACTATATTTTAGATATGAAAATGTACCAGAGATGAAATTTACCGGAACCAAGTATTAGTTTATGTTTCGTCTGGAATTAAGTCTAATAGACTATCATCATATGTGACTTAATGAGTTTTTTATCTTGGGTGGACAATTACGTCCTCTGAATTCTCTACGTTCAAACTAGGGACCCAGCCCTCCTAGGGGACCTCTTCCTTTACCGTTGGGTGAGGTTATAGAACGGACCCTTTAGGGTACCTGTCTCTTCGGACCACCCGATGTCAGGTACCCCGACGTTTCTGAGTCTGTGCTGACTTACTCATTGATTTTTTTATTCAATTTTAAAATCTTTAATTTCATTACTACAAAAAATTAACTTCACTATACGTCCCAATTTCCCGAATGGTCCACTAAGTCGTCATTTCTTAGACAGACGTTTCTTCTTCGTCCTCTACGGTGTCCAAGTTAGGGACCCAGGTCTTCTAGGGGACCTCCTCCCATATCGTTGGATCAGGTCATAAGAACGGAACCTCTTAGGGTACTTGTCTCCTCGGACAGTCCGATGTCAAGTATCCCAGTGTGTCTCAGTGTATGATGACTTCGCTGACTTGTGTGTACGTGCCCAATTTTACTAGTATACTAATCACTATTGTATTAAAAGATCTAATAACGGGAGTATCGAGTTTTAAAACCTTCGTACTTCTTTTTAGTACTAGATATGATCCAGAAATTATTTATAATTAACCGGTTAATTTAAGATACATCGTTTCGTTTTAATTCCGTCATTAACTCTATTACTGTAACCATTAAAGTCAATCTTTTATTATTGTGAAGAATTCCTTTTAAGATTAAAGACATGATACGTTTCTCGTCATTCCCTATCCCCCACACTAAACTCTGTAAGGAGTAACCTACTGATATAACTGGTTTAAAATTCGAAGAGTACACAAGACAATTACTGATAAACCACATTCACTATCCACTAATTAAAGTCTAAACTCGATATTTATCTCGTATCCATTAAGATGAAACGAGGTAAGTTAGTTTGTTAAATGTATTAATGATTTTTCATGTGAGTTTCTAAAATTGAATAGTAAAACAAGGAAAAACAGAAAGTGTCTTCTTCAACGAATCATAAATAAAATTCGTTAACACGTTCAACTCAATTCGGTCTGTACGTCATTTACGAACCTCATGGAAAGATCCATATAAAGTCTCCTTGGGGGTTAGGATTTAACGTCAACGAGGTGGTTGTATCTTGGTTTACGATCTCATATGACTACACCAAGTACTTCAACTTTCTGTGTGTTCAAAGAGATTTGGTCTAAAGAGTTGTCAATAGAGTCATTTCGAGAAGTTAAACGTTCAATTCTTAAAGGAAAGAGTTCACACTGACACCTCACATTATTTTAAGTATTGGTATATTTTGTGTACGTAGGAACGAAAAATAAATAACTTTCCTTTTTCCCTCGATTTAGTACCATGAAGTAAATACCAGGGTACATTTATAGATAAGGAAATTGGTGTACAGAACAGGAATTTTTAATTCTATTTTCGTCTAGTAAGAATATACTACAATACTGACATAGGTTCATTACGTTTATATATATGTAATTTACAAACTAAGGGGTGCTATCGTCGTAAATTGTTTATAAGTATCAAATTTTATACATACCACTATTCGTATTTATATCGATAATATAAAATTTCTTTCGTAAGGTATTGATAAATACACATACATATATATACATATATATGTGTGTGTATCCTTTGACTTAAAAAATGTATTTTATTAAATAGTATTCTAATCTCGTACAAATTTCATAGATCTTACTAAAACCTTGAGAAAAAGGAAGTCTTACTTTGAGATTCTGTACGTTTTTTTCTAAGGCGTTACGAATATCAAATGTAGTCAAAACTGGGGTTTACCATATAAAGGTTTGTATAAAGGTTTAGTCAAAAGCGGTAAAGATTCATAGATGACTTTCGTACTTAAAAATCATGGTGAATTCTTTACGTTTTCTTTTTCATAGACAATCAGGACTTCCGTAAATGGTTTACTTAAATTCTTTCCGTGACTCTTTGTCCCTCACTCCATCACAGAGTTTTACCAATTTTTATGTCTCTAATAACGGTACTACGGTTATAACTTCTTTGACGAAAGTAAACTACAACGTTTCAACATGATTTTTAGTTAACATACAGGGCTTTTGTGACAAAGAGTATTGTGTACAAATCAAAATGTCCCAATTTATCTTTAATACTAGTTAATCTTCTATTAAAAGTAAAACCGACGTAGAATAGTTTACGGTTCTCAATATTCGTCTTATAATATTATATCAACGATCATTTATAAAACTCAAAATTATAGTTGATATAACACTTAAAAAGGCACCTTACTACATATGAATTTATTATACGTCCCTAAGTCATTCTCTAAGAATAATTAAGTAAACCCTGGAAAAAAATTTAGTTTTTCAAATGTATTTAATAAACATATGTAGTTTCGATATGTACTTGTAAAAGGAGAATTCACATAGTCAAGAAAATCTTCTGATATTTCCTAGAAGTACGAGTATTACCTGATTTTTTCCTCCGATGTCACTATGATTTTCCCTCTTATAATATATTTTACAATTGAAGACCCTAAAACTGTACCTTAAAACTATATTGAAACTAAATAGATAAATTGACAAAGAAAATTAATTGTAACTTAAATAACAAGGACATAGTTTTAGTCCACTAGTCTATTCATACCCCCTATCACAATATCACAACTTACCACCTCTCGAGAAGGAGAACAACCTCTTTAAAAAGTCTATCTTAGAAATACTTCAAATAACAGGGATATATTCTAATCATAGTATCGGAATCAGAGACATTTAATAAGTGTAGGATCTTGAAATTACTCTCATTCACCCTCTACTTTAACCCATGGATCACTAGATGAATACAAAGGACATTAACACTACAAGACTCTTCCCCTTAAAGGTCTAAAAATAAATAAATTTAATTTTGTTATATGTTATACCTGGGAGAAATTACAAATAAAAATATAATTAAATTTGTGTTTTACTATATTTGATTAATTTTAAAATCTTTTAAAATAATTTATCGTTCATAGAACGAAATATAGCCATTATATCTAATAATTATTTATATCCAAAGTTTATAAAATAAAACTTGTCGAAAAATTGAGTAAACGTATTGAAGTCTCGTTTTCGAAAAGTAACAAACTTACTCTAATACCCTGGAGTCCTGTCAGATCTTCTCAAAATACGGATTTTTATACGAATGAAGTAAAAATAGACAAATCGTAATCTGAAGTAAAAAGAAAAACATTTTATTACAAGAACGTAGTTTATAAATCAGAGAAAAAGTCAGTCTATATTGTCTTTTTCTGGGACCAAATCAATTTAATAAAAGGAAATAATTATAACTTTAATAGTTTTACAACGTAGTTTTGTAAGTAAATTTTTGAATTTTACCAAAATGGTGTCAAAGGTCTCCTCTAGGATATTAATAGATTATCCCAATCATCACAAAAGATGTAATTTAACACGAAGTGAAAGTTAAAGATTAACATCAAAAGATACACAATTAATTCTCGGACTTCTGTTAGTGTAATTCCTTTACAAATTTATTTTCATCATTAATAATCATATAATCTGATTTTCTTGTAAAGTTTTGGTAGTAGGGTACTCACAATCTAATATCACAAATTCCATTTTGGATTATCATTCAGACAATTCATAGTATTAATGTGTCTGTTCCCGAGGAGAATAGGTATTATAATTCATACCTTGTCATAAAAATCATAAAACCAAATATCAAGTAATTTATGAAATTTTACTTACTACAGTAAACTTAAACCCGTTTTGAAACAGTCTACCCATTCCCGTTCGTAATCCCAGGCAAACTGAGTGGAGTTTCCGTTTGGAGAGTAATAGAAAAGTGTAGTGACACTTCATAAAAGTCTCCGTTATTGATAAGATTAACATATAAAATTACCTTTCACTAAAACATTGACGAGACATATAGTTACCCCGTACCTTTACCATGACAAACGTCACCAGGTCGGGGAGGTAGTACTTACTCATCGAAAGGTGCCAACATGAGTAAAGGAGAAGAGAATAAGAAAGCACTCATGACCCGTCGAACTAAATACAAAGGACAAAAAGGTGCACTGTGAACCCTATTACCAGATGTGTCTCAAGTGTGAGTTATTTACAACAATTAACTGTCTGTGTAAAAAGAAATTGAAATTAGAGGTTTCCTTCTCTGAGCCAAGGACCATACACACAGACACACACAGAGACACTCAGACACTCACATCACACACTTCTCTCCCTTAATTTCTCCAGTGGCGACACCTTTTAATCAGTGTTTTCGTTTATGCTCATCTCTCTACTGAAAAAAGGATACTATTAAGTCACGACAAATCTTTTTATTTTTTACTTTTTCAATACAAACATTTACATATATAATCTAAATAATCCCTGTACTTAAAATACGGGTTAGATAAAAAATTTCGATAATAAAAAATTTTGTTCTACTACACCGTCAACATACTTTCAATTACAGTAGTCTTTTGTGGGATCTTAATCAGATATTATGAGTCTGGAATAAAATTACCTGAGACTAATTCAAAGTTGACGTAAAATCCGACAATATAATTTACGGTTTACCTAAACATTACTGGGAGTGAATTATACGTTGTTTTTATCCTCTGATAATCGTTGAAATAAAATTCAAAAGTGAGGTTTATAAGAAGATTGAGTTCTCGAGACTTTTGTGTTCAAAACATAATAAGATGGGACCGAAGTACCGATTACTACTTATATGAACTACTCCTTATGAAGTGAAATTCACCGTCAAAACTTCATGAACGTACCTTCCACCACGTGTTAATTTTAATAAGATTGTCAGACAATACGTGACATATGTTCATTATTTTAATTACCTACGTGAAGTTCATTACTAGGTAAAGGAGACCCACGTTATATAAATAAGTATCTGATAAAGTCCCCAACAAATCTTATACTTTACACTTACCTAATACTAGGTAATAGGGACTCTAAGATTACACGATGATACTTTACCAAAGGCATTCATAACAAGTATTGTGGACCACTCAATTACAAACACAAGAATTCATCGATTCTTTTTTAATCTTTTTGCCTACGAGTTTGTCAACTGTGAATTTTGAAACGTCCATATTTGACAGAACTCTGAATTTCAAAAGTGAATTCGTATTAAGATACTTTACGTGTATTTTATTAATATAACTTATTATTTTAATAAGTGTACCCACATAAATAAGACTTTTCAAAATTCCCTGAAAAAGTATTAGAGTAATGATCATGATCTATTATCTACCGGTTAATTAAGTACTTCAACTTCATTATTGCAAAGGTTAAAATCAACTAGGGAGGACGTCCCCTAGTTTAAGCTTCCTTTTCTCTTACGGACCCAGAGACATAAACCGAAAAGTGCAGACGCTGATAACGAGGGGATCACAAACATAGACATACTTCATCCGATAACTAAACCACAACCCGTTCAAGTGTCCATTTCACACAAATAAAACATGGATGAGATTCGACTCTTAAGATAGTCTATGAAGGTCACCTCTGTAAAAAGAATCCTCTAAAATATCAAATCTTTCTGTCCTATATGAGATCAACTCGTCCTTCGTATAAGTATATACTTAATTATTTCATAAAGGTATATTTCGGAATTATTATTTTATAGACTAAAAGACGTCAGTTTTAGTATATAATAAGTCACTGTACATCTTTAAAGACAAAAATTGAAAACCGTACCGATCGGAGACATTGAACTTAAAGTTTACTAATATTTAAATACTGGCTAATAAGGTTCTAAGGGATTATTCGAGAATACATAAGTAACGACTAACTATAATAAAGAATATTTTACGTATTTATATGAAATAGGGTATAACCACGGTATAATATATTTTAATGATGATAGAAATTTTTTATAAATAATAAAAAGTGTTTAATAGAAAAAGTCAGTAATTTTTGAGGAGGACAGGGATTAAAGTGGTAAACTTTCTAGACTAGAGAAAAGGAACAAAGGATATCCAAGAAAAAAGTAAAGAAATATAATTGTAACTGTTTGTAAATAACCAACGGACCATATACAGTACAAACCACATTGTTAAGTGTGTACAATTGAGTCTTGGAACTATCCACAAGATACTTCAGTTAACATAAAAATTTTTTTAAAATAAAATATAACCTCATATCAACTAATTGTCACAACACAATGAAAGTCGATATGTCGTCTCACTAAGTGAATATATATGTGCACAGATAAAAAAAAGGTCTAAGAAAAGGGTAAATCTCATGATGTCTCATAACTCGTCTCAAGGGGCACGATATGTCATCTAGGAACAGCCAATTGATAAAATATATATCATCACACATGTAGCCTCTTCCGTTACCGTGGGGTGAGGTCATGAGAACGGACCTTTTAGGGTACCTACCTCCTCGGACCATCCGACGTCAGGTACCCTAGCGCTTCTTAGTCTGTACTGACTCGTTGAAGTGAAAGTGAAAAGTGAAAGTACGTAACCTCTTCCATTACCGTTCGGTGAGGTCACAAGAACGGATCTCTTAGGGTCCCTGTCCCCTCGGACCACCCGACGGCAGACATCCCAGCGTATCTCAGCCTGTGCTGACTTCGCTGAATCGTCGTCGTCGTCGTCGTCGTCGTCACACATGTACAGTTAGGAGTAAGGTACCTACTTTTTCATTTCAGGTTATACTCATAAATCGTCTTGGTTCAAGTGAGTAAATCATTTCTCTCTCCAGTCTAAACTTGAGTCCACACGGATTATGGTCTCGAGAATGACACTTGAAAATATGGGAAAACGGACGGAAATGGTAAATAGGAGTATTCTTTAGGAAGAACATGTACAACAATATGAAAGTAAGGGAAATAAATCAATATTTTCAGTTATACGAATAATCACCTCACATGACTTCTAAAGTTTCACCTTACCATGAGTTAAGTGAAAAGGGTGAATATAATTAAAAAAAACATCGTTACAAATCGTAAACCTGTATAAAATCTGTACTGTAACTTGACTATTAAAGTCCATTACTAGTTCCTGAGTAATTTAAGATAGAGACCTAAAATAATCCACGGTACCTTGAATGATTGTGAAGTAATATTAACCTAAACATAAAACTACTAATTTAATTGTACATAATAAGTATACTTTTAATTAAATAATAAAAAAAGGTTAACGAATCCCCAAAAGTACACCAACTGGAGTCCTTGTTACTCTATTATAAAAGACATAAGGGAATAGCAAACCTGATTACGATTTATTTAAGTCAGGTCGTAGTAAGGTAGTCATGAAAATTAAATGAAATCGTGGAGAACAAACAAATAGTACCTGAACCTGATGGTTCCTGAGGGAAGAAGATTCACGAATAAGTGTAAATTATCTACGACTTTTATAAAGAGGATTTGTAGACCAGGAAATCTAGGTACGGTGTAAAAACTCAGTAAAAGATTGTATTAAATGTCAAAGATGGGATATATAAAAATTTAATGAGGTAAAGTAAAAGGTCGTTATCATAGTCGTAAAATAGTGTCATAAAAAAGAGTTTTACTCACGAATATACTGGCCCGTAAACCTAAGAAGAGAATATGAAACGTTGTTTGTACTAAAATATTGATATCAAAGAATCACCGTAGGGAGCCTTGTATAAAACCATATTAAGAACCAGTGACGAGTTTTGGTTTAATAGGGTTCGTCTTATAGGGTACTTTGTAGGTCTACAGAGTTACAGAGTTATTTTGGTCAACGAAGGAATTGATAATGTTCCCATAATCTCCTTATTAAACGAGGACGTTTGGTGTCCGACGGAAAATATCGACATATACACCTTTACTACAAACACCAAACGAAAGACGTCACAGTAGAACTTATGACAGTTTGAGACTTTAATCGCTTTGATCTCGACATAAAGTTTACTTAACTCTCTACACCAAACCGTCGTATCGTATTAATGTTGTTTTATTTTTAGTCTCATAGACTCGTCTCTTTTCATCTTCTCTTATTTTATTATATCAACAACTGAAGTTTAGGTACAAAAAATAAGAAATATTTCTCATTTTCCCCTCCGTACATGTTCAATCGTTTTGAAGTCCGGAGTACAAACGATCTCTACCAGAAGTCTGAAGAATTATTGAATGACCAGGAAATTGATTTAGTATAATAGTCTTTCAACATATTTTACCTGTAAGTATTTTCATCTAAGAGGACCTGTTCAACCAGAAGTGATCTAGTGTAATCGGGGAATCTATGAAATTAGATCTCCTTCTGACAATGTGACTCGAATACTAGAGAAAACTCTAAACACTTATATACATCCTTATCCTTTGTAAACTCATAAGTCATAAAATCTTTATAATTCTTCAATAGTCACGACAGTATCGATACAAAATTACAGGTATAATATAAATTATAAAAATCATATTAAATGATTTCTTCAACGATACATTTGTTTAACACACATTCTTGTAAATGTACAACACTTGAGATGTTTTAATTATTACACTATAACGACATGAGAGTAATCATACCGTAATCAATGTATAGTGTGACACTTTTTTTTAGTTTACTCTACTTTATACAATTTTCTGTTGTATAAGGCATTCTGTATCATCCAAAAGACCTTCCGATTTCAACTATTACTATACCAATACAAAGGTAAAACGGGAACTATCTGAAAAAAGACGAATTCATAAAGATATCGAGCAAAAGTGTATAAGTCTAGTTGGAGGTGTAAACATTTACTACACATTTATTAAATTTTTAGAAGAAATATTAATCTTTCTAAAAAAAAAAGGTTTACGAACAAAAGAAAGAAACCTGAGTACAAGTCAGACGAATAAAGACCGAAACATATCGTATTTGTCTATTAATTTAACTAAAAAAATTTTATGTACAAGTGAAAAATGTTTTATCTTCATCTCAGTACCTACATCTTTCGTTTGAAACCCAATGGTCTCTTATTCCTCTCCTCTCCCTATTTAACCCTCTAACCTTAACTGTATATGTGTGATGACATATATTTTATCTATTGATTATTCTTGGACGATATATCGCGTCCCTTGAGATGAATTATGAAACATTATCGGACGCAACCTTTTCTGAGATTTTCTCACCTATGTACATATACATATTGACTAAGTGAAACGACATATGGACTTTGATTGTGTAGTGATATTTAGTTGATTCTACCGGTTATTTTAAAAAAATTTCTTTAACCTTTAAATTTTAAAATACAGGTATAAAATTAATTTATGTACATACTACGTCACTAGTTATTTCCCTAAAGTTTGTTTTTTTAGGTTTATTATTGTTAAGTTGATTAACATTTAGAAAAATTTTTCATTTTGATATTCAATGAAAAATCTGCATATCAAATTATTATATGTACTATAAATTGTAAATAAACCTTTATAGGTGTTTCAATAAACTGACATTAGAAGGTAGGGGGTAGTATTGAAACACGTAAAAAAACAAAAATAAATTTACATAAGATGAGATGATATAGAATACATAGGAATAGATCATGAAACAACATAAGTACAAGACACTATTTTACATTGAGGTCATTAAACGTCAGTTATTAGTCTTTAGTATAACTATGAAGTCGAAGAAGTTATTTATTTACTAAATAAACTTTAGTAAGTCTACTACTTATCAAAATTTGAACTCAGTTGTAACTAAAAGTCTATTACAGAAAGTCAAACACCGAAGTCACCTATATATATATATAAAAATTTAGACAGAAAGATCTCCCACAATTACGACTGTCATAGTTTGTTCGGAGTCTTGTTGACTTGTCGGCCACCTAGCTCAAGACGGTTAACGATTCACTCTCTGAAGTGACCGACCTCATAGTCTTGTTGTAGTAGCGAAAGATATTAGTCGATGTTGTTAACCTTGTCTACTGTTGATGACGTCTTTTGACCAACTTTTGGGTTGGGTGATGGGGTAGTCTCGGTTGTCGTCAATTTTTGGTCAATTTTTTAACGTTCCATTCTTAGAAACGAGGATAAACCTCGTAGTATTCATCCTGAAAGAATCTTTAAAGGTCTTCTTATCGTCTCATGAATTACTATTTTAAAAGGAGAATTCCCAAATCACTTTGTGTCATTTCTAATTTTATCCATTGTATACCTATGAACTCAGGACGTTCGAATCAATGTGTATTAATTAACTAAAACAGTCTAACGTTTTACTACTCCGTCATAACCTTACACCCTTGGTGCACATAGGATACCTTTCACCTTTTATTAAACCTCGAGAAAGAATATTGTCAATCCTTTTGGGTCAGTATTACAAGTTTTACACCTTAGGTGTGTTTGTGTTCGTCGACTATAGGATATATTAGCCTATATACTCCTTTTAGAAAAATTTACCGTCAATAATTTAAACCTATTGATCTCCTTCCAGTAAATGTTTTTATGAAAAATATACACGAACCTTATATCTCCTTAGAGTTCCCTATCATGTCATTGGGTCGTAGTCTCGACAATAGTAAGAATTTTATCTTCCCTAGTCCCTCTCTCTTTAATGTCTTTCGGACTTCTACTTAATCTACGGGTAACATTTCTGTCGAAAGTCTCGGTCAGGTCACGATTGTGTCCTTACCTCGGTCTTTTTATCTGTGAGACAAAATGAGAGAAAGAACGGAAGTCTTAGACTTGTCCTGAGGGGTAGTTGATTTTAATTAGTCTTCAGTCTCCTGTTTTTCGTCATCAGATATTGACAGTAAGAGGACCCAATGTCCTCTTCCAACCCGACACATAGATCATCCCATTTGTTCTATGTTGTGTCTGTTTTCCCGACGCTTTCTCTGATTCTCCTAAGACGTACACATTCTTTTGTTCTCTATACAGTTATCTTTGTTGAACTTGAAAAACGTATTCATCGATGATGTTTTACAATCAAACATATCAATTTGTGAAAAATACTTTTCACCCTTCCAAGAATGTCCTATCTACTCTTCCAAAGGTCCTACTTGAAATTCCCATCTGACTCTACTGACCCAAATTATAATTTTCGTCATTTACTCCCAATTAGACGTATGAAACCTGTATTACCAAATTTATTACCCTTTGACTTCTACCTCTCTACTGTCCCAACCAAACCTCCGATAACTTGGGTCTTTCACTACCCTTTAAGTTTCAACAAAACTTCCCCTTCAGTTTACTTCCTAAACTACTACCAAGAAGTGTACTACTTTGATGTCGAAATGATCTTTCATTTATTTAAATCGTTTATGTAAACACCTATTTCTTATGGTATATCACTCCGTAAATAAAATAATCACTTTATACGTTCGTATCCCTTAAAGAAAAGGAATATTAAGATCTATGTAAAACGATAATTTCTTATCTTAGGTACTGAAACAAGACATTTAATCACCTTATAAAGTGGATATAGTAAAGAACGTTATTTTTTTAGACTACTATCAAGAAATTGGACAAAGAACTCTAAGTTTATATTTATAATTAATATAGAAGTTTTACGTAAGTAAGTATTTTATGTATAAGTCAGAGATATTACACCGATTCTTACTATAATTCACATAATTGACCAAGCCCGACGGTATTGCTTATGGCATCTGACCCACCGAATTTGTGTCTTTAAATAAAAGAGTGTCAAGATCTCCGACTTTTAGGATCTACTTACAGACCGTTCGAAGTCGAAGACCACTCTTGAGACAAAGACCGAACGTCTGTCGACGGAAGAGTGGTGCAAGAGTGAACCAGAAGAGAACCGTGTACACGTACCTTCCTCTTTCTAGAGAGAGAGAGGGACATTCCGGTGACCAGGACAGAATTTGAGACGCAAATTCTGGACTAAATTGGAATTAATGAATGATTTTTGGAGTATCGGTTACTATCGGTGGAACACTCCAATCTCAAAGTCGTGTATTTAAACCCCCCCGTAGTAGGTCAGGTGTCTAAGAGGGACATGGGGGAATAAATACCGGACAGTGTATGGTACTCGGGGGTTTCAGGTCTTCGGTAGTTGAGATTTCAGGTTTTAGAGAAGTAGTAAATTTAGTCTATACCTACTCTGAGTTGTATAGGGCTCTATTTTACGGGGAGGCCGACACCTGGTAATTTTGGTCCTGCTGTATACACAAAAGTTTTATACTACCACCCTGTCCGTATCCCTTTCCGTAAGAATAAGGGTTTCCTCATTTTTACCCCTTCTTTTTTCCCTACTGTCTAGGACGACAACGACGATTCAGTGAAGTCAACACAGGTTGAGACACGCTGGGGTATCTGCCGTCGGGCGGTCCGAGGGGGCAGGGACCCTAAGAGGTCCGTTCTTGTGACCTCACCCAACGGTAAAGGAAGAGGTTACGTACTTTCACTTTTCACTTGCACTTCAGTGAGTCAACACAGACTGGGAGTCGTTGGGGTACCTGACGTCGGAAGGTCCGAGGAGACAGGTATCCTAAAAGGTCCGTTCTCATGACCTCACCCCACGGTAACGGAAGAGCTATCTAGGATTAGTTCAGGTTTTAAATCGTTCCGGTTAAGGTGACCTAAATTCCAAACTCTTATTAGAAGAGACCGAACTACGGGAAGGAAGGTTAGGACGACCCCACTATCAAGATGAAATCCTGGATGACCCCACCGTCCGTGAATTCGAAACCCTTCCAGTCGCACTCGTAAGTAACTAGGATGGGAATATTGTAACAGTATCTCATCTACTCTTCTGTAATTCATTTGCTAATTTATTTGTCTATATTTTAGTGGTGACCCTGTTTGCAAAATTCGTCTCAAGACCCTCTTATAGATTGTCCCTTTTGGACTGGAACCATCTCGGTGACTCCCGTCGAAGGAACTCCGTCCATGTAAACTCAACTTTAATCCTCTTATCGTCCCTTCCTCCGAAGTCCGTCTTATTTGTACCACTCCTCCCTCGTTATTACTGGTTTCTTGACTTTATTCCGGCTACACTTATGACTCGTATTTTTCCGTTTTTACGTTCGTATACCACCACCGAGTCTGCCATTTCTTAGACGGACGTTACGTCCTCCGGCCCCAAGCTAGGGACCCAGTCCTTCTAGGGGAACTCTTCCTTTACCGTTGGGTGAGGTCGTAAGAACGAACCTCTTAGAGTACCTGTCTTCTCGGGCCGACTTGTCGATTGTGAAAGTTAAAAGTGTATCCTCTGTTTCGTGACTAAGAATCCCGTGTGATCCCTGAACCAGAGAAAGACTCCTCTCTTACCTCTAGTGACCCTCAATATATAGAATTTATAAGAGAGTCCCAATCTCTTCAGTAGGATTCACTTTAATTTAGAAAAAAAAAAGACGTAAGTCGGTGTTTTAAGGTTTAAGACTAATATACTAAGGTAGGGAAAAATAATGGGAATGAGAAAGAGAGAAGGGGTAACCAAGGATAATTAAACTACATAGTGGAATCCATCTGACAAATCGTCCTGTCGGGTTCTAGTAAGTGTGTTGTCCATTTTAACGTGATAAAGCAACACTAATCACTATCCATTTATCTAATCGGGAAGGACAAACAGTCACATCAGACAATAAACCTCTAAAAAAATCCTCATCCCACGTCTAAATTGAGACTTAGATTATAAATGGTCTTGACAAGAACCATACAACTCCCAATCCCTCGTGAAATCCTTAACCTTCTTTAGGTACCTGTAAAAGGACTCTTTTTATGTGCAAAAAGGTCCCATTTGTATGTTAAAATTTCCTATTTGTCTGAGTCTCTTGTACGGAATGACACCTCCTGGTTGGTGCGATTCCGAAAAAATACCTTTACTCATTAACAATAGTAACAATTGTAGAAAATTTACAATTTATAAACTCCAGTCTTACTATAAAGGATATTAAATGAGAGTCTTGAAATTCCAGGGTCGACTTGTAAACGGGTTTACAAAATAATCAAAGTTTCAGGGGAAACAAAAAGTCTTATATGAAACGATATGACATCCGAGGAATATATCGGGGGATTTGTCCTTCTTACTGCCGGAAGGTAGACCGGTTTACATTTAGCCCAATAATTTACAAAGTGTCGTCTACAGTTACCATGGTAAACGTTCAGATAACATGTTTCACTTACAGACATTAAGATACTAGGTTTGGTGTCTCATAATGGAAAACGGAGAAAGAATAAGAAACAGATACTTATATGTGGATGGAAGAGCGTGAACTAGTTCTCCGAAATATAAACTTACCCTCTCTACCCCCAGTAGAGGAGTAAATAAATTTACAGAAAGTAAAAGTGGATGGTCTTCTTAAATTATCAATCTCTAATTGTATGGACTTAGTTGAGTATGACTATATTAGTGTATGGTTTTAAAGAGACTTTCAATAGAAATCTAGAAGATTTTATCTATTTTAATAGATACACTATTTAAATAGAGTAAGTAAGGATTCTGTTTACAATGAAAGAGATTTTCTCATACCATTTCTTAGGCGGACGTTACGTCCTCTGGATCCAAGCTAGGGACNTATATATATATATATATATATATATATATATATATATATATATATATATGTGTGTATATGAAAAATGAAATTAAAGGTCCTTCCACTCTAAATATAAATCAAGTATTAATGATATTAAGATATTTAAAAGGCAAGATTAACCGAACACAAAGGGACTATCGAGTCAACCATTTCTTAGACGGACGTTACGTCCTCTGGAGCCAAACTAGGGACCCAGTCCTTCTAGACGACCTCTTCCTTCAGATGGGTCGGGTCATAAGAGAGGACCTCTTAAGGTACCTGATACATCAGGTACCCCAGTGTTTCTCAGCCTGTGTTGACTCACTGAAAGTGAAAGTCAACCGAATACTAGGTTAAAAACTTAAAATTAATAGGACAAAAATTATAAAACTTACCATTTACTAGGACTTCATGAAAAAGATCTCCATCGTATCAATACTAAAGATTCACTTGTTAGTACCGTTATCATGAAATTTTTTCTTGTATAACACTATAGTCTATGAATACTTGACGTTGAAGTAACCTCTGTTTTCTCAAACTTTTGTAAATACAGTTCTTGTCGTGACAAGACTTCTTTAGCTTACGTCCGGTGTTTACACTTGATGTACACATTAAAATTTACGAGATCTTTACTGTAACTTTATCCTTTTTTTTTATCCATACAGTCACTTAAAGTTATTATATAAATGGGACTATATAGTTTTTATAGTAAAATTCTAAATTATTAATAAATTTAGATACACTCTAACATAAAAGTATGGTTGAGACTTTAGATCACGTACAAAATGTTACTGTTATGTAGATTTAAACCTGATTGATGAAAAGTCTACGAGTCATCAGTATCAACTGATCTCTGATGGTGTGACCTATCGGACCGTCTCACAGGTACACTGAACTACTTTGTTTAGTCTTCTCAGAACTCCCACTCTTCCTCACAATAATTGTTAATACGGTCCTGTCGTTCTCATTTTGTCTCGTTTCTCAGGGAGATTAATTTTACTATCGTTAACGGATAAGTCAGTCTTATTCATTCTGGTATGTTTTGTCTATTAATATCTGTGTTCATACACTCACATATATGTATAATCATACATTTAATGTTTATATACACACGTATATACTAATATTATATATAAGATGTATGTATATACATTAGATATATTGTTATATACGTATATAAACCGAATTAAATTATATATACATCTGTATATATCTATACATATCTATATTAAATATAAGATGTGTTTACTTAAATCTTAGCTTTTAACAAGTAACCTATTCGAATATTAAACTTCGTTTCCACGTGTTAAAACTCTACTCTCAACATTTCCTTGTAGACACAAACTAAATACTTTTTCTACATTCCAGTAAGTATCATGAAAAGTTGACATAGGTAGGTATGGACTACTACAAGATTTACTACAGTAAAACTTTAAATTTTTAACAACAAATGCTACCATAGATAACTCACTTCTCGGTTCCATAAGAGTTTAACTACTACACACGACCTCCGAACGAACTCGGTAGAACCTACAAACAATAGTTAAAAAACTATTTCCGGAAATCGATTCGAACGTAGTGACGGAAAGTTTTGAAAAGAAACGTTTTGACATTGCATACGTTTCATTGTCACAATAAAGTATGAGATTTAATACCATGTCCTACTTCAGTTGGCCGACAGTCGAGAAGTCGGAGTTTAGCTCTCTAATTTTTAAGTTTCGTATCGGGACTTTCTCTTTCCTGTTCCCGGTTACAAGGACCTACGTCTGAAACACCGGAAATGTTTAGTAAAATTGGTTCAGAAACGACTATACGTCCGGTCTCTCTTTCTCGATGTCTGTTCATTCATTTTTATGAATGTTACTGATTGAACTATAAAAGGATTAATCAATGAATAATACTTTTCTCATTCATGATTGTACTTTCTTACTAAAGGTAGTTTCTTTGGTACGAGGGGTGTTCGATATCATTGTACATTACTTTACGATAACATCCTTTTACCTATGTAATCTAAAGGTAAAGAGAGGGAGGTAATATTAAAGTACTGATACTCTTCGTTTATTTCGCATACAACATATTTCCGTATTGAAGAGGAACCGTTCAACGTTTAAAATGTCAGGTTACAAACCTTGTACCTTCCTTTATTTTCTCGTCAACTTCGGGATAATCATCCAAAAGTAGTTTAGGTCAAACAAAGTACATATTCTTATAGATCGATCCACAGAAGATAGTTAAATATACTTCTAATAATATCGACATCGTATGTACACCGTTAACTTTGAGTCGGTTCCTGTTTAATAAGAAACCCGACGTAAAATGATAACCTAGTAAGATCGATATGGCATAGAAGAAAAAAGAGTAAATGACCATTTTATGTTGTATTCTCACCTCGTTAATACGTTTATGGATGGTATATTGATCGTTTAAAAAGTCCTACGGAGAAAACAGAAAGTGGTTAAACGAGAATCCTATAATTATGTGTCAGGTTTATGGGGATGAGTAGTCGGATGAAAACTTCTGTTTTAAAGGAAACTGTTCGTCCAAAAACTCGTGAAAATTCATAGTCGCCTTCCCAAAAACTCAGTGGTATATGTATATAGGTATACACATATATATACATATGTGTTTCCTCATATCTCATTTTGATCTAAAGTTTCGTAATTCTATTTTTTATAAAAAATTTTCAATATGAAATTCAACAATACTCTTCGTGTTCTCGTATATAAACAAAAACTGATTCTGAAATTTAAACAAACTTGTACACGTAAAAATTAACGAAAGGAAACATTTATACGTTGTTTAAATGGTGTGTTATTGTAAAGATCTTAGTCATATCACATTATATACCCGAAAGGAGTGAAAGATTACAAAAAAAAAGGAAAATAAAGGACCACTCTAGTACATAACTTTCTACTTACGAAAAAAAAAAGGAAAATGAAGTTTCAGTAAAAAACGACTCCTCAAATAAAATGACTATCCCTTACTTCCTTATGTTGAAATGTCAGTGCAGTCGAGGGAGATCACCTAAAGTCGCATGAACAACGACCCGAAGAGATTTTAGTTAACCCCTTTTCTTACTTACAGGATTTAAAAGTTTGTAACTGGATAAATTCTTATTTCGTAAAGGTAATAGTATTTTAGGTATTTGGAGGGAATTTTAGTTCATGTACAACTACCAATATTACATTGAACAACCGTTTCCTCGTATAAGTGACTTTAAATAAAATTAAATATATTTGAATGATTCTAAATTGTAAAGACAAAGAAAATTTCCATAAGTTTGACAACTACACACTATTGTATAACATAATACTATGATATTATATTTATATATTATTATATATGGAAGATAGATATGTCGATAGTTATATAAGTAGATATAATAGTATAGAAGAGAAATAGAAAGTATACATACCACTATCAAATATTTTTTGACGGTTTATAAAAGTGAGGTAAAAACAGATTTATTTTATAAGGGGAAAGGTGACATCATTGGTTTTATAGAGATCGTGACACTATGTTAGTAAACCTTTTGAACAAAACTAAGGAATTATTAGTAAGTAATTTATACCTAATATATATAATATACGGTAAATATAAATGTGTATTAAAATTATATCATATACATAAATTATAATATTTAATACATACGTTAAATATCATCGTATATAATATATAATATGTATCTAATATATTAAATATATGTATAAATTACATTAAATACGTATACATAATACATGTGTATATTTTTACCACTCATTTTTTAAGTGGTACAGTTCAGTATAATGTCAATTTAAACAATTGATTATTAATAAAAGTTCCTTAAACGGTATACATACACAAGGGATTTGACTGTAGTCCCTCATTTAGAGTAATGAACATAGTGATGTACCACGAAACTTGTATGATTCATAAGTCGCTTATTCTCGATGGTGTTTCTGGACCTTTAGGTAGAACTGAAAGTAGGGGAGAAAGGAAAAGAAGTGATCACAAGAGTGTCAATTTGTCTTTGAACTGAAAAATTCACATGAAACTTACCACTTTTAACCACACTCCTTAACCACCAACCATGGACCGTTTTTATACTTTTTATTGTGATTTTCAATTTACACAAGATATAACTATCGTTAAAAATCAGATATTTGTTATCAGAATATTTAGTAGCAAGAATCACGAATCTCCGTTGGGAAACTCTTATACTAATAATAAGGGTAGAGTAAATTCTTGACCTCTTATATCATTACGTAATTATATAATTACGATATAATTATCGTCGTAATAAGTACTATCGGAGTTTTACCTTCGTTGGGTATACGGGTAGTTGACTACTTATTTATTTAACTCATATAGGTGTGTTACTTTATTATGAGTCATTACTTTTCATTACTTCATGACTATGTACGATGTCGTACCAAAAGAATTTTTGTAATACGATTCACTTTCTTCGGAGAGTGGTTTCTGGTATATAATATACTAATGTAAATAATCTTTACAGGTGTGACACGTCAAGATTTCTCTCTCTTTATTTACTTACCAACGGATTCCGATCTTCTAACTTTACCATCGTAACGGAGGGTTTCGTTAACGATTTGGGAAAAGATCTTTGACATTTGGTCTTTCTAGTAAAAGATGGGATCTACTCAAACCTTTTATCGTTTTTCAAACAATCCTATTAGGTAATAATATTGTTTCTTCTCTAATTTACAAGGAAAATTTACATTTATACCTTCGTAACAAACTTTATACGAAACTTGAGGAAAGTCAACACTCCACCTTTAGTACAGTTCCTTTAATAATAAAACAACAACAACAAACCACGAAAAATGGTCGGTAACCCTTTCACCGTCGTATTTAATGTCGTTTTCTTCACAAAAGAATAAAAGATTTTGAAATTCTCACACAAGAAAACAAGAAATTGGGATCTAACGACTGTGTTATCAAAAGAAAAGAAGAAAATTTTTTTTTCACTGTTCTTGAGTATTGTACTCTAAATAGAAGGATTGTTTGAAAATTCACATTTATTTCACAATTCACATTCAGTCTCAACATGTCGTCTAGAGATCTTAATTGAGAACGTGTTAACTTTGAACCCCCAAAGGACCTACTACACCACGAATTCTTAGTTGGACGTTACGTCCTCTGTGTCCTCTACACCCAAGCTAGGGACCCAGCCCTTTTGGGGGACCTCATCCTACATATAATAGTATACACTTTGTTTAGTGGTCAGGTCCAAGCTACGTACTATGTCCCACGAGCCCCGACCACGTGACCCTACTGGATCTCCCTACCCTACCCCTCCCTCCACCCTCTCCCCAAGTCCTACCCCTTGTGCACATGTAGGCACCACCTAAGTACAACTACATGCCGTTTTGGTTATGTTATAACATTTCATTAATCGGGGGTTAATTTTATTTATTTAAATATAATTTTTTTCTTTGGATAAGGTCATAAGAACGGACCTTTTAGGGTACTTGTGATTAAGTTATGTATCAAAACTTGTGAACCACACACGGTACTTTTATTACCTACGATCCATAAATCACCTCTTTTAATCCTCCCTCTAAATACAGAAGTACCTCGAATATCCTTATTTCCATCACTTGTTTACTTATAGATTTAATATAATAGTATCTAATATTAGTGAATCTTTTATAATAAGACCCCACCATTGTAAACTCAGTTTGGGGTTCCTATACGTCCTTGGTCGACATATCACTCAATTTCCTTCCTATAATCCTTTTTACCTTTATGTGTACTTACAAGGTTTCATCCCTTCACAAACTGTACAGGTTCTTCTGTCTTTACTCCAGACCTCCCTCCTTTGGTCGTTTATTACCTTTCTAATCCTATTTTAGTCCTACCTCAAGTACGTCCGATAGGGGATTTACGAGGACATTTTTCAAGTCCAATATAAAGTCTTCACAACTTTACAGATTTTCTTAAAGTTAATTTCTTTAATTCATTAGACTAAGTGTAAAGACTTTCTAGCCTCTTCCCAGTCTCGTCTTCATCCATCCATCCCCTTTCCATCCATCCCCTTTACCATCGATGTGTCCGTAGTGGAACCTGATCTCAACACCATGTCATCTATTTCCTTTTCAAGTCCGTCGGGAACTTCACGACTAGTAGACGCCTCCACATCATCCTTCATGAGAATGGTTTTTAATGTCTCTTAGTGAAAACGAAGGATACCTCTAGTACCTTTTTTTTCAAATCCTACCGGTCGTTTTTCATGAGGGATACCGGTATTAAAGTTCGAGACAACAATCAGGGATGATGAGGGACAATTCTACGTCTCTAACTCTTCCCTTTATTTCCAACTGGACTCAATCGAGAAAGTCGAGGTCTAGTCTTTGAACTGGAATAAATGAAAATATATGTCCTTTCCTTAAGAAAACAAGACCTTCTGTTTTAGACATAGTGAAACGAAAAGTTCAGGTCTTTTCTTTTCTTCTTTTCGACAAACATTTACCAGGAAAACAAAAGTATGACAACAGAAACAGTTATGGTGGTTGTCATACTTATTACCTGTGTAAATAAATTCGAATTATACATGAAGTACGGTACTCTATGTCCTTAACGAGGGACTGGAACTCTTAGAACTCTTGTATACGATTTATGGTTACCTCGTACTTTTTATTTTTTACAAAACTTGTGAATAAATCGTCCTCAAGAATTTCTATCCAAACTACTTGGTCTTCCCGATTATAATTTTTGTCACCTTTTCTTCCTTTTACGTCGTTGGGGGAGGTGTTTGTGAAGGGAATATAGTATTGTTTTTAAAGTCATTATATCTTAAATATGAATGGTGTCAGAACCAACACATACGCACGGTTCAATGAAGTCATCAAGACTGAGAAACTCTACGATACCTGACATCGGGTGGTCCGAGAAGACAGGTACCCTAAGAGGTTCATTCCTATGATCTGTCCCAACGGTTCGAAGGAGACCCCCTAGAAGGACTGGGTCCCTAGGTTGATTGTAGAGAATTCAGGAGACGTACCCGTCCGTCTAAGAAATAGTGATCGTGGTGGACCCTTCGGGTGTCTGAACAAACCTTTTAACACTACCTGTATCTTTCACTTGTTAAACAAATCGTCCACTAATAATCTCGTTACTAACACTTTTCTAGGTCTAAAGTCAACCAAGTAACCAACATAATTCACCGAGGCAGTACAGGTTGAGAAACATTAGGGTGTTTGACGTCGTGTGGTCCGAAGGGACAGGAAGTGGTAGAGGACCACCAACGAGTTTGAGTACGGGTAACTCAGTCACTATAGTAAGTTTGTAGAATAGGAGACAGAGGGGAAAAGGAGGACGGAAGGTAGAAAGGGTCGTAGTCCCAAAAAAGAGATTACTCAACCGAGAAGGGTAGTCCACCGGTTTTATAACCTCGAAGTCATAGTCAGGAAGGTTACTTATAAGTCCTAACTAAAGGAACTCCTAAGTGACCAAACTAACATTCTCAGAAGAGGTCGTGGTGTCAAGTTTTCGTAGTTAAGAAGTCACGAGTCGAAAGAAATATCAGTTTGAGAGTGTAGGTATGTACTGATGACCTTTTTGTTATCGAAAATGACTTTCCTGGAAACAGCCGTTTCACTACAGAGACGAAAAATTATGCGGTAAATCCAAACAGTATCGAAAAGAAGGTTCCTCTTTCGCAGAAAATTTAAGCACCGATGTCAGTGACAGAAGTCACTAAAACGTCGGGTTCTTTTGTCAGACAGTGACAAAGGGGTAGATAAATGGTACTTCACTACCCTGGTCTACGGTACTAGAAGTAAAAGACTTACAACTCAAAATTCGGTTACAAAAGTGAGTGGAGAAAGTGAAAGTAGTTCTCCGAGAAATCAAGAAGAAACGAAAGACGGGATTCCCAGCACAGTAGTATTCCCACCACGGTCTTCCTACCACTAAGTAACTTCTGTACTGAAAATTTTCTTAAGACTCCACTAGAACCTATTTTAAGGATCTTTGGGTATACGAAACGAGTACAGTCTTGTGTAGAACCTGGGAAGTACCCTTACTTCACACTCGTCGTCCTTGAAAATCGTCTTCCTTACCGTATTCATGTTTCTGAACTGTATTCACTGTCCTAAACCAACTATCTATCCCATAAATACTACTATCCTGAAACCCGACTTTCAAGTAACCTAAGGTTAGTGTTTTCTGGAACCTACAGTTTGATTCATTTATTGAATATACAACCAAAACCTTTAAGTTCAAAGGTATGAACACTACACAACAAAACGATTCAAAAAAAAAAATTAATTAACTAAATAAAATTAACCTCCGATTAATGAACTGTTATGACATCACCAAAAACGGTATGTAACTGTACTTAGTCGGTACCCACATGTACACAAGGGGTAGGACTTGGGACGAGGGTGGAGGAAGGGTTCCTTCCAAGTATAGTTATCATACAATTAGTGTGACACTCAGGGGAAAAGAAAGAGTTGTAGAAGACGGTCACAAGTGTAAAATTTCTTTACGACCACGATACAGTACCAAATAGAGTAAATTTTTCCAAACTTTAACGTGTTCTTCCAGAAAAAACCAATGTAACAAAGAGACAGTAAGAAAATCGATACTCCCTACCCCTTCTTCAACCTCATATAAACTGTACCTTATTTTTCTTTCCTTGAAGTTGAGCTTTCAAAAAGGTTTCATCGATATAGTTTCTTCATCCTTCACGACAACCAAGTCAATCGAAGATGTGTACGTGTGTCTTGAGTATGTTCAGTAGTCATTAAAGATGAATATTCACTATCTTTGAAATTTAACGTCAGTTAAAGTATAAGTGTCGTCTTCACAGTTACAAAAATTTGCTACAGTGAGAGGTCTGACGATTATTTATAAGAAAAAGAGAGAGGTTTACCTAATGAAAGGGGTAGAAGATACATTCGTGACGGATTATCTTTATATTCTGTATATACATTAAATTTTAAAGGATCATCAGTATAATTTTTTGTCAATTAACGTGTAAAAGAAACTTGTCTATGTAGGTTTATAATAGTAAAATGGTATCTTTGTCTTTAAATTTTAATACGTTTATAAAGATGTAATAACAACACGATTTCAAAGTCTTAGACCACAGAGAAACGGGAACATCTTACAGAGATAAGGCTGATTCGTGTAAACTTCACAAGTGATCTGTAGACACAGATCACCGATGGGATAACCTGTCGTGTCAAGATATAAGAAAGAGAGGGAAGGTAGTAAAGACACTGTAAATTCATGGAAAGAAGAGAGACTCATCAAAACAAAGTTGTAAAAAAAACCACCCTCTATATCAACACTAAGAAATAGGTTTTTAAGGTATACATTGGATGACAAGACTCTAGAGTCGTAGTAATACTAATGAGACAAAATGTTACACTTTTGTTTGGATTTGAAAGTTTCATCTAGACAAATGGAACGAAAAGTCAATCTCAAGAAATGGGGAACTGTGTCTGCACACACATAGTCTGTTATGTCGTAAATCAAGGTGTGTACCGAGAGGAAAAAAAAAAAAAATCAATTATTACTTTATTAGAACGGAACAGACCCGAGAGGAAACGAGTGGAGAGGAAAGATAAGAGACTTCAGGGAGTGGGAAAATTCGGTTAACCTATTTCGTCTCCTTAAAAATTTGTTTTTTATGTTTTCCGTAAAAATCTACAGTTAAACTAGTATGAACCAGTAGGGGTAGGAAGTGTACTGATGTGACTACCTGACCCCTAGTTACCCTGAAAAAAATTGGAAAGTGTTATCCATCTCATATGTTGTACCATTGAGAATTGCAAATGAAAACGTTATTAGGTGTTGTGTACGTAGGTTTTGATGGTAGTGAACCTAATTGAAATTAAACCATCCTATATAAAGGAATCAGTATTTTGTAATTCTTCCATAGACATAAAAATTTACCGTGAAATCGTTTATCTTAACACCTTTGACAACATTCTTAGAAATTCTACGTACTAAATATTCGTTATATATCGATTTACAATTTATGGGTCAGTCGAAAAGTTCCCGGACCCGACCCGGTTTACTACGGTTATCTTGAGCATACTTAAAAATCCTACCAACCAATAATTTAACCTATACAAATAACAGAATAACGAAAGTCATTTCTCGTTCTTCATAGTCAACTCAAAATTCGAGATAAAGATAGGTATTTTCTTTCTAACCCTAAAGAGATCTACCCCATCCCGATCAAGACGATAACAAAACCTTAGTGTTCCCGTCGTAGGTGTGTGTAGAGTAACTGACCATCCATCTCGTCGAATATCGAATATCGTCGTTGATCGAAGACGTGGTCTGACAAAAGAAAGTGAGATTAGACTTTGTTTTAATCATTAGGAAGTGATCATAAGAGATAATGTAGATCAAATTTACTCTAGTTGATACAGAAAATATTAGTGACAATTTTATTTATTTGGCACACCAAATATTAGTGACAAGTCGATGATGTTCCATTTAGTGTAACCGATTAATTAAGTAAAAATGTAGATCCTCCGTTTGTACTTATTTTATACACACCGAAATGAAAATAGAATATTTAATTCTCAGTATGTAAAATAGACGTATGGATCGGAGATTCAGGAGCTAAGTATACAGGGTGATGAAGGAATTGGAAAAAAATAGATCTGTAGGATCATTCAAGGTCTTTCTATTCGAGAACCACCCGTCGATACGTTAGTTGTTGGAAGAACCAGGGAGATTATAGTTCTTGGTTATGAACACCTCAACGTGGTAATCCTCTGAGTCTTAGTAAAACTATAAGGGACAAGAGGTGGGTGAGGGAGAGGGTAAAGGTACAGACACGAAAAATAGAGGATTTATCGAGAGTGTAGGTTTGAAGTATAAATAATAGTAGTGTATTGAGGTTTGATGATACAAAAAAAAAAAAAAAACGGACCTGGTGATTTAATAGAGGGGATACAAGTAAGAACTATGATTCTTTGGACATAAGATGTAAAGTTGGTCTTAATAGAAAGACTTCCTTTTACATCGGTAGAGTGAAACACACACATTATACAAGTTACTTAAGGTAAACGAGAATTGAAATTTCCACGGAGTTACCGGGACGTAGTATACCTGTAACGGACGGAGTTTAGTGTCGGAGTAAGTACGAAGACAAGAAGAATGAGGTATAACGACAGAGTACATGACTTCTGTCGTATCCGAAAGGATGGAGTCTAGAACACATATATTAAGAGGGTCCTCGGGATCGTATCGATTAAGAATAAGTAAGTATAGAAAGAAGTTTTGAATTAGGAATATTCGAGAGTCAGATATATACTACAAGGAGAATAAGTGACAGTATTATGAGATATAAAGAGAAAAGATTTTAATTAATGTTAAACTAGTTTTGATATAAATTTTGACGGACCGAGGTACTCATTTTATCTTCGAAGACACCACCGAGTCTACCCTTTCTTAAACGGACGTTACACCCTCTGGACCCAAACTAGGGACCCAGTCTTTCTAGGGGACGTCTTCCCTTACCGATGGGTGGGGTCATAAGACCGGACCTCTTAAGGTACCTAACATATCAGGTACCCCAGTGTTTCTCAACCTGTACTGACTCACTGAAACTGAAAGTGTCTTGTCATAGACCTAGGCACTCATTTTATACTTTAATTACTTAAGTTCTTGAGAGAACAGGAATAATAACGTAGGGATTTTCCATATCTCCGGTTTTCTATTAACTGTTAGTTATTTATGAACTTTATTACTTAATTATTTAGTATACATTATGTCAGTTATAATTTATATGTACCTATAAATAGTACATATACTCTCTCTCAACAACACCAACAAATTAGTGATTCAGTACAGACTGAAACACTGGGGTACCTAACATCGGGTGGTCCGAGGAGACAGGTACCCTAAAGGGTCCGTCCTTACCCTAACCCAACGGTAAATAAAGAGGTCCCCTAGAAGGGTCGGGTCCCTAACCTGGACGTAGATAAAGAAGTGAACCAAATATTTATAAGAGTCATTTGAAAATTACAAATTACCGATGAATCGTAAAATACCACAGTAATTAAAGATTAAACGTATCGATAATAGACCCGTACACCCAAGACTAAAAATATTAATATTTAATACGACAATACTTAACATATATGATACGGAGAAACCCCTAATCCCGTTCATGAACAAAGGAATCTTGTAAGTAGGTAAGTCGTTTATAACTCGTGGAAGACTCCCACATCCCGAAGGGACCACCTAGTCTACCGTTTCTTAGACGAACGTTACATCCTCTGGGTCCAAACTAGGGACCCAGCCCTTCTATGAGACCTCTTCCCTTACCGTTGGGTGAGGTCATAAGAACGGACCCTTTAAGGTACCTGTCTCCTCGGACTGTCCGATGTCAGGTACTCCACGCGTTTCTCAGCCTGTGCTGACTCGCTGATTGTGTTGTGAGAGCGCAACCGTCCACCTAAGAGATGGTGACTCGATCTCTCTCTCTCTGACAAAAAAGTACGTCACCACGAGTATAAAGGTATCTTTAGATTGTAAGGACCAATCTGACACTATTTTCAACAACGAAATAGGACAAAGTTTTACCATCTTAAATGTAGTACTATAAAAGGGAAAAGTTTTCTTAAGGTCCTCTTTTGTTTTTGTGCACACACACGTAAAAGAGTAGGAGAGAAAGATACAGAAATGTTATACTCCACGTGATATACAAAAGAAACGACAAACAAGTAAAAATCGGTCTGATTATTTACAATTTAAATCTTTACTTAACATCGTCCTTTTTTTCTTTTTAGTGACTTTAATTTCTTTTAGATGGAATCATTAGATCTTTGGTGACGTCACTCTTTCCTATTCTCTCTATTTATTCTTTCAGTTAAACTCGAAAAGTCTTAAATCTTCCGAGGTATCCTTAATCTTTCTGAATTATCAGACTTAAGAGGTCCATTTAATAAAGAAGAGTACAAGTTTAAGACACGAAGTGGTGTGTACAAAGGAAGACACAACGACCGTCTCGTAAGACAAAAATTCGAGTTCCAATATGCGAAATTGGAAGTCAGTAAACAAGTTACTTATGACTCAGGAACGTACCGTTCTATCACCAGCGACCCCGATCCAGTGATTTGATTTTGGTGCACAAGGAACCAGAACATTGCGAACATTAGAACCCTTTCTACGTCGGTAATTAGTGTTTTAGTACCGATAAAAATATGTAGACTCTACACACAAACCTACCTTTTCAGATTCCGGTCCGGAGACTTTGATTTATTTCTTTGGAATAGGTCCGACCCTTCTAGACTCTTCTAACGGAACTCTTACTGGACCACCTGTGTCTTCGACTTTCTACTCTTCCTTAATCACTCTGATTCCCATCCTGCACGACCGATCGATTCTTCCTGTCTTCAGGACACAGGTACCTCGTGTCTCTGTCTCTCAATACGTTTCACTCGGATCTCTCCAGTTGTCAGATCTTCCTGGAGAATTCTCGGTACCTCTCCCAAGGTCTGTAATTGTCCTCTTTTGACTTTGGTACGACTACCTAAAATACGACACTATATTTTAGTATGTAGTCAAAACGCAAAAATCTGTGACTCGTTGTTTCTAACTTTCTTTCGTTTGCATGTGTACCTCTCTGATCCTTCCGACAAAGGAACACACCCAAAAACGAACTCGATTTATTCAATGGAGACTCTATGATTGTTTCCGTAAACTAGAAAGGTGTTCAACGGGACAGAAGAGAGTCTCATCTCACCCTCAAATGAAATCGAGGGTCACCCTCCTGAACTGCAGAACTTAGCCTTATGACTAGTCTTCGTCAATATATCTTTTTCTAGTTGTCAAGTCTTTGACTTTATAAAGGGAAGAGTAATTTGACTTTCTAGTCTTCCTTCGATTTTTTCCCTTCTATTTAGTCCCGGAGGGAATTTTCGTTTCACCTGACTTTCCACTCTAACCTCGGGTAACCCATTGATAAGGGTGTCGAGAAGTCTACATTCCTAAAGGACCAACTACTTGGACATCTCCCCATCACTCCATCCGTCAAGTCTTTGATACCTGATCGATCCAGAGGAAAGTCAAGACGACGACGACGACGATTCAGCGAAGTCAGCACAGGCTGAGACACGCTGGGGTATCTGCCGTCGGGTGGTCCGAGGGGGTAGGGACCCTAAGAGATCCGTTCTTGTGACCTCACCCAACGGTAAAGGAAGAGGTTACGTACTTTCACTTTTTGCTTTCAAAGTCAAGATCGAGAGGAGTTTCGTAGCGTGGACACTTTGTCGGTCCGTAAATGAGTCCTACGCCTATTACTCCTTTTCTTCACAGGTTTATAGGAGTTAGTCTTATGTCTTATTCTAAAAGGTAGGTACGTTGTACCATACATCTCGGATGTACGTTACCACCAGACCTGACTCATGAAGTAGTCCCAAAACTTTTCTTGGACTGAAACACACTACATTTAATAAGTAACTCATTACGTTCTATTACGTACGAAACAATTGTATAACAAATTTAATTGTCTTTCTTTTTTTTATAATTATGGTCTAACACCAATAAAGGATTGTAGATCGATCTTAAGACAATCAATTATCTTCTTTCTAACTAGTTTACATAGTATATTATTAAATCTTGCAAAGTCACAAGTAGAAGACCTAAAATCTCTAAAAACAACACACGACGAGACACAACTTTTATTACCTAAAAAGTGAAATACCGTAAAACAGACGAATAGATAGATAGCTAGCTAACTAACTAACTAGAGGAAAGGAGGGAGGAAACTAGATAATGTACATCCACCTACGACTGACTCCAAACCTGTTAGACATCATAATATTTTATTCATTGGTAAAAAATTAACATAACACGATACGATGGAATAGTGAAACCATTATTCGGTTGTTTAGACTTTTAGAAATAAAGGAGTAAATTACATCCATGTTAATGTGAATATTAGAAAGGGGTCCTATGATGATTATGGTTCTAATAGGAGTCATATCAGATTTGTGAAAAGATTTATGTATCAATTATACGACACATTATATTATTTCATACGGAGTATATATATATATATATATATAGAAAATTTACTGGTGATTCATAATCACTTCAGCGAGTCAGTACAGACTGAGACTCTGGGGTACCTGACATCGGATGGTCCGAAGAGGAAGGTACCCTAAAATCATAATAGGTCATGATTTCGTACCGACAAATTTATTTGGATTTGTTTTGTTAAACTATAAAAAACTATGGTAAAGGGAATAAGAAATAGATAATACTAAACTAAAAAGTAG
The DNA here is from genome assembly GCA_006410555.1 of Capra ibex. NCBI lineage: Eukaryota > Metazoa > Chordata > Mammalia > Artiodactyla > Bovidae > Capra > Capra ibex. The sequence continues at coordinate 33,193,896 of SJYO01038709.1, forward strand.
ATTAGTATTGAGAGAAACATCCTATTTCACCCTTTTTTGAAAGTTTAAGTGAGACACACACACAATCTTATAAGTATACGAACGTATCATACACAAATACACACCTGTAAAACACACATGCACATTTAATAAAGTCTCGTTATAGAAACCAAACCGATACATAGACCAAGAGAGTTTATTTTAATCAAGTTTCCTTTGATGAGGAGAGACGTTTCCTTTCTTGTACTCACAGAGATAAGTCATAATAATTGGATCTACTTTGAAACACAATTTGAGAATGTCAAAAGACGAATCGGGACTCACACAGGGAAAGTGAAAGAACAATAGAACGTAGAGGGAAGATCGATGATTATTATCGTTTATATGATACATGGGTCGTTACTTACGTCATTATTCGTTTATATCTCTGTTTAAATCTTATTTTACTCCGTAGAATAATTCCAGATGTCTCCGGAAGACACCAGTATCAAGGGTTGCTGAGGGGATGGGCTAATAGGGGGGTGTGAGATGAAACGAGTGAAACAAGAACGATGTGAACGACACAAGAGGGTAAAACCTGACAATCTGAACATTAACACGATTCAGTGAAGTCAGCACAGACTGAGGTACCTGACATCGGGCGGTCCGAGGAGACAGGTACCCTAAGAGGTCCGTTCTTATGACCTCACCCAACGGTAAAGGAGGAGGTCTCTGAACTATAATGGACCTTTGGAAAGGAGAGACATAAGTATTCCGAGGGAGGAAGTCACGAAAATTCAGACAACAGTTCTCCATGAAGGTTCCTCTCCTGAAAAATAAGTGATACTCAGACTCCCTTGAGGCCCTCAACCACTACCTGTCTCTCCGGACTGCACGACTCTAAGTACCCCAGCGTTTCTCAGCCTGTGCTGACTCACTGACTTGACTTGACCCAGTGAAAGATAGGAAAATTTAAAATCAAATATAAAAATAAGTTTCTCAAAAACATTGTATATCCGAAAAAAGTTTATTACTTTTTTATATTTAGACGTGACGTATGACTTGACGAATTCTTTACCTTATAACGATTTTGGTGACTACATGAACTAACGAGGACAGTTTAAGGAAAGGGAGGGAGGTACGGGTGGGAGTGGTAGTAGAGGTCCCTCTAGAAAACAGACAGACAACAAGAGTCACGGTAAGGGACGAGAAGGGTACTTTTGATGTGAAGGATCCTAAGAAGCGTGCCCCTACTGGGTCTCCCTACAACACCCCTCCCTCCACCCTCCCCCCAAGTACAAACCCTTGCGTACATGTGGGTACCACCTAAGTACAGTTACATACCGTTTTGGTTATGTCATAACATTTCATTTTATTTCATTTTTATGTTTAATTTTTTTTTCTTGTTGTTAACTTTTTTATTTACTTTTATTTAACCGACGGACGAACTAAATCAGTCACTTTCTGTGAACCTCCTATGACTTCCACTTTTCTCTCTTAGATGTCATAAGAGAAGGGGAGAGTAACAAATTCCCACGTAGAGGTAGTGACTGACTCTTACTTAGGAGGTAAAGATCGGGGGAGGCCTTTGTCATATGGAGTTCCTGAGACGTAGGGGTTTCTCTTCGGGGGCACTTAAGTCGAGGACGACCCACCAAGGTTAATAACCAAAGAACACTGTGTCAGAGTATGGAGGAGGGAAACAGAGAGACTAGAACTTCTACTATCACCGAAGGTAACGATTAGACAACTAACGAGTGGTTGGGAACACATTTAGGAGTAAATGGGGTTCTAAAAGTATAGATTAAGAGATAGAATTTAAGGAAAAATAACGTAAAAGGTCTTCCTAGAAGGGGTGAATAAAGACTAAAGGGGTAAATAATGATAATCAGTAATGTCAGAGAACTAAACAAACAATTAAAGGATTGAGTGGTTAATCTAAAACTCGTAGTACTTTCGGTTCTGAAACGAAAATTTTAAAAATGAAGAACGAAGGGACCACGAGTCTCGTGACTTATTTATAACCGACTTACTTCCGTATTATTTACTGAAGGTAATTAAGAGGGGTTTCATAAAGGTAGGGACAAAAATATTTACTCCAGTTTCTACGAGGTTACAATTCATTAAACGGTTTCGATCACTTACCTCTTGGTTAAGGTTCCGTGTCCGAATGACTTGACGTCTTAGTCTGAGCGATTAACAGTACGATGTGTCGGACAAAGACATGTTTGTCTTACCTCTTCGTCAAGACAAGCTACAAGTACTTTCTTGGACAACTAGAAAAAGTTTATTTTCATTGGGATTATAGAAGTAGTTATGAAATATATGAATAGAAAGAGAGGCTGTATATAATTAGGAGACCTATTTTACCTTGACTACGCATAGTGGACACCGTACGAAGACTATTTACATCAAAGGGTGAGTAACGGGGTTCCCTTTCATCGTAACAAGCTAAGTTGTATGGAGGAGACACAGAGATGGGTATCTGGGTAGAGGAAGATTGAGACGAAGTAGTATTGATTCATGAGGAAATGAAGTCATGATAAGGACTCTCAGTAGAAACAAAAATATTTATTAATGGATCGTAAGTTTACATAGAGCAGTTATCTCTGTCTCTGTGTAATAAACATACTTTCTTTCGTCCCTCCAGATTTCATGGTGTCTCTGTAAAACTGTAGGAAGGTATACTTTAGTTTTCACGAGTCTAACTGTTTCCGGAGATTTTTATTTAAACCCGTACTTGACTGTTTATGTATATTCAGGTAACTCATGTTAAGAGTCATAGGGAGAGATTGTGTGAAAGATTTTTACATGAAAGGTAAACTTTTACGGTGATTAATCGTACGTTTTATGAAAGGATATAAGAAGAGGAATTCAAATCTTCCTTAACCATATATCTTCACTTTGGGTATGCGATAGACAATTTTTATTATACCAAATTTATTACGGTAGACTAGATCACTAAACTCTATCATAAAACATGACACCGAAATAGATAAATCCTGTTAAGAGTCGGTAATAGAGAAGTTTATACCGAGGACAGGGTGTAGAGAGAGACACTAAGACCCTATGTAAATACAAGTAAAACGACAAAAAAAGATACAGAAAATAAGAGAGTAGAAATAAAAGGTAAGAAAACAGGGAGGTACGAAGTAAGGTATATATATATATATATATATATATATATATATATATTTTAAATAAAGACCGGATAGAAGTCTAAATGATTAAGAGACAAATCGAAACAGATTAGACGAAACTTTGGGTAGGTGACAAAACAATGAAAAGTGAATAACGTACAAATCATATTAGAGAAAAAATTGGAGGAATTTGGTGAATTCTAGTAAAAATAGTAAAGGTCAAAAGATTGTTTTAAGAGGTGGAACTTGTACCAGTCATATCGATGATCAGTGTATTAGACATACCCACACACACATTTTATGTTTTATTACATATCATTATTTATCACATATATTTGTATACGTAAAATCTAAAATTCACATATGTTGATATGTGTTACGTGTGTAACATGAAAGGGTATATATGAAAATAAGGGATACATATTAACCTTACTTACATACACACATATGTATGTATATGTGCAATCTCTTTTACGTAACAAACAACCACCCACACTGAAATGTTAATTTATTAGAACCGACTTTAGGACCGATACTGTGAATGATCTACAAACTGACACTCGTTTAGTCAACCGGAAGAAAATATTGGATCCAAAGGAGTTTACATTTACCTTCTTTTTACGTACAGAGTCTCCAAATAACATTCTTAATTCTCAATATTATACACACTAGTAATAATTCCAAAGACTGTGTGTGACTCGTGTGTTTTTAACAAAGAAATCATTCTATTCTATACTTTACTACATTAAATTTTATAGTGGACGACATCTATTACCATGATAAAAAGGGGTTCCGTTTATTATGTCTTTCTCCTATCGGAAGTTATCGGAAGTTTCAGTTTATATGTACTTGAGATGAACCTAATAGCTTGTTGGTAGACACAATGGAACCCGTTCAATGAGTCGGAGAGACAACGAGGTAAAAACCTGTTCAATGAGACAACGAGATAAAGGAGTTGAATTTTTCGTAATTAAATTGGTACGTTTAGAACGTTCTAACTTACAGTATATACGTATCAAAGACAGTATTAGTATAAGATGAGATATAAAAGTCTAAAAGTGTGAAACAATTATAAACATTAATCATACTAACTCAAAAGACCGTTGAATCTTTCTGTTTACTTTTTTAAAAATTACCAATTTACAAAGAGACAAAAAAAGGGAAAGCTATTTCAAAACCTGTGAAATGGGTGGCACGCCATAGTCCTCTGGTACTCATGGTAGGAGTGCACCTAGGTTGTCAGTCTTTGGTTTGAGAGATATGGAGTCCAATGACAGTGACTTATGCTCTAGTACGTCGTCTCTGAACCCCTCAATGTCCAGACACTGAAATATTTAGAACTATGTAGAGAGTTCAGAACGAGTAGATAGTTCGTCAACGTAACAATATTGGAATTATGTTATGATCTTAATTTTATTAGCACCGTTCATACTGTCAACCGGTCGACTTTTTTACTTCCGATATTTTCGTATTATAAATTACATAAACACGGAGAGAGGAATTCTATTTCTAAGGCAGAAACTTCTGTTACTATACTAGATACGTACTTTATATAAGAAAGAACGAATCACACATAAAAGTCTTTGTATCTAAAACTAATAATATTTTCGAGACCATAATAAAGGGGGGGAGACGAACGACTGAATATCGAGTATAAAGGTTGGTCTTTCACCATTTTAATTACATCAAAATTTTAATCAAAATTAAATTTGAGCAAACTATATTATAACATTAATCAAAAACCTTAAGATAATTCACATAAAATTGTCAAAATATAATCCTTTATTTTATGATTATAACCTTTACTTTCTACATTGAACATACGCTAAAATCCTACGAAAGGATGATTGAGATTTTTTGGACACCACATATAGATTAGTGTAAAATAAAACATTCCGTAATTTTGTGTAAACACATAATATAAAATTCTCGACTCTATTATACAGGTGTAAAAGACTTAACTCTTTTGTTCAATTTTGAAATTGAAACAACATAGTCAAGACAAAACCCTTAACTTATGATAAATGATTTTTTTTTTTATTAAAATCTTCATAAAGAAGTTTCTTTAGAGATTTGTAAAGGGTCATATGTAGTAAGATTAATTTGGTAAAGGAGATGATATTATGTTTCGTTTGATATTGACAAATTAGAAAAAAGGAAAAATACAACAATAAAGATTGTGGACCTTATTAAAATTTTAAATGAAACTCTCAATACACTGAATTATCTTGATATTTACATTTTTTTGTATCGTCATGTGTCCATATCCTAATCCCCTCACCCAATTCATATATTCTTTACCATGTGTCTACTTACCTTCTCATATAAAGGTAAGTATTTCGTCACTACTTCCCTTTTAATATTGATAATAACTCTTTTACTTAATAATTGAATGACTTTTGTTACTTCAGTCTTGGAACACAGTTGACAATGTGGTTTTGTTTGATGATGTATCTAATTTTTAAGTTTTTCCAAAATTGTCCGTATTTAAAACATCTTTTAAAATTATTTGGAGAAATGTTTATATACTACCCCCACGTGTTTTTAGTCACCTTCACTAGCGTCGTAACATTTTCATGGTCACTTACACTTTCACTTCAGCGAGTCAGCACAGGCTGAGAAACGTTGTGGTACCTGACATCGGATGGTCCGAGGCGGTAGGTACTCTAAAAGGTCCGTTATCAGGACCTCACCCTACGGTAAAGGAAGAGGTCCCCTAGAAGGGTTGGGTCTCTAGTTTGGGTCCACAGACCGTAATATCTGTCTACGAAACGGTAGACTCGGTGGTCCTTTTCATGGTCTCGTTTAGAATTTCTTTTTGCTTTCTTTCTTTTGTAGACAGACTCATTCAGTAATTAGTCCATCAGTGGTTTTTTTCTTTACTGATAATAAGGATACTTTTTAACATTGAGTTTAACTTTTCCTACATGTTTAAACGTTTTACCCTATAGTAAAAATGTATACTTTAACGTTTTTATTTATGTATTTACTTATATTCTTTTGTCAGTCTATATCACTTATATGGTCACCAACGGTCTCCTCTCTCCCCGTTTTACTCTCATACCCTAATTCTTCATGTACGATAGTACACATTTTATTTATTTCACGACGTGAGTTATACGGTCGTTTAAACCTTTTGAGTCGTCACCGGTATCCTGACCTTTTCCAGTCAAAAGTAAGGTTAGGGTTTCTTTCCGTTACGGTTTCTTACGAGTTTGATGGTGTGTTAACGTGAGTAGAGTGTGTGACCATTTCATTACGAGTTTTAAGAGGTTCGGTCCGAAGTCGTTATGCACTTAGTACTTGAAGGTCTACAAGTTCGACCAAAATCTTTTGCGTCTCCTTGGTCTCTAGTTTAACGGTTGTAGGTGACCTAGTAGCTTTTACGTTCTCTCAAGTCTTTTTTTATATAAAGACGTAATAACTGATACGGTTTCGGAAACTGACACACCTAGTGTTATTTGACACCTTTTAAGACTTTCTCTACCTTTATGGTCTGGTGGACTGGACGGAGAACTCTTTGGACATATGTCCAGTCCTTTGTTGTCAATCTTGACTTGTACCTTGTTGTCTTTCAAGTTTTATCCTTTTCCTCATCCAGTTCCGACATATAACAGTGGGACGAATAAATTGAATATAAGTCTCATGTAGTACTCTTTACGACCCGACTTTCTTCGTGTTCGACCTTAGTTCTAACGACCCTCTTTATAGTTATTGGAGTCTATACGTCTACTGTGGTGGGAATACCGTCTTTCACTTCTTGATTTTTCGGAGAACTACTTTCACTTTCTCCTCTCACTTTTTCAACCGAATTTCGAGTTGTAAGTCTTTTGATTCTAGTACCGTAGACCAGGGTAGTGAAGTACCGTTTATCTACCCCTTTGTCACCGACTGAAATAAAAAGACCCGAGGTTTTAGTGACGTAAACCATTAACGTCGGTACTTTAATTTACTGCGAACGAGGAACCTTCCTTTCAATACTAGTCGGATCTGACTTATAATTTTTCGTCTCTGTAATGAAACAGTTGTTTACAGGCAGACCAGTTCCGATACCAAAAGGTCATCAGTACATACCTACACTCTCAACATGATATTTCTTCCGACTCACGACTTCTTAACTACGAAAACCTGACACCACAACCTCTTCTGAGAACTCTCAGGGAACCTGACGTTCCTCTAGGTTGGTGAGGTAGAGTTTGTCTAGTCAGGACCCACAAGTAACCTTCCTGACTAAGACTTCGACTTTGAGGTTATGAAACCGGTGGAGTACGTTTCTCGACTGAGTGACTTTTTCTGGGACTACGACCCTCTCTAACTCTCGTCCTCCTCTTCCCCTACTGTCACCTACTCTACCAACCTACCGTAGTGACTGTGTTACCTGCACCCAAACCCATTTGAGGTCCTCAACCACTACCTGTCCCTCCGGACCGTACGACGTCAGGTACCCCAACGTTTCTCGATCTGTACTGACTCACTGACTTGACTTGACTTTTCTCATCTTTTCAATTTTAATTAAATATGTTCATTATTACTTTTTACCAATTTTCTTGATGTCTTCGTTAATTTTAGATACCAAAATTTTTTATGAATTACTGTAAATGAATATTAATGAAATTTACTGTAAATGAAATGTTAATGAATTTAATTTTCTACGAATGAGGAACCTTCTTTTCAATACTGGTTGGATCTATCGTATAAGTTTTCGTCTCTGTAATGAAACGGTTGATTCTAGACAGATCAGTTCCGATACCAAAAAGGACACCAGTACATACCTACACTCTCAACCTGATACTTCTTCCGACTCGTGGCTTCTTAACTACGAAAACTTGACCCCACAACCTCTTCTGAGAACGTTCAGGGAACCTGACGTTCCTCTAGGTTGACCAGGTAAGACCTCCTCTAGTCGGGACCCTAAAGAAACCTTCCTTACTACGATTTCGACTTTGAGGTCATGAAACCGGTGGAGTACACTTCTCAACTGAGTAACCTTTTCTGAGACTACGACCCTCCCTAACCCCTGTCCTCCTCTTCCCCTGCTGTCTCCTACTCTACCGATCTACCGTAGTGACTGAGGTACCTGCGTTCAGACTCACTTGAGGCCCTCAACCACTACCTGTCTCTCCGGACCGCACGACGCTAAGTACCCCAGAGTTTCTCAGCCTGTGCTGACTCGTTGACTTGACTTGATTACTGTACCCTTTTCCGAGTGTTATTTAACGAATCGAGTTTTACATACACGTATGATACAAAACACATTTATTAGTTCACATTGTTAAATTATTTATTTTATTATTTAAATTTTATTGAATGTATAGTGTTTTATTTATAATACATTGGTATTCTAATACACAAAATGAATTAATACACATACACTAATATTTTATACTAGTCGATAAGTCATTTTTTTTTTTGGACCTTTAAATAGATTTTTGTCAACATACATCACCCATAAAAACAGGTAAAATTTTAGAATTTGGAAATAATGAAAATATTGGTCTTTCATTGTAAATTTATGTCTTATCTCGTTAGGAATTACATACGAAAGATAATATTCCCCACCTTATCTAATATGTCATGTTTACACTTTACTTCAAATATTTAAGAGGGGTTTTAATAGACTTTTAAAGTACCACTATGATGTTTTATCTTGTGACAAAAACTTCTTATTCTTTGAAGGTAATTTACCGTACTCATTTGATAGATATACTAAATCGAATAAGTCTCAACACAATAGTGTATATAGTTAGAATAAATCAATATAAAAATAGATACTTCTAATCTTTAATAGAATGATTTCCGAATACTAATTCAAATGAATATTAATTCAATTTGAGGTAATTAACTTAGTATTTACGTTAATAATTATATGTTTATTTTAAATTATTTTAATCTATTCGATTTCGAGAAACAAAGTTATTCTATGTCAAAACATATATAAGGGGAAACAACTATTCTTATCCGTATCTAAATATTTATGTTATAATGATTTATTACACATTTAATGAGTACTAACTTTCATCTTAAATTCAACGATTAATAAAGTGTAGACTACAATGTAGCAAATAATAAAATTTATAAACTCGGTGTGTCGAAAGTAAAATTCATGTAAACTAAATAGACTTTGAGTAGTTACTTCAACTTGTTAATTTGAGTAATTATAAATAGTTCATCATATTTCCATGAAAGAAAAATTAAAACTCCGAAATGTTTCGAGAGACGTTCTCGTGGTTTTACTGAATTTGATAGAGTCGTGGTGACACTTTCTCTACAGTTCCTTTCGTGGGAGAGTATATTCGGTCTCTATAGTCAGTCTTAAACTTCTGTAACTCCCAGCTACCTTCTTTGAGAGACGGGTCGACTGACTTGCAACGGTTTTTGATCTCCTCGTTTACCGGTTTGAGGCTTTTGAAGTCCATTAAGTTCTAAAATGAAAAATATAACTAAAAATAAACAAAGAGAGGATTACTCCTCAATATGTTAATTTTCTGTATCAGGGAATTTCAGTCACTATTCCGGTTTTCTATGTTTAAACAGAGCTTCCTGTTATCAAACGGATAACTAAAATTCTTCCGTAATTCTTAAGACAAAGAAACTAAAAGAAATCTTAATCGAAAAAAGGTGGTAATGGTTGTCCTTAATTTTTTTTTGAAAAATCGAGTTAAGTTTCGCGTAGAAGAAAAATCAGAACAATAGGACATTTATTAATAAATCGAATACTTATTTAGGTGAACACTACGTTCTCTGACGAACGTCACGTCCTTTAAAAAAAAAAAAGGACTTTTTATGTAACAATAAAACCAACATTTTTTTTCTTATGTATGTGTGTGTGTGTGTGTGTGTGTGTGTGTATGTATATATATGTGTGTCCGATTGAGTGTATACAGTCGAAATTAATATTGTACAATAGATCTCGACCCCCTGCACGAACAACCGAGTCTCCATTTCTTAAACGACTCACCTACACACACACACACACACACACACACACACAACAACAACAACAACTCAACACAGGTTGACAAACACTGGGGTACCTGACGTCGCAGGGTCCGAAGGGACACGAAGTGACAGAGGGTCTCCAACGAGTTTAAGTACAGGTAACTCAGCCACTACGATAGGTTAGTAGAGCAGGAGACAACAGACGGAGAGGACGAGAGTTTGAAAGGGTCCTAGTCATAGAATTGGTTACTCAGTCAAGAAGCGTAGTCCACCGGTTTCATAACCTCGAAGTCGAAGTCGTAGTCACGAAGGTTACTCATAAGTCCTGACTAAAGGAAATCCGATCTGACCAAACTAGAACGTCAGGTTCCCTGAGAGTTCTCAGAAGAGGTTGTGGTGTCAAGTTTTCGTAGTTAAGAAGCCGTGAGTCGGAAATACCAGGTTGAGAGTGTGGGTATGCACTGATTACCTTTTCGGTATCGAAACTGATCTGCCTAGAAACAACCGTTTCATTACAGAGACGAAAAGTTGTGTGACAGATCAAAAGAGTATCGAAAGGAAGGTTTCCCATTCGTAGAACATTAAAGTACCGACGTCAGTGGTAGACGTCACTAAAACTGTGGATTCTTTTATTTCAAACAGTGACAAAGGTAACAAAGGGGTAGATAACGGTACTTCACTGCCCTGGACCACCGTACTAGAATCAAAAAACTCATAATTCAGTCGAAAAGGTGAGAGCAGAAAGTGGAAGTAGTTCTTCAAGAAATCAAGGAGAAACGAAAGAAGGTATTTGCACCACAGTAGTTGTATAGACTCCAATAACCATAAAGAGGGCCGTCAGAACTAAGGTCGAATACGAAGTAGATCCGACCGTAAAGTATACATAAGACGTATATTCAATTTATTCGTCCCACTGTTATATGTCGGATATGCATGAGGAAAAGGATAAACCTTGGTCAGTAAAAACGTCCAGGTCAAGATTGACAACGAAGAACTGGACGTATGTCTAAAGAGTCCTCTACCTATTACACAAGACCAAGGGTACAGAACTTCTTAGAAGGTGTCAAACAACACTAGGTGTGTCAGTTTCCGAAACCGTATCAGTTATTTCGTCTTCATCTACAAAAAACAAAAAAAAAAGGACCTTGAGAGAACGAAAAAGATACTAGGTTACCTACAACCGTTAAACTAGAGAACAAGGCGACGGAAAAGATTTAGGTCTAACTTATAGACCTTAAAGAGTCAAGTACATCACAACTTCGGATCGAACCTCTTAAAATTCGTAATAAAACGATCGAACAATCTACTCACGTCAACACACCATCAAACTTGAAAGAAACCCTAACCTTACTTTTGACTGGAAAAGGTCAGGATACCGGTCTCGATTCAAAAGGTTCAAACGACCGTATAACTCATATCGTGAAACTGTCGTAGTAGAAAATCCTAAACTTTATCGAGTCGACCTTAAGGTAGTAGGGGTGATCAAAACAAGTATCACTACGAAGGATTTCGGGTGAACTAAAGTATAAGGTCTTTCAGACCGAGATCTACTCACTAGTGTGGTAGTACCAATAGACCCAGTAATTCTAGAGAAAACGTATTAAGAAGACACATAAGAACGGTGGAGAAGAATTATAGAAGACGAGGACAATCCAAGTATGGTAAATACAGGAAATAACACGGGTAGAGACGTACTTTACAAGGGAACCATAGAGATTAAATGAACTTCTCTAGAGATCAGAAAGGGTAAGATAATAAAAGGAAACAGAAACTTAACAAATGAATCCTTCCGTAAGAATAGAGAGGAACGATAAGAAACCTCGAGATGTAAGTCTACCCATATAGAAAGGAAAGTGAAGAAAAGAAAAGAGTCGATAAATATTCCGAAGAAGTCTGTTCGTAAAACGGAAAAACGTAAAGAAAAAGTAACCCTATCAAAACTAGTGATGGAGGACATATTACAATGTCTGGAGACAGACATCAAGAAGTCCGAGACAGATAGTCTAGATAGGGGAACTTAGACAAATATATATATATTTGTAGGGTATATATATATACCCTACTCCCTCGAAGGTACAACTACGTCACGATTTCTTAGGCGGAGGTGGGTCCTCTGCACCGAAGCTAGGGACCCAGTCGTTCTATGGGACCTCTTCCTTTACCGTTGGGTGGGGTCATAAAAATGAACCTTTTAGGGTACCTGTCTCCTCGGACCCCCCGATGTCAGGTACCACAGTGTTCTAAGCCTGTACTGAATCACTGATTTGGTGGTGGTGGTTTATTTTTCAATAGACGGTACATCATATGTATTAAAGTAGTCGTATAAAGTGAACATTAAAATATATATTTAAACTAGGGTAGTGGAAGGTGTTTCGTTGAAGATGATTGAATTAAACAAACTTATCACGGTGGATTAATGGGTTCGTAATCATTTGGTTGTTGACGTGACATCAGATTTCAAATTTTGTAAACCATTATGTCCACTATAAAGAGAATACACCACTGAATAACGTTTTTTACGATTACAACCCTTCTTCGAACTTTCGTACTACCTTTTCGTAGCCTTATCGTGCGAAGACCAAAATTTAGGGTCAGATCGATGAATCAACAAAAAAGAATAGAAAGTGTTTGGTTTTCTGGATCGTCAAAATGTAATAAAAAATTTCGTGTTGTAGGTGTCATTACAGAGAGCTCCATACTTGTATACGTATGTGTATGTGTGTGTATATTTTTGTGTGAAAAACAGACACGAATACCGTTTTCTCCCATGTCAATGTACCAGTAACGGTAGTTCCTCGGGTACAGACCACTTCGTCTTTCCCTGTACATAGGTAAAGGATAACGACGTCATTATTCAACAACATTTAAATTACCGAACTTTGTCGTGTGTATATAACACCAAGACCCATAGTTTTCAAGTTATAGTCCGAGTCACCCGATTTTAGTTCCATACCTGTCCCGACACAGGAAAGACCTCCGAAATCCTCTTTTAAATAACGGAACAGTGAAAATCAAAACCCTTTGATGTTAGAACCGAGTACAAAGGTAGAAGTAGAAATTTCGGTCCTCACATCGTGGAGGGTTAAAGAGAGAATGTGAGAACGAAGATAGAATTATTCTTACGAAACTAGTATAACACAGGTAAACCTATTGGGTCCTAGTAGAGAAATAGAACTATAGGAATTGAAAAAATTATATTTAAATAAATAAAATTAACCTCCAATTAATGAAATGTTATAACATAACCAAAACGGTATGTAGTTGTACTTAGATGGTGTCCATATGTGCACAAGGGGTAGGACTTGGGGGGAGGCAGGAGGGAGGGACATGGTAGGGAGACCCAGCAGAGTCACTATAGGAATTGAATTAGTGTAGACGTTTAAGGAAAAACGGTACATTCCGTGGTATAAGTGTCGAAGGTCCCTATTCCCGGACTTTAGAGTTTCCCAGTAATAAATTGGATATCGTACCATTCATTTATTTTATCACGTCACTTATACTGTCACCTTTCTCTTCTTTTCGTTGTATAGGACCCTTTTCCTCAATACTTCACAAGAACCCTATACTCAAGAGACTGATGTGGAATTTGTGTATCTTAAATCCGTGGATTATTTTCTGCCTCTTTCTTTACCTCGTCGTACCAGTTAATAGATTTTCAACAAGTTATAACCTCTCTATTTTCTATACAGACCTCTAATTATTTTCTCCACAAACCTCTTCATCAGACTCTCATCTAGTGTTTATACAACCTGCGGTACGAAACCTTATACTTAATATTAGATTGGTACTACCCTAATTTGTATTACTATTACACCTTGATAATAACCATGAAGTTCTCCTCCCTCTATTTTATTATAGACCCAAAAAAAAATTTGTAGTGAAACTCTTCTTCTTCCTCCATTCTTCTTATAACCATGGTGACCCCTCTTACCCAATCTTACCCCACTCCGACTTCATCTATGGTCTTTCTCGATTACATCAACAGTTTCTCCGTCACCATTCCAGACTCGATCCTGTCACCGTTATACCCGGTTTCTCGTTTCGATCTAAGTTCTTTACAGTCGGTCTATTATTACAACTTTAGAAATCTAAATCAGTCTACGAAAATTTCAGTAATAATAAACAACATAACTTCTCCCTTTAAAGACTCTTCGTGTGTAAAACTCATCTTTAGATTAATTCTGTCCTGTTTTATCGAGTAGACCTATCGTATCAACTTAACATCCGTCTATTTCTTCAAACTGTCTGGTGTGTGAACTTTACATCGGGATTTTCCTTGTTCTTTTTACCGTAATACACTTTTTTTTAATTACCCTACATAACCGATAAATGTTTATTTATTTCTACTGTAAAAGGTAAACTAGTAATGCAGTTGAACCAACTCGTTTAGTCTTTAATTTTCGTGTTCAAAAGAAAGAAATTTCTACTGTTGTAGAACCAGACTTTCAAGAGGTGACCTCCCCGATAAATTTGACAGTTGACGTCTCTTGTTAAACACCTTCAAGTGCAAATTCGTCCGATATTTCTGTGGTAATGTAACTCAAATAACAAGCATCAAACAAAATACATGACATTCCCGTGTAACAATCATAATAGTACTCAACAAAACATTGAATTTTAAAGAGATCTTCCCCTATACTAAATTACAAGAGTTCTCATTGTAGTATTTTGGTGTAAACCATCATTAAAAAATAAAAATTGTTATCGTCTGAAGTATGCGGTCACGAGTATGTCGTCTGGTATTTTTACGTCAGAATCACCTTTATAAGAAAAGGACTTCTCGATGAATTTCTATAAGAAGTTGGTACCCTTAACAAGCGTCCGAACATAAGTTTGTATAGTGGTACTACTTAACACAGTTCCCTTAAGTCGTGGGGTTATTACACAATTTTACCCAGAGACTAAGATCTTAGTGTATTTTTGGAACTGCTTTACCTACCGACTTCAACTACAAAAGAACTTTCTCCTTACCGGACGGGAACCTCTAAGTCTTTAAGAATTTTTTGTCGACTTCGTCACGTCCCATTCTAAAAAAAAATTATACTGTGAAGAAATATACTTCTGAAACTATACCTTTGATAATAAATTACTATAGTTACCAAGACTTGGTCCCCGTTAAAACAGAGAGATCACCTGTAAGTCGTTACAGACCTCTGTAAAAGTAAACAGAATTGAACTCCACCCCATCTACGACAACGGAAGATCATCTAACTCCGGTCCCTGTATAGAATTATAGGATGTTACGTTTCTTGTCGTGGTGTGTTGTTTCTTAATGGGGTAGGTTTTCCTGTCATCACGGTTCCAACTCTTTGACCCGATTTATTCTCTCTTTATCTGTTTTACAACAGAAAATAAGTTGTGAGTGAAATGTTATAATAAAAATATATCGTACGTCAAATTCGATTTCCATTTACTAAAAAAAACTCGATGAACAATATAGAATAATGTTTAACAGTCATTTTGATACAACGAGAAAGGTACATACAGTGTGACATCATATTATGTTCTGTATATAAAACTTTATTATAAATAATACGGTAACAGTACGTCACCCTTCTCTTTTTAGATCGAGAAAGTTCTTTAAAAAACACTTATTTTCGAAATTTTCGTTTAGGTAAAATAGTTATTGGAAGTGTTGTAGAACGATATTTGATGACGTCGTATGATACAACCTTTTAGTTTGGAGGAAGTTTTTATTATTAAATATTTCGAGTAGTAACAACGTGACAAAAGTTTGTACTTCATAATTCAAATGAATGAAACCATCGATTAGATTCATCCGATATCTATATATTAAGGGGTAAAGTAAGTACGGTATTTTTAACTTGTAAAACGTCGTATATAAAGTCTAAAATTTCCTGTTTTAAGTACACAGTACAGTACTACGGATTAATATACAAAGACACATCGATACAACGTAAAGATTAACAACACCATTAAAAAAGCCGATTGAATTTAACAAAGGAATCGAAAATCAGTCACTATAAGTCTGTTAGGTCGGGTCAGATTTGTCACAGTTACTTCCACCTGTCTTTTATTTTTGACTTCGTCTCGGTCTCAAACGAAGATCTGACCTCTGTCTCGAGTCTCTTGAATTGTGAGTTACCCTAATGTATACAGCTGTCCATACAGGGTAGAGAAAATGCCACTGAACGAAGTAAAATTAATACTAAAGAATTACAGAGGGAAGTGGTACCGGGAAAATTTTTCAAGTCGGAGACACAACTACGAAATTTCATACCAATTCATTTTGATCGGAAACAGATTGTATATCTAATAAAAGTATTATATATAAATCTATCACATATAAGTAGAATAACCTTCAGGATTTTACTAGAAGAACTTATGTCGACAGTAAGACTCGTTATTTCGGAAAAAGAATCCATAATAAAAAGAACTTAGAAAAGAGGTTTTCTGACGTATTGAATTATGTACATTAACCTAGTTGTTTCTATCAAATGTTAAGACATGAACTATGTCTTTATTTTACTTACTCATTATGTACGTATACATGTTTATATTTATACAAAACGAAAACTAACATTCTGACTGTTCAAACCGAAGAAGTTATGTAGAGAAAGTTATTTACCTAATTCTAACCCTTTATCAACTCTTGTCGAATCATCTTTTTTTTATATTCTATTTACATGTAAGTATAGACTCAAGGAGTAAAAATATACCTTTTCACAAAATATCTATAAATAAAGGTTAAAGTTCTAATTTAACGTCTTCTCATTTATAATTCGTATGTAGTTTATGAAGACCAAGTTTTCACTTTAAAACTGGATTTCGTTACTAATGAAAAATTACGTGGTTATGGAAAAACTTCAATTACTCTCCAAAGTAAAATACACGTAATCTCAGTCAGACAGAAAGCAATAAAGATTCATTGGAAAGTTTCAACTTTTCTTTAGTACGGTTTTCCGTTTTTGATTTAAACTTTTTCTTTCTTTAACTCGGCTCCTTTTCAGTTCCGTTCAGTGGGTCGATTATGGTAGTGACTGTTTACGAGTTGACAAGATAATTGAGTGGCTACTCTATCGGGCCCCAGTCGATCGAACGTAAGAAGAGGACCTCATTCAGTCAAGAACTTCCCTACAATTCTCTTTTTTTATTATAATGAATCTCTTATCTAATATAGTAACTACAAAAGGACCTTCCGGTCATACTTTTCCTAAAGAAACAACTTACAAAAATTACCTACTTATCTTTCTCTTGTGGTTAAATAAATCTCGTTCCCTCCTTTGTTATCGTTTTTTTTTTTAGAAATACTCTTTTACCCACCGTTTCTTCTCAGTAATTAAAAGAATATTTCGTGTCACTCCTAAATGATAAGTATGGTTCATGTTACCCCTCGATAATCTTTGCAAATCCATATCCTCACTGTAGTACATTTATAAACGATATATAAGGAGAATATACTTTTCTGACTTCCCCGTGCTCACCTTCGTACATCCTTAATGTCAACAAGTCCATCCTTTAACTCTCTGTGTTTCTTTAACCTTTACATATTAGGAGAACACTGTGACACAAACCAACTGACAGGTTTGGAGAAGGTTATTAAAAGGTTCGAGAAGGTGTCTCTGTCTCCACTAAACTTGAGAACGAAGAGACAAAGTAATGACAAATAACAAAAATACATATAAAGGGTAATATGTCATTCATCGTACTCCTTCCCTCACACAATAAGATCCGTTTGACTTGGTTTCACGAACACAGTCAGTTTGAAACATCTTTAAGACATGAAGGAACGGTGGAGGTAGGTCGTTCGAATAGGGTGAGTTACACTAACAAATAAAAAGAACAAAGAAGATTGGTTAATCCGTTCAAGAAGGAACAACGTAAAAACTAGTCCCGAAAGTGTGAGTGAAGGTGTTAGTATTGAGAATGACGATTGTCGTGTAAGGAAAGAACTAAAATACAAAATAATCTGGGGCAATCTTTACCGTCATGAACTACTTTCTATTCCGAACACCTTTCAAGTCCCACTGCTCCTGCTTCCCTAGTTTCCTATAAGTCTCAAAAGACAAAACTCGTCGTCCCAACCTGTGGCGTGGAAGATACTTCCTTCCTTTTTGACACACGATTCCCTCTTTGTGTTAACTGGTCGAACCATCTTACTAGTCACGAAGATGAAACCAGTACAAATAAAACCTCCTCATATGTCAGTTTTACGAAGACCTTAGGTTCACCCCATAAATTTCACTCGTATATTTGATATATGTGTCTTTATTTCTATTGTAGACAAATTGAGGATAGACTATTACTTTCGTAAACAGTCTGGGTGGGAGGGAGACTTAAAAAACGATTTAATCTACTTTATTCTTGAGAATACCTACCCCTTCTGGAGGAACACCTACCTCTCCGTTTGTTACACATTCCCGTCTCCGAGACCTTCGTCCAACGGACCCAATCTAGAACGGGGGTGGTATTCGATGGGGACACTCGGACCTTTTCAGCGTAATAGAGACGTGAAGTCAAAGGGTCAGAAATGTCACACTACTATAAAGATGAATGAAACATTCTTAAAATTGTAAGAAGATATCAATTTACTCACACACACGTATTCCACACATCTAGACATAGATCGTGTCTCATTGGTAATACATGTGTGAACAAGTTACTTTATTTGTTCCTCTCTACTTTATCTGTATTTCGACGGATATATGTTAACATTTTATACACGTTAAAATTTTATTACATATCTACATATAAAATTAATAACCACTGATATTTGAATTCTCAATGGTTCTTTGTGACCTAACTCGTCGTTCCACCCACGGTAAGACCGTGGAACGTCCAGTAATAGAAAGAGACTAAGTCATGTAGAAAACCCAAGTCAGTAGGTGTCTGGGGACCCAGTGAGACGGAGTAAGGAATACATAAAATTGTGGATTGAGTACCAATGAGGACAGGATTAAGACCCACTAAAGTCATAGAAGAATCTGCCAAGAAGGGTAAGGACTCGGGAGTCAATGAATCATGGGTGAGGTCACTAAAAGTAGAATATGGGACCGAGTCGGTGAGTGAGGGTCGAAGTATTGGGTCTGTTACAAAGATCATCATTGCAGAAGTGGGAATTCGTAGGACGGGACGTCAGAGGTAGTATGTGTGTTATGTCAGTGATACCTCGGACATACCTCTAAGGAGTCTTAATTTTATCTCGACGGACTCCTAGATCGTGAGGGTGAAGACCCACATAAAGGTTTCCTTTGTTTTAGTCTTAAAGAGTTTCTGTACAGACATGTGGGTTTAAGTAACGTCGTAATGAGTGCTATCGGTTCTATTCCTCTGTTGGATTCATGACCAGTCTCTCTTTGTGTATTTCTTCTAATTCACACATACACACACATATATGTACATATGTGTGTATGTATATCTGTTTCCTTATAATAAGACTCTTTCTTTCTTTCGGACACTAAACGTTGTTAGACCTACTTTGAACTCCCATAATATAATCCACTTTATTTGGTCTATCTTTTTTCTGTACCCTAGATTTTTTCGGTTTGAGTTCTCTCATCTTACCTATGATCCCGAATCTCTCACTCCCTCTATTTCTCTAAGACCAATTCACCATGTCTGAAGAGTAAATACTACTCCCTCAAGAACCCTAAAGTTTAAGGTACCTGTCACCTCGGACCGTCCGATGTCAGGTACCCGGACGTTTCTCAGTCTGTGTGGACTCACTGATTCGTGTCTGTATCGTGTAAATGTCCTACCGCTGATATCGACTGTTAAGATATGATATATTTCATAAAACATTAAAAAAATGTATACTTGGAACGACCCTCTCATTTAGAAATTACAAAAGTATTATTTTTCTTTTTACCATTAATATACACTACTACTTCCGTAACTGATTAGGACAACATTAGTAAAGTGTACCACATACATGGAATTTGTCGCAAAATACAGTTAACATAGAATTGTTTCCAAGCCCCCCGCATCTCACCCCAGCCCGTTACGACTTACAATCTAAATGCTTAAGACCTTGTCCTTTGTACTTCTTGAAGGACAAAATATTCCGCCAACTACGTCACATTAGACGACTTTGACGTCCCCACCTAACCCGTTAAAGTCCGATCTGTCAACCGTAGTGAGTCCATTATTTCCACTTCCTCTTTCATACTAAAATTGGAGTTGGAAAAGTGTCTTTAGGAAGATTTTACACTTTGGTGTTTTTTAATTAGAGAAGGAGTAGTCAACATCTCGTCTTACAATTTAAACCTTTTCTGGAACCTTTAGTAGATCAGGTTGAAAATCCAATCAATTCTTCACCTCTATTTACCTCACTACAAAGGTCTAAGTGAATCGAACAATCACTAACTGACTTAGGTCCATAGGACTAAGGTTTCGACCATAAGAAAGGTCACATGAGCAAGAGAGTGAAGTTTTACTGGAGGACGAAAAGAAAGTAAAATTTTAGGGAGGACTAGGGAAAGAAGACCAAAACAAAATATCGTACGTAAAACATATATCAAAAAACGATGTTCAGAAACCGATTAAACAATCAGTAAGATTATAATAACGGTGACACGGTTGACGGAGGTTTCTAATATCGTCGTATAGGTTCATCTTTAACTTGTCGAACAAATGAACCCGAATAATATCCAAGTAACTGATACGTTTTAGTAGAAACATGAAATCATATTAACAATCTATACACCAAGATCGACAATATTACTTTGTATGTGAATGTAAATTTATCTAGTTCAAGAAGTAAGAGGATCCTCTCATTTCATGAAATTCATCGAAATTAAATTGATGTAATCCGAATTCCATCAACATTTCATATTCTTTTTAATTGTACTTGTACCATGACGTATATAAAATATAAACCATTTCATGGTACTTTTACAACAAAATGATTTTGATACGGAAAATATAATTCTGAAATTTAATGTCGACATAATAAATTTTCTACGTGAGATGAATTAGGGTCTCTCTTCTTATCGTAGTAAACTCAACTCAATAAAAAATTCTATTTTCTCTACGCGATATATAACATTAGGATTATGATTTAACTTTTAAAGGGAGTCACAATGTCGTCTCATGTAACACATTCGTTAATTGTACGTGCTAGAGAACCCATAAAATTCAAAACGATAGAAAGATCAATTATTCATTATTTAAGACAATATTTAATCATAAAGTCTTTGTATACTCTGAAATATTTCGTTCTAAGAGGATAGTGTGTACGAAAAAATGTGGTAAAAATTACATTTTAATATATGATCTGTCAAAAATGAAATCATGTCTACACAGTCACGAGGTACCATCGGGTAAGACACACACATGTACACATAGGGTGTTAATTAAATTGACTAGAAGGTACTTTCGTGGAAACCCAAACAAAAGTTATACAACGATAGAAGTTTCGGCTTAACTTATCACATGCACGTTGATGTATTGTGTAGCAAAATATACACCTTCTCATCCGAGTTTAACTACTTGTAATTCCGTAAATTACGTAAAACGGTCAAATGACAGATTTTCGAAATTGACACCACATATAAAGGGATTTGTCCATACTTTGGAAACAAAAGGGTGTAGGGACGAGTTTGAACCGTAAGATTAATCAGAAAAGAGATTAGAGTATAAACTTTTATATCATTAAATTGAAGTAAACGATAATAAATTGATATTTACTATGACTCGTTTAAAAGTGTATATATACCGGAGTGAAATTAAAATAAAGACATTTAATGTACCAATAGAAAATAAGTAAAAGGAAAAGAATACTCTCAAAATATATCCATATACTAATAATTCAAGGATCCTATAAACTTTAACATTTTGTCATAGTTTCTCACGTTTCTTAAAGATGAAGATACATACGGTTATTTAAGTCAAAAGGTTGACTTTGCATAGTACTTTTTTACAAAAAGAAATGAGAGGTAAACGTCTTTTCTTAATGGTATATGTTGTCGATTTAACACCAGAATCCCCTTAGACAAGTAATACAGTTCATTTACGAATATAGAATAAAATTGTGAATACCCTTTAATTCACATAGGTTAACGGTACTCAATAAAAGGAGCAAATACATTCGATAAATGAAGACCGAAGTAGAAAAGGTTCGAAAGGTAATAAATGTCTGAGCAGTTATTATCAGATTACTATTACGAAATACTGAAAGTTATAAGTACGGAATGAATAACCAAACAAAATACCTTCCAGATACGGTCTTTCCTCCGGAATTTCCCCCCGAACCTATTTTGAGATTCGGAAGTCTTTCTAAACAGTCTCTACGTACTTACCTACTGTGTTCGGCTTCTTCTTATGGACCTCTCTCTAAAACTTATATTTTGGGGTCTACTTAATGTCTGTCGTCAACTTCTCTACTTCCATTTTCTTTGGTCTATTTTGTTTAACACGAAGACGCGTCAGAAGAGAAAAGAACCAAATTATTATCTCCAACGAAGAACTAATTAAATCGAAGTTGAAGCTATACGTAACATATCTTACGAATTTTAAAAATAAATACTTAAAACACACAACACCAGTTTTGTATTTATAACTATTAGTGTCAAACCTTGTAAAAGGGGAACTTTAATACATGAGAATTCTCTAATCTGGGGTCGATAAGTATAGTCTACAAAGATCGACTACGTTTAAGTTTGACCTTTTCACAGTTTCACAACCACTTTACCGTCAACTTTTACAGTTATCCGAAACAATTAAACCACGAAGGTTCCCCAAAGAATGTTAAACCGTCATGATTTATAAAGTCGACGACCAGAAATTATACCTATTTTCCTGACATAAATGTACTCGAAGAGAACTTTGTCATTCTATTTTATTTATTGTAACTAAATCCTGGTTCCTTTGACCATATATCGATCCAGAACGTCCACTTCGGTCCATTAACTTAGATGTGTTACCGTAACACCATACTGGGACCCGTTGAGTCGTCAGTCACATTAGGAGAATAAAAAAGTACCCATTTAGTACAGCAAAGTATGAACTTTCATACTTGACTTTTTATTTTGAACGCACATTCATTTAGCCGACGGAGTCTCACTTGTGAGTTACTAAACGTCGATATTACTATTTATAATAGAAGTACATCATAGTTATCGTATAATAAATTGTAATCGGATCCACTTGATAATTATCCATAAACAAACCAAACTTCGGAGTACTGTCTCGTTTTAGTAAAATCTCGGTTTGTGAACCCAAATTTTGGACGAAACTGGGGAACGGTTGACACATTGGTACCCATTCAGTGTATTTGGGTCACTTGAAAGTAAGGGAACAAACACTAGACCCATAGTTTTATGGACGAAAAGTCTTAGTACACTTTCTACTTTGTACTTTCAGGATTACATTATGTGTTTTATCCACGGGGTTTGATCAATTGATAATAATACTAAAAATAATAGTAACGACGTTCCATTCTTTAATTAATATACATGAAACAATATATCAAATATCCTAATAAGTGACTTATAACATTAATTCTCGTCTTACATGAGTGTACTTCACTCATGTCTACAAATTGACATAAAATGTCTATAAATTTGAGTCTGCAAATTTATAGTCTCCATATAATACCGAAATCAATGTACACTTTCACTTTCCCTTTCACTTTCCCTTCAGCGAGTCAGCACAGGCTGAGAAACGCTGGGGTATCTGACATCGGGCGGTCCGAGGAGACAGGTACCCTAAGAGGTCCGGTCTTATGACCTCACCCAACGGTAAAGGAAGAGGTCCCCTAGAAGGACTGGGTCCCTAGCTTGGGTTCAGAGGGTGTGACGTCCGTCTGTGAAATTGGAGACTCGGTGTAAGACGTTAGGAATCAATGTACATCTTTTATTTTAACTTTATATCTTCTTACTGATATAAACCCTTTATCATTATCACAGATCTCATAATTTTCGATCTTTTAGTAAGAGTAGATTATTATAACATGTAGTAAATAATACTTTATAAGTATTTAAGTACTTAAGTAAGTAAATAGTTCTTTATAACATATGAATGACACAGTTTGTGGGAAGATCTGTATCTTATATCATCACTCGTTATGTATTTTCGGTGGACTGAAGAATCTTAAACGTAAGAGTAACCACTGTCCCGTCCGTTTCTTCCCTCTTTATTTGAGTAAACTCTAGTACTCTTAAACGGATTTTTATTCGGTTACAACACTTTATTTAGTATCTCAGCTCAACCCTCGACTCCCACCACTTTACGACAAAATGTTTCCCAACTATACATCCCATAAACACTCCTTAATATAAATTTTACTCTATGTTTAGTATTCTTTTTCCGTTGGAATGTCTTCATAATAACCCCGTGTAAGGTCAGTCTCCCTTCTCAAGGACGTTTCTGGGATTCCGATAGACCCTTCTCTTACTTCGGGTGGATGGACTTCTCTCATTTTGTCCTGTCTACTGGACTCTACTAAACCTCTCCGTTTCATCCATAGACGACTGTGTCGTCTAAACACCCTGCACCTCCCGAAAAGTAAGATTCACTTTACCTCTCGGTAGTCCTCCAGATATTAATAAAATCCGAACTGACACCCCTCCAGTGGTACTCCCTTCAATGTAGTAATGTCTTATACTCTCGACCTCACATGAAACTTTCCTTTGAACAAGTGCGAAGAGAAACAACCAGTCTTTTGTCCATAAGAATCCAGCTTATCAAATGAGGATCAGTATCCGAAATAGACTTATTCAAAGGGAGATAGGGATAAGGAAAGATTCGGTGAGATAGTATACGGTAGGTAAGGTAAGGTATGACAACACATTTCGTACACGGAGGGGTAACGGAAACGGAAGTGTAGAGTCGGGAAGTACCGACAAGAATTGTAGTGAAAGACACGAAACATCGGTGCCGAAGTCCAGGGTTTCATCTATTAGTTGTCAGTCGTGTGCAAGTCGACAAGACAAAAAGGGTAAAGGACACAAACAGAGACCGGGAGAAGGGAGTAAGAAACTTGGGAAACGAATAGACCGATTGACAAGTCAGTCTAGGGAAAAAGAAAAGGTCATGTCCTCTCATCTGACAGAGTTTAAATTTTGATTAAATATTTTGTAGGGACTGTACTCACCGGGTCAGGGAGTCAGGTGTAACTAAACGTACAAATTTTTTGACTAGATCGATGTCATAACCACGTATACCCGTATTATCACTTTTCTCCTCGTCGAGTCTGTCGGACCCGGTCATCGTCGTTTCCCTCAACCGTAAAAGACCAGAAGACAGACGGTCAGTTCCATTAGCGAAACAGACAAAGGGATGTGTTTTACGTCACTATCTTGGAACAGGTCCGGAAGTGGACACGAGCACAACTCTCGTGTAAATAGAAATAACGAACTTCTCCCACTATGTAGATGAGACCGTAGAGAGGAGTTATATGAGTCTATTTTTCATCTCTGAAAAAAGAAAAAGAAATGAAAGACGAGGACATAAAATGAACTATTAGGACGAAAAATGAAAAAAGAGACATTTGTTAAAAAAATATAATCGTAGTTTCTCGGTTTCCTTTAAACTAACCTTTGTATAATAAGGTTTACAGAAATCCTCCGGACGTTATTCAGATTAAACTTTAAAATATAGTTAGGGAAAATTTTTTTAAGACCTTAAAGTCAAAAAGTGGTAAAAGAAAAATTAAAAAAAAATGTGACGTAATTGAGGTCAGGATCCCAAATGGACCTGAAGTCAAGTCAACGAGTAAACACAGGTTGAGAAACAGTGGGGTACTTGACGTCGTGGGGTCCGAAGGGACAAGTAGTGGTTGAGGGTCTCGAACGAGTTTGAGTACAGATAGTTCAACCACTACGGTAGGTTGGTAGAGTTGGAGAAAACAGGGGAAGAGGAGGACGAAAGTCAGAAAGGACCGTAGTCAGAAAATGTTACTCAGTCAAGAAGTGTAGTTCACCGGTTTCATAACCTCGAAGTCGAAGTCGTAGTCAGGAAGGTAACTTATAACTCGTGATTAAAGGAAATCCTAACTGACTGACCAACCTAGAGGAACGTCTGGTTCCCTGAAAGTTCTCAGAAGAGGTTGTGGTGTCAAGCTTTCGTAGTCAACAAGTCGTGAGTCGGAAGAAATTCCAGGTTGAGAGTGTAGGTATGCACTGATAACCTTTCTAGTATCGAAACTGATCTACCTGGAAACAACCGTTTCATTACAGAGACTAAAAATTGCAGATACAAACCAGTATCGAAAAGAAGGTTCCTGGTTCACAGAAAAGTAAAGTACCCACGTCAGTGGTAGATGTCACTAAAACCTCGGGTTCTTCTATTTTAGACAGCAACAACGTAACAAAGGGGTAGATAAACGGTACTTCCTACCCTGGTCTACGGTACTAGAATCGAAAGACTTACAACTGAGAATTCGGTCGAAAAAACGAGAGGTGAAAGTGGAAGTAGTTCTCCGAAAAATCAAGGAGAAGAGAAAAACGGTATTCCCACCACAGTAGACGTACAGATTCCAATAATTATAAAGAAGGTCGTTAGAACTAAAGTCGAACACGAAGTAGATCGGATCGTAAAACGTACTACATGAGACATATATTCAATTTATTCGTCCCACTGTTATATGTCGGAACTACATGAGGAAAGGGTTATACCTTGGTCGAGTTACAAGGTACCGACCAAGATTGACAACGAAGAACTGGTCGTATGTCTATAGAGTCCTCCGTTCATTCTACCAGACCATAAGACCAGAGAAATTTTATGGAAGTGAATTATATGTACATAAACGACAAGAGTAAGATACCTCTTGTCCGATCACGTTGCTAAGAACGTTTCCTCACTCGTAGTCTTAATGAACCTTCCGATAATTTTGTCTCAATATACCGGTTGGGATCCTAAAGACTAAATCACTTAGATCCGACCTGGGACTCTTAAAATTAAACATTATTCAAAGGTCCAGTACGGGTCCTCATTCAAACCACCAGGGTTCCTTGGCATGAATCTCTTGGAGATCAAGTTCTATGACCGTTACTTTCCACAGGCTCAAATACTACCAATCGAAGTATCTTTATATACCTTGTCCCCTGAAGGGACCACCAGGTCACCAATTCTTAGACGGAACGTCACGTTCCCTGTGTCCAAACTATGAAACAGGCACTTCTACGGTATACGGTACCTCGTGGATTCGGGTATATTGTGTGATGTCCCAGTTGTGAGATCTTGGATACTCGACGTTGATGACTCACGTGTGTGACAAAGATGACTTCGGGTACACGGATCCGTTGGACACGAGGTGTTGTTCTCTTCGGTAGTGTTACTTTTCAGGTGTATGACGTTGATCTCTTTCGGGTGCACGTCGTTACTTTTGGGTGGTGTCGTTTTTATTCATTTATTTAGAATTTATATATATATATATATATATATATATATATACCTTGTTTTCGATGGTGAACACTCCTCCTAATACGGATTTGATATGGTAAATCCAAAGACAGAAATCTTACATCTTTAGTAGTTTGAGTTTAGGTTTAGGATATTGTGTAAACTTATGGGAGAATTAGTATATTGGGTACCAACAGGTACCACACATAACAGGTAGTAATGGTTTTCATTATTTGAGTCGAACAAGTTGACACCCTCACAACGACACCCAATGATACTTCTGATTGGAACTCTACTCGAAAGTTCGGATTCATGTCACCTCTTTAACAAGTACTAGAGGAAAAGAGTATAGAAAGAAGAGACTTGGAAAACTTTAATATTTTGACTAATTTTTTTAAATACTTGTAGATTTATCGTTCCCCTCTATGAATAATACGTAAAAACTATCAACACACCCAACAAGTATTGAACATATTTTACATTAAAGTAAGTGACCTACGTGACCTAGTACGAAGAGGAGTACCTCCTAAACTCTATCCGAATTCTGTTCGACACACTTTCTTCTGTACGTTGAGGGTCCTTCTAAATGAAATTTGAGTGACTCGGAGTCAAGAACCTACATATTGTATTTCCTTTGTTTTGAGTAAAGTGTGCTAAAACAATTTCTAGGTCACTCAAGTGTGTATATTGTACAGTACCGTGTGTCGTCGTGTGTGACTCACTAATTATAAAGAGTTTCTGAAAAAAATATATATAAAAGAAAAAAAAATCAAAAAAAAAAAATTAAAATTTTAGAAATTAAGAATGTACGCAAGGGTTTGTACTTGGGGGGAGGGTGGAGGGAGGGGTATTGTAGAGACACCCAGTAGGGGTACGTGGTCGGGGTTCGTAGGACATAGGACGTAGTCTGTATCTGACCGCTAAGTTAAGAATGTACTATCATATGTACAATCTTACAGTAAGAGGGTTTAGTAGGGTGGGAGAGGGAGAGGGCGACTCAGGTTTTCAGGCAATATGTGTAGACACAGAAAAAAGGACAGAACGTATGTCCCAGCAGTAACGGTAGAAGGATTTAAGGTATATATACACAATCATATGACATAACCACAAAAAGAAAGACCGAATGAAGTGAGACATATTAGCCGAGGTCAAAGTAGGTAGAGTAGTCTTGACTAAGTTTACTTAAGAAAAATTGCCGACTCATTATGAGGTAACACATATACATGGTGTCGAAAGAATAGGTAAGTAGACGACTACCTGTAGATCCAACAAAGGTACAGGACCGATAATATTTGTCACGACGCTACTTGTAACCCCATGTACACAGAGAAAGTTAAGACCAAAGGAGCCACACATACGGGTCGTCACCCTAACGACCCACTATGCCATCAAGATAAACGTTAAAAAATTCCTTAGAGGTGTGATATATTAAAGAAATATATATATAAAAGAAATATGTGGGAAAGAGTTTCCCACATATTTTTAAAATGAATTAAAATGAAGTTTTAATAACCAAAACGGTATGTAGTTGTACTTAGACGATGCCCATATGTGCACAAGGGTTAGGACTTGGGTGTGACAAGAGGTATCACCGACATGATCAAACGTAAGGGTGGTTGTCACATTCTCCCAAGGGAAATGAGGTGTGGGAGAGGTCGTAAATAACGAACATCTGAAAACTTAGCGTCGGTAAGACTGACCACACTTTACCATGGAGTAACACCAGAACTAAACGTAAAGAGACTATTACTCACTACAACTCGTAGAAAAGTACACAAACAATCGGTAGACATACAGAAGAAACCTCTTTACGGATAAATCAAGAAGCCGGGTAAAAAACTAACCCAGTAAATAAAAAGACCTTAACTCGAAGTCCTCAACGAACATATAAAAACTCTAACAAACAGTCAACGAAGTAAACGATAATAAAAGAGGGTAAGGCTTCCGACAGAAAAGTGGAACGAATATCAAAGGAAACAACACGTCTTCGAAAATTAAAATTAATCTAGGGTAAACAAATAAAAACGAAAATAAAGGTTATAAGACCCTCCACCTAGTATCTCCTAGGACGACACTACATATAGTCTCTCACAAAACGGATACAAGAGGAGATCCGCAAAATATCAAAGACCAGAATGTAAATCTAGAAATTAGGTAAAGTATAAATGACATAAAGGTTTCGATGCACAATGAATAAGTGTCCATTTTGAAAAGTAAGAGGATAATTAAAATCCAGGTTTATTTATAAATAAAATTATAAATTATAACTTCTACGTCTGAGATTCAACAAGGTTCAAAGGTACGATGTACCGAAAATGGTTCTTATCCTACGATAAAAAATCTAACAAAAAACAACAACAATATATACCTCAAAATAAAAGTTACTTTATACGATTTAAGTAAAAAAAGGATTAGGATAAAGTCATTAAATCTTAGGAAACAAGACTCAAGTCTTAATAATGAATTTGATAAGTTTTCGTGACTTCGAGATTTACTTCCTATCCAATTACTTGTCACAAAAAGAAAGAAGGAACGTTAAGACTTAAAAATTGAAAAAAGAAAACGGTAAATTTTTTCGACTAGACATAGGCAAAAGAACGAATTTTACTATTAGTATTCGTACAACTATGAAACTATTGTAATTTGATTTGGAATATTTAACCGTAATACACCCATTTTCATAAGTTTGGAACCGTTAACGTATATCAAGTTAGATGATGTCACTGAAAATGGGTGCAGACGAATAAAGACTTGAGATCACGTATATCAATTTGTCAGTTCCTTTTTTAGTTCCTGAAACACAACATTTAGTGTGTATTAATTAATTACCTATGGTCAATAATGGTTAAGGGTTTAACTTAAAAGGTTTGGACTCCGTTTTGTAATTTCTTACAAGAGTGGTAATCCCTTTACAGATCCCAAATATTACTTTCCTACAATTCTCAATTCTAGGGAGAGTGTATTGTACACAACAAAACAACAAACAACCAAAATAATTTAAACATGCAAATCTAAGTCTTGTTAATATACCTTGTTACCAAAACGAAAAGATAGGGTTATATTTTATGATACTATCTTTCGTGCAAGAGGGTTATAGTTTTGGTAATTGGTAAATATTTTACACGTTTCATAACGGTCTAGACAAAGGATAAAAAGGGTTTATCACATGACCGTAAACACAATTAAACATGTTTAAATTGATGTAAGGTAGAACTTATTAACATACTTGAACGAACTAGTGTGTATGACCTAAAAAACAAGATATAGTTTTATTATTCTACAAGTACTAACGTATAAAGTTATCCTATTTCCTCATAGTTCACTTTTTTCCTTTCTTTTCGTAGAACAGGTATAAAGGGTTAGGGTAGGGAGTCGCCATTAGTCAAAAGTACAAAGGGACCGAATGACATAACGGTATCTCACAAAGAGACATTTTCGAGAGACGGGAACGAAACGAGTCAATATGTTCTGAATTTTCGTACAGGACCACGATTTTTAAAATCTTTGTATCTTACGGTATACAGATTAAAAATTACTACTCTTTTCGTAAACGAAGATACGTTGAGAGAAAATGGTACTCGTTCTCGGTTAAAAAGAAAGTTCTATAAAAAGAGACTTTTCTAAAACTGTCACACACGTTGAATTACGTTTTACATGGATAGTGTCTTCCTGAATGTTTTAGTGAAAGACAAATCAACCATGATTACCTGACCTTAACAGTAGAAACTCCTTGTCAACCTCGTCACCTCATGTCCAAAACGTAAACCACGACAACAAGAACAACCACGAGACACCGTAGACCCTTTGATCCGTATTAAGATTTTCCTGAGACAGATAACAATCTACAGAGTCCATGACGCTCCATTGGTACCTCTTTGAACCGGTCCTTATGCATCTCTAACAATGAGGTGACAAATAAGAATTGTCGATTTATTGGTTATTTTCATTTTGTCTTATTTGTCTCTCTTTAGGTTTCATGAGTATAGACAAGTCCGGACTTACACACAGGTGTTACCAAGCTTTTGTTACATTGTTTGGAATTTCCTAGTTACCGAGGTAAGTTTAACTAAAAGTATTTGTCCAATTCTAAGTCTCGAAGTTGATTCGAAAAGTCAAGTTTACTTGTGTATATATCACTTCGGACTTATGACAGAAATTGAGAGATTTTCTCTTTACCTTTTATACCAGGGACACGAGACCATTAAACATTACAATTAACTTATGTGCCCAGTCTGAATATCTTTGTTCAATCTTTCATTATTTTCATCCTTTCTGCATTATGTCGGTTTTATGGATCATATTCCGTACGACGACGACGACGACGACGACGATTCAGCGAAGTCGACACAGGTTGAGACACGCTGGGGTATCTGTCGTCGGGTGGTCCGAGGGGGCAGGGACCCTAAGAGGTCCGTTCCTGTGACCTCACCCAACGGTAAAGGAAGAGGTTACGTACTTTCACTTTTCACTTTCACTTCAGTGAGTCAGCACGGGCTGAGAATCGCTGGGGTACCTGATGTCGGGTGGTCCGAGGAGGTAGGTGCTCTAAGAGGTCAGTTTTCATAACCTTACCCAACGGCAACGGCAGAGGTCACATTCCGTACTCACAAGGAGTTCAACACTTTCCATCTTTCGTTACACCTGAAGGGTCTACCGAATCACCATTTCTTGAGAACGGACGGTTACGTCCTCTGCACCTAAACTAGGGATCCAGTCCTTATAGGGGACCTCTTGTTTTACCGTTGGGTGAGGTTATAAGAACGTATCCTTTAGGGTACCTGTCTCCTCGGACCGTCCGATGTCAGACACCCCAGTGTTTTCTCAGTCTGTGTTGAATAGCCGATTTGTTGTCGTTTTTTAGTTACATCTGTCGTCTTTGACCTTTACTAAAATAATTCCTCTTTCGGAAACTTTATCAGTACGAAACTTATGTTCACTGTAAACCTGTGACCGTGGGGCGAGGTCATGAGAACGGACCTCTTAGGGTACCCGCCTCCTGGATCACCCGATGTCAGGTACCCCAGTGATCCTCAGCCTGTGCTGACTCGCTGAAGTGAAAGTGAAAAGTGAAAGTACGCAACCTCTTCCTTTACCGTTGGGTGAGGTCACAAGAACGAACCTCTTAGGGTCCCTACCCCCTCGGACAACCCGACAGTAGATACCCCAGCGTGTCTCAGCCTGTGCTGACTTCGCTGAATCGTCGTCGTCGTCGTCATCGATGGTGAATAAATAATACACGGTCCTGTGTAAGATTTAAAAAACGATACTATCGAACAGTGGTGTTGTTGGGATAATATGGACATAAGACTTTATAGGTTCGACCTGTATTACCAAAACAAGTCTCACGACTCTCGAAGATTAAGACTTATGTAAGAGTTCCATATCTCAAGTATCCTAAACCACCGGTTAACGTACACCCAACTATCTTCTAAGTTCCTATTGTGATTCTTAAAACCGTACTTGTCGACTCTATCACCTGGACGGTAATTAATATTGTACACCTTTTAACGTTCTGTTTGTTCCTTCCCATGTTTCAACTTATATTCAAACCAAAACTACACAATTCAAATTCTACAAATAATCTGAAGGTACACCTGTAGTTCTTTATATAACTTATAGAGAACCTATATATCTTATTCAATTCAAGTTCTCCAGAAACGTCAATCTCTATTTTTAAATCCTTAGTGAGAGGGTGTGAACGAGTGTTTTACACCCCAAAAGACTATAGTGGAAAGGTCGGGAGAAAGGATATTGGGGTAGAGACATCTATCAGAGTCGGTGAGGGTACCAGATTTATAGTAAACCTGTGTTTACCTAGAATAACCACCTCTACCTTTGGTCCTATCCGTTCTACCACAGTATCTTAGTGACGAGTATCAGGGTCATCACCCCGTAACCGTGTACATCCCTGAGTTGGCAGCTTACTAACTGAGACGATTTTCGATGTCGTTTCACGAATACCCGATTGTCTTTTTCCTGAAACTGAAAGACCAAGTGACAACATAAGGGTCATATATCTGATATAGTCCGTGTACCGTCTAAAAGTTGTCTATAAACAACTCAATTACTTACTTCTGTCTGGACGTCGAGAGTCTCTTCACCTCTCTTTGGACTCCGGATCGTCTTGAACCATTCTGTTGTCTCCGGTCCCGACACACCATTTCCGGTATAAATTGTCACGACTTACGACGTCTCCGTCCTTTTTCTACGCTAGTTCTTCGATAATCACTTGGTTTATCTTTAAAAGAGGTCCTTCATTTATCTCATTTTTTTTTTACACTTAGTGTCCACAAAATATCGGTAGACGAGTGTAATTCAGTAAGACTCTACATTTTCTACTTCTTAGTGATCTTTCGTTAAAATATTAAACATTTAATTCAAGTTATATGAAGTTCGGTCTTATATTAACTTTATACATTCAGTGAAAAGTCCCTTTTATGGGAGTCGTTAGTTAAAGTATAATAGAAAATAAAATGAATAACACAATATATAGACTCTGAGATACCAAAGTTAAAAATTCATCGAAAAGAAAAAAGAATACTTTTGTCAGAATGATTTCCTTATGACTATTTTGAAATTCATTTACAAAATATTTATTAAATATTTATAAAATAATGTTTGGAATTTTATCTTCCGTTTTAAAGTGTAATTACAAACATATGTGTAGGATGCTAGCTTGTTAATAAATTTTGGAAAGGAGTCTCAAAATTTGAGTGCTTCGACACAAACTCGACTGAAGAACCATATTTTATCCTGATTCGTATTGATGTACATACTCTGTAAGAGTAAAAAACTAACACACGGTTTCAAACACGTTCACGACTTGACTTAAGAGACAACAAATACACACTTTAAGGGTAAATAAAAGTACTGATGTACCTTCAGTACTGTCGCTACCCTTAAAATTTACCGTGAAAATCTTTATCTTTAGTATGTCCGTGAAAAGTCTCATTTATACTTTGTTTATTGAACGGCATTCTCCTGTGTAATTTTTAAGTGATTCAAGAACAAACTCAAATAACAGTAGTCTTTACGAATGATTATACAAGTCAAATAGTCGAGAGTCATAGAGGACGAGATCGGGACGGGTCAAAGAAGTCATAGAACAAACTGTAAGTATATTTATCTAAATTGTAAATACACCCTTTTCCGTACGAAACAATACTTTGTAAGACTGTCGTTCCTTCATCAACAGTGAAATATGATTTACCTTCTTTTTTGTTTTTAGTCTTTACACGTGTAATACTATCTCTTGTCTTGGAGTAATTTAATCCTCAATGAACTCCGGAAATAGAGTCGGACTAATCAACCGTTTATCCAGGAAACAAACCAAAGGATTTAGTTAACAGACATCAGAGATCAAAGAGAAAAAATCAAGTAATTTCTGTGAATATCTAAGATTTACCTAAGAGAAGAATTTAACTCTGGGTGTAAAGATTTATAATAAAATAGAGTTTGACTCCGGACATAATACGACCGACACAATGGTTACTCGAGAATAAATTTGTTGTACGAAAAGTGGATCTTTACACTTAATGTCGTCATATCAAGTGATAGAAGACAAAAAGGAATAAAATGTATAAGTCCGAAAATGAAAGTTAACACTTTCAATGAAGGGTTAGTTTTAAAAGAGATAGTTTTCACATATTTATTCCTAGAGTAAATTGAATGAACTAAGATCCTTGGTCTCACCGTTCCTACGATAAAACTTTATAATTCCTGAACTTAATATATCTGAGTGCGGAAGGTCTGTAACTTTAAAGGTAAAGGTCCTTCACACAGATTGTTTATTTACAGGGTAGCCTAACTTTAACCCTCGTCCCTCCAGTAAAGTATCCCCGTACAGTTGTAGTTCTTTCTCCAATTGATCATTCACCCATGAAGGAGTAAAACGGTAGTATAAAGTCCATTCTATTCCTTGATAAGACCCTCTCTCTCTTTACCTTTATTATATGAGATATCACTAGGATCCCTAAAAAGATAGAGGTATCGTTGATGTCTCTGATACCAAAGGAAAAATCTCCCAGTCTTTGATATTTCTAGTGAATAAAGATCTGTTTGGTTTTATCATCTTTCGATATTTTCTTGAGTAGAGACTGAAATTTGACACCTTTGACGATGTCTTAAAAAGAAACCACGTATATGGTAAAAAAAAAAAAAGACACACGTCACGGAGACTTTGCTCTCATACACATCCCTGAAATTTTTCCTAAAGGACCTGAGGTCGGTTAAAACTGTCGTAAGACGTTCTTACGTGGTTCCTCGATAATAGATCTATAGGTCCCTCATACTGTAGAAGACGGGGTCAAAAACGAAAAACGAAAAGAGTAAATCCTATCTTTCAAAAGGACGAAACCGTTACACGACGGGACGTAACGATTTTGACAAGTGTTGAGCTAAGACTCGTTAAGATGGTGAAGGGTCTCTTAACCTTCGAGAGGTCTCTAAACCTAATTTTTAGTCCTTCGAAACGTTCCAGTTTAGTAGACTCTCTCTTATATATATATAAGAGAGTGTGTGGGGTGTAGCTTTGGTATTTTCTTAAAGAAAATCTGGTCATCCCTTCTATGAGGGTGGGAAGAGAAGCTAAAATGGGGGTATCCTTTACTGTCGATAAGTAACACAGACCCTAGGGTTGTACGTCTGTTTACCTCGACCAACGGGGTCACACTTAAAGTCATGAGTCGGAAAGGCACTCGACTATAGTCTCAACACCTAAAAACGGGAACCCGACCATCGGTGTACTTGTACCTCAGACATTGAGTATAGTCGTTCTCAGATCGGTCAAGTTCGTAACCCCTTCCAGTAAACCAGTCATCTCAATTGTCTTCGTCGTCTCTTTCAGTACAACCACGTATAAGGACGGTGGACTGGATTAGATCGATCACACACGTACGTACGAGTCAGTACATACTGACAAACTCTGGAGTACCTGGTATCGGACGGTCCGAGGAGACAGGTACCCTAAGACGGTCTTCCTTATAACCTCACCCAACGGTACAGGAGAAGGTCCCTTAGAAGGACTGGGTCCCTAACTTGGGTATAGAGAACGTAGAGGACGTAACCGTCCACCTAAGAAAGGATGATATGGTAGACGTTTCGGGGTTAGGTCGATCAACCCATCGGGATTTATAAGATGAGTTCTGAGATCCGAGTCTCACTTTAAAATGGTCCACTTATTTTCTTTCTTTCTTACATTCTCCGAAACAACTCACGTCACTGGAGATTCCGTATAGGTTCTAGGTAGGACAGAAAACTTGTAAAAACAATATCATAGACAAAAGTAAAATAATTTGAAAAGGAGGTATTTCTTCATAGAATACACTTTATTTTGTTTGGTATCACAGTATGATCCAACAAAAGTTAAAACATCACTTTCTCCTACTGTAACCTTGTGTCAGAAGAGACAGGTCTCAATGTAAAGGTGTGAAAGTTCTACGACTCTAACGAGAACTATTCTAGTGGTTAGTGGAGGGTGTATAGGTGTCAACTGGAAAATGAGGACAAAGACCTACGTAAACTGAACAACCGTCGAGGGAGGGAGAGAGAACTAGAAGTAAGAAGGAAACTAAAATTTTATATATGTAATGAGAAGACCAAGAAGAGGTTCCAGACTACTCTAGACGAGAAACCTGTATAAATAGAGGTGGGAAATACAGACGAAAGGTGTTTCCAAGTAGGAATCCGTTTTAAAGTGTGAAAATGAGATTGTTTGTAATGACTCGTCAAAAGGGCAGAGAGGATGTTAATTTGTTATGGATGAGATAAGGTGACTCATCGGTAAGACATACATTGTGTCCGTCTTGTCAATATAGGACGTAAAAGAGGTCTTCTCATTACAGTGTCCGATAAAAGACACAAACGTACGGAAGGAAAGGGAGTATACCATTAGGAACCATAGAGTCTATTTATAGGACTGGTGTCTTAATTCAACTGACCGAATCGTTGTTGTTGTTGTTGTTGTTGTTGTTTTTGAACTTTGGAAGATTAGTGTTCCATAAGTACCTGAACTTCTGTTGTGGCCCCTTAACATTTTTATTAGAAAGGGAGAAGGGGTGAAGGCGAGAGAGACTTTAAGTAAGTATGGTGGGCATTGGTAGTGCAGATCTCCTGATCGTCTGGACTGTTGTGTCGACAAAAGGAATCCCACAGTTCCATTCGTGACTGAAAGTGGAATGTTTACTGTAATAGATATAGGAGTGGTCGAAGACATCTAAGTAGAAGGGGGTTCCGTTCAGGAGTACGTGGTGTCGGGACTTCCGTTTGAGACTTCGTTTGAGGTGGTCAGACTGACCCTTCCACGTGAGTCGTTGTCCGTAAGGGACGGATTGGAGCAGAGGTAAAGTCTGTACCAACTCTAGGAGGGGCTAAAACGGACGCTCGACCGGTTGTATAAGTAAAATAGCTATGAACAAGTTAAAAATACAAATATGTCAACTGAGAACCTGTCGGACCCAAAACAACAACAACAACAATTCGTTCAGTCAAATTGAGACACAAGTCCTATAAATAGCCTCTCTGGTTCCTAATGGTATACTCCCTTTCCTTCCGTACGGTTGTGTCTTTTATCGGAAAAATACAAAAGGTATCTTTTATGATATCTCGACTCGAAGGGACCACCGAGTCTGTCATCTGTTTAGACGG
Source organism: Capra ibex (assembly GCA_006410555.1). NCBI lineage: Eukaryota > Metazoa > Chordata > Mammalia > Artiodactyla > Bovidae > Capra > Capra ibex. The sequence goes on from SJYO01038709.1 coordinate 33,231,881, forward strand.
ACGTTACGTCCTCTGGGACCAAAGTAGGGACCCAGTCCTTCTAGGGGACCTCTTCCCTTACTGATGGGTGAGGTCATAAGAACGGACTTTTTAAGGTGCCTGTCTCCTCGGACCACCCGATGTCAAGAACACCAGCTTTCTCAGTCTATGTTGATTCGTCAGTTGTGAAAGTGAAACTGATGTCTTGATATGTCAGACAGCGACCTGTTTACATGTCTACGACTCGTTGGTACCTATAACTCCCGGTTGATATTTAATATGTACCTAATTGGGAGTACAATAAGTTCCCAGATGAAATAAATAAATAGGACTGTCTTTCGTACACTAGAGACTTAGTCTCTTGTGTGTTCCCTAATGAGCTCGTAGAATCGTGAGCAGGAGTACGGGGTTTAGGGGTACTCTGCACTCCACTCCGGTCTACAAATGGACACGTAGATACCCAATGTCATGTTCTCTGTTTTGAGTCATAGTCTTTGTAGTTTCGAATCTATTCCCTCAGTCGTATAGACTATCTCTGTCCTTCTTTCCGTACCTCCCTGAACCCACAGTCTTCCCTCTCTGTCCTACTCCTATCTCTTTGTCTCTGGAAACGAGAAGATAGGTCTCTCCCCCCGTCCAGAGACAAACAATAGGAGTCTTCCATTCAACCTTCCATTCGTTTCCTTAGGGTCCTTCGAAGACCCAGAGGGACCTTATCATGTGATTAGAGTCGAGGTTATGGTCACGAGAAACGAGTCTTTCGGATCTTGTACACCTCTACCCTCTTCTATATAATGGGTTGACATAAACAGTAGAGTAAAGGGGAAGAGTTTTAGACTACGGTCTACGGATAACTTATGGATATCAGACTACTGGGTTTCCGAAAAGTAACAGTAGTATGTGTGTGTGTCTGTGTGTGTATGTGTGTGTTCGTACATGTGTGTCTTGGACAAGTAGGTAGACGTCAGGAAAATGAGTCTACGGTCATAAGTAAGTCTATGAGTCCGGTCTTTGGACCCTCGATCTCAGCAAGAAGGAGAAATGAGTTATGTGTCAGTGACTGAAGACGGTTCAAAGGAAGGATTTGGTGGAAGAGTCAAGTTGAGTTTATACTTCCGACTGATCTAAAAAATATTGGAATTGTTATAAAATTCAAAACTCTACATCGTACGTCACGACACATACGAAAAGAACCTTTATTAATTACCTATAACCTTTGTACAACTTCTAAAAAACCTACTCAAATATTTTATAATATAGTTAAACAAGTTTTATTATACCAACTCCTGCACTTACTCACCTGTATATGTCACTTTGTCACAACAGATACCAAAATATTCACAACCGTCACCTACTATCTAAGTACCCCCGATAAAGCATGACAAAAGAAAAAAAAAGAAAAGACGAAAACATATATAAACTTTAAGTACATGCACAGACACATACACACTCTGCCAAGGGGTGACAGACGACTTAATGTACGTCATAAAAATTTCGTGTAACAATTAGTAGAGGTCGGCGATAAAGGTCCGGGTAGAAGGGACTAGGATATGCAAAGACTTTTCAGTTTACACTGACGAGTACAAAGGACAGAGACGGACACATAATCGACGATTCATACTGTAGGAAGGGCGAAGTCGATGAGTCGATACATATAGATGGGGGTTAGGATGAAAGAAATACTCGGGAAAGGCACCGAACACTGGTGTATATACTAAGTAAGAAAAAGACTTAAAACTTTTTTTTTTAACCATGGTAAATCTAGTGAGTAGTTTATTAAAGACTTGTAAATCGACCCTAAAGATGTGATATTGACAAAGGAGGTCAAAAGGTTTGGTGTGGGAGGGAAATGGTGGAGTTAGTCTGGTTAAGTGTTGAATGAGTTTTGTTCAGTTTGACACGAAACGGATGGGAATGAAAGAGGCATAACTAGGAATATGTGTCTTCTTGAGTTATTTACAAATGAGTTAACCGAACAGAGTCTGTTAGGTCTATTCGTTTTATTGGTTTAAGTATGAACGTTCAGATCTGTTTATACCTTCTACAACCGTAAAAAACTTGTGACTATATAAAAACTTTTTAATAATACATTACTGTGACACAAAAAAAAAGGGGAATTTATGTTAGATACAAATTTTTTAATACCTCAACTAAAAACACTACGAAATTGAATAAGTTGTGTTTACGTGACCCATGTATGTCACATGGTCCGTACACAGACTCGAGACCTTTGGGACGTGAGTATCCCAGCTCAGATCACTATACCTGTTTGATCATCTATCCATTAGAGTATAATCAGTATTTCCGGTACTTCCTTTTACTTGTTTGTTCCTTTCGTCTCATGAGTCCCGACGATGAATTTTACCTTTCCATCTCTTTCGAGAAGACTATACCTTTTCTTCATTCCCTTTGTCGGTAAATTCAAAGAACCTCCCTTCTTAATAAAAACCGTCTTTCTTGTCGTTTACGTCTTTGGAGTTTCGTTCTCATGTAAGTCGTACAAGCTCCTTGTGTTTCTCCGTTTTCCCGACTTTACCACACGTGAACCTTCTCCCGAAGGGACCACCGAGTCGACCATTTCTTAGGTGGACGTTACACCCTCTGGACCCAAGCTAGGGACCCAGCCCTTCTAGGGGACCTCTTCCCTTTCTGATGGGTGAGGTCATAAGACCGGACCTCTTAAGGTACCTGACATATCACGTACGACAGTGTTTCTCAGACTGTACTGACTCGTTGAAAGTGAAAAACCTCCTCTGATTCTTTTTTCATTCTGACCTTACCGTCCGTCGTATGTTGGTTCGACACGTCTTGAAACATCCGGGACTACTTCTGAGACCCAAACCCAGAAGGGACCAGGTCACGGATCCTGAGCCATGAACGTGACGACCCCGGGCTCAAATTAGGGAAAAGTCCCTTGGTTGCAGGGTGTTCAACACGGAGCACCCGTTTGTTATTTAAACTATTCCTCGTAAACTCTCCACTTCATTATACTAAACTAAACACAAAGTATGTTTAAAGAAACCGATAACACACCTCTTAACTACCCTCTCCCAGTTCTATTCTTCGTCCTCCCAGTAAATCCATCCTTAACTTTATTAGGTCCACTCTCTGTTCCCATCGAATATAGTCAATATTGTTCCCTCTACTACTCTTCTCCAGTTTAAGACCTGTACAAGAACCTTCATCTCAGATATCCTAGTAGGTCATTATACTTATATCTCTAATTTTTTCTTCCTAGTTCCTCCTAAGGTTCCACCAGTTGGACTTATTGACAATTAACTATACAGTAAATGACTTTACTCCTTTTATTACCCTTCTCTTTCTATTCCCCTACGAGAACTCTTACACCAACCCCGATACAATTCAAACTCTACGAGGACTCTGTAGGTTCACAGTTCTTTCAACAACCTTCATACTCATACCTAAAGTCTCAACTCCAGTACCGACCTCTACATTCAACCTCTCAGTAACAGTATAAATAACAAGTCAGTGACTCAGTACAGGTTGAGAAACACTGGGGTAACTGAAGTCGTACGGTCCGAAGGGACAGGTAGTGGTAGAGCACCTCGAGCGAGTTTGAGTACAGGTAGCTCAGTCCCTACGGTAGGTTGGTGAAGTAGGAGACAACAGGGGAAGAGGAGGACGTAAGTTAGAAAGGGTCGTAGTCCCAGTAAAGATTACTCAGTCGAGAAGTGTAGTCCACCGGATTCCTAACCTCGAAGTCGAAGTCGTAGTCAGGAAGGTTACTTCTAAGTCCCAACTAAAGTAATCCTGACTGACCAAACTACAGGAACATCAGGTTCCCTGAGAGTTCTCAGAAAAGGTTATGGTGTTAAGTTTTGATAGTTAAGAAGTCACGAGTCGGAAGAAATACGAGGTTGAGAGTGTAGGTATGTATTGATGAACTTTTTGGTATCGAAACTGATATGTATGGAAAAAGTCGTTTCATTACACACACGAAAAATTATACTACAGATCCAAACGGTATCGAAAGGAAGGTTCGTTGTCAACAGAAAAATTTTAAATTAATAATAATAAAAAATAACTTCCTATTAACGAAATGTCTTAAAACAACAATAGATAGTTTGGAGTTGTTCTTAGTCGGTATCCATATGTATATAGTGGAGGGAAAATTTGGAGGGAGGGTAGAGGAAGGGGTAGGGTTGGGAATTAAAGTACCTACGTCAGTGGCAGACATCACTAAAACTTCAGGTTTTTTTATCGAACAGTGACAAAGGTAACAAAGGGGTATATAAACGGTACTTCACTACCCTGGCTTGCTTTTAATACTGGTTGGATCTGTCGTATAATTTTTTGTCTCTGTAATAAAACGGTTGTTTCCAGGTAGATCAGTTCCGATACCAAAAAGGTCACCAGTACATACCTACACTCTCAACCTGGTATTTCTTTCGACTCGCGACTTCTTAACTACGAAAACTTGACACCACAACCTCTTCTAAGAACTCTCAGGGAACCTGACGTTACTCTAGGTTGGTCACGTAAGATTTCCTCTAGTCAGGACCCACAAGTAACCTTCCTGACTACGATTTCGACTTTGACGTTGTGAAACCGGTGGACTAAGCTTCTCGACTCAGTAAACTTTTCTGGGACTACGACCCTTTCTAACTCCCGTCCTCCTCTTCCCCTTCTGACTCGTACTCTACCAACCTACCGTAGTGGCTGAGTTACCTGTACCCAAACCCACCTGAGACCCTCAACCACTACCTGTCCCTCCGGACCACACGACGTCAAGTACCCCAGTGTCTCTCAGTCTTTGTTGACTCGCTGACTTGACTTGACTTGACTTGACTACTCTAACCTACGGTGTAACAATGAAAAAACTTACGACTGAAAATTCGGTCGTAGTTCTCCGAGAAATCAAGGAGAAGCGAAAGACGGTATTCCCACCAAAATAGACGTATAGACTCCAATAACTATAAAGAGGACCGGTAGAACTAAGGTCGACCGCGAAGTAGTTCGGGTCGTAGAACGTACTGCATAAGACGCATATTGAATTTATTGTCCCACTGTGATATGTCGGAACTTTATGGGGAAAGGATTAAACGTTGGCCAGACAACAAGGTACAGACCAAGATTGATAACGGAAGAACTGGACGTATGTCCAAACGTCCTCAGTCTATTTCACCAGACTATAAGGTCAGAGAAATTCTTAAAAAGTGTCAAACACCCCTAGGTACGTCAGTTTCCGACATCACATCAGTTACTTCGTCTTCATCTACAAAAAGACCTTAGGAGAACGAAAAAGATACTAGGTTACCTATAACTAGAGACCAAGAAGGTTGAAAAGATTTGGGTAGAACTTGTAGACTCTCAAGAACCAAGTGCATGATAAACTCCGGATCGAACCTCTTAAAACTCGTAACGTTATATCTCTAATAAATTTCAGTACGCTGGTTTATCCTCCATTATACCTATCTAGTCCTTTCTAGATACGATCTCGTGAGATTATAATTCTCTAATCATTCTCCTCTTTCTAAGACATTTCCTTTGACTCTTCGACATCTGTTCTTCCATCTTCTTTTTTGTCTTCTTAAGTCCAATGTCTTCGGTTTGTTTCTCAAAATTCTTTCTTCCTCACTAACGGTCATAGTTCTACTTCTGACTTAATGGGTAAGTTTAACCCGTGCAACTTTAGTCGCCCGAAGTTCCGATTACTGAAAATTTTCAGTCTTTTACTTTTTACGTTCTGACAATCAATGAGACCCACAACTATGTAAAGGAAAGAAGAGAAACGTATCTGTTGACTTAGTAAAGACTGAACGAAATGTTAAAGTTATAACGTCTTATATTTTCTGTTGGACGTTGTTTAGAGTCCAGCCCAACTATAGTAAGTGTTATTCTTCCGTCGTCGTGACGTTTCGCGCTGTCGGGGCCTTTTCCGCTCCGATGTCCTTCGAGAGAGGTTCGAGCTGAAGGTTACCCTTTCTCACTTGTTTTACATGTTCCTGGCTGTTCCCATCCATGGGGAAAGGAAAATGATTTTCCTTTACTACTATGGATAGAGGGTCCTCAAGATCTCAAGTACAGATACGAGAAGTACTTTTTCCTCTATCCCTTCTTCTCTCCCTCTACATAGTGATAGTGACCCTTTTCCATTCACCTTAGTCTTGTTTACCACTAGATCAACTTTGATTCCTCGACTTAAGTTGTGTAAAGAGTCTTGGTTTCAATCGTAGTACAACCTTGTGATATTATAGGAGTCTTTAAAGTCCAGTACGGCTTTGGTTAAATCAGTAACTCAACTCCACCAAATTTATTAACACGTCATATTAAACATATGAAAACCAGTTGAAACATAGGATATCTAAATATTATCAAACTATATGAATGTAATTATATAACCTTTATATTCGATCTTTGTGCTTCAACTGAAAGTACACAACAAAGATAAAACTTCCACTAGAAAATGTAAAATACAACGGGACGATAAAACAGAGTCCCTTAAACTAAATTTCAATAATTAAAAAGTACGAAGGAATTAATTTTATAGATTGACAACTGGTTTTAAATTTTTAAGTGTATGTAAAGAATCGGAGTCTGGTGTTCTTCCACGACAAAGGAGAAGATTAAAATCCACTTCGTATTATTTTAACATTACCGAATTTCGTCAAAGAAAGTTTTTCAACAAAGTTCTGTCTTAAGAAGTAATAATAACCTCCTTTATTTTAACAAAAATTATTAATGTTCCTTGGAGAAATTATAGAGAGTATAGACTGGTAAAGAACTACAGAAATGAACCAAAAAACAAGAATTAAATGATGTAATCAAAGGATTTAGTTATGAAGATCGTATTTAGAGCCACAAAGGTTACTAGTACGGAAGAAACGAGGGTTAATAGAAAGTAGGTCTTAACAAAAAGACTTCACACTCTTGAAGTCACGATAGTGGAGTAAGGACAATCTTGTTTCAGATCTAAGTAAGTAAACTTTGTTTTCCGAAAGTGTACTAGGGACGAGTACAGTTGGAGTGGCACATAATTAAGGACGGACGGATGTTGAGGAGACTTAAGACGAGATCGTTATAATTGAACTAAATTTCTAAAGGTTTACAGAAGACGGGGGAGACCGGAGGGACGGAAGTTCAGAGTACAGTTTACAATAAAGGAAGAAGTTTAGGACTTTTATAATCAACTAGAATCTTTGAATCTATAGTAAAATTGTAATTGCATTATATCATAGTCGTATGTTAAGTATATTAACGTTTACAACGGTCTGAGTCACCGATGGACATCTCACCCACGTACGATTTAGTGAAGTCAACACAGGTTGAGAAACGTTGGGGTACCTGATATATCGGACGGTCCACGGAGACAGGTTCCCTAAAGGGTCCGTTCTTATGACCTCACCCAACGGTACGGAAGGAGGTCCCCTAGAAGGGTCGGGTCCTTAGCTTGGGTACAGAGAATGTAGGGGACGTAACTGTCCGTCCAAGAAACGGTGGTCATGGTGGACCCTACGGGGACGAGGTTTCAGTGCAAAAGGATCTTAAATGATATCTCGTTATAGAAAAAAATGAAAACATGGAGGACGTGTTCGAGGACTTTCTGGTTCTATACGAAAACAGAAGATATCTGTGACTGGTAAGAACGTCCTTCCGACTCCACTCTGAAAGACGAAAGACTCTGATGGGTGGGGGGTCAAAGTCAGTAGAAAACAGTGACTCGATCCATAAAGGAAAACTGTCAGCACGTCGAGAAATGGAAAGTCAAGTGGAAGTTGGTATCTGAACTTTTCTTCGCCTAGGAGGTTACGGTAAGATGTCTCTCTCATTCGACTTAAGAGTGACGTCTGGACCGACCCGGGAAAGGGTACAGACCGTTTACTACCTCACAGTGACTGGGGTCATCTGAGTGAGAAATGAATAGGTCTACGACCTTTTCATAGGAGTAAAATGAGATTAATCTGAAGAGATCCTTAACCAGTCCTCGACGATTTAAAGTACCCTGACATCAGATCAGAACCCATTTTGACAAAATTCTATAACACACACTCATGTCTGGGATCTCAAGTTGAACGAAACTATAGGACCGAAACGACGACTGACCGAGATACAGAAACTCGTTCAAGGGATTGGAAATACGAGGTGTTAAGGGAATAGATATTTTACCCTGTTTTTATAAATGATTCAGTATCTCAACAATACTCCTAATTTACTATGTCACATACAGCTCACAAATCACATAACGAAGATGTATTACTGAGTTAGTTCGAACCGTTAAAATTACAATTTTTATTACCAAAGGACCGAGACTATCAGAAGTACGGACAATTAAGAAAGAATGCACGAGAATGTAAAAGGACTCGTGGTATCTCTCGACTAAATTTAAGTCAGGGACTAAACTTCTTGGAGGGTCACGATCTCTCTTTTACCTGTTTGTCGGTTATTTAATGTCCAACTATCTATGTTCGTTACGACCTACCGTTCTTGTTCTAGGGACCCCTCATCTTTTCCTTGTAGAATGAGGCTCAGTCCTTATTTCGTTCCAGTTACCTGGCAAGTTCCAAGACTCAATGTTGATTGTCTTTCTCTGAGGCTAACGGAATCCATCTTAATATATTAATCTTCTTATAGTCCATTGAGTACCTTAGTTACCTTTCCGGACCCTAGGTCCACATTTATACCCGTCTTTAACAGTTCCTTCTGACTATATACGTGGGTCTTTGTGTGGTTCGTAGTTCGATGTTCTGTTTAGACTTAATATTTAACAACAGTATCGGTACTAGGTGACCATGTGGTCTCTATGGTAACGGGGAGATATCGTCAACGTTGATAGTGAAGGGTTTTCATAGTTTTAATAATGAATAAAAACACAGTGATTAAAATCTTAATGTAAAAGAATGTCTTAACGGTCTATTTCTTCCTCAACAAATAAAAAAAAGGAGACTTCCAGGTTAATCACTTATAAAATCACAAACGTCTAGTATATTAGAGATGAGTTGAGACGACACTTCCCACTTTCTTTGGGATCTGTTACGTATATGTTTACCCGTACCAAATAAGATTATTTTGAAATAAATATTTCTGTCCGTCATCCAGTTTAAAACGACCTCCAGGTATTTAACGGTTGAAAACATTATTCCGTACGAAGCCAGTATATTGATCCAATATTAACGATCCCCAATTCTTTATATTTATCGACGTCAAACCCGAGGTAAAAAACCTCACCATCCCCGTCATGAGAACGGACCTTTTAGGGTACCTACCTCCTCGGACCATCCGACGTCAGGTACCCCAGCGATTCCCAGCCTGTGTTGACTCGCTTAAGTGAAAGTGAAAAGTGAAAGTGTGAAACCTCTTCCTTTACCGTTGGGCGAGGTCACAAGAACGGACCTCTTAGGGTTCCTCCCCCCTCGGACCACCCGACGGCAGATACCCCAGCGTGTCTCAGCCTGTGCTGACTTCGCTGCGTCGTCGTCGTCACCATCAGTCCTTAAATAGAGGGTGGTTTGGGTATATTACCATCTAAGAACTTAGGAATAGTTAATCTTCCATATGCAAGAAAAAAGTTTAATTATATCTCAACTAAATGTTACAACACGATCAAAGACTACATGTCGTTTCATTAATTCAATATATATATATATATATATATACGTATATATACATAACAAAAAGTATAAGGACAGGTATTACCAAATGATCTCATACAACTTATATAAAGAGACACGATATGTAAGACTGGAACAACAAATAGACAAAATATACATCATCAAACATAGACGATTAGGGTTTGAGGATTAAATAGGAGGGAACTTGGAGCAAGGGGAAACCATTGGTATTCAAACAAAAGATACAGACACTCAGACAAAGACGAAACATTCAATCGAATACAATAAATACAGTATAAAATCTAAGGTCTATATTCATCATAGCATATAAACAGAAAGAGACATATTGAATAAAGTGAACTATACGGTTAGAGATCGGGTCGGTACAAGACGTTTACTATAATAAAGTAAGGAAAACTGTTTACTCATCATAAGGTAACACATATACCTGGTGTGGAAGAAATAGGTGAGTAGACAACTACCTGTAAATCCAATAAAGGTACAGAACCGATGGTATTTCTCACAAAGACACTCGTAACTCTACACACGTTGAAAAACTTAATCTCGAAAAAAGACCTATATAAGGATTCTCACCCTAAAAACCTAGTATACCATTAATATAAAAATCGAAATATTCCTTGGAGGTCTGATAAGAGGTATCACCGACATGGTTACATGTAAGTGTGGTCGTCACATCTTCCAAAGGGAAAAAAGGTGTAGGAGAGTTCGAAAACAATAACATCTGAACAATAACCACCAGTACACTGAGTACACTCCACCATACATTAACATCAAAACTAAACATAAAGAGAGTATTTAGCTCCGATAAGTAAGAATTTATCTGTTTACATGTCGTAAGCACAACCCAAGAGTTGTTTTTAGATGATAAACAAAAAAAAAAAATTATTCAGTCGAACACCAATTTTGTTTTATGAAACTTGGTCATTCTTCCGTAATCATATAAAAGCCCATACTCGGTCAATACTATTACGTAGTAAGTCGATAACGGTATTATACTACTATGTTTAGTGGGGATTTTGAGACATAGAATTTTGTTCGGAAACAAGAGTACGAATACCTAGAAATCCAACGGACACAAAACAGACTGAATCCGACTTACACCGACCTGTCGACAAAGTTCACTACCCACTCGATCCGATACGGGGTCCTACACACAAAGGAGGGATACAGAAATAAGACGCGAAATATACTTCCTGGTCACCGTATAAGAAGAGTACTGTGTAGTGGTCTCGTACTTGATTCGGATTAGAGGATTCTCGTACATACCGGATACTAACATAATTCGACGAGTGTAAGGTAACCGTTGTCGTTTGGACTGTATTATCTTACCCCCTTCATCAGAGAACGATGTCACTTGTCCTTTCTTGTTATTTATGAACGACTGATTATTAAGTTTGATAATATCCATCAATTATTAATTATTACTTCCTAAGAAATCTCGAACTTTTATGGAATCACTAAAATAGGACGAAGTAATAAAATAGTCTAGTCAAGTCAAGTCAAGTCAGTAAGTCAGTACAGACTGAGAAACACTAGGGTACCTGACGTCGTGTGGTCTGAAGGGACAGGTAGTGGTCAAGGGCTTCGAACGAGTTTGAGTACAGGTAGTTCAGTCACTACGGTAGGTCGGTAGAGTAGGAAACAGTACGGGAAGAAGACGGAAGTCAGAAAGGGTCGGAGTCCTAGAAAAGGTTACTCAGTCAAGAAACATAGTCCATCGGTTTCATAACCTCGAAGTCGCAGTCAGGAAGGTCACTTGTGAGTCCTGACTAGAGGAAATCCTACCTGACCAACCTAGAGGAACGTCAGGTTCTCTGAGAGTTCTCAGAAGAGGTTATGGTGTCAAGTTTTCGTAGTTAAGAAGCCGTGAGTCGAAAGAAATACCATGTCGAGAGTGTAGGTATGTACTGATGACCCTTTTGGTATCGAAACTGATCTATCTGGAAACAGTTGGTGTTTCTACAATTCACTGAACGGGTTTGTGTACGAAGTTACCGTGTATGCGTATAAAGATAAAGTAGTTTTATAAAGTGAGATTATATAAACGTATCGAATGAGTTTTCATTAAACGTTTGTCCTCTTTTACGTCATCAGAGAACCGTAAGGACTCCGTATCGAAGACTCTGGTAGTAATTGGTGGCTTAAGATTCACGGTACTACCGTTTTGAGTGGAGGTAATTTACAATATCTCATTTTTTGTCTGTAATGACAGATACAACTACGTTCATCTCTTAATTTTCGGTCTAATTGAACAATGTTGAATGAGTAATAGATCCTCTGGACGAAGGTATGCAACAGAAGGTCGTTTATCTTAAAGTTGAACATGGAGTCCTTTCATTGTTTAGGAGTTTAATAATTTTCACCCAGGAAAGGTACCTTTGTGTCTATCCCGTCATTTATAATTTAGATACTTAGTGTACACACGTACATGTATAGGTACATATGACTATCTATTAGGTATATCTATCTTTGTACATAAATGTATATATTTATAAATTACTCTTTAATTGACTACGATTTACGACAAAGGTAGATAAAGAATCATCTAATGAATGACAACGATTTTCTTTGTGTACTTTTTACTTTGTTAATTGTATTATATATGGATCATAATCTCTTTGTCACATGAAAGGAACAAAGGTTTTCGTGAACTCCCGACTGGTTATGGTTATGTCTATGGGACAACAGAAAAAAAGCCTAAGACGGAAAGGATCGGGAGTTTGGTAATTGTTTAAACAGACTAAAAGTCCTTTAATGAGGAGTTCAGAATCTCCTATCGTGTTTAGTTCATTCTATTACTTTCGTTTTCATTAAACATCTGATGTTTAACGAGATATCGGTATTCTACCGTAATAACACATTGTTGTTCTAAGACCAGACTGTCATACTCCTGTAAATTCTTTAGTTTAAGATAATGGTCACTAAAAAGTATTTCATTCTTTGTCCTTTTCGGTACAACACAATTTCTTCGGTCTATGTCTTCTTATATACAACATACTAAAGTAACTTTATTTCGAGTTTTTTTTCCGGATAGTTCCCAATTTTAAGTCCATACTAATAAAAACACCTCTCATCATTAATTGTTCCTGTCCTCGCTCAAGACCCCAAACTTATTACAAAATAAATAAGTAGACCTATGACCAACGAAACTATTAAAGGGAATTCTTTTACATATCTTCATATGTGAACACTAAACATATAAAAAGACACACATACGAAATGAGTTTACTTTAAATGTGAATGTAAAAAAATTTATTAATTGTGCAAAAATTCATGTTCTTAGGGATTGGAGTCTTACAAAACTTTTTCTACCTCAAAATTCTTTTTCGTGCAATGTAACACAATAAAAACCGTAAAGGAGTACCTGGAGACTTTCCAAATATTAACTAGTCATGTCTGAGAATTCAAACACCCGTGGTGACGAGATCTCTTGCTAAAGGACTTACGACCCTCGTGTCACGGTGAACAGTTGTCCTACGACCTCTACCCTCTCGACCTTTGACGAAGGGACCCCTAAAGAGGAAACAAATCGAGAAAAACACAGTTCGGGTGTCATAATTACACGAGTGTCTGAGAGTGACGGTAAACATTATGTACTTCCTTTTATTCTGTTACTTTTTTTACTTCTTTACTTTCCTCTCTTTCGTTTTTTTCTTTACTTTCTTTAACCTGAACTTCTCTTTCACGGAACTAGCGGAGACATAAGTCTAAGACCCCCTGTTCGTACGGTAAGACGTTCGGGTAAGGTGTACGTTGAAAGGGTATTCGTAACCGATAGAGTGACTATTAAAAAGATTACTTCGAAAGTCATTTATAAAAAGAGAGTACAGTTCCACTCCCTTTATTGGTATGTCTTGAGTGTCTCCCTTTCTTATTATATAATTAGGAATACCGTAGAGGTATGTCAAAAGAGGAGATTTCACCTTCGATCTCCCTGTCTACATATTAGACCCTCGAAAAGGTCTTAACAAACAAGGATTTACTCTGTAAGTCGCTATCGTCGTAATCGTCGGAGAAGATAAACAGTGTTACGGTATACATCAACCCTTCTATGTACTCTTCGTGTGTGTCCTAGGACTGTTGAGTCCTTTCTAGTTGTGACGTCAGAAGCTTAATCAGAGATGATTTACATTTTTTTAAGTACGGTCTAACTTAGAAGTAAAAAGGAGGGTCCATATACACATTCACGGTCACGTATTAAAAATGACATCAAAAAACTTGAACCATCTTAATTCTTCATTCTCCAATTTTTTTTTTATTTGGACTTATACCTAAAAAAAGAAAAAAAATGTAGAGTAAAATGTTAACGAAGACATGACTGGTCCCCTCTCACAAGAGTAGGTAAGTAAGTCCCCCTGGGAAGTCTCCATCTACTCAATTTAACTCCTTCTACTGTCAAAGATACAAATACAGGGTGAAAAAGTACGACAACTCTGGTACCATCTACCCCTTCCGAAGACAAAACTAAAAGTTAGTTTATACAAAAAATTTTAGTCGTGAATAATTTATTAACTAAGGTATCTTAAGTAAAAATCTTGAATCAATAGATACAGCTCTTTTATATAAAAATAGAGGTTTCTATATAATTCTTTGTATGTATCTGTTGTGTATATATGAGTGGTTAAGTGGATTTGTGACCTTTATAAATTTTCGAATAACAATTCGAATTTCACAAAGGGACAATTCGTAGAACAAGAGATAGACGAGGGGAGGTAAGCAGATGTGACTAACCAGTCAAAATAAAATAATCAATGACCTTCAGTCTTTGGTATAGTAAAAACGGAGAATCATGTTAAGGGACATCTCGTGTAAACCAATTATTTATGATAAACTACTATTACTACTACTTTTGATATTAAACTGTCGTAACTACATATACGGTTTTTATTTAGTAGTTTTGAAATCCTTTCCGTTTAGAAAATGATTGGACAGTAAACGATATTAAAGGTACGTACTTCGAGTCGGAGATGTGACGGAAGGGACCGGATAAAGGAGAACGCATAAAGTTAATCCCTAGTGGAGAAGGACGTATGATCGAAGAAACAGTACGATGAGAGACTTTCACAAATACAAAGACGACCCCGAGACATTTTAGATTTAATTAGGGATCGATAACACGTATAGAAAGTGTCTGGTCAACAATATGGAACGTGTGGTGACTCTCTCGGTAACACTCGGTTTATCTCTTCGGAAAACAAAGATGGGTCTTCGGGTTTTACTTCAGATACTAAACTGAAGACTACGGTTAATGAACCTCCAAAATGGTGGTTTCCGTTTCGATATTTGGTGTTTTCCAATTAGAGTATATCAACCACAATCTTTCATAAATTACAATTGTATCACTGACAGTTTGGTAGAGTAATTTTGTTCGGTTACCCGTTGTTTGTTCTAGAAATAAAACGTTAGGATCACAAACTTTGAGACAGACTTTTCGTTCGGTAAGTACTATGTCACAGTAAACTTAATCTATGGATTTGATCAGAAACCAAATATACAGAAACAAATGTATGTTAAATAAACTTAAAAAATCAGCAACTCCTGTAAACCATTTCCTTAACTTACTTTCCCTAGACAACATAAATAAAGTATTTTCCCGAAAAACTTTACATAATTTATATTCAAACAAAGACGGGTAGTCGAATGGAGGACATACAAGGAGAACGATCAAGTTTCGTGAGTTCTTAACGTTTCACTAAACGAAAAATACTATCGGTAAAATATGTCCTAGTAAAACGGAATATAGAAATTGTAAAAGTCTAAGAATATTTAGAAATGTCAAGTGAATCTCCAATCAAATTTTGAACGAAGTCTATTCTTTAACTGATCTATATTTTAAGTATATTAGAGTCTCAATTGGTATCTAGTTATAGGACTTAGAAAAAGAGTTTCATTAACTTGTAAAAACAAAGGGTCCTATCGACATCTGTGTGTAAAGGTAAGAAGTGGTATCTACTAAGGTGAAAAAGTAACATGTCCCCCGATACCAAACGAACAAAGAATAGATTTATTTGAGTATAAAAGTAGTGACGGTTTCCCTTTTTCCGAGATCATATCTGTTATTGAACTTTGGAGATTCTGATCGGAGTAAAACCTTTATTACGGTGATAAACTGAAATGAGTGACACAAAGAACCAAAATAATACGGTGTTTAAGGGGAAGAGGTTTCTATGTGTGTGTGTAAAAGGGGGGAGATGTGTCCTATCTACTCAAAATCTTCTTTCGTTTTAACACGATTTACATCGAAAAGATCCTTAAACGAGTTAGTTAATCTTAAACAAAACCAACTCCCATTGTCTTCGTGTTCCCTCGGTACGGAAGTGATTCTTTCTTCGTAAATAAGGAGAGGAATTTTGGGATCCTCATATGTCAGGTTCGTCCACCCTACTGAGATGACTAAGAATACAAGATAGATCGAGTAGTACACCCGAGAGTAGAGGTGTAACGTTCTACCTTGTGGGTGGTACAAGTGCAAGGTCTTCATCCTACCTTTCTCCATCCTTCTTCCTCGTTTCCTAAGTATGGTTATCAGAAAATCCCTTCAAGGAACCCTCGACGGTGTAAAATAAATGTGAATATGAAATAACCGGATTTAGTCAGTGCACTGATGTGGTTTCGACCTTCCCTCTGATCCTTTACAACGTAAATAAGGACTTATACTACATGAGACGGTTTTTAATATGTCAATATTTCTTCACTCAAACTCATCCGAGACCCTCAACCACTACCTGTCCCTTCGGACCGTACGATGTCAGGTACCCCAACGTTTCTCAGTCCGTGCTGACTCGATGACTTGACTTGACATCTCTTCACCCTCGTACCTATAACCTTCTCTTGATTGTCAGAAATTACACATATATCTCTTTTACAGAAAACAACACAAAAAATTTCTCGGGATTCTTTATGTACTGGAAGGGTCCACCGCGATCACTATTTCTTGGGTGGACGGTTACGTCCTCTGTGTCCTCTGCACCCAAACTAGGGACCCAGCCTAGGTGACCCTTTCCCGTACCATTGGGTGAGGTCATAAGAACGGACCTTTTAGGGTACCTAACTCCTGGGACCGTCCGACACCAGGTATCCCAACGTTTCTTAGTCTATGTTAATTTCGATGAATCGTACGCACGTGTGTTCTTTATACAGTTTTCATATCGAAACAACTCACAATAAAAGAAAGGGACGTAAGAAAGTATTAAAATACTCGAGACTAACTCATCTGTCGAATGACACCGAAGGTCTTAAGACGTTTATATTTTCATTTTTCAAAAGTAGGAACGGGTTATGGGTAAACAAGATAGAGAGGTATTGAAGTTTTGTTTTAAATTAATTAATTAAAAACGAACTGAGAATGGGGAAAGGTTGTTTCGGTGTCGAATCGACTCATTTCTGTACCTATTAACCAAAAGTGTCATGTGGATCCAATGTATAAGAGATGAATGAAAGAAACTGATTTCAACTCAGTAGACATTCAACATCACCAAATCTAGTGACTGAGGTTCATATAGGTGGTATTTTATTCCTAGGCTCTGATTTCGATTTTAATACTGTTACGTGACTTCGAAGTCCTGTAGGGGAAAAGACCTGTACATTGTACATACAATGAATTTTCATTTCTTGAAGACAAAATCGTTGTGGAAGTACGGTCTGTCCATAAGTCACGAAATGTATATACTAAAGTGGGAGTCCTCTTGATAAAAGTCTATTCCTTGAACTCCAAATCTCCCTTGTTTATTAACAGGGTTCTAGTGTATCCTTATATACGTTCTCGGATATAAGGATACACTAGAGAATAGAGACACGGGGACCAGAGGATACATAAAGTAATCCTAAAGAATACAAGTTCCTACTATAAGAGACAAAGTCTACAGTTAGAAATCATCGTCTTTGTTCCTATATACATATATTTGTAAAATTTGAGAATATAGACTTTGGTGTCACAAGGTTTCTCTACCTAAACCTTCCACCATATAAGTGTAAGTTATAGAAGATCTTTTTGTTTGGTACTAAGATAGTCCACGAAACGTTTCGGTTCAGAAATTCTTAGGGAAGTCAACGAACTCTTTGGGACATACAAGAAACCATGATCAGTTTCAGGACAAGTAGTGAGTCCTGGTTTACGTTTACAGTGATAAACCTTAGTAAACAAGTAGAGTTAGTTAATAAAGTGAAAGACACAAGATCTTAGGAGAACGTGACGAGAATCTTCACGAAGAGTATTCAAACACACAGAATGTATTGACACACGTTGAGAAATGGTAGGTAAAACAAGGATATCCTGTCTTTGACACGGTATATGGAAGACAGTGGGGATTCGGTTTGTGTCATATAATGGTACTATCGACGAGTCATGTATAATTAAGAATTTAACTGCTTAGGAATGTTCTTTTACTATTCAAAGAGTGAGACTTCAATATTATAAAACCTTACTTATTTAAAGGTAATATCAAAAAAAAATAAATGGTTCTTAAAGTAAAGGTAATATCAAATAAGTTATCACATAAATACCTCCCATTTAAAGGAGTATAAATAAAAGTAAAAAGACATTACTTCCACTTAATACTGAAACTTCATATCTATATCATTATGTTCTTATTAGACTCTAGAACTATACAAGAATATTAATACCATAAACTCTCTTCACTTATCTGAGAAGATTCTATTTATATGGGTAATCGATGATTTCAGTTATATTGAAAGACCACCTTCCGTTGTTTGAAAAACAAGTAAACGAATGAACGAACGAATAAAATTGAAGACGACAACCACCCCTCTCACACTAAACAATGGTAATGTTTTAAGATTGTGAAATTTTTTTTAGACAAATGAGACACTCTTAACGTTTAAGAACGGACATTCCGTTAAAAGTGTTCTTAATAAAAGAATAATCAAAATCGAATAGGTACCTGTCAGAGTTTAAGGAGAACTTTTGTAGTTAAAGGAGTTCCCTTTTGACGGGTAATGTTCGCTTTCTACACCAAAAACTCTGTAAAGACGAACTTTGTTGTGTAAAACCTTATAGGATACACCAAAGGATCTTACCAATCTATGAATCGTTATTATCTACCTGTAAATTTTTCAGAATGATAAACTTATTAAAAATACAAACTTAGTTACATTCAACATTTAAAAAATGTTTTGTACTTAATACATACAAATCGAAGAAAAGTTTACGACGTACAAAAACATAGTAAACGGAATGAGATTATTAGTCTCTATTGTAAATTTTAGTTCTCAACAGTAGAGAAAAAGACTCTATTCGTCTCTATGTCAAGACATTAGAAATACCTCTGGAAGATATTTTATCGTCGTACTAATCCTGTAAATACAGTCGAGAATATAAACAGAATAGGGAAAAGTGGATGGTGGGTCATTACATTCTCACTGGGTTTCATCGAAAGGTAACCTGGGAATTGTTTCAAACGGTCATTACCAGTCTATGACGGTATTATTAAGACACATTGTTTGTGTGAGGGTTTATTGACACTCATTAATAAGAGTACGAATCTCTCATTCCGAGGAAAAAAATCGGACACCCTGACATCCAACTTACTTATCTGGACTAGACACACAAAAGGAGACCCCGGGTCCAACCTTACCGTCGTCTATGAACCATGTATAAGAAGGTACCTTGTCAGACCTTCAAGAGTCTTCCCGTTTGTCTTTACACATTACCAAGATTTCTGGAATTGAACTTTGACTGTTTCACGGAGAAATCCAGGTGTAGGTTACCAGTTTCGTTCAGTGCACCGTTCGGTTTCACGTCCTCGTCTCCTTACGTGAGACGAATGGTACTCCGGTACAGTTCTTACTCTATGTACTATTATGATGTCTTGTCTTAACCCTTGTTGTCATATTTTATTATATGATGGTCTCATCTTATAATATCGTAGTCATTTGAAAAAACTAACACCTACAGATTGATAACCCCTTTGAGGTTAGAGGTCGAATAACTAAGGTGAACTTTTACATAAGACTTAGGTAAAAAGGTGTTCAAATTAGAGATTATGTTAAGTGTACCCAAGAAGATAAAACAACCCAAGTCAGTGAGTCAACACAGACTGAGAAACGTTGGGTATCTGGCATCGTGAGGTCCGAAGGGACAGGAAATGGTATAGGGTCTCGAATGAGTTTGATTAGGTAACTCAGGTGTGGTAGAGTAGAAGACAGTAGGGGAAGAGGAGGACGGGAGTCAGAAAGGGTAGTAGTCCCAGAAAAGGTCACTCAGTCGAGTAACGTAGTCAACCGGTTTCATAACCTCGAAGTCGTAGTTAGGAAGGTTACTTATAAGTCTCAACTAAAGGAAATTCTGACTGACCAAACTAGAGGAAGGACAATTTCTCTGAGAGTTCCCAGAAGATAAAATGGTTTCTTTTTGACCATAAATTTTCGTTTACAAATTTCTGGGGACTTTTTAATAACATAAATCACATAATTTTGATTGAACTTCAGTCTCAAAATAAATGGTTGAACTCTCAGAGGAACACGAAACCGTAGGAACCTTCAACCTAAAGACTTATCGTAGTACTGAAAGGTATGGGTCGACAGCCGATGAACTTTCATGGTATTCGACTGATAGTGCCGAGTGTCATATGGGAACTTCTCCCGGTAGACCAAATACAGAGAACCGTTTTAAACAAATTTTTGTTCGTCGACGTACTGTTTCATTCTTCCTCAGAGACAGATCGACACCATTTATTCATCCAAACGTTACGTGTATTATTTCGTAAAAGATTAAGTTCGGTTGTGAAGACTTTCCCTTTGTAAGAAAAGAGTGTTTATTTTGCGGTGTCTTAAGTTACTGTCCTTCCCTGAAGTAGTCTAAATATAAAATCGTCGAATTCCCATACTCTTTTTATTTGTTTTATTTCGGACAAATACTACTCCATGATGGAAGACCATTATTGATTGAAAATATACGAATATATCTTAGATTACGAACCTTTAACAAAATGAATATAGTCTTAAGTTTAAAGAATTTCTGGACAGGAAACTTTGGGATGATAATCAACCAAAAATTATTAAATGACTTACACGAAAGAAAGGAGGATGATCCAGAGACATAGGGATGAGACAGAGTTTCTTGTGTACGATGTAAAAAAACTTTTCGTATTTACCTAAAAGGTTAGGTCAATGTACACAAGGGAATTGAGAATTGATGTCCCAGTCTGATCGAAACTAATTCTGCTGGGTCTCCCTACCATACCCCTCCCTCCCACTCCCCAAGTCCTACCCCTTGTGCACATATGGGCACCGCCTAAGTACAACTATATACTGTTTTGGTTATGTTATAACATTTCATTAATTGGAGGTTAATTTTATTTATTTAAATATAATTTTCTTTCTTAACTAAACCCAGAATTTATAAACCTCCAATTCTTACAGAACCAAACCGAAGGAGACTTTCGTTTAGGACTCTGTTCGTAAACTCAAATCCAACAACTAAACCCTCCACTGGAGTCTTTCAACACTCTCTCATCACTCCATCACTCTTTTAATTCTCAATTACCGACAACTCGGAGTCGGTCCCATGTGACTTGAGAGTTCTTGGTTCTTTCACCCACTGTAAGGTTGACCCAGAAGATGTTATTCGTAGGACCTCCCCCCGCCCCGCTCCCTCCCGTAATAAGGAAACTTAATCCGATGACGTGATGACATAGGTCGACAAATAAGAAAACGTATAAACTCGATGAAAAGACTAAGGACGTCAAGAGACCTAGGTTTAAATTAGGATTCGTAAACGTAAGACTATAAACACACTGAAAGAGTAATAAGGAGTAACTGTACAAACAAATGAGAAAAGGGTTACAAATGAAAACAACAATCGTATATGAATTGACCTCAATCCAGAAACTTAACGACTCAAAACGAAATGTTGACATTTAACCTAAACCTATATCAAAAAAAAAAAAAAAAATTCACCCTAAGTGTGATCAGTCACTGTATTAAGTTTGATCTTTGACTTTTAACATCTGTGTTAGGACGAATTCACTTTAAGAGCTTACCGTATTCTCCGAATTTAAACAGAAAAGATAGTGGTTATTTATAAACCCTCTAAACATTTTCCTAATTAAATTCTGTTAACATAATCATACGGTTGAAATAAGGTTCGACAGACGTTTGATAGGTTGACAGAACAGAGATCACAGTTTTCTGTTCAATTTTAATACTAAGGAAAATATGCCAACATCTTAGACTCTTCCAGAGATAATGAACAAACCTAGTCGTACGCACCACAACCAATCTGTAAGTAATGAGTAAGATCGTAAAATTTTCAATCCAGGACTTTCTAGTTTTGTGTTAAGAAACTTATAGGGATCTCTTAGATTCTTATTTAATCAAGAGTGATCTGTACTTACTTCTGTTTAAAATGAGTAATCAATTAAAATGGAGCACTAGTTTTATGAAACGTTTTATTTTTAGTGAACTAAGTACTCAGTGTCGTACTTCTCATTATTCTTCCTAATCTCTAGATCTTCTGACCCTTTTTTACTACTGTCTTTTTCTTTCTCCGTAAACTATACATATTTCAAATTCCCTTTGTACTCGTTCCGAACTTCGTAAAATTCCAACTTCTTGTGTCCTTTTACTCTATTCACTTCAATTTACTTTTAGGAAACAAAATTGACTTTCTTTCTCTTGACGTTTAACACACTTCCAACAAAACGAAACAAAGAATTATTCCTTCATGGACACCTATTAGACCCTTTAATCCTTTCGATCTGAAAATATTGACACTACAAAGTTTCCAGTGTATCCTTTAATTTAAAACCTAACCCAAATTTTCGTGACCTTAATGAAGGTCAGGATAAAAATGTCCTACGACATATTTCGTTCTTTTATCTAGTGTCGGATCGATTTCCCCTTATAAGTCCAACAGTGATTGAAGTCATGTCTGACGGAGTACAAGGGAAACCGACACTACTGTATAGCTAGTACCTTCTGTACTGGTTCATACTAAAATTATTAGTAATAATATGTCGGTAAATAACTGACCCGACCTGGTATACAGAAGAACTTCAATATTCTTTTCCATGATTCTTTATATGGAACACACTTCTGATGTGATAGTCGGAGTAGTTACCGGTATTTTAGTCTAGGGAATAGACATATTGTAAAGTCATAAAGAAGACAACGAAACTTTGTAGAATGAGTATTCTATACGGGAAATAGTTACTATAAAAGGTTATTGACAAAATATCCGTTATTTAAACAACTATAATTTTTATATTATTCGTACTCTATAAAAGGTACTTGATCGAGAGATTTACTGAAAGTACTATTGTACAGACGGGTATACCAGACTTAGAAACATAGTTTCTTACGGGTACCTGTCTTGAATTTTATGAATAGAGTGTTTCAAAGATAATAATTATTCTATTACCTTAAACTTCTGTTTTTTATTTCTATTTTTACGGTAAATCGAAATCATTCATTTGACTCTTTCATTTTACGTGACTAATATGACGGAAATTTATATACATATATACCCAACAAAAATATGTGATTCTTTTAGATATCCGTAAAACCAAAAGTAAGGCGACTTTCGTTCAGAGAACCTGACAGACTTCTATCAAGCCTTCACGAGAAGTAAATGTAAAGAAGTAAACCTACAGTTTGAATACTTTATAAAAAATTTAGTTATGGATTCCCCATCTACTCTCAACTATCTCTTCCTTTCTCCTTAACAAAGACAATAACTTCGGAACAAAGGGAGGAGTACAGCCAGTAATCTACCTTCTACAGATAATGGTGAGTTATACGACCTACTTCAAGACCATTTTCTTTAAAAAAGGAAAGAGAGTAAACAGAGGGTCCCGATTGTACACAAAGTACAACGATCCATCACTTTTAGTTAACTCCAAAAGTACCTTTAACAAGAGAAGTAGGATTCCTTTCTTAAGATTACCGTTAAAGTAAATCACTTTTTACTGGGACCTTTCAATCGTAGATTAATTATGGTATAAACAATCGTAATAATAAAATTATTTAAATGTTTTATTCTCCGGTGTAAAACGGTTCGAAGACCGTCATTATCATGACTTTACGTCAAAGAGGACCGTACACAAGTATAATAAAACTGTACCACCTACCTAGATCATTCTAACTATTGTTTTACAACACGGAAGCACATGATTTTAAATTACTGTCAATAAGACGGTTCGTACTTTTACAGGGATTATCGACTGTAAGACGTTTTCTGTAAGAGACAATTAGTGTACGGTTCACAAGTGGTATAGAGAAAGGACTCAGAAAAAAATTTGTCAATATAGGATACAGAACAAGGTCTTTAGATCATTGTTTCACTTACTCGTCTTGTTGTCTTTTTCTAGACAACATATATTACAGAAATACGTATTACTATCTTTAAAAGTACTACAATAAATCCACTGTAGAAGTCCATACATCGAAAAAAAACACGTGAAAATTAAAAGTCGTATTTTACACAACAGAATCTGTCCCAAGGAGTTCTTTGTCTGAGACTCTGTCACTAAAGATGACCCTTCACGAGATTTTTGTTACGGACCCTCTCTTATTTCCCTTACCCTAACCTGTCTACCTTCGTGACTTCTACACAAGTAATATTCTCTCTAGAGTCGATCAGGGTAAACCTCAACCCTACCAGTAAATCTTATAAGGACTCACTCCGTTTCTCCAACCTATAAACACCGGGATTTAGGTAGATAGTAACTTATACAGAGGGTGAATGGGTGACGTTCCGAGATATTAGAACCCGTGCCTTCGAGGATAGAAGATTCCTTTTGAAGACTCTTCCGAATTTACCACTAAACAATCGTCTATTGTGATGTTGTTACTCTCTTTACGTGCGAAGTAAACATTAAGTACTGAAACCCGCTGTGTAGTGTCGTAGGTGATATCATCAGTCAACGGGAACAACTTCGTATTTAATTGATTTACAAAATATGGATCAATACGTAGAACCATCACTGTCTTGGGTCGATGATTGGAAAAATTATCAAAATAACTCCACATCGACCGTATGTTATTTGGAATGGTACAAATTTATTAGGTTAAACTGTTCACAAATATCCACATATGTGGTCATTTTAGTACCGGTGTTAGTTCTGGTACTTGTATTGGTAATGGAAGTATTCGGAAAATCATTAGGGAGGGAGGACGGGACGGAGGTGGGGTCCTTTAGTGACTAGACCACAGACTGTGATATCTAGTCAAACGTAAAAGATCTAACAATATTTTTATCTTAGTATCTTATGTATGGAAAATAAAAAACCAGAGGTGAGTGATTGAGAGTGAACACCGATTATACTAACGATACACTCACGTATGTAATTTATTCCGTTATTTTTGTAAGGTCAGATTAAGACTATGATCAGGAACCTGGACGCAATATGTAACTTGATACGGTAACACAACCCTATTCAGGAGTCCTAAGTTTACTGGGACTGACAAATCCCTCAATGACGAAAGCAACATTAGTTAGGAAAAAATATTCGAGTTAAAGCTAGTTTATGGAATTTTTACTAGACGATAAGTCCATATCTTTACCTTGTATAAAGGAGGT
The DNA here is from genome assembly GCA_006410555.1 of Capra ibex. Lineage (NCBI taxonomy): Eukaryota > Metazoa > Chordata > Mammalia > Artiodactyla > Bovidae > Capra > Capra ibex. The sequence goes on from SJYO01038709.1 coordinate 33,256,988, forward strand.
GTTAATGTCACAAGTTTAAAATATGAATAATAAATAACTTAACCGTTTTTTAAAGGAAACTCTTTTTTTGGACTTATTTGAAAAACCGGTTGGGTTATATAAATCAGGACCTTAATTTATCATGAGAGGGTCATAAGACGAGATGATGGATATGGGTCCATTTAGAGTTTGACCAAAGAACTCTAGTTATTAAAAGAAACCAGTCAGTAAGTAAATTTTTTTTGTTGTGCGGACAGACGGATAGATAGACATATTGAAGACATCCCTCTATAAACATTCAACAACAAAACTACATAACACGATAATTCGTACTCTATTTCTTGATGTTTGATTTCATAAAATATTTTAGTAGAATTTAACTGGTCTAGTCATCGTGGTAGTGAAATTATTTTTTTTTTTTCACATGAAATTAATCTGAAGTGTCAAGGTACTCCTGTGGTGGTAATAAAGAGTACTCGGGGAGTCCGTTTTCGTAAATAACAGGAGAGAAATGAGAGTGGACATGAAATGAAAAAATATTAGACTAAAAAATTAAAACAATAATTGACAGTATTTGTAAAAGATACAACCATGTAATTATATATTAATGAAGTATACATCATCAATACGATTAAACTATGACACAATTTTAAAAAGAACATCACTTATACCTGGTAAAAATTACAAACGTTAATACATATTATAAAGTCACCTGTGGAAGAAGAATTACTACGAACAATTAACTATCTCATGTCAGGGTTCGTAGTTCGGGTCCCCCTTCTGGTACAAAGAATGAGGTCGGGCAATAACGGTATCACGAACAGGTTTTGTGACGTGAGGGGATTTCCGGCTATCGTTACAGGACCACGTCTTGGAAGTAGGACACCGAATTTGTAATTCGTTACGTATAAGCTTTCATGAAAAGAAGGGAGAGTGCAGTGACACAAACTGCTGAAGAAATGTTTATAGTCCTGACCGGTCAATCTTGAAAAAACAACGACAAAAGGTCGTAGTACGAATCTAATATATCTACCACGAGAATAAAATCATTAAAGATCTTTACGAAAACCTACAACATTTAAAAGTGTAAGTTCCGTGATACTTTGTAAGAGGAAGAGTACTGGAGTATAAAGGTATATAAAGAGACACAGGTAAGGAACCGAAACGGTAATACCACCGTGGTCTTACTAGACATATCGTGTTATTCACTTTCACTTCAGCGAGTCACCACAGGCTGAGAAACGCTGGGGCACCTGACATCGGATAGTCCGAGAAGGTAGGTACCCTAAAAGGTCCGTTCTCACGACCTCACCTAACGGTAAAGGAAGAGGTCCCATAGAAGGGCTGGGTCCTTAGCTTGGGCCCAGAGGACGTAACGTCCGTCTACGAAATGGCAGACTCGGTGGTCCCTTCGCCCAGATAACATATCGTGTTATTACCCTCGATTTTTTTATATATAAAGGTGAAGTCGGACACTCAAGGGACGTGAACTTAAGGAGTAAAATCGTAAATGAGACAAGACATCTGAAGGAAAAGTTGACAAAAACACAGAAGTGAACGAAAAGTAAGAAGAAATGTAGTTAGAGTTCAGTTATCTAAGGAATATTCTCTAGACGGAGGTGGGCGGGGGACAGATAAAACTGTCCAATTAGAAAGATTTCCTCGTTCAGGACCCGAGTGTAAGGGGTCGTGTCTTGGGAAACTGCCAAGAGATAACTACTAGAATCAAAGTTTGGCCACCGGCGACCTCTGTTCTCTCGACCTCCTAAACGAAACGAACCAACAAAAGAAACCGGACGCCCCTCGAAATTTTTCGTGATTTTGTCCCGTCTCCAACTTGACCAGCTGTGTTAGTCAAATCCTGAATACCGGAATATGGAACATGTCGAAATGTTAAAATACACAGGGTTTACAGGGACTTCCGTAAACTAAAATATTGGGGGATCGGGTCTCCGATTGTAGTTTTTAAGTATCGGACCGTTAGTGTCGGGATTGAATCAAAGAGACTGAACGTTAAGGTGTATGGAGATGTCTTTTGACTTGAATAAAAATAGATCATTATCTACCCGAATCATTACACGAATTAGTGAGTCAACACAGACTGAGAAACACTGGTATACCTGACGTCGGGTGGTCTGAGGAGACAGGTACCTTAAGAGGTCCCTTCTTATGACCTCACCCAACGGTACGGGAGGAGGTCCCCTAGAAGGACTGGGGTGTTAGCTTGTGCTCAGAGGGAGAAACATCCGTCTTAGAAATGTAGACTCGGTGACCCCTTTGGGTAAAAATATATTTTACGGGAATTAGACTTCTGTGCAGAAACCTTATCTTGATGTGTATATGTTTAAGAGAAGTGAATTTTGGTGATCCTTCGAAACCAATATTCTTGGACTTTCTTAGGTAACACAATTCTCTTTACCCTAGACAACCCTTCGGTGGTATATCGAGTGTCTTTACTTTCCCCCTTTTTTACCGTCGGTGTCGGGTCCGTCCTGTCGTAACTCTTGAGTCTCGAGTTCTTTCAGGGACGGTAGTTTTACCGAATCGAGATTTGAGAGGACAGGGACAAAGAGAGTTGAGACCTAAGTCACAACTTAGATTAACAGAGTGGAGAAATATTTCAAACGTCTGACGTCACTAATTTTCAGGGAGACTCTAGTACACCCTACTCCCTTCTAATTAAAAGAGGTTTCCTTTTCGTCCCATGGTTATTGGTTTTTTACTTTACAAATCAGTCTCGTTAATTGCTATCGTCGGTGTTTTTTTAGGAATTAAGAGTTACTGCATTTACATTAAAAAAAAAAAAAACGAATATACAGACTACATTTACACCCAGACCGAGTCAGAGAACACCCCCAGTACCAGGAAAGGGAGTCAGGGTCATGTGTATTATAAAACAAACGGAGGAGACTCTCAGAGACCGTCCAGACTTTAAACTAAAATTTGTGTTAACACGGGGAGGAAGGTAGAACAACCCCAAAGAAGAAACGGGAATCTACACCCCATAGAAAAAAACCACCCTAGGTTGTAAGAGGACAACTACTCAGTCGTCGGTCAAGGTTAGGACCACAAGAGGGTCCTCTTCTACTCACGTACTGGAAGGTGAAGTGGTAAAACGGTTGTTGTACATTGAGAAGAGGTGCACCCTTGAGTCCTTAGATCTGACAAATGTTGCGACCAAGACGGTGGAGTGATACATCTGAAGTCCCCGTAACAGTCTCCTCTTGACTTCTGACCCGTGACTAATAATTCACGGAGTGTGTCCTTTGTCATATAGTGAAAGAGTGTCAGGGTAAAGAGTTTAAAATTGGTATAAACAGGGTTTTGTTGGAGTTTTCTCATACCCTTGATGATACCTTATGACCCTTTAAGTCACTCGTGATTAAAAGAGGTCTTTCTTCCCTATAATCTGTAAATTTATCACACACACACATATATATAAATTTATTATATATAATTTACGTATAAACTTATTGTAAATTTATATGGAACAAATTTACATATGATATTATATATTTAAATAATTATATATATATAAAGTAATTTACTACGAAGTCACTTAATGAGTCCATGGGAAAGAGTCCATGGGAGTCGATGGGAAAGATAGTTCCGTAGGAACTAGTTGACTAGTCCTCTGTTCATAGATTAAAGAGACGAGTAAACCTCATAACGTAAGGTACATAAATATGACTAAGGATAGTATTATTAAATATCAATAAGAAATAACATATTTAACATAGGATACGAGAATCCCCCGTTACTAGTTCTCATAATTAAATCACACAGAGGAGTATCGTAGCTTTCGCATCATCTCAAAGTCACATACTAGAAACTCTGTTCTCATCGTCATAGACGAAATTTTGACACAGGTTTCATGTACCACCTAAAAGTTACTTTTATAACTACTCAAAAACTTCGCATCTCGATTAAAGAATGTTGTAAAGTACAATGAGATCTAAAATAAATGGAACATAAGTAGTATTTATATTTAAATTATGTTATTATATTTTAGGATAATTTAATGAAAGTTCATTTATTTTGTAGTGTTATGAGATATATAAATGTCTTTTCATGTATAAAATATAATAAATACAAACTATATACATCAGTATCTCTTGGTTCTCGTGACGGTATTTATTGTGTTTTATCCGATAAGTGCAATCTTACGTAAAATATCTTCTATAAAAATTAACCTTTTCAATCGTACCTAAATATAACTTACTCTTGTTAAGGAGTTTTATTGTCATATAGTGTGAGAACCCACTCTAGACTTCTATGGTCAGTAACTTACTATACCTACCCATCTTAAACTTATCAAAATTAAAATTACTTCCTAAAGGACACTGTAAAATTCTCGGGCTTTAATTAAAAAAGATAATTCATTATCTCTAAAATTTCGATTCGTCTTCGAAGTAACCGTTTTGTCTACTCTAAATGATCCAATAGAATTCACATAGGATTTAGGAGAAATTATAATACCTATTCTATATATAGGAAAATCAAAGGTCGGTGAAGACGGATATGACTAAATTTTATTTGAGAAGAAATATAGATTATATGGTACATTCACGTGTTAAACATCGTGTCACTTTATTAAGGTAACTTAATAAAACGGAGAAACCATGGACTCTAGTAAAATACTTAGTAAATAAAAAGATAAATACATTCAACATGAGAAAGTTTCAGAATGGACACCGATACAAGTTTTGTCACTTTTCCCTATAAGATGAGATCAGGAATCGTAAGGTCCCCTTCGCATAAATGTCAGTATGTATCGTGCACCTAAAATATATAAAATGTCAACTTCGTAAACCTCCGGTTTAATAAAGTGTCAATATGCCCAGTCGGAGAACTTTTGAGTCCACTAAAGAGTAAACTTCGTCATAGGGATTAGAATAAAAGTCAGTTTATTCCGTCACATTTTATAACGGAACTATACCTTTTGACTACGGACTAAAAAGGTAGATTATATCTGACTACGTTAAGTCATTAAGACACTACTCTTTCGTTCTAAATGGACCTTGTTAACTCAGAGTTATAATTATAACCTGATTGAAGTAACTCTTATACTGGATACATACCGTAAGATAGGAACCAAAGAGTAGAAATCCGACTCTTATTGTAGGAGAGAGACAGAGGTATACATTTTCTAGAAAATTGAGAAATTTTTGGTATACATGAGACACTTCGGTTCCTTAGCCATCGCGACAAAAGACATCGTGCTCAGTTGTGTAAAAAGATAGTTCTCGGTCCATCATTTATCAAGTCCGAAACATGCAGGACACCAGAAACAGTGTTGATAAGTTCAGATGGAATAAACACGTTTGTGATGGTATCTGTTATGTATTTACTTATCCACACTAACATAAGATTATTTTGAAAGAAAAATTTTTAGTCGGGGGAGGACTCTGTTTATTTGTATCTTAATGGTATAATGGGTCAATAAGGTGAAGACTTATATATGGGGTTTTGTGACTTTCGACCTTGAGTCCGTCCATAAACATATGGGTACAAAGATCCTCGTAATAAGTGTTATTTGTTCTCCATCTTTGTTGGGTTTACGGGTGACTATATTGACTTACGTATTTGTTTCACACCACATAGGTATGTCACATTATGATGAGTCGAAATTTTTTCTTACTCTAAAACTATGTACAATGGTGCACCTACTTCTCACTTCTGTAATCCGAGTCACTTTTTTCTGTTTCTGTTTTCCTTTTTATGACACACTGAGGTGTATATATTCCATGGATCTATCAGTTTAAGTACTTCTTTCACCTTACCACCAATGGTCCCCGATCTCCATCTATCCTTACCCCTTAAGAAATTACCCATCCCTCAAGGTCTAATCTTCCTACTTTACAAGATCTTTACCTATCACCACTATCAATGTGTCGTCACACTTATACCTGAAGGGGTCACCGAGTCGTCATTTTTGTAGACGGACGTTACGTCCTCTACGTTCAAGATAGGGACCCATTCCTTCTAGGGGACCTCCTCCTTTACCGTTGGGTAAGGTCATGACAACGGACCCTTTAGGGCACCTATCTCCTCGGACCGTCCAATATGAGGTACCCCAACTTTTTGTCAGTCTGTACTGACCTACGGATTTGTTGTAGTTACACTTATATGAATCACGGTGACTCAAGATGTGAATTTTTGTCATTTTTACGATTTACAATACAAACCATCTATAAGAGTGTGTGTTTTTTTTCAAGTACCTGGATTTGACGACTAGGGGTAGATATTAACATACTTACTCGTTATATACCTTCTATGTATACTCTCAGTATCTGTATCTTTACGATAAAATTTAATACACTCACCTATGTTATTGGAGTCATCTCTCATACCGGTCTTCTCTTCTACCCAGTCCTGTTTCAGTACTCCTTCACGTTGTACTTTTGTTTATCGGTGACTCTTTCCTTCTTTTGGTCCTCTATGAAAGTCTCTCTTCGGTCACCCGTCGTCACCAGGTGACATATTCAAATTCCGTAGTCACTATGACGAGTAGTCACGACTGCTGGGTAACCTTCACTGACTGGTACACAACTAATACTTATGTCACGGGAGAATACAGAGGATAAAACGAATTACAAATTAATGTTAGTACAGGTATCAATGTTATATTCTCTCAATCTTAATATATGAATTCTCTTCGTAAGACACAGTCTCCTTTATCCTTACATCCTTTAAGGAAAACAGTAAATACCTACCTATATATTATTCGTCCTCCTTTTATTTTGACCAATTTGATCTGTTCATTTCAAATTATCCTTACTTTCTTTTATAACGAATGATTCCTTACATTCTTTGAATTTTGTTATAATCGAGCTTTCTCTCACTCCTTTCGGTGTAAACGGTAAAATAATATACGGATATCTCATCTGTATTTTGTGTATATTAGTAAAACTCTCGCCTATCATCTAACACTCGTCTTCTCTTTCGTCTTAAAATTTTGATTGTATATAAATTTACAATTTTTGTGGTGAAGGTTATAAAGGTGACTCTACATAAGTTATTTTTACGAGATGTCACTCATGATATATACACCTCAAGGACATTTAGGAGGTCTATTTTCCAAGATATCTTGATATTTTTATAATATTAATAATGACGACAATAGTCTTTTTATTTATGTACAAAAGGTTCTTGATCTATTCCTCGACTAAAGTAGTAAGATCCTTTTACGAACCCGTGACTTACCAAGGTTTGTGAAAAGTACATTTTTTTTTACTGTGACATATGTCTTATCAAATACTTCTCTTGATTTCTTAAAACCGTAACGAGGTCTTAACGTTCGAAATTCTTCTGTCATCCGTAACGACCTACTATCGTCGATACAGTCGTGGAGACTGATACCTGGAATAGTCCTATAGGACCGAGGGTAAGGTCTTATAAACCCACAAATTAGACACCTGGTTTCTGTTCTTGTCTTTGTGTTTCCTTAAAACAGATTTTCATCGGAAGTCAAACACACCTCATAATTGTCCTGTTTTAGTTCAAATATAACTATCAAACAGATCCTTATTCACTTACAGTCTGTGTCAGTTCTTGAATCGAAACCTTAATCTGACTGGACTCAAACTTAGAATCGAGGTGGTTAGGGACTGACATACTTAAAAACGGTTCAAAATGGACTCAGAGTCAAGTGAGTAATCAGTTTATTCCTATTAATTCCATAGTTAAACTGGAAACAACCGTTACAAAACTCTAAGAGTAGTCATACAAGACCAGAAGAGAAGTTCGTAGAAAGGAGAAACCAGTAAAGTTCCAAGAAACTTTAATACTTGTCGTCGAGTATAAGTGGTTTCTTATACCCCTCGGTAACTGAGTTTCCTTGAAAAATCACCCTATAAACTACTCGAAGACTACATTAAAGAATACGAAGTTTACATTCTCATCCAAAATTCTGTGATCCCTTGACACAACGTTTCGAGATAAAGTATCTCAACTCGTGTTGGTTTTAGTTGAACTACAGTTGTTTTGTATAAAAAATGATAACATCCCGAAGAGAACACCGAACCGACCATTTCTTAAACGGACACACACCCTCTGGACCCAAGTCAGGGACCCAACCCTTCTAGGGGACCTCTTCCCTTACCGATAGGTAAGGTCATAAGACCGGACCTCTTAGGCAGTGTTTCACAGTCTGTACTGACTCGTTGAAAGTGACAGTTTATATTCCTTACAAATTACGGAACGATCTTTACCCTAAACATTTCAAAATGTATGTATATGTGTGTGTGTAAATAAATGTATATATATATATATATATATATATATGTTAAACTATGTATATTAATAATACCTTACACTTGTACTCTTATTAACCCTTAAAGAAGACCCGATCTTATTAAAGGTATATTCTTAACTCGGGAATAGGATTTTTCTATAAAAACTTTGAATGAATAAAAAAGAAATCAAATTATCAAAATGATAGGATGTCAGAACCAGGGATATGTATTTTTAATATATTCTAGAGTGATAAAAGTATCACTAATCGTACAGTCGTATAAAATTTTGTTATGGACATGGAAATAAAAATAGTAAAAGTATGAATTTTAGATCAGACTGTTGAGGTCTTTTCGTTTCAATATATACTAGTAAATATTATTTTCAGTGTAACTTAATAAGGACTATTAAGTAAACCTTATCACCTCATGTCATATGTCAAATTAATCATTAATTAATATACCAATGATTGAGTGTAAAATAACTCTTGGGTCTTTAAACGTTAATAATCAGAATATAAACATTACTCGAGAAATGAATGAAAGACGAGAATATAAAAAACCGTATCACGGTGTTAATTAATCATAGTATTATATTTGTCCGATATTTCACCCGTAGACCCACGAATCTACACATCGTTCACTATGAAATTAATATTAAACTCAGATTAACAACAGTTTATTTTAAAATTAAAGAGTCAGATCTTTAATTTTATCTATTCACTTGTTAAGTGATATTCTTATATTATATCAAATTCTGATTTATTAACTTTAGTGGTGTATTGAAGTCTTCAAAATAAATTGTTTTCAACATTACAAAATTACTTATAATTATAACGTAAAAATAATAAAAAGTAGTGTTTTATATTCCGTGTAAATTCTTTTCATAATAAAGTAATTTATAGTCTAAAATGTTAATTAAGTATTTATAACGACATGCACTCGTAAACATCCCTTAGGTATTACCTAGACGTCTAAACCCCAATAAAATATGGTTATTATAGGAAGAGAATAACCATAAAATAAAATACGGATATTATAGGAATACTTGTTTCGATCACCTCCACTATCTTAGAGTCGACTCGATAAAGTTTAGGATTTTCTACTACGATACTTTCACGACGTGAGTCATACGGTCGTTTAAACCTTTTGAGTCGTCACCGGTGTCCTGACCTGTTCCAGTCAAAAGTAAAGTTAGGGTTTCTTTCCGTTACGGTTTTTACAAGTTTAATGACGTGTTAACGCGAGTAGAGTGTACGGTCGTTTTATTACGAGTTTTAAGAGGTTCGGTCCGAAGTTGTCATGTACTTGTTTCTTGAAGTTCTATAAGTTTGACCTAAAATTTTTCCGTCTCCTTGATCTCTAGTTGTCTCCGGTTGTAGACAACCCAGTACCCCCGAAGGGACTATCGAGTCAACCATTTCTTAGACGGAAGGTACGTCCTCTAGGGCCAAGTTAAGGACCCAGTCCTTCTAGGTGACCTCTTCCCTATCCGATGGGTGAGTCCATAAGATCCCGAAGTGAACACCGAGTCGACTATTTCTTAGACGGACGTTACACCCTCTGGACCTAAACTACGGACCCAACCCTTCTAGGGACCCTCTTCCCTTTTCGATGTGTGAGGTCATAAGACCGGACCTCTTTAGGTACCTGACATATCAGGTACGCCACCGTTTCTCAGTCTGTACTGACTCGTTGAAAGTGAAATTGATTTCTTCATTTTCAACCTAGTGTCTCTTTCGTTCTCTTAATGTCTTTTTGTAGATGAAGACGAAATAACTGATATGGTTTCGGAAACTGACACACTTAGTGTTGTTTGACACCTTTTATCAAGTTCTCTACCCTTATGGTTTGATGGACTGAACGGAGGACTCTTTAGGTATACGTCCAGTTCTTCGGTGTCAATCTTGACTTGTACCCTGTTACCTGACTAAGGTTTAACCCTTTCCTCATTCTGTTCCGACATATAACAGTGGGACGAATAAATTGAATATACGTCTCATGTAGCACGTTTTACGGTCCGATCTACTTAGTGTTCGACCTAGTTCTAACGGTCCTCTTTAAGGTTATTGGAGTCTATAAGTCTATTGTGGTGGGGATACTGTCTTTGGTTTCTCCTTCATTTCTCGGAGAACTACTTTCACTTTCTCCTCTTACTTTTTCGACCGAATTTTGAGTTGTAAGTTTTTTTGCTTCTAGTACATTAGACCAGGGTAGTGAAGTACCGTTTATCTACCCCTTTGTTACTTTTGTCACTGTCTGAAATAAAAGAACCCGAGGTTTTAGTGATGTCTACCACTGACGTCGGTACTTTAATTTTATGTGAACGAGGTACCTTCTTTTCGATCTGTCGTATAATTTTACGTCTCTGTAATGAAACGACTGTTTTCAGGCAGAGAAGTTTCGATACCAAAAAGGTCATCAGTATATACCTACACTCTCAACTTGGTATTTCTTTCGACTCGCGACTTCTTAACTACGAATTTGACACCACAACCTCTTCTGAGAACTCTCAGGGAACCTGACGTTCCTCTAGTTTGGTCAGTTAGAATTTTCTTTAGTCAGGACTTATAAGTAACCTTCCTGACTACAACTTCGACTTCTAGGCCATGAGACCGGTGGACTACGTTTCTTGACTAAGGAATCTTTTCTGGGACTACGACCCGTTCTAACTTCCGTCCTCCTCTTCCTCTACTGTCTCCTACACTATCAACCTACCGTAGTGATTGAGTTACCTGTATTCAAACTCGTTCGAAGTCCTCAACCAATACCTGTCCCTTCGGACCGCACGACGTCAGGTACCCTAGCGTTTCTCAACCTGTACTGACTCGTTGACTTTACTTGACTTATAGGAAGAGATTGAAGAAGTTTCGTAATAACAAAGTAAAAGGTACGGTGTTAACAAAGACGTTACTTTGTCAACTTTATTAATTATACTGTAGAAAGAACAGTATTTTGGGCGTTGAGTAACACCACTACTAATACCTTCACTTTCTAATATTTTATAAACGGAATTTAATTATAGAAGTATAAACGTTCGAACCGTCAAAAGAAGAAGACAGAGACTGGACGTGTGACTTTTGGACGGTCTTGACTAGTAAGAATCTGAGAAGTAAGTAAGTTGTTTAACATAACACTAGGGCGATATTAAGATTATGACACAAATTACTGAACTTCATATGTCGACTTATTTTATACCCGGGACTAGAGTTTTTAAAATCTCTCCCTTATTACTAGTTGAGGTAAAATTACGTCTCACTACTCGGGAACCCCACCTCAGACATAACCCTCGTCACCCGTATGTTACCACCCCTCCCCCTCACCCCAAGTGGATTGGGTTGGACTCCCGGCGTCAGTCCTTTCTTGTCCTTTCTAGAACTTGACTTAAGATTTTATTGATTCTCCCTAATTAGTTTAAATTTTTTTTTTCCAATCGTTTTTTCGTGACAGTATATAATTCTTGTTTTAGTACTCGTTTGAATGGGTAATAGAATAATCGAAAGATAATTCTTGTTCAGTAATTTAACGGTAATTCTAAAAGACGTAGGGGTCTTAGACGGTAGTATAGACCTGGTCATAAGTTATTGACTTTATAAATTACTGATTCAAAAAAACGTAAGTGACAGTGATGAGATATGAGATAAAGTCTCTCGTTAAGGTCCGTGTACGACTTCATAAAATTACATTTTATCATACTACATACTTAAAAAGAAACTGTTTGGATGTTTTTTGAATATATATATTCGTCATCCTCTTCCACTTTGTTCTTCCGTTTTATGACTATTAATAACTTCAACTCACTGTCTATGTACCCTCAGTACTAGAACAATAAAAATGTAAATGTATAGAAACTTTTACAAGTATTATATTTTGTTTCGATATCTCATGTTGAATAAAAAAAAGAAACCGTCACCAAAAATTTACATCGAGTTGTTAATTTAAATATAATTGACTCCCTTAGATGTTTTTTAGTTTATGAGACTAAAACAACCAGATCTCACCCCGGACGGACTTATATCGATTTAACACATACGTACACACACACACAAAACACACTTTAATCGAGGGATCGACCAAGAGATCACGTATCTTTTTCAATTGCTCAAGACCTAGACGTTAAAGTTATGGACGCTAATCCACCACAATTAATACTCAGTATTAAACTGAACATCTCATAATTGTTTTGATCTAGAGAGTACCATACTAAAAGAGACTCAGGAAAGATGCTGAAAAAAAGTTTTTTTTTATCATATATTTTGATTATATAAGTTTCTTATTCGTTTCAATTACTTAATTCCACATCCGTGACCATTCGTGGAAGAAAGAGAATGTGTACCTCGATCTGATTACAAATTTAAGTGAGGCACCACATGATGTCTACCGAGTATCATCGAACGATCTCGGTCAGTAATTTGAAAGTCTTTGAAAACCTGGTAACAATTTATATTGACAGTGACTATTAATTTAATATAATTGTATGTAATTTAATATAATGTTTGTTTCCTTTATCTGCGAGTTTAGAGTCGTAACGGATTAATAAAATGATGGAAAATGAAATTAGAGACTAAAACTATGGTAAATACAGATAACATAGACTTACCACCTGATATATTACCATGTGATGGTCGAGGTACAAATGACCGCGTTACTACTATCGAACTCTATTTTAAGTTACCCATTGATATGAGTCGTGAGACATTACCACATATACTCTCTTTTTAGATTTTTTTTTCTTACCTATACATACACACACATATATATGTAGGTCACATATAGGTCACACACACACACATATACGCACACACACACACACACACACACACACTTTCACTTTCAGCGAGTCATGACAGGTTGGGAAACACTAGGGTACCTGAGATGTCAGGTACTTTAAGAGGTCCGGTCTTATGACCTACCCATCGGAAAGGGAAGAGGTCCCCTAGAAGGACTAGGTCCCTAGCTTGAGTCCAGAGGGCGTAATGTCCGCCTAAGAAATGGTCGACTCGTTTTTCCCTTCGTATTGACTGATTGAAACAATATATGAACTTTGATTCTGTTGTAACATTTGTTGAGATGAAGGATATTTTTAAATATGTGTGTGTGTGTGTGTGTGTGTATATTACCCTCATAAGTTTATTTAGGGGTGGGTGAAGGTCCTCTCGACAATCTGTAAATGGTCGTGTGGTGACTGAATTGTAGAATACTAAAAAAAGAGAATAGACATTCTAGAACTGGTTATTTATGTATGGAACACAAAAATTTTGAACGAAAATCAATAGTCAAACATCACAGTATACACTTTGGTCGAAGACCTGATTAATTGAAAGAAAAAAATTAAATTTAAATAAATAAAATTAACCTCCGATTAATGAAACGTTATAACATAACCAAAACGGTATGTCGCTGTACTTAGGCGATGCCCAAATGTGCACAAGGGGTAGGACTTGGGGGGAGGGTCGAGGGAGGGGTATGGTAGGGAGACCCTGTAGGGTCACGTGGTAACCGTAAATTAGTTCGTTTACGAACGGTCTCAAAATAGGTGGACTCATAAATAAAAGTATACATATGAGATTTCTCTTTCTTTCATAAAAAAAAGTAAGAAATAAAAGTAAGAATGGATTTCTAGTATATTAAAGTAGGGTACACACAAAGAAACCAATTGATTTTAGAATGAATCAATCGAAAGTATTATACGTATAGGGAAAGACCGATTTAAGTTGTTAAATTTTAGGGCTGACAACGGATTCTTATCAAAGTTCCAATGTCTAATCGTAATTCTTTAAAACTTTTTCTTTTCAATATCACACTATGGTGAAGTTTTACAACTAGATACAAGTGAAATACTAAAAATTTTACATCTTTTACTTCGAATTTCTATTTTACTGTTTTCAAATGGGTTCTAGGGTAACAATCAACCGTCGTTACGTTACTAATAGTAGGTTCATAACACTAAGTAAAAGATGGAAGTAAAGATTCCCTGATAAACAAAAGTCCTTAAAAATACAAAAACGGATAGATAAGGTATGGTCTTTCCTTATAGTGTTGTTTTTAAGAAAAGAACGTTGAGGCAGAAGTGGAGTCCCTGTGTATTGTTAAAATACACACACACGGACACGCACACACACACACGTACGTGTAAATGTGTATAATATGGATAGGGTCACAAAATTGATTTATTCTAACGATAAGAAACGATGCTCTATTAGACTGAGGGTTCTTTGTTGTACTCATTAGTCTAGGATCGTAGGACTCCGTTTAAATCGGTTCTACAAAGTACTCTACAATGTTCCACGTATCCGCGTACAAAATACAAACAAATAAATAAACCCCCTGTTTTTCGTGATTCTCATGATTTATTTTGTTCATTGTAAGAGAGACATAATCTATTTACTACGATAAAGGGAAAATTTCGAAGGTAAAAAATTTCTTTCGTTTTTCTATGTATCATTGAACAATACTTCAATTTACAATTTTCTAGGATTCCCTTAGGACAATTTTCACTATAGAGACCTATATTTCGGGCACGTCCTATTGGTACAGTCGGAATAAAGATCGTACTAACAACATATATTATTCCGGAAATTCCAAACTCCCTTCCCCACTATTACTCGGACCATGAATGGAACACCAGCTTTGACGAGGAAGACTCAACTAATAGCACGTTGAAACCCACAATCGAAATGTCTTGACACCTGGGGATCTCACGACACCGTATAGTGGATTCAGTGTAATAGTCTAAAGCAAGGGTTCTCTTGACCTAAATTATACCTTAACTTCATTATACGTCGGTTAGATCACTTCACTTTCAGCGAGTCAGTACAGACTGGGAAACGTTGGGGTACCTAATATGTCATTTACCTTAAGAGGTCCGGTCTTAGATCTCACCCATCGACAAGGGAAGAGGTCCCCTAGAAGCACTGGGTCCCTAGTTTGGGTCCAGAGGGAGTAACGTCCACCTAAGAAATGGTCGACTCGGTGGTCTCTTAGGGTTCTTATGACTTCACCCATCGGATAGGGAAGAGGTCCCCTAGAAGGGTTGGGTCCTTAACTTGGTCCCAGAGGACGTAACGTCCACCTAAGAAATGGTTGACTCGATGGTCCCTTCGAGACCGGTCAGATTCATTCATATAAATAGTTTCTTCAAATCAATCCTTAGTCCAGTCCTTTCCTTCAGGTAAAATACCTAACCTTTTATCGAACTTACTAGAACCCAGAAAGACTTTCCCCACACCATCACATAGATAAAGATCACTAGACATATTTTGTCCGAGAAAACTCTATGTGGACAGAGTGTTGTCTTAAAGGTGACTTTCGATATTACATAACCAAGTACATAATCCGTCTACACAATACTTTCTCGGGTGTCGACCTCAGACAACATTTCTTTGTCACGGTTTGGTAGTAATCTCTAAAGACTAGACTCACCGTAAGAGTAGGTCAGGTTTTTATATTGTTTCTTTTTTACACTGGAGTTTTCCTATGTAAAATATGTCAATATGTCTTTTACGATTACAGGTGTCCTTGTCTTTACATTTAGTCCCTTACCCCGTTTTCAGTGACGGTCCGAATAGAAACTTCGTGTTTTGTTGTCACCGTTGGTCCGTAACCCTACGAGACCCCAGTCACCCTGATTTTAACGAAGTTTGTTCCACACCTTAACCTCTGTACAAGTCACAAGTGTCGGTTTCAGACCAACCGTCGAGGAGATAAGGACTTTCTTTGGACATGTCCCCTCCCCCCCAACGACGAAATCCGACGTCGGACCTCGATATCGAATGTCTTTCGATACCCGGTTGTCTCCGGATTCTCATTACTACCTCCGAATATTGATTCTCACCACAGTTCCGACAAGAGAGTGAACTACTTACCTGACCTTAATCGGAGTTAGTGTAACGTCGCACCTTTGAAAGTTGGAGTCTTTCCGACGTGCCTCGTGTCTCCCACTTCAGCTCCGTTGATGTTCTATGATGGAACCTTGTCTACTCCCTTCTCTTAATCTATGTCCCAAGTGGTACTTGGAGTCACTTTTCCCTGTCAACTGTACTTATTATACGTGGTAATAATAAAAACAAGATAAATGACTCACTTCACACTTACACTAACAGGGTCGTCAGGTTAGACACGACGAATTCCATTCCCTAGTACGAGTTATAAATATCAAACCTGACCCAAAACGAACTCGTGTTTTATCCGACATCACTAAAAGGGACACTACTTAGTACGAGAGGTAAATGTTTGTATAAAAATTTGTTAGACTACTTTATCTTCTACATTTTAACGGTTTTTGTTCTTTGACTCAACTTTTGTACAATAAAGTAGAGGTTTAAGAAGACTCTAGTGGGATTTCCTTAATTTTTTTGTACGTCAACGTTTTAGAGTTTCTTTCTCCTCTGTAGACGTTTCTGTATAGATCAGACATTTCTTCCTTTAATTCTGTTCCTAAGGTCTAACAAGACACCCTGGTTTCTTTCTGAGGACTTAACTTCCGTAATCCATAAAATGTCCCACCACTATCAGAACTCACCCCGACCTTTACTTGCCAAACAAAACTTCGGGGATTTTCCTCGTTCATTCATCTACAGTCTAGAGGTCGAGTCCTCATCTGTCTGTGATTAGGATAGGGTAGGATAGTCCGTACTCGTTCATCACACGAGAGACCACTCTGACTTTCTCCTTTTTGAGAGTTGTACATGTGTTATCCTAGTCAACTACCTTCCTGACTTGGTAGTGTGACTTACATCCCCTACTTCAATTCCAGTTATACAAATTACCATTCAGATGGTCTGAGAGGAGAGGGAGGACCGATAATCCAAAGATACGAGACTCGTCTTCTAATATTTAAAAAGAAGTCTCTTGGACCAGTAGTATTCTGTTTTCTAGATGTCGATTATTATATAATACTAGGTGTTACTTTATTGTCTTAGGAATGGACCAATGGGATATAACTTCGGACGGGGTGTATAAGTGTCTCCCGAAGGTTATTTGTAAATTCATGAAGTTAAAATTCTCTATTGGTTCCTAAATGTCTATAACTTTCGGAGATTGTTGTTGTTGTTTTCTGACTTCGTTGGTATTTTTTCGTCAGTATAATCGTTTTTTTTATTATTTATTGTTATATTTATTTAGTTCTTTGAGACTTCTCTATATTCTATGTCTAGAATTCTTTTATACAATTTGTATCGATGTCAATAATGGAGTCTCACTCTAATCAATGACATACATATTCTCTTATATCTTTTTATATAACGTCTCTTTCTTATTAATAATAATACACTAAATATAAATTTAATTTTAAAATTATCGTCAAAATTTCGTCACCTTTATAAAACATACTATGATATTATCACCTACGTACAGTATAAACAGGTTTACGTACCTTATATGGTGTAGTTCTCACTTGTGATTTGACACTTGAACCCCATAATGGACAGTTATAATTCAAGTAGTCAACAGTGTCTATATTATGAGACTATGACATAGAAATATTACCATCTTGAGACACAACAGTCCTCTTCTATCTCCCATATCCCATTAAGTAACATGAAAGACGAGTTAAAACGGTACTTATATTTTGAAGGGATTCTTTAATTCATATTATTTTTAATTTATCGTCTTTATTTTCAAGTTGTTTTCTCCATTTTCTATTTAAACTTCTTGAGAAGTTATTTTATTATATTTGTGTGTTTCTTTACATTTTACTCTTTCTTTTATGGTCTTAGAATCTTCTACTATAATCCAGTCACCAAAAATTGACCTTCACTAAAACAAGAGGTCTTTTGTTAACAGTCACAGACTTCTATTACAACAAATAATGTGTAGTCCCTCCCCTACCATGAACATAGAATATTTGGACTTGACCTTCTTACAATGACCTAGAAGTCGTTATGTGTCATGTCGGTGTTTGTCGTTATTAACAGGTTGGGTTTTATAGCCCAAAACAACTTTTTAGAATTAGATCCATCAGTTTATCGGTTTATTAGTTTTAATGTCTGTTTTATTCTTACCTTTGATACCTCTCCTTTAATAGTTTCTACACTATTTTATTTACAAAAATCTTTACTTCTTTTACTCGAAGGTCTAAATTTCCTGTATGACTTATCGGTTCTAATTGTATTTTCAGGTGTGTTCCGAATAGTAGTACCTTAAAGTTTTGTTCTTCCTACTTTCCTTCAAGCTCCCAGTTTTTAGTCCTACCGAAATCTGAAAAATTACTGTCATCTCTGATCCTCTTTTACCTCATAACAGAAATTTTTTTACTCTATATTGACTGAATGTTACAAAGTTCACATGTCGTTTCACTAAATATATGCACACACACACACACGCGCGCACACACACATGCACATATCCATCTACCCATCTAGGAACAAATACATAAAATGGATATCATTAAATATAGACAATTAGGGTTTAAGTGGGAAGGGAGAGAAAGGGGAAATAATTAGTATTTAAACGAAAGAGAGACACTTAGATAAAGACAAAAAAATTATTCAAGTAAACATAGTAAAAAAAATCTAAGGTGTATCTTCACCAAAGTATACCATAAATAGAAAGAAAGAGACGGACCGAATGAAGTGAACCATACTATTAGAAATCCAGGTAGGTACGACTACGAGTCAATACAGACAGAGACGTTGGGGCACCTGACGTCGTATGGTCCGAAAGGACAGGAAGTGATAGAGGACCTCAAACGAGTTTAAGTACACGTAACTCATCCAATACGGTAGGCTGGTAGAGTGAGAGACAGTGGGGGAAGAGGAGGACGGAAGTTAGAAAGGGTCGTAGTCCCAGAAAAGGTTACTCAGTCGAGAATTTTCAAACCCCGAAGTCGTAGTCAGGAAGGTTACTTATAAGTCCCAACTAAAGGAAATCCTAACTGACCAAACTAGAGGAAAGACAAGTTCCCTGAGAATTCTCAGAAGAGGTCGTGGTGTTAAGTTTTCGTAGTCAAGAAGTCGTGAGTCGGAAGAAATACTAGGTTGAGAGTGTAGGGATGTACTGATGACCTTTTGGGTATTGAAACTGATATGTCTTGAAACAACCGTTTCACTACAGAGACGAAAAATTTATGTGTCAGATCCAAACAGTATCGAAAGGAAGGTTCCTTGTCTGTAAAAAATGAAAGTACGTCAGTGACAGGCATCACTAAACCCTTGGGTTCTTTTCTTTTAGACAGTGACGAAGGTGAAAAGGGGGAAGATAAACGGCACTTCACTACCATGGTTTACGGTACTAGAAATCTAAAAAAACAAAAGATTACAACTCGAAGTTCGCTCTAAAAAGAGAGAGGAAAAAGTAGGAGTAGTTCTCCGTGACATCAAGGAAAAGTGAAAGACGGTAATCTCACCATAGTAGACGAATAGACTCCAACCACTATAAAGAGGGTCGTTAGAACTAAGGTCGATCACTCAGTAGGTCGGAACGTAAAGAGTTCTACATTAGACGTATATGTAATTTATTCGTCCCACAGTTATATGTC
Organism: Capra ibex; assembly: GCA_006410555.1. Taxonomy (NCBI): domain Eukaryota; kingdom Metazoa; phylum Chordata; class Mammalia; order Artiodactyla; family Bovidae; genus Capra; species Capra ibex. Next base: position 33,276,677 of record SJYO01038709.1, read on the forward strand.
GGAACTACATGAGGAAAGGATTAAACCTTGGTGAGACAACAAGGTACAGGTTAAGATTGACAACGAAGAACTGGACGTATGTCTAAAGAGTCTTTCGTCCAGTCCACCAGACCATAAGGTTAGACAAATTCTTTAAAAATATCAAACAACACTATGTGTGTGAGTTTCCGAAATCACATTAGTCACTTCGTCTTCATCTACAAAAACACCTTAAGCGAACGAAAGAGGTACTAGGTCACTTACCACTGTCAAACTAGAGACTAAGGAGACGGAAAAGATTTTGGTCGAACGTGTAGACCTTCAAGAACCAAGTTTATGATAACTTCGGAGCGAACTTCCTAAAACTCGTATTAACACGATAGTACGTTTTACTCGTGTTAACATGTCATCAAACTTATAATAAACCGTAACAGGAAGAAACTCTAACCTTACTTTTGACTAGAAAAGGTCAGGAGACCGGTGACGACTCAAAACGTTTAAACGACTTTATAACTCACGTTGTGAAATCGTCGTCGTAGAAAATCCTAAAATTCAGTAAGATTCTTCTTACTTATGAGCTTTCAATTTTAGTTAAAGTAAACGGAAAACATGTTTTATTAATAAAAGTTGGTCAACAGTAAAATCTTTTTGAACCTTTTTATTCTACAAGCAAATAAAAAGTAGAGAAGAAGGTTTTAAAATTACCCATAGGAATTTCAATTTATAGATTAATTTAAAGAAGTAGGGTAAAAGTGGATATATCGAAATCTACGTACACTTCTTTTACTTTTGTACACCAGAAGATAATCCTGTCAGTTTTGACGTAAACTAACGATTAAGAAAGTGAATGATACACTTGTCACTTTTAATTAGAATAATTAATTTGAGACTTAGAATAAAGAAAGATTCATTATTGACACAATGTATTAATACTGAACTTAATCGGTATTACATTTCTCTTACGTTGATGTTACTAATCATTATTGTTTTTATTATTTGGAATACGAAGGATGGAAGAAATTAGGTCGTTAGATATCGGAAACACTGTGTAAACTTAATAAACCCTCTCAAACATTTTTAGGGTAACAAGTGTCTCTTTTGGTTTTAGAGATACTTAGTGACTTCATATGAACTACTATACGTCTCACTACGTAAATCCCACTTGATATAAACACTAACATTAACGAAACTTCACGTAGTTTTATATACCTACCTATTACCCTACTTATCTACCTATCTATTCACTATTTTATCATATCAATTTACAAGTACCATTTGAGATCCATTAAACTCATTTTTAAATTTTTTACTTTGATGGTATACTAGGTGGTAAGGCGGAAGACCAATATTTAGGTTTCTAGACTTTTACCCTGTGGTTTCTGTATTGAGATAAGCACAAAGGGTAACGTCGTAAGAAGTGTTATCGGTTCTATACCTTTGTTGACTTTTCGAGGTATTATATACACATACACATGTGAGTCGGTACAGTATGAGAAACACTGGGGTACCTGATATCGGACGTTCCGAGGAGACAGGTACCCTAAAAGGTCCGTTCTTAGGACCTCGTCGTACGGGGAAGGAAGAGGTTCACTAGAAGAGATGAGTCCCTAACTTGGGTACAGAGAGTACAAATTCCTTCCGTAACGTCCACCCAAGAAATGGTCGACTCGGTGGTCTTTTCGGGGAGTTACCATCAGATCAATTTCTTCTACAATTGCGTGTGTTGTATATATGTGTATGTGTTTCCTTACAATAAATAGGTACTCTTTCTTACCCTATGACGGTAAACATTGTTGTGTCTACCTTGAACTCCAAAAATATGATTCACTTTATTCGGTCTGTCTCTTTCTGTTTACGACGTACCATAGGGAATACATACATCAGATTATTTATTTATTCAGTTTTAGTATCTTTGTCTCACAATTTTTGACTAAAGGACCTCGACTCCTTACCGTTGTGTCTCTCAAATCTATTTCCCATGTCTGAAAGTCGATGTTCTACTTATTCTAACTCCTAGTTTACATGTTGTACCATTGAGACGACGACGACGACGACGACGACGACGACGACGACGACGACGACGACGACGACGATTCAGTGAAGTCAGTACAGGCTGAGACACGCTGGGGTATCTACCATCGGGTGGTCCGAGACGGCAGGGACCCCAAGAGGTCCTTTCTTGTGACCTCGCCCAACGGTAAAGGAAGAGGTTACGTACTTTCACTTTTCAGTTTCACTTAAGCGAGTCAGCACAGGTTGAGAATCACTGGGGTACCTGATGTCGGATGGTCCGAGGAGGCAGGTACCCTAAAAGGTCCGTTCTCATGGTCTCACCCAACGGTAACGGAAGAGGCACCATTAAGATCAACAATTGTTACATACCATATTAACTTTAAACGATTCTTTCATTATAAATTTCGAAGAGTGGTTTTTTCTTGGGGTGTTTTATACAATTGATATATTTCAATACCTACATTGATATATTTCAATTCACTCATCTACGTCCCTTAGGAAAAGGTTACTCGTTTGTTTTCGAGACTAACCTTAAGATCGAAAACGATACCAGAGTAAGACACATACTATGTAAACGTGTACAAATTTTGTCTTTCTGGTGACCATTATTACTGAGTAGAGAAGGACTGGGTTGTATTAATTGGGAGAAGGACTTCCTGTTTCATGTCATCAGTAAGAATCACACCCCGTCGATATCTGTTCATTACACAAACGAAGGAACATCTGTATATACAGAAGTCGTACCTCCCGGGACGACCGACTAACGACCCGGGCGGTTAATACGACACTGTGTAAAGGTATCGGACACTCTTTGTGTTTTGACGGTTTGATTATCAGTATCGTAATCACCCTTTAGACCTGACATAAAATGTATATACGTTTTAAAACCGTCTTTCATATCGGTCTCTTTAGCATAGTCCTAGATATATCTTTTATAAGACACACAAGAAAGAGGTTCCTAAAACAGTAAATAACATAATGTATTTAGATGTTAATAAATGATTAAAACAAGGTATACGAGAAAACGTTATTTTTGAAATCGTTATAACTGGGGGGGTTTTTTTTCAAATCCAGTGCCATGTAAGTACTTAGAAATAGTAGAACTGGTTCAAGGAAAACGGATGGATAGTAAATCGGTAAAGGAGGTACGGTCACCAGGGATTTGATCGTCGTAGTCATAGTGGACCCTTGAACAATCCTTGTTTTTAAGAATCCGGATACTATAATCCTTGAGTCTTCCATTTCGAGTCGTTAGACACAAAATTGTTCGGGAGGTCAGTTAACTACAATTAAAATCTTGGTGATCACACTCGGAAACTTGTACGACTGAGACGAAGTATATTACGGGTAGGAAGAAAGAGACTCTACGGAGACGAGTGGGCAGATCTGGGGTCAATGAGGGAAAATAAGAGTATTAAACCTCTTCCTTTACCGTTGGGTATGGTCATAAGAAAGGACTTTTTAAGGTACCTGTCTCCTCGGACCGTCCGATATCAGGTACGTCAGTGTTTTCTCAACCTGTGTTGAATCACCGATTTGTTGAGAATTCCCATCTTAAAAGGAGATATGACGGTAATAGAAAACAGAAGTAAACTTAAGAGGTTTTTCGACTACGAGTCCTTTCTTGAGGTCATGTTTGTCCCTCCCTTCATGTACCTTGTAGAATCCCTTCGCTCTGTCCTTTATCCTCCCTCGGTCATCTTTCCCAGTAAAAGTTGGGTCAATTCTGAAGACCATAGGTCTCGAATTAGGAACACTCCTTATAAACTCTCTGCCATATTTTCTATGTGGAATCTCAATAGGGTGAGCTCCCACGGTTTACTTGACCCCTTAAACATGTAGTCAAGGATACTTAGTAACGACCTCTCGGTGAAGGTCCCCACAAGTAAGGTCTCGTCAAAACCGAACGACATCCACCTGTGTTATCTGAAGACGTCGGTCTCACTCAGAAGTCCATCTCGTTAGATTCACACCCGTAAAGTTTCAACTCGGTGACATTATGAAACTTTACCTTTCCGTTCCCCTTACACGTGAACCGTTGTGACATATACAATGCCACAACCATGTACAGGAGTAATATTGTCGGTTATGTGTGTAATTTAACCCTCAAGGAGTAACCTTCATATCATAGAAAAAGTAGAAATTATGGAGGGCTTAACTTGTGACTGTTGGGGTTATAATTCGTGACTCATTTACTCATAATTTCCTTACTTAAGTACCAATTTATTTTGTACGTTTATGATATGAAGTACATGTAAATATTTCATATATCTTAAAAAATAAATATCATATACTCTATAAAATAAAGAAGTTTCAAGATAAAGAAATGTGTGACATAGTAAAAAAATTAACGAAGATAAGAAAAGAGAAGGACATGTTCAACATAAACGAACTTTCGTATCGGATGTGACTACAATGAGTTTGAAGTCTACTTTGTGGATTTTACTATCTTTTCTTTGACGAGATTAATTTATTATTCATTGGGGATGTCCAAAAAGTACACGGAAGTCCACATCCTTTCTTTTTTTAAATTACTTATATCATCAAAATACGGTTCTTATAAAGGGAGTACATGAACACGAAATTATTCTACCTTACACTTTATCGTTTTCCTCAAACTAATAATACTACTATAAATAAGTATTCAATCAGTCTATACTTTCAAAAGAACTCAATATGACCGAACTCAACCCAGTCTACAATCGAGTCACTCAAACTTTGTTTGCACAGAATGGATATACTACAATACGACCGCGACCAGACGAGGGTTTCCTGTAGGTAGGAACCCTCATCCACACCTTCCTAGGAGGTTTACAAAAATCCTGACCACCTGAGTTGATTTTACTCGTAGTACCAGTATGAGGATAATTACCTGGGGACCGTATAAACAGTACACAAACATATATGTTTTATATATACACAGACATATACACATAAGTAGTCAAGTCAAGGAAAGTCAGGGAGTCAGTACAAGTTGAGAAACGTTGGGGTACTTAGCGTCGTGCGGTCCGGAGGGACAGGTAGTAGTTGAGGGTCTCAAGTGAGTCTATACACATATGTATATGCATACATGTATGAATATGTACGTACCCCGAAGGGACCACCGAGTCTACCATTTCTTAGGTGGACGGTTACGTCCTCTACGTTCTCTGTACCCAAACTAGGGACCCAACCCTACTAAGGGACCTCCTTCCGCACCGTTGGGTGAGGTCATAGGAACGGATCCTTTAGGGTGCCTGTCTCCTCGGTCCACCCGATATCAGGTACCCAGTGTCTCAGTCTGTGTTGACTCACTGATTTGTACGTGTACACGTGTGTGTATGTATATGTATCGGTCTTTAGACGGACCTGTAATTAATGACGAAAAGATCGAAAATATTCGGGAAACCTGTGAAACGGAAACTGAATACCTATATAAGTGTCGTTTTTTTCTAGTACCAAGAATAAAAGAAATGATGAATGGTGGAGACTATCGTATCTATAAAAGAGTAACGATAAAGATTAACTTTACAATCAGACCAAATAAAAATCGTAGTTAAGATATAATTGAGGTAAACCGAGAAAGTTCAAAAAAAAAAAAATTATAACATGATACATACGTATAAACTTTTGGTTTAATGTCATCATTTTACCCTTATAAAAAAGAAATAAACCTTTTAATAAAATCTTATTTAACTGTTAATTCATACGGTGACAATATAAAAATTAAATACGTAAGAAACTCTAACCAAGGTCCTTTGACTTTACATCAAGTCAAGTCAGTGAGTCAACACAGTCTGAGAAACGTTGGGGTACTTGACGTCGTACGGTCCGGAGGGACAGGTAGTGGTTGAGGGTCTCAGGTGGGTTTGGGTACAGGTAACTCAGCCATTACGGTAGGTCGGTAGAGTAGGAGACAGCAGGGGAAGAGGAGGACGGGAGTTAGAAAGGGTCGTAGTCCCAGAAAAGTTTACTGAGTCGAGAAGCTTAGTCCACCGGTTTCACAACGTCAAAGTCGAAATCGTAGTCAGGAAGGTTACTTGTGGGTCCTGGTTAGAGGAAATCCTATCTAACCAACCTAGAGGGACGTCAGGTTCCCTAAGAGTTCTCAGAAGAGGTTGTGGTGTCAAGTCTTCGTAGTTAAGAAGTCGCGAGTTGAGAGTGTAGGTATGTACTGGTGACCTTTTTGGTATCGGAACTGATCTGTCTAGAAACAACTGTTTCATTACAGAGATGAAAAATTATACGACACATCCAACCAGTATTGAAAGGAAGGTTCCTATTTGTAGAAAATTAAAGTACCGACGTTAGTGGTAGACGTCACTAAAACCTCGGGTCTTGTTATTTCAGTCGGCGACAAGGTGACAAAGGGGTAGATAAAGGGTACTTCACTACCCTGGCCTACGGTACTAGGATCAAAAGACTACTTTTTATTATCGAACATATACAAGTAATTATACCATCTACTATTGACAATACACATTCCCCCCCCCCTCCGAGGACAATTAATATTGATGGAATGATTCTTTTCGTCAGAACACCTTTCATTATCAGGAGCACTTTGACACATTCTCTATTTTGTCTTAACGAGAACATCTTAGTTCGATTCACTTTTCAATTAACAAAGTTAAAATAAAAATATACATATAATAAAATAAGAGTATGGTTTACATAAGATTCTATATGTCACAGTATTATAAATAAAAATGAGTACCACCTTTCTTTCCTAACGGGGATAATTTTTCTCCGTCAAAGTATTCGACTAGAGTTCACGTCATAAAACTAAACCACTTTTGTCGGATATCTCCTTTACTTATAAAACCGTCGGATTCTTCGTTTTACAGTATAAAAAGACAAACCTAGGGAGGGACGTATCAACTTTAAACATAAAATTACGAAAACTCTTTCATTACTGTGGATTTACATAATAATAAGCGGAACATCTAGTGTTATACAAGTGGAGGTGGGTAAAGTAAGAGGCAACCGTCTTTTGTTAGTTTCAATTAAAATATCGATTTAGTCCATATGACAGAAGGGGAGTAAGTCTTTCTTTGGTCCTTTCTGTATACTGACGTAGACGATATTATCAAATCCAAAAGAGGCAATGTTGTCGGTATTTTAGTAAAATGTGTATCACTTTATAGACTCTGAATTTCTTGTTACTATGAGTTAGATGTACTTCTATAGTAAGATAAACACACATGTTCACTCCTTTACATGTCTTTCTCAATATGTATAAAAGGAGTAAATATTAATATATAAATTTTCTTTTACTCGTGTATATCGGAACTATCAAATTATTATAAAACGTTTGTAACGTCAATGTAAATACAGTGTTAATACATATGTATTATAAATATAAGTATAAGAATATATAGACCTATAATACTAATAATAGTAACGGTTATAACTCATGAATGATACATGGATTGTTTGAAATGATATAATAAGGATTAAGAATATGATCAAGACACTTCACCTAGTCAAGTCAAGTCAACGAGTCAGTACAGGTTGAGCCACTGGGGTACCTGACGTCGTGTGGTCCGAAGGGACAGGTAGTGGTTGAGGACCTCGAACGAGTTTGAGTACAGGTATTTCAGTCACTACGGTAGGTCGATAGAGTAAGAGATAACAGGGGAAGAGGAGGGCGGAAGTTAGAAAGCGTTGTAGTCCCAGAAAAGTTCACTCAGACAAGAAGCGTAGTCCACCGGTTTCATAACCTCCAAGTCGAAGTCGTAGTCAGGAAGGTTACTTATAAGTCCTGACTAAAGGAAATCCTGTCTGACCGACCTGGAGGAACGTCAAGTTCCCTGAGAGTTCTCAGAAGAGGTTGTGGTGTCAAGTTTTCGTAGTTAAGAAACCACGAGTCGAAAGAAATATCAGGTTGAGAGTGTAGGTATGTACTGATGACCTTTTTGGTCTCGAAACTGATCTACCTTGACAAAGTCGTTTCATTACAGAGACGAAAAATTATACGACAGATCCAACCAGTATCGAAAAGAAGGTTCCTCGTTCACAGAAAATTAAAGTACCGACGTTATTGGTAGACGTCACTAAAACCTCGGGTCTTTTTATTTCAGACTGTGACAAAGGTGACAAAGGGGTAGATAAAGGGTACTTTACTACCCTGGACAACGGTACTAGAAGCAAAAGACTTACAACTCGAAATTCGGTTGAAAAAGTAAGAGGAGAAAGAGAAAGTAGTTCTCCGAAAAATCAAAGAGAAGTGAAAGACGGTATTCCCACCACAGTAGACGTATAGACTCCAATAACTCTAAAGGGGGTCGGTAGAACTAAGGTCAAACACGAAGTAGGTCGGTTCATGAAGTGTACTACATGAGACGTATCTTCAATTTATTCGTCCCACTGTTATATGTCGGTACTACATGAGGAAAAGGCTAAGCCTTGGTCAGAACAAGGTACAGGTCAAAATTTACAACGAAGAATTGGACGTATGTTTAAAGAGTTCTCCGTCTAGTTCACCAGACCATAAGGGTACAGAAAGTCTTAAAAGGTGTCAAACAACACTAGGTGTGCCAGTTTCCGAAACCGTATCAGTTATTTGGTCTACAAAAAGACCTGGAGAGAACGAAAAAGTCACTAGGTTGTCTACAACCGTCAAAGTAGAGACCTAGGACACGGAAAAGATTTAGGTCGAACTTGTAGACCTTTAAGTGACTAGTGTATGATAACTTCTGGTCGAACCTCTTAAAACTCGTAATGAAACGATAGTACACCTTACTCACGTTAGCACACCATCATACTTGTAAGAAATCGTAACGTAAAGAAACCTTAACCTTACTTTTGACTGGAACATGTCAGGACACCGGTGACGACTCAAAAGGTTTAAACGACCGTATAACTCACGTCGTGAAAGTGTCGTAGTAGAAAATTCTAAACTTTAACGAGTTGACCTTAAGGTAGTGGAGGTGATCGAAACAAGCATCACTACGATGGATTCCGGGTGAACTGAAACGTAAGGTCCTACAGACCAAGATACACTCACTAGTGTGGTAGTACTAATAGACCCAGTACTTCTAGAAAAAACATGTCAAGAAGACACATAAGAACGGTGGAGAAGAATTATAGAAGACGAAGACAATCCAGATATGGTAAAGACAGGAAATAACTCGGGTAGAAACGTACTTTACAAGGGAACCATTGAGACTAAAAGAACTTCTCTAGAGATCAGAAAGGGTAAGATAACAAAAGGAGATAAAGAAACGTGACTAGTGACTCCTTCCGAAAGGATAGAGAGGAACGATAAGAAACCTTGAGACGTAAGTCTACCTACATAGAAAGGAAAAGAGGAAACGGAAATCGAAGGGAAGAAAAGAGTCGATAAAGTGTTTACTCTTAAGATTGGGTCGTTTAATTTAGTGAACGAACTCAAACGTTTCGTGGTAATTTGTTATTTCATCTTAAAGTTTGGGTACTAATATAGAGAAGTTTAAAGTATTCGACGTATCGAAGGGACAAAATACTGAACAACATAAAAATTTTAAAACCAACACGACACACCGCACACCCTAAAATAAAGGGACTGGTCTCTATCTTGGGTGTGGGGGACGTACCTTCGTTTAAGGATGGGTCACCTGTCGGTCCCTTCAGGGGATACCGGACAAAATAACCAAAAAAAAATTATATTTAAATAAATAAAATTAATCTACGATTAATGAAATGTCATAACATAACCAAAACGGTATGTAGTTGTACTTAGGTGGTACCACATGTGCACAAGGGGTAGGACTTGGGTGGTGGGTGGAGGGAGGGGCATGGTAGGGAGACCCAGTAGGGTCACGTGGTCGGGGTTCGTAGGACATAGGACGTAGCTTGGACCTGACCACTAAGTAAAGAATATACTATAATACGTACAAAGTTACGGGGATACCGGATAAAATTTAACTTTCATACAGAAGTATGTTTAACACTCTGATATGACACCTTCTACACATGTAAATTTAATTTACGAGTGTAAAACATTTCCTCTAGGTACTTATTATATAGTCCAGGAGTCTTTCTTAAAATGGAAGTTGAAAAATTCTTTAAACCTAATAAAAAGAATCTGACGACTTAGTCAAAGACATCGATTAAAAAGGTTTTCTAGGATTATAATTTCCATTGTAACGTCAAGTGATTATCGTTTGATAAAAACGATGAAACTCATAAAAATGTCCCACGATTAATACGGTTTAGTTCTGTAACTCTAACGTATTAAAAATCCAATTATAATCGTATCAGGATGTAACAAAAGAAAAAAAGTCTTCGTCACGTCCTTATCGTATGGGACTTATAAGAAGGTCGTACTGTATTGACAGTTTATAACGTGGGAAAAGTGTCAGGAACCAGACAATCCTGAAACCTGATATCGTTTCCACAAACATTTTCTCTTCCCGTTTGCTCTAAACACTTTATTGTCTTGTAATCAGTATAGTCTCTACGAAGATGAAAAGAAAAATATCGATGAATTTATTAGTCTACAGTTCACATCCACTTCTATATGGATGAATGAACCCATGAATATGTAAATAGAGTCTCTATAAATCCCATAGAGAGGGATTCGGTTTTATTATGCAAATCAGTTTTGGGGGTATGAGGATGATATGTGAATTCAGTTCAAGAACTAAACACATTATGGATATATATATATATATATATATATATATATATATACTCCCATACACACACTAAAACACTCATGAATGTTAAGTTTTTAAGGAATAAATTCTACTGACTTCGAAAGGGTACGTCGAAAAAGATAAAATTGGAAGAAAAGACTTTTAGATGGATGAACATCTGTCTTCCTTCATGATATTGTGACTAAAAATCTAAGGAAGGTCTATTCATACGGTTAATCTTTGTTCTTTTAAACTTTTTTTTTTTTTTGTGAAATCTTTAGATCTTTTAAAATTCTAAAGAAATTTTTAAAGATCTCTATTGGACTTCACAAACCTCAGGAGTGTTCATTACGGTAGTCGTAACTAGATTGAAATAGTAATAACAAAATTTCAATAATTACAACATAAAAAACTATATTCCACTTAAAATAGTTATATTGAAATAAGACTCTGTGGGGAGAATTTGTTCAATATCAGGAATTCATTCACAAGTAGAAGTCTCAATTTAATCTGGAACCGTTCAAACATATTTCACATAATTAACAAATCTTACCATAACTCGATCTAATAGACATAAATTTTCAGTAAGACACAAAAGACAATTATTCTCGATGTAAAATGACTTCGATATAACTGTATAAACTTTACCAAATACTACATCTGATTCTATAAAAATTCAATATTTAAGACATAGTCACAATATTTTACACGGTTAATAATTCAACAAAAATGTTATCATGACTTTACAATAACGATAGATATCGAATGTCATACGTAAGTAAGAACAGTTTCACGACACATTACGTCCGTCATAATAGGATCGAAATAAATACCACATGTCTCTCCATTTTATCACATGGGTTCGGAAGTACCGAGGATTTACCTTGGTTTTTCTCGGTTTCGTTTAATGATTACTTGAGAAATTAAGTAAGTAAAATTTTACATAAATAAATTTGTGAATAATACACGGTCCTTGAAACGAATCCTGATCCTTAAGTTTTCAGTCACTCCACATAAGGAAAGAGATTTTCCGAGTCTCAGACGACCCTTTATGTCGAGACATTTATGTATTAATCATGTACTTCGTCATATAATTATCTCCAAAAACACGTCACTCTCCTCAAACAGAATCCGTCATTGATTAAAGTCCCCTCTGTCCGGAGTATCTTATTTCACTGTACCGTCTTCCCACCGTAAAATACTATTTCGTTTTCCGGGTCCAATTTTTCTATCATCCTCTTTCCAACCTAACAATACCTTCAAAAACTCTATAAGTCACAAACATTCACATCCTATATGTGGTACCTGATACATTTAGAGATACTTGTAAGTACAACCTTGGTTTCTCCTTCTTCTTTATCGCTACATCTGTATTCATGTTCTCGCCAGTCTTTGACTGCTCCCTTTTCACTCAACCCTATAGTACTCCGTTTCAACAATCTCCTAAAGTTCTTTCCGATACCTTCACCCCGACCTTCCTTCTTCAGTTTGACTTCTCAGTAAAGACCAAATCTTAAATATCCCATATCTTTAGGCGTACCACTCTTTCTTTCTCTCCTCATTTCCTGTTAGAGTTGTAAAGATCGTACCTTTAGGAATTGATTTTAATACTCTGAATCTTCTCTTTTATTCCTAAACATTTGTTCAGTACAAACTCCAAGTGTGTCTTACAAGACCACTCCTATTATTTTTTTTTTTTTTTGTCGATCTATGTCACGAGTCCACTCCCAATCTTGGACCCCGATACACGATTAGTCAAATATGTCCTTCCCATCCATTTCATGTCGGACACCCAGTTTAGGTCGGGTTGTGGACAAAAACATTTATCTCAAATGACCCTAGATTGGTTTGGGTAAATACCGACCACAACCCAATGTCACCGTCTCGAGTTATCAACATTATTTCCAACGCACTGGTTGTTCCGTATTTAATAAATAAAAGTTCATGAAATATTTCAAACGGTTGGGGACGACATCCATAATCAACTTGGAACTTCTAAGTTACGGTAGCATATTCCTTTATGGGTCTCTCCTCTAGGTCTAGGTTTCTCAAGTAGACATCATTAATCCACTTGATCTCAAACAAAACATAAAACTCCCTTTTTTACAGGGACAAAGGAAACGACGACGACGACGATTCAGTGAAGTCAGCATAGACAGAGACACGCTGGGGTCTCTGCCGTCGGGTGGTCCGAGGGGACAGGGACCCTAAGAGGTCCGCTCTTGTGACTTCACCCAACGGTAAGGGAAGAGGTTACGTACTTTCACTTTTCACTTTCACTTCAGCGAGCCAACAGAGACTGGGAGTCGAAGGTGCACCTAACGTCGGAAGGTCCGAGGAGGTAGGTACCCTAAAAGGTCTGTTCTCATGACCTCACCCCACGGTAACGGAAGAGACAGGACAAAGGAAATTCATTACGTTTTCTCAGGGGATATTAACCTTTCCCAGTGAAATTCTCAGCTATAGAATTTCTCAAGGTTATTCCAGACAGATAAGACAGACAAGTCCACCGTTATTTACCTTTGTAATACTCTTTGTCAACTTTATCTTACCCACCTTAAAGTCGTCACTTCTCTCCCTCATCTCTGGTCTCTTACTCAAGGACTTGAGGCCACAATATTTGTGACACTCTTTGTTTGAGTTTCTTGATGAGGTTTGACCACTTCGGATTCTTGGTCTGAATATTGGGTCTCTCTTACTTTGTATTTTATTTGACCCACAAAGTTTTATTATACAGTTAGGTCTCGACATTTTTACGATCGTCACCTATATAGTTTAGGTTATTTTGACTTACTCTTGTGAATGAAATTTTGTGACATAAACAAATAAAGAAACGGATCGAGATAGTTATAAAGCTTAATACTTTCAAAATAAATGTTACTCTCTTAGGGGCTACCGAGTCACCCTTTCTTGGTTGAACGTTACGTCCTCTATTCCCAAACTAGGGACCCAGCCCTTCTAGGGGACCTCCTCCTTTACCGTTGGGTGAGGTCATAAGAACGGGCCCTTTAGGGTACCTTTCTCGTCGAACCACCTGATGTCAGGTACCCCAGTGTTCCATAGTCTGTGCTGACTCGATGACTCGTGTTATTGACCGTCTCAACCCCCCTCCCACACACTTCATCCTATCTTCGAATGAAAAGTATCGTGTGTGAAAATAAAAAGGTGACATGTGGTAATGAAACAACACAAACATACGGAATGGAATGTTTAATTTTATCTTAGGGGACGACTCTTTATATAAGATAAAGTGTGATGTATGTTTTTATATTACGATCTCCTAATATGTAGACTTACCCTTTTTCGTTTGATTGTTTTGAAAGTATTGTTTCATTTCCTCATATACATTTACTTAAAACCTATTACCTCTTAAAGAATTTATCTACATATTTCATGATTAGTATTGTATTATTTGACCGGATATAACATATAATTATTGAAGACATACAGTTTTCTGTTGTAACTCTCTCACTTTTACTTTCAGTGTCTCACACTTTTTTATAAACCTTGTGTGTATATTGATTATATTACACACATAGGTAGTAGTATTTCTTCAGGATATTCAGAAATTCTTGTTAGACTTTCTTTTGATCCTTTTCAAGAATTGTACACTCTTCCCCGTGTTTCTTCTTAAGACTCGACGTCTGTTACAAAATATCGAACTAGACCCACGATCAGTATCTTACTAGTCAAAATCATTTATTACTTACACGAAAAAGTTATTAAAATAAATAAATAAAAACTTACACGACCCAGAAGTAACGACTTACCCAAAAAGAGATCAACACCGCTCCCTACCGATGAGAGATCAACGTTGCACACGTACCCGAAGACCAACGGCACTGAAGAGAACACCGCATACCCGAGAGTCCTTACGTCCGAAGTCATCGACACTAAGGGTCCGAAATCGTGTGTCCGAGTCAAAACACCACGTGTCCGAAGCAACGCGGTGCCGTACACCCTAGAAGGGTCTGGTCCTATACTTGGGCACAGAGAACGTAAAGATCCACCTAAGAAATGGTGACTTGGTGATCCCTTCTAGTGTCTACACAAAATACAAAGTGTTATTGTGTTCTGAAACCGGTAGAAGTGTTTTGTTCTTTATGTTTACTGGTTATTTGTACCTTTTTGAACTTCCTTGAATAACCGGTCGGGTTATGAATCAAAAATGATTTATTAACCTAATGACCCCTTTGACCCTAGTCCTCCGCCCCCGTACCCTTCCATGATACCAAACCCCGTTTACTGATTAAATTGAATATAAATAGTCGAGGAGATTAAACCTGGTACTCTGAAATCGGTTCTAGGGAGGGTGAGCGGATTAGTTTCTACTTTATACATCCTCCGTCATGAATCGTCGGGTCACGACTCAAACGTCTGGAATTCATATTTCGGTGTTACCTAATACAGTCTTCCGATGACCCACAATAAATAAATTTAGATAAAGTACCTTAAGTCGTGGTGGAATTACCGGACTTTCACAATTTCATACAGGGTTTCATGGATTTAATGAGGGATTTACATTAAATACGAACT
The DNA here is from genome assembly GCA_006410555.1 of Capra ibex. NCBI lineage: Eukaryota > Metazoa > Chordata > Mammalia > Artiodactyla > Bovidae > Capra > Capra ibex. Next base: position 33,291,802 of record SJYO01038709.1, read on the forward strand.
CTTATTAGACTGATTGAACTAAATCTTGTCGTCCTTTATTCAATACGACGTGTCTTTACTTCGTCGTCACATTAAAATTTATGACGAACGTATCACATACTCTTAAAATTATAAACGTTTTAAAATTTTTAGTGAACTAAATAATAGGTACACAAATATGACTGTAAAAAACAGGAAATAAATCCGTCCAGATGTAAAGGAGAACGATAGTCCTTTTTTTTTACGTTGTTGAAAAAAAAAAGGGGAGATCATTATTATGTCTCTCATTTTGAATGTGGATAAAGGGAATTACGATAAACATTATAGAAATACACAAAGGACAACATCGACGTAAAAGGAAGTCAGTACCTACAGGTCAATTACCTTACTCTCCTTAAATCCCTCGCATCACTCACTGATCTCTAATTTAAATATTTACATTGTAACATTTTGATCGTTTTAAATATAGACAAGTAAGTCCTACAAGGAATTACCCTCTCTCAAATTAAAATATTCATCCGTACTATTTTTTACTTTAAAATGTGTCATTTAAGTTCTTCTCTAAATATGAACCGACAATTGTTATGTACAATTTTACGATCTTTCATACAAATTTTAAAAATACACTACGAACTTTACCTCAAATTTTATAATAATGAGTGTAATTTACAGTAGTGTACATTTCACGTACGAAAATAAGAAATTATAAAACAAACTCATCTCAATGAGTAAAATTGTAATTAAAATTATTATTTTAATTTAGTTGAAATGACAAACGTTTCAAAATCGTCAACGTCTGATGACTTACGAGATATAAGTCTATAAATGTTTCACTGTCATATTCATAACGACACCGGTTTTTCAAAGAAACCTATAAAGACTTGCTAAAATTCCTTTTTGGGCCTATGGGAAAAACCGGTTGGATCACCAAGTACAGTTCAGAAATTCATACGTTTCTAAGTCGAACGTCCTCAACTCACTTTTACCTCATTTCCCTTTCTCCCGTAAAGTCCTTGTGACCTGATTACATGTCTCAGTGCTTTAGGACTCTGTCATCCCGTACCCCCCTTCCCCCTTGACGTCTCTCAGGAACCACCGATCGTTAAAGTAGGACGGGGTAAAGACACCTGGACCTTGTGTTTACATTCATCTCTTCGGACTCACAAAGGGAATACAAGTATAGAGGTTGAAACAGAACGTCGGGATTCTCCATGGTACTAGTTGACACACCCGGGACTGACAAAAGAAGAGAACCTCTTTGATCTACTATCTATTTGACACTTCTCCGTCTCCCCAACCCACCCTCCTCTGAAACACCTTAGAAGACCTTCTACCAGTGACGGTCACGTCACTCACCACCTCCCTGTGTAGACGTCGTCGGATCTTCCTTCTCATAAATATCGGGTCTACAACTTCTTTATTAGTGGAAGGTCATTTATTTTCGTAACCGTTCTCCCATTTAGACCACCAACCCATTATCTTTTTTCGTTTCACCCTTCACCCGACTACTGACATTGTCTCCACTTTTTACTGGTTTATTGTTGAGGAGACACCAGACCAATCGGAACCAGACAAAGAGTTTGATATCACATATTTCTACCTCTACCATCAACAATCGTACACTCTAACAGAAAATTTTTGATAACATGAATCGTTTCATTCAGTGTGTCTCTTTCTACAATAGATACAATCGTGAGATACAAGAGAGAATATACACCTTAGATTTTTTAATTTTCTTACATATATTTTTTTGTTTGTCTTAGTGTCTAAGTTTCTTATATGATCACCAATTGATACCCCTCTGGTTCCCCCTCCCCGTTTTATTCCCGTACCGTAACTCTGTGTTTGACGATACATATTTTATTTATTTGTTCCTATATCACATGTCGTATTCCTTATGTCGGTAATAAATTTTCTATCAGTATTGAAAAAAAATTTAAAAAAATGATCTAAAAAATTTTAAAAATTAAATAAATAAAATTAACCTCCCATTAATGAAATGTTATAACATAACCAAAACGGTAAGTAACTGTACTTAGGCGGTACCCACATGTACACAAGGCGTAGGATTTGTGGGGGGGTGGTGGTGGGAGGGGTAGGGTAGGGAGACCCAGTAGGGTCACGTGGTCGGGGTTCATAGGACATAGTACGTAGCTTGGACCTGACCGCTAAGTAGAGTGTATACTATTATATGTATAAAGTCACGGTAAGAGGGTTCGGTAGAGTGGGAACGGGAGAGGGTGTCTCAGGTTTTCTGACAAGATATGTAGACACAGAGAAAACGATAGAACGTATGTCCCAATAACAATGGTAGAAAGATTTAAGGTATATATCCGCAATGATATGACATAACCACAAAAAGAAAGACCGAATGAAGTGAGACATATTATCCGAGGTCAAAGTAGGTGGAGTAGTCTTGACTAAGTTTACATAAGAAAAATTACCGACTCATTATGAGGTAACACATATACATGGTGTCGAAAGAATAGGTAAGCAGACGACTACCTGGAGATCCAACGAAGGTACAGGACCGATAATATTTGTCACGACGCTACTTGTAACCCCATGTACACAGAGAAAGTTAAGACCCAAGGAGACACACATACGGGTCTATTCAAATTTACCTCTTATCAGATGTTTTGATAACTTAGTGATAACATGTGGACTTTGACTATACTATAACATTTAGTGGACATGAAAGTTAAATTTTATTTAAAATGAATAACATAAAAAGACTTATAAGTTTCATACTTGACACGTAACGTCCTTTTGAATTGTTATAATTATATATATATTACTTTTAATTTTAGTTGATGTCGGAGTGGTTCTACTATGTTACAGTTGATACTGAGTGACATAAAATCTAAGAGTAAATTGTCGAGAGACTGAGGTCACTAAGTTCAAGGGCATTGTGTATACGTTACATGTTAAGAAAAAATATCCCTTATGTAAGAAGTCTACATAAGAATTCAGTACAAAACGCGGAATCGTGACTTTTATATACTTTTGTTTCAAAAATAATTGGTACGTTTATAAAGGTCCTAGTAAAACACCGACTACCTATATTTTGTAAACTAGTTGATATTTTACGGTAATAAATAATTTCTATGTTAATAAAATATTTAAATAAAAATCATCTTCCTATTAACGAAATATTATAACATAATCAAAGACGGTATGTAGTTGTCCTTAGTCGGTGTCTATATGTATGCAGGGGAGGGAGAACTTGAAGGGAGGGTGGAGGGTGGGAAATGGTGGGTAGATTCAACAGTGTCTCGGGTCCAAATTCAAGGGACTCAGTGTGTCGTTTAAGGGTAACCGAGAGAGAAAATATATACCATCACATATACAAGAGGTAAACAGGGTGAGAGAGGAAGGAGGGGCGGACGGACACAGGTGTTCAGACAAGAGATACAGATGTAGAGGTAATAAATATCCGATCACTACCTCTAATAGAGAAAACCGATAATAATCGACGGAAAAATACGATGGTTTTATGACAAAATCTAAAAAAATTCCACTTTTATGTCAATTAGTAACTTACATTATGGACTATCTTACGTACTATCTTATGTACATCTATATATTAATTTATAACCTTCTTTTATTCTTTTTATCCCTTTTTTTTCGGAATGTTGATAGTGAAACTTAACAAATTAAACCACTTTTAAGGAGAACTTTTTTCCTTTAGGGTCTTTTAAATTACATTCCACGATTTTCTGTGGTGACCTTGGTCTCTCTAGACTCAATCTTAAGGTCCAGACGGTAAATTATAGTTAAATGGAAAACCATTGAATGAGTCATAGAGTGGAAAGAGGTCACTTTTTACCCTTATTACTAACCATACAACGTCTCTCACAACGTCCTCAATTACCTTACCCTATATATTTAGGTGTCTGGGGTCATGAACCAAATATTACACTTAAGGTAAGGAAAGGATCATTTTGTTATCCCTTAACACTGTGATAAACCTAAGATTTTAATGAATTTAAAGGATTCCCCTCCATCTCTAGACTCTTCTAGGAGTTCAATAAGTTTTGATTAGGTAACGTAGAATTCTTATCTAGAGTCTCTTGACATGTCTGTCGATATGACACTCCAGTGAGTCATTCGTCCTTAAAAGTCCTACCGAAAACAAAGTACGACCGTTTACGGACAAATCTGTCCGGGACCGTCTGGGTCATCTAGTACTCGGGTGTCTGAAATTTTGACCGCGAGATATCATAAAAAGAAAGAAAAAAAAAACATATCATAAAAAGTTGAACAGTCATGTAATCTTAGTAGACCCACGAAAATTTTTATGGTTACAGTCCCAGGGTGGAGGTTTCTATGACCACATTAACAAGATCTAACCCCTGGGGTTTAGTCACAAAATAACGATAAAAAAAATAAAATATTACCGGATACTTTTCTGAGACTACGACCCTCCCTAACTCCCGTTCTCCTTTTCCCCTGTTGTCTCCTACTCTACCGACCTACCGTAGTGACTGAGCTACCTGCACTCAGACTCACTTGAGGCCCTTAACCACTACCTGTCCCTCCGGACCGCACGACGCTAAGTACCCAGCGTTTCTCAGCCTGTGCTGACTCGCTGACTTGACTCGACTGAATGACTACACTAAAAATACACGTTCGGAGAATTACATTTGTATCTCGGAACTGAGTATATTAAAGACCGAGTCAGAGAAGACACTGGTCTTTACTGGTTTATAAAGGAAGAATTATAAGAAAGGTACACTCTACAACTGTGTAATGGAAAGTGTTTTAAGAAGTCGTAGTGTTAAATTTTACGATCACCTATGTCACCTTGATCTTCCTCTTTCCTTCTGATCATGTGGTCAATTGACCACCTAAAGAGTGTAGATTCGGTTACATCTTCAATGTCGACAGTAGGACTCACGAACTTCTAGAATTACTCGTGTGTGAAAATCGAGGTCTATACTGACTTTAACTGTCTACAATACTCGATTAAAAACTAGGTTTTTTAGAAAACTTTAAATCATAGATCGAAGTTTTATTATATAATCTATAATTACATGAAAATTTAAAGACTTCATAAGAGTATCCCTTCTTTTGTGATTATAAGGTGTTATTAACAGAGATAAAAACAGAGTCAGTGTTTCACTTAAGTAAAATTTCCCTTTACCGTTGGAAAATAGTTTATAAAATTAAGTAGGATATAAGTTATAATCAATAAATACAATTGACTTTGACTGTATATATTTACACTCTTTGACAGTTTTATTATCGAAATAATTACATTATTGTATATAAGATACAGGTATATTAGGTAAATAAAAAGAACTAGGGATTAAAAATAAAGATCCGTTAAACTGTCTAGACAACTTTTTACCGCCGCCAAAGTAATACTATACTTCTATAAATTAGTTACCGATTGTCTTCGACTTGTGAAAGAGTTTTTCTGTGTTTAAGGACTCTTGACCCTTGTACGGTTTATATTTACCATAGAATTCCATTCAAAAACTTTAGAGAAAAAAAGTCTGACAAAAATAGAGGTGGTGTTGTAGTGCTGACGAATTGAAGAAATTCAAGTCCAACACTTCCTACTACCTTTAAATATTAAGGACTGAAAACAACAGTCGTGGCGCGTACGATCTTGAACAGTACTACTAGTAAAACCTTGCAAAACACAGTCCTACCCTCAGATCTGTATTGGCCAAATAGACTACTTCACGTTTCACATTAACTTAGAACTTATGTCTCTTCGTAGAACGTCGTCCCACAGGACACCGAAATCCCGTCACACACAAAAACGGAATACAACCTAAAACAGGTCCTCCTCTTGAACACCACATGAATCGTTATTACATCAGTGATCTTTATCGGTAGTAATATTTTAATGTCAAGACAAAGGGATTTCTGTCAGACACCACTACATCGTTATAAGGATATATAAGATGACTGTTTTAAAGAAGACTCTATCCGGTCTCCGGTTTTGTTATGTCATTTAACCGTCATGAATAACTGCCAAAATACCCAAAACAATTACCTTTACGTTGTATACCTAATATTGGTAGTATGTCAAATTAAAGTTGACCGTCACAGAAAACTAATATATCTATTTCACCTAACACCTCCAATATTAAATCCAATATTTCATATACCGAATTCATATTCTTTATGATCCAAGTGATGTGGTTTAGAATCCATGAAAACGTTATAAAAAATCAAGTTTAACAAGTCCATCGTTAAAAGTCAGTTCCTCTAAACTTGACACTGGTCAAAAACTTACGGTCTTTTATAACTAATTCTGTCTACTTTCGTTTCGTTTCCCATTATGTAATTTATCAGGTCCGTAAAGTTTTACGACCAAAGTATTTTCATTACAGTAGTTGAATTGTTAAGAGGAAAAAGTTTCTAAAAAACGTATCTTTTCTACGGAAGACTATAATTCTTTCATTGGTAAATACGTGGGGATATATACACATTCGATATAATTACATCTTTCAATTATGACATTACAACACATTAATACAAATATAGTTAGTTTAGAAATATGAGTAGTCGTAATGGTAACGTGTAACGTCTATCTCCTTTAAGTAGCTAAAGATTAGACTGTAGTATATCTTTTATATAAAAATTATCGTGATTTCACTTAAAACTCGGTTACATCGTAGTGGTCCAGAGACTGAATTTCTTTCTTTATATTCCGTAAGAACCCCTCTAAATATTAGGAGAATGGTAAAACTTTCTACAGACAGTGTTCCATCAATATGTATAATTAGACAAAACAATATTTTTATTATATATGAGTAATATTTTTTACTCCGTGACATCTCCACATAACATTCATTTATATATGGGTGGATGATGAGGTGTCTCTCACCAACAAAACCATACCTATAACCATATATAAAGTCGAACAGCAGAGTGAGTCGTTACCTATGTCTTCCAAATAATCCCTCACAAAAACCCTTAACTTGTTAACCAAATACTATAAGGAACCATATCAAAAGAAGTACAAAGAATAGGAACACCAGACAATTCGAAGAACCTAGACACACAAGTATCAAAATTAGTTTAAATCTTTAAAATTTCCACAATGAATTTTTAATATAAAAAGACATGGAACGGGAAAGGTCCCTGAGACTAACGTATATAATACGGTGAGTGACTACAAGACAAGAAAAATAAAAGTCAGAATAAAAGAGACATTGAGTAAAAACTTTTAAGGATAACAGTTTACCTGGTTAGATAAAAAAGTCGAATAGATCAGACACTAAATAGAGTAGATCACATATTGAAATTGGAGTCTGTGACAACAGAACACACTAAGTTATGTAACGACTTTACACTATATTCTTAAAATTGTAAAAGGCACAATTATAGAATTGTCTGGAGTCGTAAGTTAGAAATGGAAGACCTTTTATGCCTTATGTCAATGTTATTGTCAATATTACAAAGAACAGATGGTCATGATAGTAGAGACAGATAAAACCCAGTTAAGGTTAATAAAAAAGAGGGAAGATACTCACAATAAAAGGACGAACAAACCTACTGACCATTAAAAACTAATCTATGGTCTACACTTAAAATTGAACAACTCACGAACTATGTAAACAAGTCTATTTATAACAACTGGAAACAGGACTTTGTATCAATACAAGCGAACCTTTATCAAACTAGAAACCTCACATAATGAACATATGAAACTCAAAACTTGTCTTGTTGGATTTTAGATCCCGATTTAAAAGGGGTGATGACTTCGTTTTGGGTAGACTTATGAGCGAGACTACAAGGACACACTACAAAAGGTGACACAGACCGTCCTTGCCCATGAGAGGGTCGGTATACACTCGAGACCACTCACAAACGAAATTAATGACACATATCAAGAAAGGGAACTGTAACCATCAAAGAACAACAGTCCGAAGGACCATCGAGTCAACCATTTCTTAGGTGGACGTTACGTCCTCTGGGGTCAAACTAAGGACCCAGTCCTTCTAGACGACCTCTTCCCTATCCGATGGAAGAGGTCATAAGATTACGAAGGGAACACCGAGTTGACCATTTATTAGACGGACGTTACGTCCTCTGGACCTAAACTAGAGACCCAACCTTTCTAGGGGACCTCTTCCCTTTCAGTTGGGTGAGGTCATAAGGTCGGATCTCTTTAGGTACCTGAGATATCAGGTACCCCAGCGTTTCTCAACCTGTGTTGATTCACTGAAAGTGAAAGTAAAAGTGAACAGTATACCCTTGACCAATCCTAAATTGACCTTTGACTTTCCCACGAAAGACGTCTAGAGGTTACAAATACGAGACATATAGACAGAGGGGAGACTACGAGGCGGGACACTGAGATCGGTGAAACCAAAGGAAGCTATGGGTCGAGGTAGAGGAGTAGATTTCTTCTGGGGGACCAAAAGACGGGAATAGGAAACAGTATCGAACCTTGAGATAAGTATCTCATTCGACCGCGTGGACATCCCGAGTGGAGTAAACAAGAGTAAACAAAGATTAAAGAGTCTCTACTGACTAAAGTTAATGGGTCACAGGTCACAGAAAATTTTTCATGACAAAGTATGTAAAACAAGTAAAAAATTTTAAAAATCGGTTCTTCAATTTAGATCACATCCGGTCTCCGTCTTCAGGTTTTGTTAAAATTACAGTAAACTATAAAATAATACAAACGAAGATATGTTAGAACGTACGTACGTACGATTCAACGAAGTCAGTACAGGTTGAGAAACACTGGGAAACCTGACATCGGGAGGTCCGAGGAGACAGGTACATTAAGAGGTCCGTTCTTATGACCTCACCCAACGGGACGGGAGGAGGTTCCCTAGAAAGACTCGGTCCCTGGGTTGAACCCAGAGGGCGTAACAACCGCCTAAGAAGTGGTGACTTGGTGACCCCTTTGGGAGACATGTTAGAATTTCGATAAGTTATATATTATTAAAATTAACGGAACTCTTACCTGATTTTAAGAGATGAAGAAGTGTCACCCTAAATCTACATTCACTTATAAAGTAGTCTTGAAACAAAGGAAATTAACCTATTAACAAAAATTTTGATAAAATCAGACAAAAAAACGAGTAAGTAACCACCGAGTCTGTCATTTCTTAGACGGACGTTATATCCTCACGAACCAAGATAGGGACCCAACCCTTCTAAGGGACCTCCTCCCGTATCGCTGGGTGAGGTCATAAGAACGGACCTCTTAGGGGCACCTGTCTCCTCGGACCACTCGACATCAGTGTACTCCAGTTTTTCTTGACCTGTACTGACTCTCTAATTCGTACCGTGTGTCATGTATGTATTTCATATTTTCCTTGAAGAAAATGTGAACCTTTTTCAAAAAGATCGATTCCTTGACACTTACTATTGTGTTTAGAAGATTTGTCAATGTCACAGGAAAGGGGGAGGGGGACACTGATTCTTCCAGGTTTTAGTACGTTTATGTGAACACATATGGACGTATCTGTGTGTATGTAAGTTCTTTGGGCTCCAATAGAAAGATCAGACAATTCAGAGTCTTTTCCCAGGTCTTTCTGTGATAGTCCGTATAGGTAACTATTCTGTTTACTTTAGACCATTAAAGTCGAGAGAACCAGTAATAGTAATAACTAATTGATTGTTACTTAATAGGAACAACAACAAATCATCGAGTCAGTACAGGATGAGAGAACACTGGGGTACCTGGCATTGGGTGGTCCGAGGAGACAAGTATCCTAAGAGGTCCGTTCTTACGACCTCACCCACCTGTGAAGGATGAGGCACCACAGAAGGACTGGGTCCCTAACTTGGACGTAGAGGACGTAACCGTCCGTCTAAGAAATAGTGACTCGGTGGTCCCTTAGGGTTGTTACTTATTCTCCTAGATTCAAAGACTACTCCCTAATAAAATCCTTTGTTTTACATCTACGATGTCCAACCGTCGTCTATCTAAACAACGGGACTTGAACATTATCAATGAAACTCCTTATAGTTGGTTCATCCGGTACATGATTTGTCTATAAATGTTCCCATGTGACTACAAATTTTGGAGTACACATACTCAAAGTCGTTTACACAGACACGATACGAATCAACGAGTTAACACAGGTTGAGAAACGTTGGAGTACCTGACGTCGGGTGGTCCGAGGAAACATCCACCCTTAAGAGGTCTGTTCTTATGACCTCACCCAACGGTCCTCACCCAACGGTACTGGAGGACGTCCCCTATAAGGGTAGGGTGTCTAACTTGGGTCCAGAGGGAGTAACATCCACCTAAGAAATGGTACACTCGGTGGTTCCTTCGGGTATATAGTACAGATCTATCCTTTATTTTACTATTTAGTAGTGTGCAATACTCGAACAGACATATATGAAGATAATTCCACGTAAAATAAAGATAAAAATTAAATTTTTTCTATTTGGGATGGCTGTAAACCACAATAATAAGTTTTATTTCAACGATGGTTATCACATTTCTTTTCTAACGGACCGAGGTACGTTGAGTCGATAAAAATGGGGTAGTGTTGACTTACTATTTTAATTCATATAATTAATCATAAAAAGTTCTATAAGATTTTTACAGTACGTCGTACCCTTTAGAAAATTTTTATAGTGTAAAAAATACTCTTTTATAGTTAGTACACTATACGGTGATTTTAACCAGACAATTATTCGAGTGAATCAATAAACACATATAGAATTTATAAGTTAGTTGTTCGTCACTAACTCACGTATATGTCTTAAAATAGTAGGTGTTTTATCACTGTACGGTGTAATCGAATATCATCTTCAAGACTCCTAATAATCTTCGGTATAAGTTTTTCACACCCAAGTTTAACGTCGAGGAAATTATCGATGTCTTAGGATATTTCATAGAATTGAGAGATGTAGACAAAACAAGATTTATTATTATTTTTACTCTACACGTATTTCATGAATTTTAAAGTAAGAGGTGTTTTATTAATCAGTAATGTGTAATCAGATTGATTAATGTGAAGGATTCACTAATTGGACATAGATACTCTTGTCCGACCTCTTCCTTTACCGTTGGGTGAGGTCACAAGAACGGAACTTTTAGGGTACCTGCCTCCTCAGACCATCCAATGTCAGGTACCCCAGTGTTTCTCAGCCTGTGCTGATTCGAAAGTGGAAGAAAGAAAGATACTCTTGTCTTCACGTAAATGACTTAACGATAGGGGTTTGTAGACTTTATGTCTAATTTATTGGTCCATAAAAGTTATTACGAATAAAAATACAGAATAATGTAAAAGAGTTTCATATTGAGAACCTAATTTTTCACTCCTATTAAGGTGAAGTTGGTTTGTTTAGAAAGAGTCTTTCGACCGTACAAATGGAGGAAAATCTTGATTGTTCTCATTTACAATTACTCTCAAAAGTTTCCCTTTCGATTCGTGGTACTTCCTTTCAATGTTTTTATTACAGTTGAGTAGATCACTGCCTCACTTAACCACTCGTTTGTTCATGTAACTCACTTTTGTCTTTTCACTTTTAGTATTGTACGATAGTAAATCGAGATGTACAAGAAGATCTCATCTTTCTTTACTCAAAATTTCGTACCCAACAATAAAATTACCTCAACTTTTAAGATCTTCAACTGTCATCTTGATTATTTTTAGTTTTAATCTAACTCATAAAATTTTCCACCCGATGGAAAGATGATCACCTATACTTCGGACAACTAAACTAATCTATCACGATGAATCACTTGGCATAATTTTCAATTGTCAGGAAATATTTTTGTAATGGTACTCGATCGTCCTCTGGAACTTTAGCATTTAAGGTAAACTTTAAGTGAAGTCCTCCATTTGTCTTCATGCTAATAAATCTATTTCGAAAAAGCCGAAATTTAATCACTTACCATTCGTATCCCTTATTTCGTCGTTACACAATAACACCGTAATCAATAGATGACAAAAATCCGTTTTATAGAAGAATTTGAATCAGAAGGTCATATAGAAAGTTGTAATGATGACACAAAGTAAGGAAGTATTATATATAACATATTATCTTCATATTATATAAAAATACATAACGACATTTATTTATGTCAATTTTCATCTACTTACCTATTCTTTCGACACCATGCATATGTGTTACCTTATAATGAGTCGGCAATTTTTCTTAAGTAAACTTAATCAAGACTACTCTACCTACTTTGACCTCGGCTAATATGTCTCACTTCATTCGGTCTTTCTTTTTGTGGTTATGTCATATGATTGTGTATATATACCTTAAATCTTTCTACCGTTACTGCTGGGACATACGTTCTGTCCTTTTTTCTGTGTCTACACATATTACCTGAAAACCTGAGTCTCCCTCTCCCTCTCCCACCCTACTAAACCCTCTTACCGTAAGATAGTACATATGATAGTACATTCTTAGCTTAGCGGTCAGATACAGACTGCGTCCTATGTTGTACGAACCCCGACCACGTACCCCTACTGGGTCTCTCTACAATACCCCTCCCTCCACCCTCCCCCCAAGTACAAACCCTTGCGTACATTCTTAATTTCTAAAATTTTAAATTTTTTATATATATATTTATTTTTATTATATACACTTTTTTTTCATTTACAAAACGAAACCTTTTTTTTTGAATCGAAACATTGCATTACTATGTGAAATTAAGTAAGACTAATATCTATGAATTTGTTGTACCTAGTTCATACAGTATAGTATTACAAATACAAGTGGTAGTTTAGAGTTTTATTACCAAATTTAATTAACAGATCAATTCTTTTTACATGAAAAAAGAAAAGAGTTTAATCTTTAAACGTACCTCTTACTTTTTAATGTATATTTAATATATCAATATTATAATGACACTAGAGAGTCTACTCCTTTATTTAGTTCCCTTTTCCGTGATCGAAGAACCTCAACCGTTTCCCTTCCGTTTCTTTCTTCGTATATTTTCTGTCAGTATCTGTTAAAATCAACGAGAAGTCGAGACGGAATGTAACCGATAAACACTACCTCCTTTTAAGGTTTCGTGAAACATTTCCTGGGTCAAGAATGTTCAAATCTAAGGTTCTTATGTAACCTCGACCTATTGAGGACGAGGTTGTAAACTCTGTTCACTCAAGTAATTTTTTTTTTTTTTTTTCGATAGAAGGAGAATTTCCTATATGGATCTGAAACATTAACAGGAGTGGAGCGAAAGACTCGAATGTCGGATCTTTCGGGAGTTCACCGTCTGTGGTAGTAACTTTTTAGTGACCGAACGGCTTTTTGTTTCTTACAACTTATTGACACGTATCCAGTGACTGTGATAGACGATATCACTTAAAAACATAAAAATAAACCTATATAAATTATGGATTAATCATTCCATGAGGGGGTTTCCTGAGATGACCTCTATTGACTGAAACTTTATACCTCATTTAGTTTCCGATAGATCTTTTTTCCGTATACCACATTTTCTGGTTTAACTTATGTTCGTACAAAAGACATCTCAACCAAAAATATCACGACTAAAATGGTCGACCGACCACTCAAACTCCCGAAGAATTGTCAATGTGACGACCCTGAGTTTACGACTATCTCTGAAACTACCTTTTTTTAGTAAACTCATTTTTAAAGACGGTAGACAACGGGAAGTAATCCTGGGGTCACAATTCTTATTAAGTATGTTAACGACCGGGAAATATAAAGGGGTCGTCATTATTTTAAAGTATTTTGACACAAACCACCAGAGTTTCGAGGGGACCAAAGACATTGACCTCCTACGTGTGATTGTATTCCCTTAGTTGTACTTTTAAACGACGTTTCTATTAAACAGAGATCAGGGAACGAAATCTCAATGTCACTACCTATTCATACCCTTAAGTAGAATTTTATTCGAAAGGTTACAATAATCGACCATCTCCGTACTCTTAAGTCAGAGAATTATGTCAATTTGTCAACCCGTGAAGTAAGAATGCATTTATAACAAACGGAAAATAACGACGAATCTTTGAGGAGACATTGAAGAACCGAGGATACATAGAAAAGTCTTCATCATTGTCTAAATATCCCTCAAATCGTTTCCTGTCTTTCAGTCTCTCCCCGAGATTCAACAACGGATAGTTTACAGAAAACATTTTAATCATATAATTTTATTAACCTATTAGAGTTACCGAACAAGAAGTTCAAGACAACACGTCGTACCATACAAATTCTACTTTTTAACGATATGTAATACCTTTTCTTTATTCTTGACTTTGATATTCAATGACATTATCGGTATCGTCATTTCTCGGCGAATTTTACGTACTTTTGTGTAGTAGGGGTTCCCTAGGGGTAAGAATCTCATTCTTTAATAGTCCTCTCATTCTTAGATACTTTTTATGCATTTATTTCACTTCGTATGATTAACGTTTGAGGTTTGACCCCCCTCTTTTGGGACGAGTGTAGTTGTATTTTGGTAACACTTTGTCTTTAATAAATTACTTTTTATTCTAATTACGACGACGACGACGACGACGATTCAGTGAAGTCAGCACAGGCTGAGACACTAGGGTGTCTGCCGTCGGGTGGTCCAAGACGGCAGGGAGCCTGAGAGGTCCGTTCTTGTGACCTCACCCAACGGTAAAGAAAGAGGTTACGCACTTTTCACTTTCACTTCAGCGAGTCATTCACAGGCTGAGAAGCACTGGGGTACCTGACGTCGGATGGTCCGAGGAGGCAGGTACCCTAAAAGGTCCGTTCTCATGACTTCACCCAACGGTAAACTATTCAAAATACATGTTATGAAACGTTTCTCCTACAAGGTCGGTGAGACTAGAGTAACGACAGAGAGGAGCGTATGGAAGAAGGATAAGGAAGATTACGATCAAGGAAGGTAATTTAAACAAACGGAAAAACGATCTTCAAGATGGGATAGGGATCAGAAATAGGGGACACAGGATTAAGGGAGGGAGACTCCTGAAAACATTGAAGAGAAATGAATGTATATAGATACAAGACTACAATAGAAGAGTCTATCCGAAAAACATTCAAGAGGATAAAATTTTTCCGGTGTGTGTGTGTCCGAATTAAATAGAGGTTTAATAGGACGAAGTCAAAGTAGTATTGTGACAGTAAAAAACTTTAAAATTATATACGTGCAAATAAAAGAGATCAAGGATGGTCTTACGTTTAGAACGTCCCTGGAACACAAAGTACCAAGGGTTATATGGGAGTCATGGATCTTGTTAGAAAAGTATGTACATTGTATAATATAAGTGATATTACTTATTAATCTATTTACTTAATATAAAAGTAGTATAATAACCGGATTTGTTTGATAGGGGTTTGAACAGGAAAGACGGTAAAAATGGGGTAGAAGATACGTACTTTTAGAAGGAAAGTACCTCGGTGGGAGAGAAGAAACATGTCTTATGAACTTTGAGAGTATAAACGACTTTCAAATTGTTATACTACCGAAGATAAGAGACTAGGCAACTCATATAGTATTTATAGTTTTAAGTAAGTTACTTGCAAATCACAATCGGATGACACACGTTCCCTCCGTGAACCGAACACTGATCCCTATGTTTGAACTGTTTCACAGGGGAAAGGAAATCATTCGAGTGTCGGAGTACACAAGTCGTATATTTCAAGTCAAGTCAGTGAACCAACACAGGGTGAGAAACGCTGGGGTACCTGATGTCGTGTGGTCCGTCCGGAGGGACAGGTAGTAGTTGAGGGCCTCGAATGAGTTTGAGTACAAATAGCTCAGTCACTACGGTAGGTTGGTAGAGCAGAAGACAACAGGGGAAGAGGAGGACGGAAGTCAGAAAGGGTCGTAGTCCCAGAAAAGGTTCCTCATTTAAGAAGTGTAGTCCACCGGTTTCATAAACTACAAAGTCGAAGTCGTAGTCGTATACTTCCGGTTCCATCTTTACGTACTGTTGTACAATTGTGACCTCGGTCACATCGTTTTATTCACAAAAAGATGTCGTCAACTCATAAAGAATGGATCCATCGCGTTCACCATTTCTTAGGCGGTCGGTTACGTTCTCTGTATCTCCGTATAAACTAGGGACCCAACTTTCCTTGGGGAGCTTTTTCTTTACCGTTGGGTGAGGTCATAAGAACGGACATTTTAGGGTACCTGTCTCCTCGGACCACCCGATGCCAGGTACCTCAGCGTCTCTCAGTCTGAACAGTGAGGAGACATTGTGACGACCCTAAGGGTTTCAGTCGACCCTCTTCTAAAATCCTTTGTCTTTTCTCGTTATACCACTTTCCGTCGTACTCCTCTCTCGAGCGAGACTTGTTCAGTATGTTTCTCTGACTCTTTTACAAGACTGTACTCAACATTTAAAACTTGCTACTATTTTAACTGTTTAATATCATGTTCTCCGGACAAGTGTCTACTCAACCAAGTCCTACTTGATAAGTAGTTCGACTTTTCGTTCATAGATCAGTATTCTTACCACTTAGAAGGATGACATCTTGGTTTAATATCCATGTTCGGTCTCTAGTCCCAACAAACGTTTGTAGTATCAATTGTTTAAAATTTTAAGAACAAGAAAACACTTCGATCTCAACTATCGTGAAATGACCGTCATTTGAACATAATCCGATAAGACTAGTTTTGATCATTCCTCCTTTCTAAGTCCCTGTACTCACTCACTTTCTATCATCTCTTCAGATTATACTCACGTATAGTCTGGTGCACCACCGTATAAAGGGGAACTCTAAAATAACCGAATGTTAATGAAAGATAAACAGTTATTTATTAAAATGAAATATCGAAATTTCAGGAGCTTCAAAATCACGGGAGGAACAGGATCTATATCAGTAAGTAAAATGAATTAACCTAAGTAAAACTCCTTATTAAGTTGGACTTTGTTTGATTATAAGGATGGTATCCGAGATCTTGAGGTACACCTTGTGACTTGACTAGTAATGATCACATTTATAGAGTGGATACTGTAGGAAGTCTACAGACTGTTAATTTTCTCAAACTATATTATGTATTATGTGATTTATAATAACTGTGACACTTATAATTTCAGAGGTATTTTCCATAGAATACCCCGGTTTAGGACGATCGACGGACAAAAACGTTTATCAAAATAACCTTGGGTTGGTGTGAATAAATGACAGATATTGACGAAAGACCGATGTTTCCGTTTCTTTCACCAATGGTACCTCTGACGGACCGAGTGTTTCCGGTTTTATACTTGATACATCGAAAAATGTCTTTTTCAAATAATTGAGAACGAAATCTTCTATCTCCTTATCGCACTATTTTTCAACGTTATTTTCATGTTCCCAGGAAGAATGGGAGAGAAATTTATAAGAAACAAAGAACTCTATTGTCATTTTATCTGAAGTTGGTACTAATAGTTTATGTGATTTTCAGTACCATTCTTTTACATTTAGTTTTATCTGAACAATAATCTCAGTTGAAGGTTGAGGTACGTAATCCTCTTTCCCATTCTAATTTTTATTTTTCTTTAAAATTTCAGTGTATTCATCACACACCACCTGAATCGGCAAAACGTCTCTTATATCTTTGATAATAGGAATGACTATCATGACGGTCCAGGAGAACTCATGGACTCGTCAGAAGTATCCTGTTATTTAGTTCACAAAACAGGTCCTCTCGACAACTCCAACAAGACGGTCTCGTAAAGAGGATAGTGGAGATACCAGGATTCGTATCCTGGGTTCGACCCGGTTAGTATAAGAAAGAACTCTGAAAATTTGAACTCTATTCTCTATTCAAACCTGAAACAGGCAAGATTTCTCTTACGGACCAGTTGTGGTTGTTCGCTGGGAACGACACCCGTGGGAGATCTCAGGACTAACAGGGTTCAAACTAAGAAACTAAAAGGGAAGGTAGGAGACTTGAGGTAAAGGACTAACACCTAAAGGAATGACCGTCTCTGTCAAAGATAACGAATATACAGTTCTTGAGATTACCTCTGGATCCTAGTAGTCTCTTTGAGAAGAAGATCGCACCAAGGAAAACATTTATACAAACTCATGGGAACCTCTCGGACGTGTCGTATTGGTAAACGTACATTACTTGTCACACGTTATGAAACTCTAACTACACGTTAAAGATAAACTGTCCTCTTTTTGTTAATCCTAGTTGATACCAGCATATAAGGTCTTATGGTTACAACAAAAGTGTGAAATTCACAACAACCTAGTAATATACTCTAAGTATTAAAGTAGGACAACATGGGTGAAAACGTAATGGTAAGTCAGAATTAAATAATATGTGATAATTTTCAAAAATCCATTAAACAAGAATAACGATGAGTCTGTAATTTTACAGATGTCCGACACTTTTCCTTATTTAAATTACAAGGTCGTATCAATAGCTTTAGGACCGTAATGTTGATTATCATGTCCGAATATAACATAACATTTAGGATCAATTGTACCTAAATAAAACTTTTAGGGAAAATGACGATAAAAATTTATTATGTAAAAGTTTGTAAAATGGGAACTTAAAGATAAACAAAAATTTATTATATATTGTGAACATACACGAATGTTTACCCGTTATATACATAAAAATTTATAATTGTTACCTAACGACTTTGTCGGAATTGAAATTTTGTTGTGTTAACAAATTTTTTATTATTCGATGTGTCGTACCGAATTGTCTCCGAACATTTGGAAACAAATTCTAGGTGTAAGACAGTATTCGGTTGTGATGGTTAGGCATCAAATATCCTAAAACGTTAAAAATAGAATTTTAGTCCTGATAGGGATTTTCTCATAAGTCCCGTTAAGTTGGTCATGTATTGGTGGGTTCTATGACAGTAGATTCCTCTGTCTTGAGAAGTTTAGGAAGTATCAGCGGAACCCTATAGTACTTCTTGTCTTTAAAACTTTATCTTAACATTACTACAAGTTTATTCTCCTCAGGTACTGTGGTTGGTGAGGGTACGTGTTCCGACCCTCAGATTAGTTAATCTACAGGATGGACTCCCTACCTAGACAGGTTCTTTAATGGGAATAAAACCTCTTTGACACATCGTGGTGATACAAACTTGTAAATGGTGATCGTTAAGGAAGATAAAGTTAATTGGAAATTTTAGTTATGTACATAAGTCGTTTGAAAATGGAACCTCGATGAAAGACAATCTGGGACACGATCCACGAATCCTGTATTTTTAATTGTTTTAAGGTCAGATGAGTGTCTCTTCAGTTCGAAGTGATTTCAACTACCTGTAAATTTGTTAACTTTGTAGTTAGCATGTAAGTCATCTCCCTATAAATTCGTTGATTTTATTGTGGATTCTCCACATTATCTCTATACATGTTATTGTCCACAACCCCCTTTGTGCTCTTTTCCTAACTGATTACCTGATCTTATAAACCTTCACGAAGTGTCCTTTCTTCTACTCCCTTCGGAGTCAAGTCAAGTCAACGAGTCAACACAGGCTGAGAAACACTGGGGTACCTGGTGTCGTATGGTCCGGAGGGACAGGTAGTGGTTGAGGGCCTCAGATAAGTTTGAGTAGAGGTAACTCAGTCACTACGGTAGGTTGGTAGAGTAGGAGACAGTAGGGGAAGAGGAGGACGGAAGTTAGAAAGGATCGTTGTCCCAGAAAAGTTTACTAAGTCAAGAAACGTAGTCCACCGGTTTCATGACCTCAAAGTCGAAGTTGTAGTCAGGAAGGTCACTTGTGAGTCCTGACTGGAGGGAATCCTATCTGACCAACCTAGAGGAAAGTCAGGTTTCCTGAGAGTCCTTAGAAGAGGTTGTGGTGTCAAGTTTTCGTAGTTAAGAACGCCACGAGCCGAAAGAAATATCAGGTTGAGAGTGTAGGTATGTACTGATGACCTTTTTGGTATCGGAACTACTCTACTTGGAAACAACCGTTTCATTACAGAGACGAAAACTTATACGATAGATCCAACCAGTATTGAAAGGAAAGTTCCTCATTCACATTCATTCCCCCCTTCGGATGTAGGTCTTTTTCCCCTTTTGTAAATTTTTCACTTCCACAATTCTCTTTAACACCAAATTAACCCTGTGTTATTCCTAGAGATAAAGCACTTCGTTTTATCTTTAAAAGTCCCAAGTAGTGTGTCTCCTTTCATAATAAAGTGACTAAAAAACAATATTAATACACACACAATAAAGACTAACAGTTTTATTATTAACACTATTATACTACTCATATTCCCTTTTTATAATCAAAAATTTTTTAATTCTTCGGTCAAATCTTTACCTATTCATCCCTTCTACCATATTTAGGTGTAAATGTTTTTGTTCAGGTCTTTCTATGTTGTGTTATGAACAAATTAATTGTAAATATTATTATAAATAAATAAATTAACGTTATCACAAATTTCAACGAAAATCAAGGAAATATAAATTTCTAATATTCTTTACACTAAACTACACTAAGAGTTATTTTTTGTCCTTCATCATTGTAATATGAATATTGAAAATACTGAATCTTGTTAATTTATTAAAATAAGGTTTAGTGTTCGTTTATTGACTTCCGGAACCTTAGACTTATAATACACTGAATGACTGGTAGTCGGTCTTCAAACTTTACAATTCTTGTTTAATTTAGTGTCGAGACAGATTATTCATAACACCTTTGATTATTTCTCTTATTATAGGTGGTGAGTCATATCCCGGTCCGGGAGGATTCTCCGGAATTCCTATAATTCATTATTTTTACTTTGAAGAAAGTAGGTATTTTTACCATAAATCACTAGTCATATTGGGATTAATTTGGGTAGAATACAGTAATAGTTATACCCACTGCGTATTGGAGAAATAACGATACCCAATAGTAAACTAGGTATCAAGTAGTTTTAGTCTTATAATCTTCAATAAAAATAATAATCTCTACTACAATCTGAACAATTACTACTGTTATTGTAATCAGTATTGTATTACGTGAAAGGTTAAATACTTCGTGAAAGTTAATGTAACAGTATAATTAGAGGATGACTCTATATCTAAACCCTCTAGGAAATACTCGATGGTCCATCGAGTCGACCATTTCTTAGACGGACGTTACGTTCTCTGGGTCCAAACTAAGGACCCAACCCTTCTAGGGGACCTCTTCCTTTTCCGATGGGTGAGATCATAAGACCGGACCTTTTTAAGTACCTGATATATCAGGTACTCCAGTGTTTCTCAGTTTGTGCTGACTCACTGAAAGTGAAAGTGAAAAGAAATATTCTACAGATGATAACTCTCTTGCCATCTATGTTCACGTGGGTACTAAACTTTATTTTCGTCCTAAAACCGTTCTCCGGTCTTAAACCATTCGTCGGTTCTTCTGTTTAGACACACATCGCTATCGACTACAAGAGATTCTTTTTGGAATAGTTTCCTGAAAGTTCTTAGAAGAGGTTATAGTGTCAACCTTTTATAGTTAAGAAACTGTGAGTCGGAAGAAAGACTAGGTCGAGAGTGTCGGTCGGTATGTACTGATGTCCTTTTTGATATCGAAACTGATCTGCCTGGAAACAGTCGTTTTACTACAGAGAGAGGAAAAAATTATGTGACAGATCCAAACAGTACCAAAAAGAAGGTTCCTCGTTCGTCGAAAATTAAAACACCGACATCAGTGGTAGACGTCACTAAAACCTCGGGTTCTTTTCTTTTAGACAGTGACAAAGGTAACAAAGGGTAGATAAACGGTATTTCACTACCCTGACCTACAGTACCAGAAACAAAATACTTACAACTTAAAATTCGGTCGAAAAAGTGAGAGGAGAAAGTGGGAGTAGTTCTCCAAGAAATCAAGGATAAACAAAAGACAATCCTCTTACCTTTACTGAAATTCACCGTTATCGAATCCCTTGAGTCCAAGGGTCCACCTGCCACAAACGAGTCTGACCTGTCCGTTTAAACCTTGAGAAACACTTCCTGTAACTTTCTAGGTACGGGTTCAGACACAAAATCGTATATTTATTGTCAATGACTTACATAAAATCATCTCACAGACCTGTTTTCACCTTCAAAACTTCTGTTCGAAACAAACCCTGTGAATACCAAAGAAAACATGAAGGATCTAAAAATGTGATATTAAAACCACTCTTGAAACATTCCGTTCGACATCGAAGTCAAGTCAATGTCAGTACAGGTTGAGAAACGTTGGGGTACCTGACGTTGTACAGTCCGAGGAGACAGGTAGTGGTTGAGGACGTCGATCGAGTTTGAGTACAGGTAGCTCAACCACTACGGTAGGTTGGTAGAGTAGGAGACGACAAGGGAAGAGAAGGACGGGAGTCAGAAAGGGTCGTAGTCTCAGAAAAGGTCACTCAGTCTGGAAGTGTAGTCCATCGGTTTCATAACCTCAAAGTCGAAGTCGTAGTCAGGAAGGTTACTTATAGGTCCTGACTAGAGGAAATCCTACCTTACCAACCTAGAGGAACGATTGACTCCCTGAGAGTTCTCAAAAGTTGTGGTGTCAAGTTTTCGTAGTTAAGAAGTCGTTAGTCGAAAGAAATAACAGGTTGAGAGTATACGTATGTACTGATGACCTTTTTGGTCTCGAAACTGATCTACCTGGAAACAGCCGTTTCATTACGGAAACGAAAAATTATACGACAGATCTAACCAGTATCGAAAAGAAGGTTCCTTGTTCGTAGAAAATTAAAGTACCGACGTCAGTGGTAGACGTCACTAAAACCTCGGGGGGGGGGTTTTTTTTTTCAGACACTGACAAAGGTAACAAAGGGGTAGATGAACGGTACTTCACTACCCTGGTCTACGGTACTAGAATCAAAAAACTTACAACTCAAAATTCGGTCGAAAAAGTGAGAGGAGAAAGTGAAAGTAGTTCTTCGATAAGTCAGGGAGAAGTGAAAGACGGAATTCCCACCACAGTAGACACATAGACTCCAATAACTATAAAGAGGTCCGTTAGAACTAAGGTCGAACACGAAGTAGGTCGGGTCGCGAAGAGTCCTACATGAGACGTATATTCAATTTATTCGTCCCACTGTGATATGTCGGAACTGTATGAGGAAAAGGATAAACCTTGGTCAGACAAAAAGGTACAGGTCAAGAACTGAACGTATGTCTAAAGTGAAACTTCATCAAATCGTATGAACTTTGTCACGTAGGAGTTTAACAATAATCTCCTTGTATGTACTGTCTAAAATACCAGGACAATACGAATAAAAGAAAGATCTGTAAGGTGTACATTTGTGTAAAATTTACCAAATAAAGATGAATTCATAGGTAGACTTCCACAGCACACACACAAAAAACGAACTTTTATTCCGTCGTGTACACTAATTCTACCTGAGTAACACCAGTATCCCTTAGTTCTTAGAGTGTAATTTTCTAGTTTAATTAAAATTTTTTATCCCGGCTTTAACCAATAAAACATATAGTAACAGTCGAAAGGAGTTTAGTCTATGATTCGGGAACGAAGGTTTTCTCCGTTATGATGTCTTACCCATAGTCGTACCCGAGAAACGACCAATCTAAGGTGGTTCATTGAGAGAGTTATATATTGATTTGTTTATAAACATCTCCTGAATGATACACGATTTATGATAAGACTCTTTGTCCCTAGACCATCACTTTGTTTGTTCATATGTGAGAGCATCTCAAGAGTTTCCTCTTTATTTCCTTTCAGACACATCATTATAAGGGTAGAAATTAAAGAAGAAAGTCTTATTTATAGGGAGAAACTCTTTATACCAGGGAGTAATAGATATTGACAGTTGTGACGTTATTAGTAAATCGTGAAGATTCATTAAAGATGGAAAACCGACTACCTTTGAACCTTCGGGTTTGGAGAGTAACGTGTATTGACAACTACTCATTCTCTTCCCTTACTGAAAGAGACATAAAACAACCGATAGTGGACTGTTAGTCTTTCTCGGTATCCGTTTAACGGTTCCCCGATACTCTATCCCAGTGGGTACTTCTTCTACCTTTCTCTCCTCCCTTCTTACTTCCCACACTCTCTACTTCCCAGTAGGGGATTCAATTTTTTAATTTCATATTGTCCTCAACCTTCAATGGGAATCGTAGAAGGGATATGTCAGAAACCGAAACGAACGGACTAGTGGTGAAGTAAGTGAAAAAAGTAAATAAAGAGTTTATTGATTTACCTTATTCTTAATAAGAAAAATGAATTTAGACTTAACATCTTTCAATTCCTTGCAAGATCCTTCTTTAGGTCGGTAGTGAAGGACCCAGTCCCACAAAATATCAAGCGTGTCTTTATCAAAGTAAGTGATTTTCCTTTGGAGTTAGGAGGTTAAGTTTTATGTAAAATTCTTTCCTTTGGGGTTTGACTCCGTCACTACATCAGTAATTACCAGGTAAACATGTCATTACCTTATTCATAAAAATGGTACTCGTTATAAAAAGGTTTAAGGATACGAGATGGAGTGAAATTTCACAACGTAAACACACTTACGATTTCAAGAACTCATAGAACATTCAAGATTGTCGTAGTGTAATTATGACTCGATTAGGTTCGAAACAATCACTCTTTTCATATAAGTAACTTGTCTCACTTCATTCGGTCTTTCTTTTTGTGGTTATGTCATATGATTGTGTATATATACCTTAAATCCTTCTACCGTTACTGCTGGGACATACGTTCTGTCCTTTTTTCTGTGTCTACACATATGGCCTGAAACCCTGAGTCTCCCTCTCCCTCTCCCACCCTACTAAACCCTCTTACCCTTAATATTGTACATATGACAGTACATTCTTAACTTAGCGGTCAGGTACAGACTGCATCCCACGTCGAACGAACCCCGACCACGTACCCCTACTGGGTCTCTCTACAACACCCCTCCCTCCACCCTCCCCCCAAGTACAAACCCTTGCGTACATTCTTAATTACTAAAATTTTAAATTTTTTTTTTTATTTTTTAATTTTTTTTTTTTCATATAAGTAACTTACTCAAGAACCCAGAGGAGGTTTATCTCTACACAAAAGGTTTCAAAGGACTAGTATTCTTAGTGTCATAATCCGGAGAGAGACCACTACGGTACAGACTAAGTTATCGGTGATTAGTATACTTTATGACTTTACGTCGATCAGGATTCTACTTAATACTCACATTTTGTGTACGACTCAAAACTTCTGAATTTTCATTGTATTTTCCTTCATTTGATAGAGTAACGTCCACTTTTACTATGATAAAACAGTATCATTTCATTTTGTTTATATAATAATTTTCATTAAAAAAACCACACCGAGAAACTTTTAAACTTTAAAGTAAACACGAAACGGAATACAATCCCGAAGGGACTACCGAGTCTACCATTTCTTAGGTTGGACGTTACGGTCTCTGGACCCAAGTTAGGGACCCAACCTTTCTAGGGGACCTCCTCCCGTACCGTTGAGTAAGGTCATAAGAACGGACCTCTTAGGGTTCCTGTCTCCTCGGACCACCCGATGTTAGGTACCCTAACGTTTCTCAGCCTGTACTGACTCCCTGTGTCGTGTCAGTTACGTCTCAGACTAAATGAATCAAATCTTACTTCAGGATAAATAATTCCGGTTTACAACAAAAAAAAAAAGGGAATTATTAGTCCTTTGCAACCCTGTAAAACTTCCCCTTATTTATTAACCACGAGTAATATGTTTGATTAACCTCTCTCGTTACCGTGGGGTGAGGTCATGAGAACGGACCTTTTAGGGTACCTACCTCCTCGGACCATCCGACGTCAGGTACCCTAGTGTTTCTCAACCTGTGCTGACTCGTTGAAGTGAAAGTGAAAAGTGAAAGAACGTAACCTCTTCCCTTACCGTTGGGTGAGGTCACAAGAACGGACCTCTTAGGGTCCCTGCCCCCTCGGACCACCCTACGACAGATACCCCAGTGTGTCTCAGCCTGTGCTGACTTCGTTGAATCGTCGTCGTCGTCGTCGTCGTCGTACGTCTGATAACCCTTTTCTTTTGACTACTTCACCCCTACCTTGTTTCTTTACTAATCCCTGACGGGAGGAAAGGGTCGTAGTGGAAGAAGGGTCGGAAAAAGAAAGGAAAGAAAGTGGAGTTCAAAGTGTGACGTCTTAAGTGATAGTCATAAGACTGTATCCTTGTCTGTATCTTCACATTTGTCAGAATTCAGAGGAGATCCTAAAATATGAATTTTTCTTTCCTCTTCGTTAAGTTCTAGTTCCCAATGACATATTAAACACCTTATCCACCTTCCCAATACAAAAACTCTATCCTTGACGTCTATGGAGACTACACGGTGAAAACCCGTGGGAGGGAGAATGACTTTCAAGTGTGTGCTTATTTTAAACCCCTTCGTCGTAATAAATCATCGAACGTTGACTCGGGAACCGGAAGTATCAGGAGTGAAGACGATCACCGAGTTGTGGGATCTCCCGAGTCAATTTTGTCTGAGTAAGGTCTCAACCGGTGTCCCTCATAAACGTTGACAGTCTCGAAATCACTTACACCTCACAGAGAATGTTTTCTTCGACTTTAAAGACCAGGTTAAGGATAGACTTGATGATTAAAAATTAGACAGAAGTGTCACGGACTCCTCTTTCCAATAGTTTCCCTTATTACAGGTTTAATATCATACATAGAACCGGTACCTTCAATAATTTAAAATCGGTCATAAACAATAAGAAAGTAAATATCATACTCTTTCCTCACATTACTTAGATTGAGAGACAGGACCGTATGGAGAGAGTAGTGTAAGTGTTATTCGCGTACCGTTATGAGTACGGAAAAAGTATAAAGACTTGAAATAAAGAAAAAGAAAAAACGTAGCGAAACAAAGACTACCCATTCTTTTGTTTTTGGGTGATAGTCGACGTTTCAACAAAGTAGAAGTCAAATTTGGCTAAGGAAACATACCATAAGTTTTAGAACGTACGTATACCGTAGTACTTCGATTTATCCAAAAATATGTGATACATAAAAAATTTATCTGTAAATATGAAAGTCTAATAATTATACAACATCCAGTTAACTCCTGTAAAAGTTATTATTTCATATTTCCTTTAGGTATTAGGAGGTGGATCACAGTTTCACTTTAAAACAATTCTTTGTATTAAAAGTGCATTAAGTACTAGTCATGTACAACCTAAAATAAATTGTGTAACTACTCCCTCGGTCATCGTTCTGTTTAGTCGATGTTTTCTTCTATGTCCTTCATTTACGAAGATATAGTCACGAATTTTTTTTAAGACCTTAATCTAACCATTCAAACTAAGTTTTGTTCAATTATAGGATGTCATAGATCCCAATATAAGAGATGACCTATTTTTCCAGTAAATGTACTATGGTCAAAAGATGTTCAAGCTCAAATTGGAATGACTCATCACCTTGAAGGGACCACCGAGTCTTGCATTTCGAGACGGACGTCACGTCTTCTGACCCAAGTTAGGGACCCAATCCTTCTAGGGGACCTCTTCCTTTACCGTTGGGTGAGGTCATGAGAACGGACCTTTTAAGGTACCTGCTTCCTCAGACCGTCCGATGTCAGGTACCCCCAGCGTTTCTCAGTTTGTACTGACTCACTGAAGTGAAAGTGAACTGACTCATCATTTTACAGACCTGAGTTTAATTATCATTCGTCATTCCGTTTGTCTAAACGTAAAGAGACTTTTATATCTTCGGGAAAACTCCCGCACTCCCTGTCAATCTATTGTGGGACGACATAATGAACTTGTATATGTCGACAGGGTACCGAATTAAAAGTTCAAAACATATTAAAAAAGAATTTGATTTTTATCGATGACAATTAAAAAATTTATAAAGAAGTGGTTCAGAAAAGAAGGATACCTAAACGTCAACCTTACACGACATATAAATAGTGGGTAAACGTTAAGATAACCATTTCGAATTTCTAGTTGTTAATTACATAGGGTTTACAAGTGTTAAGGAATTCACAATTTCTTTTGCATAGTCGTTGTGTCAGAGTGTAAAAGTCCTGTACCATAATACTTTTTAGAACTGTGAAATTTATGACGAAAAAAACACATTTTTGACACTATTAACCCATGAAGGTCATTGGTGTATTTTTTCTAATAGTACTAAGGTCAGTGGTTTTTTTCGTATTAACAGTTATCCTTGTCCATATAGATGGGGAAATTTTCCATTTAGTACAACTAAGAAAAAAAAAAAAAATTGATGGTACTACTATTTATCTTTCGTTAACTAAACCACGAAGACTTTAAATACAGACACATTAAAAATAGTGAGGTATAGTAATGTCTTAAGAAAGACTTTTCCATGGAAACCCATATTCTCCTTCATAATGTACCAAGTCGATTTATTTAACGTCCTTTTTCCGACTCCTAAATTTATATGTTTAATGCGTCCACAGATTAGATCCTTCGTTATACTCTCGTACTTAAATTTCCATTATGAACAATGAATGTTTACCGAATAATACTAGGTGTACTTTTTTATGTTCCTTTTTCAAATGTTCATTTATCTTAAAATTCATATGTAGTCTTTCTTGTATCTCTTAATCTTTGTATACCTATATACAAGGTATATAAACCTAAGTTTTCAGTCTTGAGTATTTAGTCAACACATTTTATCCACAATGGACCAATTCTGTATTTGTGGTCCTTCAAAGAAATCGTTATCAACTTTAATTTAAAGATGAAGCCTTCTTAGAGGAATTTAAATACTGTAACACGTCGACGTTCTTTGAACTCAGCAGAATGATAGTCACATCAAGTAGGTTTTAAATACCTCGGGGACGAACACACGGTCCAGTCACGATTCCTTAGTAGTTATCTATGACCAATAAACGACACATACCATACATAGGGAAATCGTCACACCACTTCGGATACTTGAGGAGTCTTATTATTGACTTACGCCGTACATTCATATATCCCAATGTTTCCCGTGGTTAATTATAGTTACGTTTTTATTCAAAATAGGAATATTAAAATGATAAATACTCAATATACTGTAACATAATGATATATTCGAAGGAAAAATTATGTAATTTGTTATTCTAGGTCATTTTCCATATTATTCATGACGTGAAAGAAAAAAACAACAACACTATTCTGTATTGTACTCTAAATGGGAGAAACTCAAAAAAAAATTTACGTGGTATTCCGTAACAATTGGCATTCATGTCACAACATGTCGTCTAGAGATCTTGAGTAAGGAGAACGGACTGACTTCGAAATATAGGAAACTTATCATTGAGGAGTAAAGAAGAAGTGGGGTTGAGGACCGTTGGTGGTTAGGTAGGAGACGAAGATACTTAAACTGATAACATCTATGGAGTCTATTCATCTCCTCTCCCGTTACCGTGGGGTGAGGTCATGACAACAGACCTTTTAGGGTACCTACCTCCTCGGACCATCCGACGTCAGGTACCCCGGCGAGTCTCGGCCTGTGCTGACTCGTGTAAGGGAAAGTGAAAAGTGAAAGGACGTAACCTCTTCCTTCACCGTTGGGTGAGGTCACAAGAACGGACCTCTTAGGGTCCCTGCCCCCTCGGACCACCCGACGGCAGACACCCCAGCGTGTCTCTGTCTATGCTGACTTCGCTGAATCGTCGTCGTCGTCGTCGTCGTATATTCATCTTAGTAATTCATAAACAGAAAAAATTGGCCGAACAAAGAGGAGTGTGTCATCGGGGGTGTAAATAGGTACAACGGTGTTCACCGTCCTTAAAAAGGAAAAGATTCCGATTTATTATAAGGTAATTATATGTATCGAACTGATAACACATATCACGACGTCACTCGTACCCCCTCGTCTCTCTCGAGAAATTATAGGATAAAAGTTAGGACAACTTACATATAGATCTTCGTCCTAACAATCCAGCATACCACGAAGACAAAATTTAAGAAACTCCTTTCCCTGTCTGTGGGGTTATATTTGATTGTGATACACACAGTTGACTTTCACTAATCCGAAGATGGGTCTACCCTCTGTGTAACTGTTTTATTTTCCTTCCCAAGGTTGAACAAGTAATTTTAAGTTTCAGAAAACAGAATAACTAAAAAATTAGGATAGTAGGATTCTCATGTATTTATACACGTACCGACTAGATTTGAGAAGAGGAAAGGTACACTAACCATCTAATTTGTAATAAAGAAGAACATATTCGTTATTACTTCTCTTGTATTAGTCATGTACGTGTAATGGACATCTTAGTTATTAATAAAACTTTACACTATAATTCATTTAAAAATTATTACCTGAAAAAGTATAATATCGGTAATATTATGGATTATGATTACGAAATGTACATGTATGGAGAAATGTCAAATATAAAATGACCTCAACTTACTAAAAGTTTTCAATCTTTGGAGTTTTTTGAAATCCTGACTGTGGACCTGGATCCAAAAGAAAGACGTCTCGGTTCCGACAAAAATGTATCGAGTGGTTTTTCCCTCCTGGTGACACCTCACTTTAAAGAAACTATAGACCTTGTTATGACAGTTTCGAATTTCCATAATAGGTTCAACAGTATTCCGATAATAAAGAGATGTAATATCTTGACTTTCTGTCGAAATCACCGAGTCACGGTACAAATTGGTATGAAATGTAACAAATCCTGACCTTTACACGGACTTTATATGTAACAAAATAAAGGGGGGGGGGTTTACCGAAGACATTATAAACTTTAGACTGTTCGTTGGGTTACTAAAGGTCACATTGACACTTCAACAATTTCCGGATCTGTTTCTCAGTTTTGTTTGTGGAGTTGGTTGTATATCGTCTCTTTCGTCTGAACTCACTTCTTTACCTCCCGCCACCCCGTCTCTTTTTGTTGAAGTAACTGTTAGAATCTCTAGAAACCGGAGAGCTCGTTAGAAAAACTACGAGGGGTTAGGTAAAGGTCGTTGAGACTATAAACCTTGCCCCGGGTGTTTTCTGTTTGACACCCAAATACAAAGGGTGTTGATGTGTCTATCTTTCTCCCCTGTTACCTGGTGTAGAAACGAAGAATCCTGTTATCAACGAGGACTGTAGGTACTAGGTGAAAGGATGGAAAACAAGATAGAGTGCCCGACAAGGAAGATTCAAAAATGTCGATCATGGGGGACAAGAAGAATTGACAATTCTGCCAACAGAAGTTTTAAAACTAGTACGAAAGGGTAGTCTTGTTTTTACCTTCGTATAAAGAAGAGTGTTTACTTGTAAACAAAAATATAAAATGATACAAATTTATGTGTATCCGTCCATATATTTAGTTCTTTCTATTTATGATTATGTGTACTTTCCTAATCGTAAAAAGAAAGTGTGAGGTCAATTAACACGACTTAGGGAGTCCGTACGGTCACCGTGTTACACTCTGGTGTAGAATTAGGAATCCAAAGGGTCCCAATATACGAGAGGAAGATCCACTGTAGTAGTTAAACCCACCTGAACTTATAGTAGAAATCAAACCATTTATGAGTTAAACACGGAGGTAATGTCTGAAGAGACTTGATCTTAGGACACGTAAATAGACATATACTATGTTAAGGAACCGGAAGTATGTACGTAGAAACTGAGAAGGGAATTTTATAGAGGAGACGGGGTCGGGAGTGTATGGGATTTAGTCGTAGAGTAAAGATGGATGATCCAATCACTCTTTAGTCGTAATTGTACTAGGAAATTAAAAGAAGGAAAAGATGTAGATGAGGTGTACGTTCACTACGTGATACTACAGGTAGAAGTGTTAAATAGAACTTAAATGGAAGGAAAGGAGACGAAGTGGGGGTGTACTTCGATCTAATAGAGACGGAAGAACGGTAGAACCCGGTATTAGAGAGTAAATGGTAAGGAGTTCTCTTGTTTTCACTAGAAGAGTTTGACAGTCTGTCTATTCCTGTAAAAGTAAGAACTGAGGGAATTACCTGAAAAGAATGTTAATTTTACTTGAGGTTTGAGGAATAGCACCGAATGTGACGTGACTTAATGACTTATATGATATAAAGATAGAAAAAGTACGAGAAGAGTTCAGTGTAAAGAGTCAAGTATATAAGATCAAATACGGTGACATAGAAATGAAAGACTTTGTGGAATCACAGAAACGTGTATGAAAAAAGGGTGAAAGAAAGAAGGTTAAGATGTGGGTACCGTTTAAGTACAGTTACATATCGTTTTGGTTATGTCATAACATTTCGTTTTATTTAATTTTTAATTTTTTTTGTTTCTATTACTTCTTTTATTGAGAAGGGAAATAGAACGATCCGTAAACAAAGGTAAATCTATAGTATACTACACTTTACTTAGTGGTCAGGTTCAAACTACGTACTATGTCCTACGAGCCCCGACCACGTGACCCTACTGGGTCTCCCCACCCTACCCCTCCCTCCACCCTCCCCACAAGTCCTACCCCTTGTACACATATGGGTACCACCTAAGTACAACTACATACTGTTTTGGTTATGTTATAACATTTCATTATCGGAAGTTAATTCATTGAAATATAATTTTTTATCTATAGTATACTTTACGATGGTGGAGGGTGAGGATAGAAATAATGGAGTGTCTTTCAACTACGAGTACAATTTGGTCATTATCTTAAGTTGAGACGTTACTTTTTTTTTTTTTTCCTTGTCCAATGACTACCTTCGCTGTTATATTACTAATACTTTTTGTGATACGACTCGTTTTCCCGTATCTGTGTTTATTTTGTAAAGACACTTCAATTTCTTATCGTTTTGATAAAAAGTCATTAAATTCCTTCTTCTATCAACGGAAATGTTCTTCCAACCTCAACTGACCTGTCTTCCTATCCCTTGAAAGACTCCATTATCTTTCAAAGGTGTAATACAAACTTAACATTCAATGTACCTACATAAGTTAAGAGTTTTGACTTGGTAACTTAGTTAATCTAAACATGTAAAATAACATACATTTAGTACGGAACCAACCTTTTTTATCGTTATATAAATAAGGGTTTTAACATAGTCGTCAACTACAAGGAACTCTCTAAACTAAAATAAAAAACCCCGAGGTTTTAGTGACGTCTACTACTAACGTCGGTACTTTAATTTTCTGCAAATGAGGAACCTCCTTTTCAATACTGGTTGGATCTATCGTATAAGTTTTCGTCTCTGTAATGGAACGGTTGTTTCCAGGTAGATCGGTTCCGATACCAGAAAGGTTACCAGTACATACCTACACTCTCAACCTGACACTTTTTTCGACTCGTGGCTTCTTAACTATGAAAACTTGACACACAACCTCTTCTGAGAACTCTCAGGGAACCCGACGTTCCTCTAGCTTGGTCAGGTAGGATTTCCTCTAGTCAGGACCCACAAGTAACCTTCCTAACTACGACTTCGACTTTGAGGTTATGATACCGGTGGAGTACACTTCTCGACTGAGTGACCTTTTCTGAGACTACGACCCTCCCTAACCCCCGTCCTCCTCTTCGCCTGCTGTCTCCTACTCTACCGACCTACCGGAGTGGCTGAACTACCTGCACTCAAACTCACTTGAGACCCTCAACCACTACCTGTCCCTCCGGACCGCACGACGCTAAGTACCCCACCGTTTCTCAGCCTGTACTGACTCACTGACTTGACTTGACTTGACTTGACACACATGTACGTATATATACAAAAGATATAAATGTTTCAAAATCGTCTATAAACCAAGTCAATTATTAGTAACTGAATACCGTACGACGTTAAGTACCCCAGCGTTTCTCAGCCTGTACTGACTCGCTGACTTGACTTGACTGATTCACACTAAAGACCTATGATCACATTCACTTTGAGTGAACCAGTACAAACTGAGAAACGGTGGGGTACCTGGTATCGGACGACCGAGGAGACAAGTACCTTAAGAAGTCTGTTCTTATGACCTAAACAATCCGGAAGGGAAGAGGTCCCATAGAAAAGTTGGGTCCCAGACTTGTTCCAAAGGGCGTAACGTCCACCTAAGAAATGGTGGACTCGATGGGAAAACTGGTGGAGGAGGTTAAGGGGAAGGGGGTGAGGGGTGGGGAGGAAGAGGACGGAGACCATTGTGATCAGTCTAGAGAAAAAGTCACTCGAACAAAATAACAAAAACAAAAAACAAAAAAAAAAAAAAAAATCTAAGGTGTGTATTCACTTTATTATTTCACAGACTGAAAGAGACAGAATAAAGGCTAAGAGTGACGAGTTAAGAGAAATAGACTCTTTGACTGATTTAGTCAACATCTGTTCTTGATGACACAATATCCTGAAGTTTCAAACTTCATTTCACGTAAGTATGACGTCTCTTGAAAGTTTTAAAGTCACTTTATCCAGAGACACTGATCATAGGTCGACTCGATGAGTGACTTTTTTACAAAGAGTTTCATCAGAAAAGAAATCTCAGAACAAAAATTATAAACAAGGGTTTATAGTGTTAACTACAAGGGTTTGGAGTAAAGTTAAGTCACATAACTTTCCGTTATATGACTCCGTGAAGTTATATGTCCTTCCTCCTGACTCAACTCTTAAATCTCTGGAGCCAACTTCAGATTAGTAATTAGGTAATAAATGGGATTATGAATGAGAAAGATCTGAGGTCAAAGAATTTAAGATTATACACTTTTAACCTAGATAAAAAGTACCAAACCAAGTCAGTCAAAGAGTCTGTTTGTCATAACCCGTCACTCTGAACTTTTATTTTGTCGTTTTCTGTTTATAAAATAATAGCGTGAAATACACATTAGATTCTTTTTTTTCAGTTTTGACTTTTTGGTTTGAGTAACTTTTTCTGTAGTCTGATGGTCTCCATCCCCTTCCTCCCTATCCCTCACCCCCCACCCCTTGACCTCAATTCACCTACAATCGACCTGGATAACACCATTAGTAAAGAACTCTATATATTCAGTTTGGTAGTAAGACGTACGGAATTCGAATATGTCCCTACATACAGTTAATAAAAAGTTATTTTGACCTTTTATTTTTTTCTTTTATTATAGACTTTGTCTCACAGTTTAACCGTTGGTACTTAATTTCTCCTTTCCAACTCACCCCGATGTCAATCCTGGTCATTACGACTCTATTTAAGGTTTCAGTTCGATCCTAATTGACAGAGGGTTTTATAAGTAAGTTTCGATCATTCAATTTTATCTCATAACTCGGCTTCTTCTGTTAAGTTTTTCTAAGTCTCGTCTTGGTGTCATTTCAGTATACGGGTCGAACCCCTAGTTTCGGTATTCCATCATCGTCTACACACACTGTAACTAAAATTGAACGATTCAATATAAATATGGAACCTAGAGACTTTCAACTATTAACAAAATTATAGAAACAAATATTGTGTACACTCAACATACTGGAGTTAATAGAAAAAACAAAGTTTGAAAATACTTACTCTTATATTAGTGTTGTTTTCAAAAATTTTGTGGTCCTTTTTACAAACAAGTCTTTTTATATCATGTATATATTTGTTTTTCTATATCGTACAATAATCGTGAATCTTTTATTGTTTAAGAATCGTAGAAAGTATAAATTCAAGCATTGACTTCTACCAGTCTACCCACACTTTCCTTTTTTATTTCTGTGTAAATGAAAATGTAAGTGGACGATCTACACAAGGGACATCCGAGGGAATATATACACTCCGGACCCGGACCCACTGACGTTCGTGTCAACAGTTCGAAAAATTGTTTGACCTATTGGTAAACAAAGACGTGTCGTGTAATAGAAATGTATCCTCGTTAGCCGTCTTTTGCACTTCATCGGTTCGTAAGACAGGATGTTTTGTAGTGGAATTGTCAGTAGGTAGTAACGGGTTGACAACATGTTGACACAGATGACGTGTGTTTATGTACTTTGATCTTTATACAAATTATTTATTAAGAAATTTCTTAATAAAAGTGGGATTTAAAGAGACAAAGCTACGTCTAGGTCTAATGGTAAATTTAGGTTTCCATTTATTGTGTACATGTATGTGAATATTATTGAAGTTCATCCAGAAATAAAAATTCTCTTACTACCGTTACTTCTCAGTTAGTGATCTGTCAGAAACTGATGAGTCTTTCTTTTCCGATGTGTATAAAAGAATTCAGATCTCCGGTGTTTAATCTATTGTTAGACAAATGAAAGTTTCTTTTACGTCAGATATTTCTATTTACTTTGAAACGGAGTCTATAAGTTTGGTTATTGTTTCAACAAGTAGAGTGTTTGAATTTTCTATACACTTATTTTCTTTGTTGTTGTTGTTGTTTTATGGTAATACTTTACTTCAAATGGCGAACTCCGTTTTAAGCTTTGTTCATTTTCCAATGTGTTACACAATTTCTTATTGGAAAAGTTGTCTATTATCCATTAAAGTTTCTGACAGACTAGTGGACTCTACAACGAGGAGAGGAAGGCGACAGGGGGAGTAAGGGAAGGTGTGGCGGGGGCAGGATCAAAAGTCCAACAAGCAATTAATAAAAAGATTATACTGTGACGAGGAAGGAGAAGACCTTTGGACCTCCCTAAGACACTAACAGGAGTCCTGGACATGAAAGAAGGACCACCTTCCGAAGACCTAGATCTGGATCTGCACCAACGACTCCTTCTAGACCGGAGGCTCCTCCTGAACCATGAAGGTCCTTTTGAACTAGAGCTCCTACTACCTCTTAATAGTGTCCTCGCTCTACCTACGAAACTTGCCGACTTCACTCTAGCCCGGACTCTACCGCTAGCCGAGGACGACTCCCTGGACGCCGTCGCTGGTTCGACACCGAGACCGCACGAACTGAGTCCCCTCCTCAAAGGACCGACGCCGGAACCACCTTTAGATCCTCCGCTGGCACCGCACGGTAGACGTGGGCGTCGAGTGCCGGTAGGTCGTACTGGGGCAGATCCCGCAGGTACCGGAGGAGCCGCACCGCGAACAGGACCTTCGCCTGCTTTCGTTTCGGCGCCCTGAGATCTCACTTCGCCAGGGCCCCGTACATGTGTAGCGGCTACCCGGGTATGAAGAGCTTCTACGCGGAGTCCCACGCCACACTCTACGCCAACCAGTCCAACAGGTGGAACTCCCTCTAGTTCAGCGGGTGCAACCCTCCTCCCGCCAACATTGAGTACTGGAAACGCTCGATTCGCCCCTCGGGGGCGTTCGACTTAAGACTCGATCGACGTCAGACGCTTCCGACGCTCCTGCTGCGTCCGAGATTCAATCGGAACCGGAACAAGTCGGACTTGTGAGACGGAGAAACGCAGTCAACTGAGTCGGCCACCGACGAATCTGTGGGGGCTTACAACTTGCAAGCCAGGCGCGCCTAACAGAGGTCTCAAGTCTGACGACCTCCTTGTCGAGACATGGTCAAAA